>JARHVA010001356.1:1992500-2725000 GCA_037957365.1 Torreya grandis
ATGACCATAATATATTGGTTTAAAAATAAGGTGTTATAAAGGTGATAAAATTAATCAGGTAGCTAAGTTGGTGTTGAGTCATCTAGGGGATTAGTGCCTATTTACAAGTGGGTGCTTGCTAAAGCCTAGTCAAGTGGGTGCTTGGCTAGTTTGGGTTGGTGCTCCATGTGGAGTTGGTGCTTCAATAAATTTAGTGTTTTTATTATATTAATATAGTAAATTTGAAGATACCAATGGGTTTTCTTCCCTTTGAGGGTTTCCCACATATGTGATGTGTTCTTATGTTTCATGCTTATGTGGATAGTTACTTATGCTTGATAGATCTATATGCTTATTTGAATGGTTCATGATTGATTAAATATAATTGATAAAAAAGGTTTTGAATAATAATTAAACCCCCTCTCATTAATTTTTATTCTAATATTTAGTATTAGAGCTAGGTGCTTTGAAGTAGTCTAATAGCCTCAAGGATATCCTACAAATGAGGATGGCTAATTAGCAAGCTCAAGGTGGTTTCTCTACCAATAAGGATTCGTTATTTAATGGGAATAATTATGTTTTTTTGAGAATAATAATGAGGACATATATAATTTTAATGGGCCATGACATATGGTAGTTAGTTGTGGATGGATACACTCCACCTCCTAGACCACCAATTGATGTAGCAGGCAAAAAAGAAAGTGAGATAAATTCTAAGGCAATGAATGCCATTCTATGTGTCCAATCAAAGGAATTTTTTTTGAAGGTGATTCACTATGAGTCAACCAAGGTAATATGGAAATATTTTAAGACTATATATTAAGGAGACACCAAGGTGACTAAATTTTAGACTCACAAAAGCCAATTTGAAAGTCTAAGTATGAAGGAAGATGAAAGCATTACATCCTACATGTTAAGGGTTGATGAAGTTGTCAATGTCATTAGAGGATTAAGAGAAGTGAAAGAGTCTATATTTATTCAAAAGGTATTGAGATCACTATCTCCTAAATTTAATTCTAAGGTGTCTACAATAGAAGAGATGTAAGATTTAGATAGACTAGAAATGGATGGGCTTCATGCTATCTTGACTACCTATGAGATGAGAATAAATGAAATAAGAGCTCCCAATAAGGATGAAAAATTAAAAGCTAAGAATATGTCAAAAAACAAGAAGAATAAGGATGAAGTATGTTTATATGTTGATGGTGATGAACTGATATCCATGTTTGCTAGGAAATTGAGGTTTGGATATGGTAAGTATAAGGGTAAGTTGCCTTTAAAATGTTTCAATAATGGTAAGATTGGTCACTTTGAATATAATTGTATTAACAAGGATAAGACTAAGGATTATGAAAAACATGATGAACATCATAGTGATAATAATAAGGTCTATAATACTAAAAAAAGAAAGAAATATTTCAAGAAGTATGAAGGTAGGAAAAGGTCATTCAAAAATAAAAGAAGTTTTTATACCAAAGAAGATAATAGATCATCTAATGTAAGTGATACAAGTACACATGATGGTGATGATGATAGTAATGAAAATTAACATGGAAATAATGATACCTTATTCATGACTATATAAATAGACAATGAGGGTTGATCAAAAGGAAAAGGCCTTATGGATGATGAATAAAAAGATGAAAAGAGGCTAAAGTGAACCTTGAGGCAAAATTGGTGAGTGTTTTAGAGGAGTTGAAGTTTCAAATAAGGAAGAATCATAAATTAAATTCATTATTTAAGGACTATGAATAATCCATTCATTTTTTTGAGGAGATATTGAGTAACACATCCAAGGCATATGATGATATCATAAATTTGATTGAAGCACAGATGGAGATAGTCAATACTAGCTTAAAATATAAAGAGGAAGAATGCACTAAGTATGGAACTAAAATGGAATCCTTAAAAGCTGAGTTGGATCAATCATTTATAAAGTTTAAGTCCTTTATGAAGTTTGAAAAGAGCAATGATGATCTAGATAACATATTGAGTAGTCATAAGTCTAAAAGTGATAAGAAATGTCTTGGTTTCAAAAAAGACCAAAATGAGGCAACTCATGTCAAAGAGAAGGATAATGAAGACAAGAAGGTCAACATGAAAATACTAATAATAAAACCTAATGCTATGAGGTATGATAATTCATTAAATGGTTATTATTTTTCACACAATCACTTTGGTCAGATAGTAAGACGGTGTAGAAGACCCTCTAAAAATGAATATACATGGAATTATGAAAGGAATAATCAATCAATAGATATGAATGGGGTTGTTTGCTACAATTGTCATAATGTGGGATAGATTACAAGATTTTATCATAATAAAGTTATAAGGCCATCAAGTCAAAACAAGAGGTTTGAATCCCCTAGAGTGCAAGAGAGAAAGCAAATGAATGTATGGAAAACAAAGACAATAAAAGTGAGTCATGACCAGTCTACAAGCCCAAGTAGACTATTTGTTATGATAGAACATACTTTAGATGTGAAATAAAGTAAATAATTTATAATATAAACTCATATTATTAATCAAATGGTTAATGAAAAGTTCAAGCCTAAGGTACCAATCAATCCTAACAAGATCTTGAAAGATATCCAGTCTTGTAAGAGCATGGAGATCTGGGAATCTCTTGAGTTTGTGTTGTTTTAGTGTCTTATGAAAGGGGTGAATCCATTAGGATTAATAAAGAATATATAGGAGGTTATTTAGGTTATTAATAATCTCTAAGTGTATCTGTTGACAAGCATAAAAAATTTTATGAGAGTAGTTAACAAAGAGGGAGAATGAGTGGTTCTATAAGTTGTAGTATGTATGACTCTTTGTCATTAATGTCAAAGGGGGAGAAAATTTAAGGGAGATTGAAATTATTGGGGGGTATTAGAGTGATCATATTGAATAATGTTTTTCCATCAATGAAAAATGGGGATTTTGTTTGGAAGTGTTGTCATTAATGTCAAGGTTGATGTCATTGATGTCAAGGTGCATCTGGTGAAGATGCATGGTGAGTGGTCCTTGAGGTATGATATTGTGTGATTAATGTGATAAGGAAGACATGTGACAATAAATAATTTTAAGGAAATATATAATTTTAAGGCAACCTAATGTCTCTTATGTTCATTGATGTCAAGGTTCATGTCAGTTTGAAGTTGTTTGTGTTATCACAAAGAGATATGATGGTCAAGTGAGCATTAAATCATGGTTATGAGGCTCTCAATCTTCTTGAGGAAATGAGATAATGTTGATCAAAAATATATTGTTATAATGGTGTGATATTGTTTTTTTAAGAGTGTTCTTTTTTTATATCATTGAGGTAATCATGTCTGAGTACTAATTTTTGAGTACAAGGTGTCTTGAGAAGCCTAGTCTAGACCTTGTAAGAATGTGTTTATAGTGAAGTTTGGTTAAGTAATAAAATTATTATGATAGGTTGTATAAGGTTTATTTATAATTCATATGAGGCATTATATCACTCATGAGAGTCTCAGGGTGAGCCTACAAGGGTATGACCTTCATATCAAGTCTGTAACTAGACTACTTCTAATCCCTGCCTGGTCTAATGAGGTATCATGATTTGTTGTCAAGGCATGTGAAGGATGTATGGTAGTGTTTAATAATATTTATTGAGTATATGAGTGAGGTGGAGAGTGCATGTAAAGAGGCATGAAGGTCATTTTTAAGGCCTAATTTGGTTTACAAGTCAAGGTTTAAGAGAGCAAAGAGAAAGATTGTGGCCTAATGAGGGGTCATGATAATATTTAAAGATTTTTGATCTCATGAAAGAATTTTAAAAATCAAGGTATGTTTTTTCAAGTTTTTTCATGTATTTTGAGGTCACAATTTGAAGGATAAGGCATGAAAAATGGTTTTTAGTTCATTCAAGTGCTCAGAATGAAGGGTTCTCAACTTGAAAAGTATTTTATTGTGCTCATTAACTCATCAAACCTTTTCATGGGAACATAATATATTAATGGTATATTTGGAAGGATCCTAGCTCAAAATTATAGGCATTTTTTTGGATTAAAGGGTTATGATTTATGAATAATTGTTAAGAATGGAAATAGGTTTAAACCCTCTTAGAACCCCAATAAGGACTTGATGTTGAATATGTTGATCAAAAGTTCCAAAAATTTATTTATATTATTAGGTAAGATATTTTAGGTTGTATAAAACTCTTCCAAGTACCTCTAAGTGTGATTGAGTTGTTAGGTGTGTGAGTAGACCCTACATGAATGTATTGATTTCTTAGAGATTTGCTATAATAGTTAGAGTTGACCAAGTCAAAGTATCTAAATGGATGGAGGATTAATATTGAGACTCATGTTTCATGTACATGAAGGTTTTTGTATAGTTTATATCACTCAAGTGTGCTAAAATAGTCATCCAAGTTAGCCAGTCATTAACAGGCCTAATGGTGGAAACATTAAAAAACCCAAGCAACAATGAGAAGATGATTAGGAATATGTTATCATGATATAAATATTAAAAAAAATTCATAGGTATGTTTTTTATGATTGGTATTTACTATTAATTCTTGGTATAAAACTTTAAATTTAGGTACAATAGTGAAAATGATAAAGCCAACATGGCTTGTTTGGCTCAGTGAGGTCTATGCACAGTGAGGTCATAAGATTAGTCTACAATACCAATATTTTACATTTTAACATATGATATTTATAATTTATAATTGTATAATTATCTCATAGGATCATATAAATGAACAATAAATATCTTAAAGTGGTCATACAAGTGTTGAAGGTCAATGCCACCATGACTATGCTTTAAAGTAAACTGACAATTCTGGGTAAGCAAGTTAAAGTGATGATTTTGGATCTTTATGCCTTGAGTTGATGTATATAATGAATATTATGTTGTTTTTTTAATTTAAATTATTTTTTTGTGATTTTTTAAATATTGGAAGTTAGTATAAGAGGTTGAAAAGTTGAAGTCAAAATAACTTGTCTAGTTCATGCAAGACTGTGTGAGATAAGTATCAAAAGATTAGTCTACAAGACCAATGTTTGATATTAAAAATTATGGTTTTTATGATTGAGGTTTTTATTAATATTTTATATAATATTTTTAATGTATTTATAATAATTTAAAGTGTCCTTTTAGCTGTTAGATGTCAAGTAGTTTAATGACTGGCTTTTGACGGTCCTAGCAGTTTTAAGTGAGCACACTAAAGAGATGTGTTTAAACCTTTTTGCCATAATTTGAAGCATTTAAAGAATATTATGATGACCCTGAGGTAATATATACTTTTTATATTCACTTGGTTAATCATTTTTTAATGTATTAAGTGAGTTTGAGCTTAAGTATTGAAAGGCAAATTTTTGGTGTTCATAGGCCTAATAGGACTAAGTACTAATGAGGGGTTTCAAAAAGTGATTTATTGCAAAATGTCTTGTTGAGAATATAAGTAATTATTATGGTATATTTAAGTGGTATATGATATGTTATTACCATTTTTATATTTTTAATGTGTTCCAATAAAGGCAAAGAGTAATGTTTCCTAAAGTATAATGGAAATAGGTCTCAATGAGACCTAAAAGTGAAATGAGGTCTAATAGAGTTATGATAGAAAAAAATAGAATAAATATTATCTTGAATTATGTTTATGAGATGTAATAATAACTATTAAATGGAAAAAATAATAGGTTAAGGGTGATTAGTAGACTAAGTGGCATATAAACAAGAAATGGTATATATACAAGGTAATTTTAGGCTTATTTATGTATGTAGAGAGTATGTGAATGATATAGCACATTTTTGAGTATAAGGAGGTATTTTATACCATAAAATTAGTGTAGAGGATCTAAAATGAATATCTGAAAGTGTGTCTGCATATGAAGATCAAGGTCATATGACCTAATCAGTCTTGAAGAGACCTAGTTGATCGAAGAGGCCAAAGAAGGTAGTTTGAGAAGTATAAGAGTGTGAAGATCTTAGGAGGTGGTTATCATATATAATTAAAGAATTAATAATTATAAAGGAGATAAAATAAATAAATTGGTTGAGTTGGTGTTGATTAATCTAGGGGGTTGGTGCCTCCTTGCAAGTGTGTGCTTGCTAAAGCCTAGTCAAGTGGGTGCTTGGCTAGTTGGGGTTGGTGATCCATGTGAAGTTGGTGATTCAATAAATTTGTATTTTATATTATAATAATATATTAAATTTTAATATATTAGTGGTTTTTATTTCCCTTTAGGGTTTCCCACATATGTTATGTGTTCTTTTATTTCAAGCTTATGTGGATAGGTGCTTATGCTTGATAGATCTATATGCTTGTTTGAATGGTTCATGATTGCTTAAGTATAATTGATAATAAATGTTTTGAAGATTTATTCACCCCCCTATCATTAATTTTTATTCCAATATTTAAATATTTAAACCCTTCATTATTAGAAAGCAAAGGAGTAGTATAACTAGGTTTGACATAGCCAAGAGGAATATCATCACACTCATAACAAAAAGAAGAAATGTCATGATCACTACCTTGATAATTTATATTTGCATTTTCATAATTAGTTATTTAATTATAATATTTGTAAGAAAATGGGGATTTATATTATTTTTGATATTCTATAATATCTTCATATGAGATGCATTGATCATTAGGCACATTAAAGAAATGATCAAAAAGATTATGATTTCTGGCATGTATTTATATTAGTGACTCCATAAGGATATTAAATTTTAAGAAAATTATGAAAACAATAACTAGGGACAAAGAAATAATGTAACCAATGATTCCTAAACTATGCATATAGAAGTTGGAGAGAAGAAATTAGATATACAAATAAAATATAAAAATCTAAAATGAAATTATTTTGAAGAGAAAACCCTACATGAAAATTAAGTTTTTAGCTCAATAACAAAGGATGGGTTCTCCAAAAGTTTTATGATTGTATTATTTTAATATTTATATCTACATAATGTTATACCATACTTGGAAAATGTAATTCATTTAAAAATGTGTAATAAATATAGCAATGATTGTACAACTACATGACTAAAGGATGAGAGAGAGAGAGAGCATATATTGTGTGATGTTATATTATAAAATATGAAAATGATCAATAATAATCATAGGACTATAATATAGATCTGGGTTCCATTTGTTCTAAGTTATGACTATGTTTAACCACTAGAGAGTTGTGTCTAAGTTGGACACCTACATTGATGATAGTTCCTTGATATTGACATAGGTATCCAGACCACAATATAGTTCTATTTTCAAATACATTAGTTGTATTTTTATTGGTTTTTTATCACCTTTCGCTTGATGTATTGTGTACATGATATCACTTTCAATTTATTAATAAAAACCCTAGGTTCATTCTTATTTTCCCTTGAATGATTCCCTAGGGAAAATGAGTTAGTGGGCACATGCTGTTGAGCTGACCCCAAAGACCCTTATGTCAATGAACACTACCTACATAGATAATTATCCAAATATGTCCTCATCTTGATGTAGTTATTCCCTATGTGTTGGATTATGTGTGAATCATACAATATGTGGAAAGCAAGTACAATAGTGACTTAACTTGTAACTTGGTAAATATATCTATTGGGATAATCCATAAGTACTTTAGAATTATGTATGTGATATACCTATGACTTATATGAAAATAGGGAATATTTTATTTATCGAGTGATCAATTTAATGCTTTGATAAGTTACCTTGGTCTATTTAGGTCTTTTTTAGGTGAAGAATGAATGAGGAGTGATTGTGAATATATACCACTACTATGAAGATATATCTCACATTAAATCACCTAGGCCAACCATTAGGATACATTTAATTTGAAAACTAGATGACTTTAGGGAACTGGACACCTATGTTAGGGTAGGACACTAACATCAATGTAGGGGTCTAGGACTAATGCTTATGTTATGGTAGTTAGAAAATAGGTACATGCAAAAAAATTGTAGGGGTATAAGATACACATATTTTAGGTAGTTTGAGCAAGACAGAAGGTTTTGATCATCAACATAAGACTTTTCAGACCAATAGATAGATTAAGGGGAATAAAATAGAGTATATACATGACTTCCAAAAGTAAAAAGGTCCAAAACTAAGAGGAACAACCAAGGTCTGAGTTTTCCAAATATATAAGATTGAGATGTTATATAATTCATAAATATCATCTACATTAGCATCTCAAAATAATAAATTTATTATATGTTTTATCTTAGTTTCATAAATAATTGGCCTACTTTAGGGATAGTCTACCATCCTTGTGCCCAAGGTTATCTCTAACCCTTTAACCCTGTATTCCCCATATCTATATTTTAGGGTTAAATAGCTTTATTTTAGGTGAATAAATAATGATTCAGTGTTGGTATTTGTTATAGCACATGAATATTTATGCACACCCCAATATAAATATCAAAAGAAGCAAAGGTTTGTGTAAGGATTTTTATGTAAGTGGAGAAAGAAAACCATGGTAAATTTTAATTTTACCTCTAAATTTGAGGGGGTATAGTTCAGGGAATACAAAATATCCATGAATCTAATAATATAGTCTTAAATAGATTCATCCTCATTTTAGGTTAAGGTTTATAGATGACCTAATGGTAGCTTTGGTAACTTATAATAAAACATATTCAATTTTTTTAAAGGTTGAAATATACCCATTTAAAAGGATATATATCCAATCTAAAGCTTCTTGAGTTAAAATTTTATGGAAGGATTTTAATAACAAGAGTCCATTTTTATCCCAATCGTTAAAGGAGTGTATATATTACTTTAGGTGATTTTTAGGGTCTCCTGTACCATCAAACAAAGGTAATGTAAGAATAACAAAAATTTTAAGATAAGGAAATTCAAAAACCTCTCATGTAATGGGTTGATCTCATAGAACATCATCATCAAGAGTAGCATCATGTGAAATTATGTGTATTTTAAGTCATCATTTATTTTTAAAGATATCATATAGTAGTCACCATAGATATTATGTAATTATGAGCAATGTTTGGATCATTTTAAGGTGTACTCATAGGTTGTAATTTACCATCTATATGAAACATAGGAATGATGGCCTCTTCATAACTATAATTGTACTCTAAATTAGGATTATGACATGTTTGAAAAGTATTGGGTAAAAGAACAGTAATTTCTATAGAAGTGATTATATCATGTTGGACATAATAAAGGATTATGTAACTATCATTGTAAGGTGTATATTAGAAATCCAAGAAAGGTTAGCCAATATGTTAGTGAATTAAATCAAAGTGAACTTGAAGAAATATCATCTAAATCATAATCACTAAGTTGATCAATGTGTAATATAATAAATAAATTTAAAAGACAAAAACAAACATTTATACCTCCTTAGAAGATTTTCTTGAGAACTGGTCTTAAGAGGTTGAGCTCAGATTATAGGTTATGAAGTCTTTAAATTTTTTTGATTAAACGTCTGGGAATCACCTCTCCTTGTCTATACTTTATTGTTGGCTTGGATTGGTTTTGGCATGAAAAATAGGTTAAATTTCCTTGTATAATTGAGTAGAGTAAGTTTGCATAAACAAGATTCTTTATAATGGCCAAAAACCCTTTTATTTATAGACTTTTTAGATGTTTGTGAACCATTGATTTGAGATAAATATCAATGGTGGATGATGAGTCCTTAAACTCATGATCAACCACATGGAATGTATAAGATATGCCATTAAAGGCCTTTTGTATCATGCAAGGCATGTTGGAATAAAATTGGAGTCATTGATCCTCTTGAAGTGTATAAGAGAGGTGTAAAATGAAGAATGTGTAAGAGGGGTGTAAGATCTTGATTTCACTCTTATCTTTCCCATTAAATTCCTTGAATGACATTACCTTTATGATGCAATAATTCAAATTTGATTTTATGAAAATAGGTAATTCCAAATTCATGGAATTTCCTATTAGAGGAATGATTAGGCTAATTAATTAATTTGATTAATTTGTAATTAGAATAATGATAACCTTCAAAATTTTCAATTTATAAATCAAGTATTAACTTAATTATACTATTAATACACTTGCAAAAGATTGATTTAATTCAAGATTCACTTCGTAAGATTAATGATAAAATATGATCCATTGCCCCAATCAAGGATGTGTTGTTATAATTTAGGGTTAAATTGATAGTTGTATGAGTAAATTAGACCTACTTGTGATTTATGGTTAAAATTACAATGAAATTATACAAAATCACTCTTGACTATAGTTTAGAGGTGGAAGTGGTTAAAATTAAGTGTTTACATTTTGCCCCTATTTGAGAAGACATTATGAGACACTAGGCATGATAACATATTTTCAAATAATGAAAAAGTTATTAAGAATAAATTTGATAACTCTTAAATAATGATGTCTTCACTCTTCTCCTTTCATTTTTAAAGTTTATGAGTTGATAAAATTAAATTGATTCCCCAAAGGGTGATTGATTAATACTAGATGCCCCCTTGAGGGAATAGTTGGGGAAGAAGTTGAAATAAATAGGTCTTAAAAAATATAAGAAGAAGCAAGAATGAGATAAATACGTGGGATTAGAATTAGAATAAAGACTAGTTTCTAGACTTGGCCCCAAAGAGGAGAATCTTGGTTGAATCCTAGCAAGGTATATTAAATTACCTATGTAATGAGTTTCCCTAGTAGGGTATATTTGATCATTAATTTATCCAAGTGGTTTTCCCTAGTAGGATGGATTTTTGTTTTGATAAATTATAAGTATGTAATTGATCAATTTGTTAGAGGATAGTAGACAAGGAGAGATTTTGATACAACATTTATTGTGATACTTATAACACTTGATTTTTGATGTAGAACCTAATGGTATGTACCATGATATACAAAACCATGATGACTAGGCTATAATGTGCATAATTACTGACCCCCAATCTAATAGACAATTGAAAATGTATCAATCATAAAAACCATGATGACAATGCTAACATATGCCAATAGATAGACTCAAGTTTTAGAGTTAAAATCACTGAGAGGGGGGGGTAAATCAATGATGAAAGATAATATAATTCAATTACTAACTCTTAAACATTCAGCATACATCAACTTGATCAAGAAACATAAACATGAAAGTAGATACATCCAAAGCATACGTAAGAGCATACATCACATGAACACATCATATATGTGGGAAATCCTCTTAGGGAATAAAACCCACTAAACCCTATAATATGGACTAAAGTATTATAAAAAAAGATCCAAAATTTAGATCAAAACCCACTAATCAAGGAACACCCACCCTTTAATTTAGTAAGACACCAATCCCACAAGGAACTACTACCCCTATCTAATTGAACACCCATAATAACTAGACATTTAACAAGATTTACCTTACAAGGAGGAATCAATTCCCTAGGAAACCAATCACCCAATCAGATACCTAAATAAATCACCTTTAAAACCTATTGATACTCTTTAACTTATGATGAACACCTTATCTTCACCCTTCATCTCCAATCTCTCTAAAGCTGCCTCTAGGGTGAACTTGCTCAAACTACCTCTTCTAAGATCATTAAGTCTAATGACCTCTATTTCCTCCTATATGAACTTGATCAAAAAATCATGAATTATCCTCTTATCTCTCTATTGTTCCTTAATTACCTATACCTTATCTTTTAAAGGTTCTCTGCTTCACTTGAATCCACACACACAACTACTCAACTCTTCACACTCAAAATCTAGAAATGATCACCTTTTATTTCATTCTTTATAGAGTCTTCATGAATATTATCTTCTTAATCATAGATAATAATTAAATTAAACCTTAAGACTTATATCATGCCAATACATATCTCATATCCATTCTCATAGGTCAGCCATTACGTCATTATCCCTAAACCACCATTAGGTCTTAGTGAGACCTAAAACAATCAGGTCTTCATACTCACATGTTACATTTGAGACTACTTAGACCACCTTAATCCTTTATCAATTATAATAACACATAAAAAATATCTATAATACCCCCTTTATTACTCCCATATGGGTCCATGCCACTTAGAACACCAATTCAACACTCTAACCTACCAATTAGGTCTCATTGCTCTTTAGGTCTTCATATATAGAAAATTTAGTCTCAAAATTCTAAAATAACTACTCAAATATTTCACATAGACATATTATTAGATCACATTGGTGAACCCTTAAAAACCTCAACTACACCTCCATGTGATTTAGACACTTTAACATAAGCTCTAAACACTCAATTTAACTCTCTCAGAATGACCACTTAGACTGGTCACATAAAGTAAAAATATAGTCAAACTATTTTGACTCTCCATAACTAATAAAGGGAAAATTATAATAATAAATTCCTTATAATAATCCTTATATAATTTTATAACATCTCCATACTCATATTCTTCCTTAACTCTACTTAGAACACCTTTGACTTACCTCTGCAAGATGGCCACTCAATCTACCAGTGTATTCAACAAACATAGTTAGCTTATAAGCCTTTGTTAATATTGAATATGGATTGGTAAAACTTCAAAAATAAAAACATAAGGTATTAATTTAGTATATAACATTATCCAATAGTTATATCATCTTGAAACATCAAGACACTATCAATGATAACTCAAATATCCTTTTTGGATGACTTACAGACCATGGTCAAACACACAATCAACTTTGGAGATCAATATATACAATTTCAAAAATAAAAAAATGTTATAATAAACTTATTTAGATTTAACTTGAAGTAATATTCAAATTTTATTTTTACTCCATCATGGAATTCTTCCTGGATAAAAATATATAGCTCAAACACTACAGACTCATTTTCCTTCATTAATTTGAAAATTCAAATTTCAACGGTCACTATGTAAACTCTAAACATCAAACACTTTGCCATTATCCTGTGATCCATATAAAATTTTAAAAAATTCATTTCAATAATATTATTATAATTATCCTATATTTAACTCTTTAATTCTCACCATCGATCTTAGATATAGGCATCTGTAATTAAGACACTTGGCACCCTCACATGCCTTTTGAGCATATTGACTATTTGACTCCAATGAACTTTTTCCACTTGGAATCCCTACATGACTTTGAGCATCCTTTTACATATTAACTAAATACACACCATTTTATCACTATTGATAACATCAAGTGCTCTATTAGATCATTATCTAGTTAGATTAAATGCTCACCATAGATCTTCTATATCACCAAATTTGCACCTTAATAAACTTTTTCTATGCTTCATATCTAGACCTAAAATTTGAACCATATGATCAAATTCCATATTAAAATCCATCCATATATAAAAATTTTCCTAAAACTTTCACACTTGTGAAAAATGATGTCATCAATTTGCTTACTCAGCTTTATCTATCAAGATAACTAATTGAGCTTAGACATTCATATGACTATTTTGATGAATTTTGTTTACTTATATAAGAATTATAATAACTCATAACATCCCATAGGGTCTCTAAAAAATGTCATTACCATCAATATTATCCATTAATAGCTTTACTAAGTCAAACACTCTCCAAACCATAAATCTAATCAATTTGTCATTAATGCACTAGTAATCATGATCTCTTTGACATCAATGAAAATGTAACAACAATGACCATGCTAAACAATCTCCCCCTTTGTCATTGATGGAAAAACACCCTCAAAATTACTTCATTTTAACTCCTTCATTCTAATCTTTCTCCCCCTTTGACATTAATGAAAAAGGGTCTCTTCCTCAACATGATAACTATCATTCCTCAACATAATGTGGGCATTCAAATAATATTGAATATGCTTAGGATACTTACAAATTTTCAAGCATATGAATCAATTGCTCCCCTTTTGACATGTAGCAATATAAATTTGGACTTCTTTGATTCTTAGAGCTGACAAACTTCTCATAGAGCTTAGAAATCTCCCCCTAACATCATGATCCATATTATGTCATCTATTTTTTGATATACACCAATCTAAACTTGGGATTTTTTGATCCTTGGACCTGTTTACCTAAAAAACTCACAACCTCATTTTTCTCATGCATGAATATTCAATGCCTTGTCAAAACACATGACTTGGTTTGATCAAGTCATCATATCAATCTTATTTGATACACAACTATAGCAGACATCTTCACACTTCTATCAATACTAAAGCATCTTCACATATTTTCCCCCTTACATCATGCACATCTTCTTCAAGCCACTCAATCTAACTGAGTTATCTTCCCCTTGGATAAACATATATTCAAATGATATTCTTATCTTGAAACATCAACCAAAGATTAACTAACATCCACCATGATTCATCTTGATCTTTAAGTGTCTCCTTGAAGCTTAGATAGAGACACCCTAACCCATAAAGTCCTAAAACAATGTGAAACCATGAGTTCCCATAACTTCTCATATTCCTTCTCCTCCTTGGTAATATAATACTAATATTCATTCTTATTTTTAGGCTTATAAAAAGTAACATGCTCATCCACTACAATATTATCCTTTTTTTTAAGAAAGAATTGATAATACATTGAAACAAAAAACATTCATGATATACATCATCACTAGACATTGACAAATAATATTCTTCATATGAAACTTATTCAATAATAGTAGGATATTCCTTAGATCTATACACACTTTATGACTAGCTTCAACTAGCATATTTGTCTTCTCTTTGAGCTCAACTTGAATGAACTTTTAATTCTTTTTTTTTTCTATCTGGATAGATGACACATTCTCTTGGCATTCTTGAACCTTCTTCATATCTGATTCCTCTTTGGCTTTAGTAGGTATTCCACCTTAATATTTTAGCTCAACTAAATTATTTTTCTTGGTATTAACTTTCTTAGGATTCCATACCAAGGATTCATCTTTATTTAGCACACTAGGATGTCCATGCACCTTCTTATGACTTGAAATCTTACTTTTACAATATCTTACAATATGGCCAAACTGATGACAACTAAAAAAAATAACATCTTTCATACCTTTTGCTTGATGAATATTGTGAATGTAAATAAACATACCATCTTGTCTCTTAGGTTCATTATGCTCAAGCTTAACTATCTTAGGTCTCCATACTTGGGTTAGTATTTTTCCATGCATTCTAGGGTAGAATCTAGCAATATCTCCCATGTCATGACAATTTTAGAAAACTACATTATCCATACCTCTAGTTGACTAGTTTCTCTTATTTATATAGTTTATATCCTTATGACCAAAAATCTTACATGCAAAGTAGTGACCATGAAAAATTTCATACCTTATAGCATTTAGTTGCTTGATAGGTCTTCTCATGTTGCACTTGGTACTTGTATCCTTCTTGTCTTAAGCTGACCTCTCTTGTTCTTTCTCAATCTTTTTTACCTTGAAAACAAATTTCTCATGCTCATACTTTAATGAATCTATCTTGGTTTTTAATTTAATGCTCTCATCCTCTTTAGCTCTCATACTTGAACTTGTGGTCTCTAACTGAATTCTAGAAACTTGGATAGTCTCCTTATCCCTCTTAGCTTCTTTAGTCATGTCATCTTTCAATATACATGCTTTATTTCAATAATATTTATAGAATCAATATGGATTTCAACTCATCATGCTTACCTTGATTTTAACTCAACTTAGCATTTGTCTCTTCTAACAAAGTCTTGAGATGTCTGTACTCTTCCTCTTTTGAACTTAGATTTGTCTTTGTAACCCTTAATTGATCCTCAAGAATGCTAATTTTATTTTTTATCATCTTTTAATCTTGAGCTTTCTTTCAAGGATTTTATCTCCTTATTGAGCTTGATTCACTCATCCTTAATATCCTTAAATCTTGAGCCCATGATCGTATTTTGAGATTTTTCTTGATCATACTCTCTCATCTTACCTATGTACTTATTAAAAAGTGCCTTAAACTGATTGCACTTTTATTTAATTGATTTTAGACATGTATAAGTAACCTACGCTTGATCCTTAAACTCTTGATTCTATTTATTTAATTGCTTAGCCATATTATACCATGGATCACCTTCAAGTGGTTAAAATTACAAAGAAGGTCTTACTTTGATACCAGTTGTTAGAGGTACAATCATTGAGATGGTGTGTGTATTAGTGATGAAAGATAATCCAATTTAATTTCCAAATCTTAAACATTCATCATACATCAACTTGATCAAACATCATAAAAATGAAAGCACATACATCCAAAACATACGTAAGATCATACATCACTTGAACACATTGTATATGTAGGAAATCTTCTTAGGGAATAAAACCCACTGAATCCTGAAAGATAGACTACAATCCTATAAAAAAATATCCAAAATTTAGACCATCACCCACTGAATGAGGAACACCCACCCCTTAGTTTAGTGAGACACTAATCCCACAAGGAGCTACTTCCCCTCTCTAGTTGAGTACCCAAAAAAACTAGACCTTTAGTAAGCTTTACCTTACAAAGAAAAACCAACCCCCTAGTCAACCAAGCACCCACTCAACTACCTAAATAGATAACCTTAAACACTTGTTTCTACTCTTTAACTAATTATTATCACCTTATTTACACTCTTCATCTTCAATCTATCTTAAGCTACCTCTAGGGCTAACTTGCTCAAACTACCTCTTCTAGGCTTATTAGGTCCAACGACCTATGTGTCCCTATACATCAACTTGATTAGACAAGCATGACTAATATTCTTCTCTCTCTATTGGTCCTTAATGACCGATACCTTATTTTAGTCATATAAAATGTGAAAACTGATAGCTTGAGTGTGGCTTGTGACACATAACCCATAAGTCCCTCTTGCTTGCTCTCATGATTAATCTAGATGTCTTTTCATTCATTCCCAATCATTCATATCCTTCTAGATAGTGATTCCACCTCCTCTAAGTTGATTTTCTTATAACAATTCCATCCCCCCAGATCTTGTACCTTTAAGACAATAGTGCCAAACTTAGATTATATAACTAGACCCTAGGGTATCCATTTTTAGTGCTCTTGTATAATTACATTTTGAGCTCCAATAGTCACTTCCTTCTAGTTCCTATCCTTCTTATCAGCCTAACATGAATACATTCAACCCATGACCAATAAATCTCTATAAAATCCCATTCAAAGTTCATTTAGAAGGGGGTTAACAAATGTCACAAAGCAAGCAAGAATATAAACAAGACTACTCATGCATATTTCCCTATTCTATACATATAGCCATCCAATACAACCACAAGCTTATTAAAACCCTTACACTAGTCCCTAGCCACCTCAAGCATACCTAGTATTAGCATTTTTCATCTTCATAACACTATTTCACAAAGTACATCAAGTGGGAGAACTAAATATATCTTAATCCCTCTTCAAAGTATTGAGAGTTTTGTAGACATCCAAAATTTGAAATTTTATAGGCATGCTCAAATAGAGATAGCAGACAAACCCTAAAAAGTTTAGGCATCTAGGACAATAGTGGTAGAAGAGGACTATAACACTAGATCCTAGGGTGTCCTATTTTTGTGCTCCTATCCTTTCATTTAATGAAGGTCAGATCCTAATTCATGACATTGTCACAGTCCTACATAGTAGATTCTAGACACTATCTCAGTTATCTCAATTCAATTTAAGCTAAGTTGCATTTCTCCTCACTTATTACTATTTTTAGAAAGGTTAAAATTATAATTAAATTATATAAATCAATAGCTTAATTATTTTAATATTATATACTAATTTAATTAACTCAAACCCTTAACTAAATTAGAAATAAGACTCTAATATTCCCAAAATAGTTAAATCATTTGGTGAACCTGACTTACTTCATTTTTCACATAAAAACCCTAAAAACCTTAGGGTAAATTCCTTGCTAATTTTTACAATATTTTTCTAATTTTTTAATAGCATATTTAAATTAGAAATTCACATCAAATTTTAAAATTTCATATTAATTTTTAAAAAAAAATCTACAAAACCCTAGTTGCATATACTAGGTCCCTTTAAATCAAGGTTTTTCTAATAATTTTCTAATTTTTTACCTAAATATTTAAATCATAAATTCACATCAAATTTTAAAATTCCATAGTAATTTAAAAAAAAAATCTGAAAACCGTAATTGCATTTACTAGGTCCTTTTAAATCGATAAATTTTCAATATTTTTTTGATTTTTTACCTATATATTTAAATAAAAAATTCACATCAAATTTTAAAATTCCATAGTAATTTTACAATAATTATTTTCTTCTAAACCCTAGTTTCATATGCTAGGTCCCATTACTTTTGAGGTTTCACCTTACATGCTTATTAGCTTTGTATCCTTTTTATACATATTTTAGTCTATTGTTTAGATTACATTTGTTTAATTTTTTCTTCTATTATTAAAGTTGTTTACTTTATGCCACCTAAGCTCTTTGCATCTCTTCCTTTGAGATGAAGTGCAATATTTAGTGAAAACCCTCTTGAACTCACCCAAATTCATTCAAACTGACCATATACCATAGATAAATAACCAGTTTAGATTCCTGTTATAGATCTTACACATCCAAATTACACTAATTTCCATGAGAATAATTTTGACAATGAGCAGTATGAGAATAAAAATGATGATACAAACACTAATGTTCATGACCCACCATATCATAATCTTGATCCACTTACACCTATAGTTGATAATGAACTCATCATCATTAAAGATTTGATCCTACAAAGTTATTGAGAAAGACTCAAATAAAAACCTCAAGATCATACTCTTATCCTAAAATCTATCATGGAAATAAAAAAGGCTAAACAAGTTGAGTCTTACATTCCTTCAAAGCATCAAGTTGTAAATGACACTATAGGGGAAACTATGTCTCAACAACCCCCTATATCATCCCAACCATCCTATGAGGCACCACCGTCTACATCTAATACATCTTTGTCTCCTGATGTGGTAGCCCTTGTTTAAGAGAGAAAATATCTTCAATTCAAGGTGCTACATCTTGAGCAAGGTGCCTCTAGACCTACATAGGTCTTGTAATCTTTTACTTTATTGCATACACCATTGGCACATCATATTTCTTTGAAATGCTTACCACAAGGTTTTGTTCAACCCAAGCTCACTCTATATGATGGAAAGGGTGATCCAGAGACACATTTGAGAGATTTTTACATAATATTTTTGGACTATGTGCCAAATAACTAGCTACTAACTAAGCTATTTCCATAGAGTCTAAAGGATTATTATTTATAATGGTTCTATAGTCTACCAAATTATTCGGTCAATGAATTCAATCCTTTAGCTAACATATTCCTAGCTCATTTTAATATTAACATTGGTGATAAGGTTTCCTATGCCCAAGTTGAACAACAAAAATGAAGGTCAAATGAGCATCTCAAAGATTATGTTCTTCGATATAAGAATATCTTGGCTAAAATGACTAGCCCCATGGCTGATTAGGAGTTAAATATCTCTTCAAATAGAGTCTTCTACCAGCCTTGCATGAATCAATAATGTTTAAAAGATTTTCCTCTTTCACTGGGTTATGTCATACATTAAAAGAAAGGGAAGTAAAAATAATTGTAATGTGCAAACTCAAGTACACAATCATATTAAAAAAAATAAACACGAGTAACAAAAAATACCATATAAATTAAAGGGCAATGATAGCAAGAGTCAAAATTAGCCTAAAGTTGATGTGGCTTGAGAACCCCCTCAACGAGTGGTTTTATCAGCACCTCCTCAGTGAATGTTTTTCAATCTACCTGTATCTCCAGCTAGAGTTTTATATCAGCTTTTAGAATGTAATATAATATCTCTCCCTCTTATTTGATAAGTTGATCCAACAAATCCTCTTCCATAGGGATATGATCTAAATGTATTTTGTGATTTTCATAGGGTACCATGCCACAAAAAAAATAGATGCATCAGTTTGTAATGTAAAATATAGGACTTGACATATGGCAACATTATTGATCTTGGCACTTTAGTTGAGCCTCCTTAGGAAAAGAAAACACAAGATAAAGCTTTAGGAATATTCTTAGATCCTTTCCCAAAATATTCTAAACAAGGGATAGGGGATACATCAGGTGTTCACCATGTATATCATGTACATCCTCCACCAACTACATATCAAGAACCTTTAGTTGATTTACACCCTTTGAACAACATGATTGGTGTATAAAATTCTAGAGTTCTAGCTAGACCTTTAATCTCCTTCTCAAAGTAGGAGATCATTGAGGATGATTCAGATTATCATGTACTCTTTATCAGAGCTTACATTCATAATCATCCTATTCATAGTGTTCTCATAGATAATGGATCTAGTGTGAACATGTGTAATATGACATTACTGTAGCATTTGGAATATTTAGAGAAGGATATTACCTTAACAGACCCATTTTTCAGTGGATTTAGTGGGCACATATATAGTTCATTGGGTGAGATTGTACTCCCTCTATAGGTTGGTCCAACACATGTGGTCACATCATTTACTATTATTCCTAGTGTAGGAGTTTACAAAATGTTACTTGGTTGACCATGGATTTAGAAACTTTGAGTAGTACCTTCTATAGTTCATATATGCATGAAATTAACTCACACTAATTAGGTTATTATAGTTGGTAGAGTTCCATATGAGTTACCACTCCCCACTTTAGAGCCATTTACTATTTTACAATCACTAATTTTGGTTCCACCACTAGTTTTAGTTTCTCTACCAATTTCACTTCTTCCTCTAGTTCAGATTTAGACACAATCGAGGCCTCCATTAACAACATAAAAAGTTCAATACACTTACACAGAGGTCTCTTTTAGAGAAACCACAATTTTAGAATTTTAGTCAGCTTCCAACTAAAGTGTTCAAACCTAGAGTAGTATCATTGAGGTCTCATACCTATACACATATAAAACATGTTCAAAGAGCTTCTCTTACTACTAGATATATCCTTAAGATCCCTAAATATGCATCCACTTCTAAAAATTATAGGGGGAACCCACCGTCAATTTCTAATTCAGAGATTTTAGATCATTGACAACATTCATAGCTTTCAGAGCCACAGTCTCAACCCTTCCATCATACTTCATGATCACACACAATCCCACTCCTTTATATAAGACATCATGATAGGGAGTCTCTATTGAGACTCATCAATTAGTATCATCTCTTCTCAACATTGTACATAACTTCTTTTCAAATTTTTGTACATAGTTTCTTTATGATTGATTTTACATAGCTTATATCAAAAATCCAAAAATATTCAAATGTATAAAAAATACAAAAACATTAAAATATATCAAAAATACAAAAAAACATTCAAATATCTCAAAATACTAAAAAAATATAACATTTTAAAATACAAAAACATTTAAATAATTCAAAAACACAAACATTTCAAATGTATGCATTATCCATGTTTTATATTTCTACTACCATGATAGACTTACATTTTATATTATATGATATTATTTATTGATTTATATACATTACCATGATTCACTTGATATTATTTGAGTCTGTCCAGTGACATCCAAATCCATGATTGCTTCACTCTACCCAATGATGGGGCATCCTACTTCTACATTCAATACATACATCGATATATTTACCCACTGGGGGAATCTTATACATAACTACACCATCTAGGTTATGTCATTTATACACCTCATACTCTAGTTATCATGATGATGTACATTATTTACTAGCCTATAAATATTACTCTATCGACATCTCACTATTATATAACACTTGTGTATTTCTTAGCAAATACCTAGTCTTGTACTCCATATCTTGCATACTTTTACTTCTTTCTTTGATTATTTAGATGTGATTGTATTTATAGTATTTACATGCTTTCCTTTATTACTTTACATAGCTAGACGTGATTACATTTCTCAGTTCCTATTCTATGTCATGTGTGTTCCTTAGGACATTTGCCAATGTCTTTTGCTTGCACTATTCTATGTGCCTATGGCCCTTGTGTCAACCTTAATTGTTTTAATTGTATGTGTATGTGGAATTTGAACACACCTTATATTATTTATTTATATTTCAAGTGACATGTGCCCATGTCCCTTATTTACTTGGTCCCTTGGCCACTCTTATATGCTTCTTACTTATTGCCTTGTGTGGTTGTTGCTTGATTGCTTTTCAATTGTTTGCAATGTCATGATCCACATCATGTATTATCTTGATTTTTTGGATGTCATGGACATTATTCTCCATCCCTCCTTGACAAATAACAAATAATAACTAAATATACTTCTAGTTCTAGTTCATTATATTGCACATGCTATTACATTGTTATATCTATCTAGGTAGACCCCTGTTGATCTAATAATCTCCATTACAAACCATGCTATATATTGAGATATCTTATCAATTATCATTGTTATATCATGTATGTTCATAGAATAACACACTTTTAGGGCTCTATCTTCTGAGGATAGTCATTGTAGGCTCTTCATTCCTACCCTCGGAAGAGGGGGCAAAAAATAATATTTTTGTCATAGAGATCAGAGCTCCTACTATTAAAAAAATTAGCTTTTAAAACACCCAAAACAACATCTATAATCTAAACTAGGTATAATAGACTAGGAAGATAGTGATAATCATAGAATAGCCATCAGAATCAACACAAGATAAGAGCACTAAGATTGGAATAAAACACCAAATAATGGGGTCTCTAATTTCAATGCTTTTATCTAAATAGTAAAAAAACTATATTTTCTAGAAACATATAGAAAGGTAAGCTCAACTATAGTTTTGTTAGACACACTTGTAGTATAAAAAAATTATAGGGCTCTTTATTTTGAGTGAAGTCATTATAGGATCTTCATTCCTACCCTTAGAAGAGGGTGCAACAAACAAGGGTTTTGTCATAGAGATCAGAGCTCCTATTAGTAAAAAAAAAAGCTTTTAGAACACCCAAAATAGTATCTAGACTTCAAATTAGGTAGAACAAACCAAGCAGATAGTGATAATGATAAAACAACCATCAGAATCAACTTAAGACAATAACACCAAGATTGGACTATAGTACTAGATATTAGGGTGTCTAATTTTTGTGCTCCTATCCAAACAATAAAAAAACAATATTTTCTAGAAACAAGCAAAAAGGTAAGCTCAACTACAGTTTTGTTAGACATAGTTTAGTTTAGAATCAACAATTTTAGTACAATTTTCTCAAAAAATCTAGATATAGGGGCCATAATGCACAACATTATGGCTATTGCTTATAGTTTCAAATTAAGTAGTTGATTTAACTTCTAGATCAGAATCCATGTTTTAGACACCAATGATTAGGGGTAATGTGTGTGACATATTTGACTTTTTTTTTTATTCCAATACATTACCTAGGTATTCTCAGTAGTTATGTGCCTTATTCCATCTATAGGTGGCTAAAATTATTTTTGAGTGGCTTCCACATAAGCCTATTTCCTAATTTTAGAGTGGCTTTCATAGAATCCTAATATCTACCTTTTTTGAGTGACCAAGAGTGGCCTAGTTTTTAGCACACATTCAGCTATCCATGCCAAATTTTCAAATTAAAAAAAACATTTATGGGATTAAGGAACCATCTCATATGACACACATTTTGTGAACTAGGATTAAAATAAGAGGATATTAGTATTATGTTAGTGAATACAACAAATCCAAAAAAAAACACACTAATGATAACATCTTAAGCCTGTCACAAAGGGGGGCTTAGTTAATAAGACTAGAATGTAAAGAAAAACTAAAATGAAAAATTAAATTGCTTTCACCTTTCTTGGATGCTCTAAATAGCTTTTTGAAGTGGCTTCCTCAGTTTGTGCTCATGAAGTCTGTATCAATGAAGTGTGGCTACCTCCATCTCTCTTTGACAACATGTTTGGCTTTGGCTTTGGCTTGGCTTGACCTAATATTTGGGCACTATAAAACTAAAATGTAATGAATTTGAATGCATTTGGGAATTATAAGTTTGGCATAAAAGATATTTAAATTCATGTTCATGGCTTTCCTATTTATAGATTTTCAAAAATGGTTAAAATCAACCTGAACCATCCATCTCAAGATGAAGATGTGTGGCTAAAGATTAATTCAATTATGTAATTTAAAATTCATAAATTGGATCATCAATATTTGGGATAGAGGGGCAAAAAATAGGCATGGAGGGTCTTAATGAGGCATGAGAGGCATAAATATTGATATTTTATGCATTTATGACTTGTGGATGCCACCCCATAGGATGATGTCATTTGATGATGTAGTTAATGACAATCAATTTAAAATAAAAATTTATTCAACAAGTTCCATAGAATTATTAATTAGGTTCATGATTTTAATTAATTATCTTTAAGCATGATTAGTCATTTTGGTGAAAACTTCAGCTCTTTGGTGCACAAATTAATCAAATTGGTCAAAATGTCTTGTTATTGGCTTGAAATTTGACTAGATTGGCATTGGAAGTCGATTTAGATGTATTAGATCCATTATCCCATTTAGGATGTTGTCAACACCAAATAACAAAAGCACATGTCTCATGCAAGAGATTTGATAGAAAAGAGTAATACAAGGCACCTAGGTGCAATATTGGCATTTTGACTCAAAATGATCTAATCAAAGTTAGTTAGCCCATAAAATGCATTGCCCCATATAGGGATACTTTAACCAAAATTAGAACGTGAATATGTCAGTTTAAAATCTTTTAATGTGCTTTAGTTTTTTTAGGCCAAATTATGCATTTTGGTAGAAATTAGTCAAAAGCTTGGTTGAAGGTCATCAATGCCTGTTTTAGGTGTCTATAATTTTCCCTTGTTTAGGAAGGCATTGTAAGCTATAAACACAATAATGTATTCTCAAATAATGATAAATGGCCTATATGCCAAAAATAAGATGATGATTGAAGAATAAAGCTCTAAATGGTTTTTGAAAATATTATGATCATGTCCCCTTGAGGGCATGGCCATCACATATGTGGATGGATGGTCCCTTGATAAGAAGTAAGAAGAAAAAGGGTGGAATTAACCCATGGGTGAGATTAATCAAAATGAGAAAATGATTACATGCATTGATTTAAAAAAGATACTAATTTTCCCAAAGGTAATTATAATCAGGAATAAAAGTTAAAAATAATGATTTCCCCATAGGCAATTATAATCATTAATATGACCTAGATTAGATAAAGATGATGGTTCCCTAGTTAGGAATAATTAGAAAGTATAACTCAAGGATATAGCATAGAATATAGATTAAATATGAGTAGGTATAAACATAGATGCGACAGTCTAATGACTAAAGAAGCCAAATATAACCAGGCATATGAGGATGCACAAAATGATGAAAGGGATGGATAGAAGAATAAGATTTGATCACTAGAAAAGATTCATTTGTACCTATAAATAAGGAGTTGTATGCCCTTATTAGTAATAATACAACTAGAATGGTTAGTGGATTAATTTGATCAAGATGGGTGGAAGGTTTTGCCAAGGTGCCAAGGAGAAAATTTTATAGCTCCATTGATTATAGACCTTCTTGAATCTAATATTTTCTATAACATGTGATGGTATGCATCATGATAGAACATCATGAAGACTATCCCAAATTGTGCATGAGGATTGACTCTTGATCCAATAAACACTTGAAAATAACACACCAATGATAAAAACTCTGATGACAATGTTGATGTATGAATCTAGATGGACTCAACAATAATGTGCTCAAGGAATCACCCAATGAATGCATATATACTGAGTCAAGGCAATAGTAAAAAAAAAAAACAAATAGGCAAGTTATCAAATAATAAAAAATAAAAGTCACACAAATAAACATAAAACCTAAAAATAAAAGCAAAAGAAAGCATCCTAACAATGACCATGCACTAGTAAGGCAGATTGAGGATAATTGACTAGGCTTAGACATGATGAATGTTTTTGGTTTTTTTTTAGTATCTCAGTTCGATGGAAAATTATGAGATACTAAATGGTTCAATCTCATAAAATGGTGAAACTGTGGCTTAGGTTGCTTGAAAAATGATTAGAGTGTCGCTTAGGTTGCTCATAAAATGGTGAGAGTGTGGCTTAGGTTGCTCACAAAATGATGAGAGTGTGGTTTAGGTGTGAATCAGACATGACCCTTAAAGTCTTGAAATGGATTTATTTTATGATAGTTCCACCTTCAATGAAGGAAGATGGCCAATGTAAAAACTAATTCAAATAAAAATAGGCATAGTTGGTATAAAGGCATAATACAACATAGAAAATGGTAAGTTGGTATGTCAAAGCTCAATAAATAAATGAAGCCCCTAGTTTGGCCATAGGTAGTTATAACTAGGACACAATGGCATAGATTAATGGTACTAATTTTCTCATAGGTGGTTATAGTTAGTAGCAAGACCGATGATAAGAAAGGAACAAAAAATGAAGGATGTAACCATTGAAACTTCTATCATACCACTTAAAAATACTATCTCTATCTAAAATGCTAAAAAAACTACTAAAATTGATCAGATTCATTGGTGCTAAAAATGTACAACTAATGGTAAAACCAAGGTTAAATAGATAGGTAGATCAGATTCAAAACATGATTGGTTAATAAAATGGAATGGTGAAGTAAATAAGTAATGGGTTTGATAGATTGCATAAAATGGTAAGAGGGATGCCCCTAAGTGGTAAGGGGTGAATGGTAAGATATGAGATAATTACAAATGGGTATGGTAATTCTGAAATGGTATGGTACATGTTTTTGTCCTGGGTGATTGTTGGTTTTTGATGTGTTTAGCATAGGTATGGTAAAATGGCATATGATTCTATTTTTCCTATTGAAGTGGAGATGCATGTCCTAATTAGCAAATGATACAAATAGAATAATCAATCATGTTAATTTTTATCCCACACCTCATTTGAATAGCTACTCTATCAAGAACTAGTTATAAATTTGGTTTTCAAGAATGCTTTTGTGATCTTTATTGGTCATTGATTATGATTCCTTCAAGCATCAAGATAAGGTATCTTTGTATCCTCTACAAAGGAAAGTGCAACCATGGATGGTAAATAGGGATAAAAGTTGGATGATAGGTTTTTTTATGAAATGAAATAGTAAATGATAATAAAATTAATGATGGTAGGGGAAAAAAAATGAAGAGTGGGACTTTCAGTCACATGTAATGTTATTGATGCTTGATTCGACATAGCTTTTGATGTGGTGGGGAAAAAGACATTTTCTCTTGATAGGACCACCAAATTTTGTTGTTATTTAGGCCTAAGAGTAGATACCATCTGATTGCACTATAGATTGGAAATTATTTTGATTTGATCTTGAATAATATATTCATTAATTAGTGAATAACTTTTATGCTCAACTATCAGTGCTCCGATGAGGTTTTCACCAATGAAGTTGTCTTGATTGTTCCATAATTCATTTGAGAAGGTTTCACTAAGGAATGTTGAATTTTGAATTTGATTATCTTCTAGTGCTTTTGAAAATATTTCATTAGAAGATGCTTATTTTGAACATTGATTATCCCCTAGTGCCTCTAAAAAGGATTCACTAGGAGAGTGTTCTTATACTACATAAATGTGGTCTTGGCCTCCTTACTCTTCTTAAATTACTATGTCACCATGGATGTAATTCAACAATGTGTGATTCTATTAGTCCTAATTGACACTTGTGGGAGGTGGAATGTCAGTAATATGACTATGTTGGTTAGTGGTAATAGAATGGGAGTTGGCTGCATAATCCTCATAAAATATACTAGGAGAACTTGTGGTGATGATGAAGTAATCATCCTTAAAAACCATAGAATTAACACAAATGTATTCAAACTAATCTATGAGGCGTACATAACTAATGTTGTAAAAACCATGAATGTACTCCATTTTTGAATCTAATTCTAAATCATTAGACTTTGAATCTGATGTCGAGATTGATGTTGATTCTAATTCTAGTGCTAATCTGATGTTAGTTCAAGAATAAAATTTGACTTTAACTTTGATTCTTCATCTGATGGGTACTCTATTACAATGATGTCTTGTTGAATGTTTATTATTAGATAAGTACTAGCCTGTGATGACATAATTGGCTCCAAAAATATTAGTTTGTCAAAGTGAGACTCCTCCATAATGGAAAAAAGGTCAAGAGACAACTCCTTAGAGATTGGCTTATCAATAAAATGCTCTTGAAAAATAGGCACATGGTTGAGGCAATGATTTACCCAAAGGTGGTTATAATCATTAAGGATTTACTCAATGAAGACTGGCTCATCAAAGTGAGACTTCTCAATAATAGGTATAGGATTGAAGGGTGATTCATCATAGGTTGACTTATTATAAATGGTTGGTTCAACAAAAACATCTTGGATTGGTTTTTTCTTTTGGCCTTGATTTCTCATGAGTTAGAAAATACTAGTTTAGAACACAAATTGGTCTTTGAATGATTGGATTAACTGATGTTTTGATGGGATTGGTAATGGATGAGGAATGACCTATGTTTTTATAAAGTGGAGAACTATTGGAAATGGATGAGGAATGATCAAGGGTTGGATAATGATATGGCATTGGGGAGCATGATTTCTCACACAAGCCAAAGGATGAAATCTTAAAATGGTAACAACAGGGTGGTATGGGGATTTATTACTCACAAAATCTAAAAGATGAGGTTTCAAAATGGTAATGTGGAATTATGGAGCTTGATTTCTCACATAAGCCAATGCATCTAAGTCCTCATAAACCATATCATCCCAATCTTAAGTTATATCATAAGCTAGTTCTTAAATATGTTCTATGTACTTATTATTGAAAAGAGGGTATGGATTCATATCCCAAACAACATTATCTATAGTTGGGTATTCAAAGTCCTCCTCATAAACCATATCATCCCAATTGGTAATTTGATTTAGATTTTTTGGATTGTGACTATGTTCCCCATATGGATTATTATGGGGAGAATAATAAAACACCTTAGAAAATCTTTCTCTATAGGGGTTCCTAGTGAGATTTTGTGCAACCATTCTATCATAAGTTGGATTGTATGTGACTCAACCATAAGTGTAGTGAGACATATCCACATAAATGATGAAATATCTAAAATATAAAGGTTTAGATTTATAAAAACTCTTTAAAACTATGTCCAAAGGACAAATTCTTCAAACTTGGTCTAAATTAGTCAAAGGTGGAGATGTATCTCCAAAAAATGATTTTATCATGGAGCTATATCTCCAAAATGGTTTGTGTTAATATTTGGCATAAAATAGTCTAACATCAAAGGTCATATGCACAAAAGATCAAGTATCTGAATAAAAACTAGCATGTCAAAGGTCTACGTCAAAGTGTACTAAATAAGGTCTAAACTAGGAAAGGGAAAAGAGTCACTAGATCTTTTATCCAAACACATAGTTGAAATCTAGGCTCAAATAGGCTATGCTAGGACTTTTTTCCAAATGATGTAATGAAGTCCCCTTTGCAAACCAAGTTTTCATAAAAATAAATGACTTAATAGAAATTGCAGCCATGGATGGTAAATAGGGATAAAAGTTGAATGATAAGTTTGTTTGTGAAATGAAATGGTAAATGATAATAAAATGAATGATGGTAGGGAAACAAATGAAGAGTGGGACTTTTCACCACATGTAATGTTATTGACGCTTGATTCAACATATCTTTAGATGTAGTGGGGCTAAAGACTTTTTCTCTTGATAAGACCACTAATTTTTTTTGTTATTTGGGCCTAAGAGTAGATACCATCTAATTGCACTATAGATTGGAAGCTATTTTGATTTGATATTGAATAATATCTTCATTAAGTAATGAAGAAATTTTGTGTTCAACTATCAGTGTTCTGATGAGGTTTTCACCAATGAAGTTATCTTGATTGTTCCATAATTCCTTTGAGAAGGTTTCACTAAGTAATGTTGAATTTTGAATTTGATTATCTTCTAGCGCTTTTGAAAACATTTCACTATAAGATGCTTATTTTGAACTTTGATTATCCCCTAGTGCCTCTAAAAAGGTTTCACTAGGAGAGTGTTCTTCTGCTACATAAATTTGGTCTTGGCCTCCTTGCTCTTCTTAAATTACTATGTCACCATAGATGCAATTCAATAATGTATGATTCTGTCAGTCTTGGTCGACACTTGTGGGAGGTGTAATGTTACTAATATGACTATGTTGGTTAGTGGTAATAGAATGGTAGTTGATTGCATAATCTCATAAAATATACTAGGATAACTTATGGTGATGATGAAGTAATCATCCTAAAAAATCATAGAATTACCACAAATGTATTTAAACTAATCTATGAGGCATGCATAACTATTGTTGTAAAAATCATTAATGTGCTCCATTTTTAAATCTAATTCTAAATCATTGGACTTTGAATTTGATGTTGAGACTGATGTTGATTCTAATTCTGGTGCTAAATCTAATGTTGGTTCAAGAATAGAATCTAACTTTAACTTTGATTCTTCATCTAATGGGTACTCTATTACAATGATGTCTTGTTGAATGTTTGTTATTGGATAAGTACTAGCATGTGATGACATAATTGGCTCCACAGAGATTGGTTTGCCAAAGTGAGACTCCTCCATAATGGAAAAAAGGTCAAGAGACAACTCCTTAGAGATTGGCTTGTCAATACAAGGCTCTTGAAAAATAGGCATATGGTTGAGGTAATGATTTACCCAAAGGTGGTTATAATCATTAAAGAGTGACTCAACAAATACTGGCTCATTAGAGTGACACTTCTTGACAATAGGTATAGGATTGAAAGGCGATTCATCATAGGTTGACTTATCATAAATGGTTGGTTCAAAAAAAACATCTTGGATTGGTTTTTTCTTTTGGCCTTGGTTTCTCATGAGTTAGAAAATACTAGTTTGGAATACAACTTGGTCTTTGAATGATTTGATTGATTAATGTTTTGATGGGATTGGTAATGGATGAGGAATACCCTATGTTTTTATAAAGTGGAGAACTATTGGCAATGGATGAATAATGATCAAGGGTTGGATAATGATAGGGCATTGGGGAGCATGATTTCTTACACAAGCCAAAGGAAGAAATCTTAAAATGGTAACAATAGGGTGGTATGGGGATTTATTACTCACAAAAGCTAAAAGATGAGGTCTCAGAATGGTAATGGGGAATTATGGAGCTTGATTTCTCACATAAACCAATGCATCTATGTCCTCATAAACCATATCATCCCAATCTTGAGTTAGATCGTAAGCTAGTTCTTAAATATGTTCTATGTAATGATTATTGAAAAGAGAATATGGATCCATATCCCAAACAACATTATCTATAGTTGGGTCTTCAAAGTCCTCCTCATAAACCATATCATCCCAATTGGTAATTGATTTGGATTTTTTGGATTTTGACTATGTTCCCCTTATGGATTATTATGGGGAGAATAATAAAACACCTTAGAAAATCTTTCTCTATAGGGGTTCCTAGTGGGATTTTGTGCAACCAGTCTATCATAAGTTGGATTGTATGAGACTCCACCATCAGTGTAACAAGACATATATACATAAATGATGAAATCTCAAAAACAAAAAGGTTTAGATTTCTAAAGACTCTTTAAAACTATGTTCAAAGGATAAATTGTTCAAACTTGATCTAACTTGGTCAAAGGTGGAGATGTATATCCAAAAAATGATGTTATCATGGAGCTATATCTCTAAAATGGTTTGTGTTAATATTTGGAATAATACAATCTAACATCAAATGTCATATGCACAAAAGATCATGTATCTGAATAAAAACTAACATGTCAAAGGTCTAGGTCAAAGTGTTCCAAATAAGGTCTAAACTAGGAAAGGGAAAAGAGTCAATACATCTTTTATCCAAACACAGTTAAAATCTAGGCTCAAATAGGCTATGATATGACTTTTGGCCAAACAACATAATGAAGTCCCCCTTGCAAGACAAGTTTACATAAAAATAAATGACTTAATAGAAAGTGTAGCCATGAATGCTAAATAGGGATAAAAGTTAGATGATAGGTTTGTTTGTGAAATGAAATGGTAAATGATAATAAAATGAATGATGGTAGGGAAATAAATGAAGAGTGGGAATTTTAGTCACATGTAATGTTATTGATACTTAATTGACATAGCTTTGGATGTGGTGGGGCTAAAGACTTTTTCTCTTGATAGGACCACCAAAATTTGTTTTTATTTGGGCCTAAGAGTAGATACCATCTGATTATACAATAGATTGGAAGCTATTTTCATTTGATCTTGAATAATATCTTCATAAAGTAGTGAAGAAGTTTTGTGCTCAACTATCAGTGCTCTGATGAGGTTTTTACCAATGAATTTGTCTTGATTGTTCCATAATTCCTTTGAGAAGGTTTCACTAAGGAATGTTGAATTTTGAATTTGATTATCTTCTAGCACTTTTGAAAACATTTCACTAGAAGATGCTTATTTTGAACTTTGATTATCCCCTAGTGCCTCTAAAAAGGTTTCACTAAGATAGTGTTCTTCTGCTACATATATGTGGTCTTGGCCTCCTTGCTCTTCTTTAATTACTATGTCACCATGGATACAATTCAACAATGTGTGATTCTGTCAGTCTTAATTGACACTTATGGGAGGTGGAATGTCAGTAATATGACTATGTTGGTTAGTGGTAATAGAATGGGTGTTGGATGCATAATCCTCATAAAAGATACTAGGATAACTTGTGGTGATGATGAAGTAATCATCCTCAAAAACCATAGAATTACCACAAATGTATTAAAACTAATATATGAGACATCCATAACCAATGTTGTAAAAACCATGAATGTACTCTATTTTTGAATCTAATTCTAAATCATTAGACTTTGAATCTGATGTCGAGATTGATGTTGATTCTAATTCTAGTGCTAAATATGATGTTGGTTCAAGAATAAAATCTAACTTTAACTTTGATTCTTCATCTGATGGGTACTCTATTACAATGATGTCTTGTTGAATGTTTATTATTAGATAAGTACTAGCTTGTGATGACATAATTGGCTCAACAGAGATTGGTTTGTCAAAGTGAGACTCCTCTATAATGGAAAAATGGTCAAGAGACAACTCCTTAGAGATTGGCTTGTCAATAAAAGGCTCTTGAAAATAGGCATATGGTCGAGGTAATTATTTACCCAAAGGTGGTTATAATCATTAAGGAGTGACTCAATAAAGACTGGCTCATCAAAGTGAGACTTCTCGACAATAGGTATAGGATTGGAAGGTGATTCATCACAAGTTGACTTATCATAAGTGGTTGGTTTTGTTGTTCCCAAAATCAGTTATGCTTGTTTTTGGAACAACCCCTATGAAACTTATCTATTTCATGTTTATCTCTCTTAGTTCATCTCTCAAGGCATGTTTTTCTTGATCTCATGTTTGGTCAACTGGCATCGTTAAAAGTTCATGACATTCCCTTGTTATGATTTCCAAAAAAACATGAAAATCATTACAATTTTGATGCAATCAAATGACAAATTTTTCACTTTTTTCAAGTTAGGTATTTTCTTGAGTTTACATGTAAGGGTGGTAAATTTTGCCACCACTACATGTGGTTTTCTAGTTTCCTTGTAAAGGCAACAATTTTTGCCACCCTCACATCCTCATGTAGAGGAAAAAAAATTTTCCACCCTTGAATTTTTATTTCCCCAACATGTAAGAGCATCAAATTTGTCTACCCCTATATCACTTTTCTAACCTCAGATGCAGAGGTGGCAAAATTTGCCACCCCTGCATGATCTTGGTTTTCACACAAAACATTTATGGCCATGTGTGCTGAGTAGTTGGGGTCAATTTTCACCCCATTTAATCCCTCTTTTACCTCTTTTTATTTCATTCCTCTTTGTTTCCCCCTCCTTATTTCATTTAGATGATCGAGCGAGCAAGTGGAATCGAGTTCTCATCAGATTCTAGCATTGCATCATGATTTTCTAGGTAGGATTTCACAATTTTCTCTTCTTGTTTTTGTTTTTATTCTTTCCTTCATGGTTCTCTTTCCTTTCTCTTTTATAGTCTAGGTTATTGGTCTTCTTCCCCTTCCTCCATTTTTCCCCATGGAGGCAATCTAACTAATGCAAACCCTCTTCCCCTTCTTCCCCCCGTCGACCACTCTAGCTCGTGTAATGGCAGAAAAAATCACCACCCTTACACAATCTCCCTCTTTTCGAGTAAAGGTGGTGATTTTTTTTTGCCATTACTACCTTTCATTATTCCCTATGTAAGGGTGGTAAAAATCACTGCCTATACATAGTTCTTCCCTTGCCAACCAATGTAAGGGTGGTAATTTTCACTAACCTTACATGAAACTATCAACATGTGCATCGGTGGCAATTTTTGCCACCTATGCACATCCTTATGACTTTCCACATGAATAGGAGGTGAAAATTACTCCTGATGCAATCCTTCTATCCCCAACGTGCATAGGCAACAATTTTTGCCACCTATGCACAAAGACCTTAAACATGCAAGGGTGACAATTTTTGCTACCCCTGCATGCTTTCTCTCCAAAAAACCTAACTCTAAGAAAAATTTCATTTTTCTCATTTTTTCTAAGCTCGCTTCCCTTTCACTTACCGATCTACTCATGCCTTATCCCTTTCAAGTGCATTTCCTTGGTCATGATCATCCAACGTGCAATTTTCCCAAATTACCAATATTTCCCTTAATTGTGCGATCATGATTCTTATTTTAGCTTCTCTTCAAGATCCCTTTTCATCAATATACTTTTGATAAAGGCTCATCCTAATGACTGAGGTTTCTCCAAAGAATTCAAAGATAATGAAGTACAAGTATCAAGGTGTTTTTCCCATCACCTCAGTTGCTTCTAATGTCGATGAAATTAGGGATATGAAGATTGGGCATGTAGATATGGCCGAGTTCATAGAAAGAACCAAAGCAAATAATCCTAGCTCTAAAATGAAGAGGATAATTAAGAGAAATATTCATTTGGTTTCCTCTTTTCTTGTGGCAGCTCATCACACAGAGTTCATTCTCTAGTGCGCTCAATTCTACAACAAGGATACCAGGGCTGTGGTAGATGCTAGTGGTAACATAGTAATTAGAATAGACCCTGAGTTCATTGAAAAAGTGTTCATGTGCCATCCCACTACTGATGTGTTGAAGCTTGACTTAGTTGAGGCACAAAAGGAATATGATAAATATCCTAAGAAAGCAAAGAAAGTGATTAATAATAGATGGCTCAAAACTCCCAGAGTGAACTTGTCCCAATGGCCATAGAACTTTCCAAGGAGTGATTTTATAGAAGAGGTTGGTGACTTGATTACTCTTCTCAGTAGAGTATGAGGTTTAACTTCTTCCTCTCAATTTCACAAGTGGATGTATCCCTTCATTAAGATAATTCTCCAGGGCAAACAAATCATTTTATGGGGAGAACAAATCAGAAATGCTCTGCATGAGCAATTGACAAAGGTATCCACTACCTTTAAATTCTACATGATTTCACACCTGGTATACATTGTAGCTTCAATGAGAACCTTTCCAAGTTTAACATCAGAGGAGATAATAAAATGACCCTAGTATATCAATATTATCCTCAGCTAACATTGAAGGGTTTTATACATCATTTTAGGATGGTAAATGATGCTTTATTTATAGTATTTTTGTGTCTGTTTGACCCCCAATTAGAATAAAAAAGAGATTCAGATGAATCTTGGACTATTGTGAATGAATTTAGGTGTATGTTCTTGTAGTTCCCTACTTTTTTTATCTACGAGTTGGCTTTTTCTAGGGTTATCCCTATATGCTCCCAAGATTTCCCTCAAATAAATTGGTCGTATTAGAGCTGTGTAGACAAATTATTGTCATGCACAATAAGCAGATGGAACTCAAGAAACTCAGTTTTAGGTTCTTAATTGAAATTGGTAGGTACTCAGTATTGATCGCTACAAAATCTAAGGCAATGGAGACAAAAATGCAACTTGTAACCATGAAGCATTTTAAAAGGAGACCCAGTTTTGATTATAGAGGTGTGAAGGACATGATCAGGAGGAAGACCCAGTTCCATGAACCTATGATTGAAGACATTTGGATTGATTTGAGGATAGTGGAAGGTATCAGAAAGATGGATTATAATAGACTTTCTCTTGAACAAATAGAATATTTGGGGCTTGCTAATATCCTTAGAAATCTAGTAGATGATGGAGACTTGATCAATAATAGATATCATGCTGAACAAGTCACTAGTACTCCTCTTCCCCTGATCTAATGGTCCCAAAAAGAGTTGACCTCCTTGAGGATGAGATTCAAACCAATATTAGCAAACACCAATGATTGGTTAGAAAATAAGGGGATCACTTTGAAAGAATTCATCATGGGATCAGAGGCCAAATTTTAAGAGAAAATAAGAAGAGTAGAAAACTAAACAAAGAATAAAAGTGATGTACCTTCTCTGTCAAGGCCCCATAAGCCTAGGATCATTTTTGTAACAAAGAAATAAAAATTTGGAGAGAAAGAGATAGAAATGATAGATATGGGGGTTGAGAAATAAAGCACCGAAGAACCAGTGGCAGAACAGATAGAAACTGATGACAGGCCTATAGGTCAATAGGGAATGGAAACTCTATCTTTATGAGAAGGTGTGTAGCTAGATGCAGGAATTTCTTCTTCTCCACCCCACTCACCTGGTGTAACTACTTCACCTATTTCTCCAATCAATATTCCCTCTTTTGGAGCTACCTCTCCTTCTAAATTTATTTTTGGTGACCTTCAAAGCGCTTTTGGAGATGTTCTTCATTCATCAAGATCCATCCCCAATTTGTCATCTCCATCTTTTAACATCAGAGATAGTTCTACCCTCGATCATTTAATAGTAGGTATGGTTTTAAATGATACTACACCCATTATTCCCACCAGTAGTGCAGGTGCTACCCCAGTGATGCCAACTATAGGGATTGTTGCTAATGTAACTAATTCTACTCTCCCACCTTAGTTATCAGCTTACACATCCAAAAGGAAAAAATAAGCAATCTCTCTAGATGACTTTGACTTCGGTAAAATGGTTCTAGTGAAAGCTAAGAACCCCAAGAATCCAAAGATCCTTTTGAAGATGATTGGAGATAAAGGGCACAAATTTTTAGAAATAGCCAAACCTCCACAAGATGCAACTCTTGAAAATTTTGAAATGAGCAACTACTCTATTTCTCAAGTTGAGTTAGGGAAGATAATTCATGAGGGTGCTAAGAGTGATTTGCAATCAGTAATAGATATTATGGTTCAAGAATTTGATAGAGAAAGAGAAATGAAGGGTCATTATAAGGCAATGGTGGAATAATTGACCGCAGTGATAAGGAGATTCACTTTTGCTCTAGAAGTGGTAGCTTCAGAGGTCATTCCATAAATGATCCTGTGATTTAGAAAGAAGAAATGACTTATCTAAAGGGGAAGGTACTTGAAGACTACTTAGATAAGATGCATGCATAGGGGATTTCCTTGTTCACAAAGTCATCTGAGAAGACAGGTAAAATGAGGAAAATGAGAATAGAAATAGATGATCTTATCAATACCATTTCTTAGGAGATTGAAAGCATAGATAAATATCTTAGAAAATAGACAAAGATGAAAGAGATGAAAATATGTACCCTAGCATCAATTGACATCATTTTCAATAGAGATTCTTATACTGAAACTAAAGAATCACTGATATGTAGGATCTGGGTGCTTAAGGAATTGATCAACGACCTCGAATCTTCCAAGGATGCCAGTGAACAAAGTGATATTAGTCTGTTGTACAAATTAGAGGAGTTGCCTTGTAGACTTACCTCTCAAGACAACCAATTCATTTCAGTATAAGAAATGATTTAGGAGTTTGAAGGTATGATCTGAAAGGAATTTGAGGAGAAAGCGTTCTCAATGGCTTTTATGGACAATATCCTAGATAATCAGTTAACTCTGGACAATCTAAAAATTAGGTTAACCAGTAACACCAAGTCAATCACAGTAGTAAGAGACACTACTGTTAGGGCTAAGGTGATTTTCAAGAATACTGTTACCCCAGACAGTATCGAGATACAGGTAGCTATCACCATGTATGATGCTCATCTAAAGAAGGCTGGTGACAAAAATTAAACTATTCTTCCATGCTTTCTTCTCCATTTTTCTTAGGCACTTTGTAATTGACTTGGGACATTTGCACATGTAATTTTTTTATGTGTAATTACATGTAAAAATATGGAAAGTCCCAAAGTCAACAAAGACTCTCATCTTTTACTAGTTTATAATATTTAAGTTTTTTCTCAATTCTCGACGCTTCTCCCTATATATAGAGGGAGCCTCTTTTGTAAAGGATGGATCTTTTGATAATTGAGAGAAAAAACTCTACCAAAATTGAGATGCTTCTTGAGACTTTGATCTCAGATTGTAAAACATATTTTCTTGAATGAATGAGAAGCAGGTTACTTTTAGACTTTGTGTTGGAATAATTTGTGTTATTTAGGAGATCATTCTTATGTTCTTTTTCCTAATAATCTCTCATCTATTTGATTAAATAATAAAAGTGTGTGTGTAAATTATCTAAAGATGTTCTAAAGTTAATTATGAGGACTTTGAGATGCTATAATTACTTTTAGTTCATGTTTTCCATGTTTTAGTGGGAAGGATATTAGAAACTGCTTTTATCCTTTGTGATCTTATACTCTGATGTAGTTTTAGGTGAAGACTTTGAGCTTCACTTCACTCTACTATTATGTCTATTTCAAATCAGTAAGGGGAGCAATGAAAGACTTTGTGCTTTTATGGGTTTCTCATAGATCTAGTTACTATCTGAGAAGATTTTTTGCCATTTACTAAACATTGTTTCTAAAAAAAGAGAAATGCTTTTAGTAATCAACTAGTATTTCTCTTTTGACTTGTAATCATCATATCTAAAAAAAGAGAGATGGATGGTGTAATCTCACCCTTGAGTCTATTTTCAATTCATATTAATATATAAGTAGTTTATAGGGAACCTCCCCTTGATGAGAGGAGAGATTTATCTCACTATGATGTGGTAAACCCACACTTTTTGCCATATAAATCTCCTTGTACTATGGTTGATATACCCATTTTTCCATCAGTTACTTGACTATAAAATATTCACCCAACAGCTTTTGGTGACTCCATTGGGGATCGTTATGTGTAGTCTAAAGCCTCAAGCTTTAGATTGAAGCAGTTCCTATCCTTATCTATTTATATTTTATACCCATTTCCATTATCCATTTATATTATATCCATTTCCATTATATAGCCTTATCCATACTTTGGTAGCTCCACACTCCACTAGGGATACAAACACTCACTTTGAAGCCTCAAGCTTCAAACTGAAGCCTTTCTAGTATTTTTTTATTTTACACTCTAGCAAATCCACCATACACGTGAAGTCAGAGAGCACAAGGTATTGTTGATCCTATATTTGAGTTGGTGCAACAAAATAATTTTGAGATTTCTCCTCCACCATCTCGCCTTCAGTGAACTAGGAGTTTCCCTCCTACCAATGTCAGATCTCCCATACCAGGTGAAGCTTCTAGTGTCAGTACTAGTAGGGTTTTATCTATACTTACCCCACCAAGATTTTTTATCCCTCCATTTAATCGACATATCATGGCAGTCCAAGGCCCTTGAGGCAACACTTTTGGCCCTCTCAATCTGACCTGACCTTTACATGAACTACCCCATAGTTCAAGAAAGAATTTTTCTAAATTCTATCGTGATGGGAAAGTTCATCCAAATGAGCATATCACTACTTTATGCATAACATGTGGCATGATAGGTGTGGAATATGAAGATATAGTGGTGATACTATTTGTAGAAGCTTTACAAGGTGCTACTATCGACTAGTTTTATCACCTTCAAGCTCAAACTATAATTGACTAGAATACGCTCAAGGCCAAGTTTGAGGTCAAGTTCAAACTTGCTAAAGATACACATGCCTTGTTGGCTTAGCTTACATAAATGAAGAAGGAACCTCATGAGCCCATGTGAGACTTCATTGCTAAATTCAACAAGCTATAGAATTGAATTCCTATAATTGTTCAACTGACACTGGAAAATCTTAAGTGTTTTTTCATTATCTCTGAACTTCCTAAGGTGAATTTTTTGTTGAGGCGAGCTGGTCTTATGGATCTTTCTATAGCCAAAAATTTGGCTATCAAGGTGGAATATGATCTTATCCTAGTAGGTAAGATCAAAAAAGATTCCAATAAAAATAAATTTTCTTTATTTGCTGAAAGTTCTTCCACAAGCACCACAAATCCTATGGTGCAAAAGTTGACAAATGAACTACTAGCCTTGAAAAGACAAATGGCCCAAGGTATGTCTACTCCTCCTTATCAGGATATGCCAAGGAGGACATTTTAGAACTAGTCTTATCAAGATAATGCTGCTAGAAATCAAGGGCAACTAAATTGTCTGCCTCCCTCATAGGGGAAACTTGCCATTAAAGCAGCACCAGCCAACTCAATAGTTGGTTACCTTGAAGCTAAACATGATTCATCACTCCAATCTAATTTGGAATAAGAAGATGATGCTAATCTCTTTGTAAAACAAGAAGAAGAATTAGCTGGCTACTCCAACATTAGTTTCTTAGATTATCAAGATGAAGCTAGAAGTAAAGGAGAAGTGTTTGATGGATCGTACGCTATTTTTACCAAGTCTCAGAACCAGTCAAATCAACAAGATGATAAAGAAAAAGTAGGAGAAGAATCTTAGCTAGTAGTTTCAATCACTAAATAGGGGACTTCACTGCCTTTCTAATCAAAGGACCCAGTGACTAATAAGAAAGTGATTACCTCAAACCATCCCATACCTTCTACTTCTATCTCTCAGACCAGTACCACACCCAATAAAGATCAAGATGATGGGCTTCCCCCCTCTATCTCTAGTTCATTTTAATTATTTGATATAATTGATCATGCCAAAAAGACTAAGATTTAAATGATTAAGATTGAGTACTTGCGAGACAATCTTGAATAGTTTGATAGGCTGGCCGAATACATAAAAAGTAAAACTACCCCTATAAGACAAGATTTTCCAAAGGCAACTCATGATTCCTCTAAGAACAAATCCACCCAGAATAATCTTGTCACTACTCCTCTTATCATCTTCAATAGAATAGAACCTTTCTATGTTTCCTTGTTGATAAATGGTCAGACATTGAGTAATTGCATAATAGACTCTGGGGCCTCTGACAATGTTATGCCTGCGAAGGTAGCAAATTCTCTTGGTCATACCTTAACCAAGACTTTTGGTAGATACTTCTCCATGGAGAATAAATAAGTACCACTCTTAGGTCAAATCAAAGATGCCCAATTTGCATTTGTAGTTTTTCCAGATAAGAGGATCAAAATAACAGTCTTAGTGGTTGATATTCCAGCCTCTTATGGCAATCTGCTTGGATGCAATTTTTTCAAGGATGTAGGTGGAGAATTGAATATGGATCTATTTGAAGCAAGGATACTTGTTAAAAGTGTTATGAAGAAATTAATTCTTGAGAAAGAGTTGAAATATATAATCACCCAAACATCAGATCCTGAAGCTCAAATTTTATTTGAATCATCAGGAAAGGGTAATTATTTCCTGACTACTGAAGACATTTTTACCTCATTAGATGAAAGTCCTTTTAGTGACAATTTATAAAATTTAGATATAAAGTCAAAAGAATTGTTAGAGCAAAGTTCAGACAACAAATCTAATAATGTCTGGATTTTAGAATTTGATAAAGTCATGGATGGTAAATAGGGATAAAAGTTGGATGATAAGTTTGTTTGTGAAATGAAATGGTAAATGATAATAAAATGAATTATGGTAGGGAAACAAATGAAGAGTGGGAATTTTAGTCACATGTAATGTTATTGATGCTTGATTCAACATATGTTTGGATGTAGTGGGGCTAAAGACTTTTTCTCTTGATAGGACCACTAATTTTTTTTGTTATTTGGGCTTAAGAGTAGATACCATCTAATTACACTATAGATTAGAAGCTATTTTGATTTGATATTGAATAATATCTTCATTAAGTAGTGAAGAACTTTTGTGCTCAACTATCAGTGATCTGATGAGGTTTTCACCAATGAAGTTATCTTGATTGTTCCATAATGCCTTTGAGAAGGTTTCACTAAGGAATGTTGAATTTTGAATTTGATTATCTTCTAGTGCTTTTGAAAACATTTCACTAGAAGATGCTTATTCTGAACTTTAATTATCCCCTAGTGCCTCTAAAAAGGTTTCACTAGGAGAGTGTTCTTCTACTACATAAATGTGGTCTTGGCCTCCTTGCTCTTCTTAAATTACTATGTCACCATGGATGCAATTTAATAATGTATGATTCTGTCAGTCCTAATTGACACTTGTGGGAGGTGGAATGTTAGTAATATGACTATGTTGGTTAGTGGTAATAGAATGGGAGTTGATTGCATAATCTCATAAAATATACTAGGAGAACTTGTGGTGATGATGAAGTAATCATCCTAAAAAACCATAGAATTACAAAAAATGTATTCAAACTAATCTATGAGCCATGCATAACTAATGTTGTAAAAACCATGAATGTACTCCATTTTTGAGTCTAATTCTTACTCATTGGACTTTGAATCCAATGTCGAGACTGATATTGATTCTAATTCTAGTGCTAAATCTGATGTTGGTTCAAGAATAAAATCTGACTTTAACTTTGATTCTTCATCTGATGGGTACTCTATTACAATGATGTCTTGTTGAATGTTTATTATTGGATAAGTACTATCTTGTGATGACATAATTGGCTCTATAGAGATTGGTTTGTCAAAGTGAGACTCCTCCATAATGGAAAAAGGTCAAGAGACAACTCCTTAGAGATTGGCTTGTCAATAAAAGGCTCTTGAAAAATAGGCATCTGGTCGAGGTAATGATTTACCCAAAGGTGGTTATAATCATTAAGGAGTGACTCAACAAAGACTGGCTCATCAGAGTGAGACTTCTCAACAATAGGTATAGGATTGAAAGGTGATTCATTATAGGTTGACTTATCATAGATGGTTGGTTCAACAAAAATATCTTGGATTGGTTTTTTCTTTTGGCCTTTGTTTCTCATGAGTTAGAAAATACTAGTTTGGAACACAACTTGGTCTCTGAATGATTGGATCGATTGATGTTTTGATGGGATTGGTAATGGATGAGGAATGACCTATGTTTTTATAAAGTGGAGAACTATTGGTATTGGATGAAGAATGATCAAGGTCTAGATAATGATAGGGCATTGGGGAGCATGATTACTCACATCAGCCAAAGGATGAAATCTTAAAGTGGCAACAACAAGGTGGTATGGGGATTTATTACTCACAAAAGCTAAAAGATGAGGTCTCAGAATGGTAATGGGGAATTATGGAGCTTGATTTATCACATAATCCAATTCATCTAAGTCCTCATAAACCATATCATCCCAATCTTGAGTTGGATCATAAGCTAGTTCTTAAATATGTTCTGTGTACTAATTATTGAAAAGAGGGTATGGATCCATATCCCAAACAACATTATCTATAGTTGGGTCTTCAAAGTCATCCTCATAAACCATATCATCCCAATTGGTAATTTGATATGGATTTTTTTTATTTTGACTATGTTCCCCATATGGATTATTATGGGGAGAATAATAAAACACCTTAGAAAATCTTTCTCTATAGGGGTTCCTAGTGGGATTTTGTGCAACCATTTTATCATAAGTTGGATTGTATGTGACTCCACCATAAGTGTAGGGAGAGATATCCACATAAATGATGAAATCTATAAAACAAAAAGGTTTAGATTTCTAAAAAAATCTTTAAAACTATGTCCAAAGGACAAATTGTTTAAACTTGGTCTAACTTGGTCAAAGGTGGAGATGTATCTCCAAAAAATGATTTTATCATGGAGCTATATCACCAAAATGGTTTGTGTTAATATTTGGCATAAAATAGTCTAACATCAAATGTCATACATATAAAATATCAAGTATATGAATAAAAACTAGCATGTCAAAGGTTTAGGTCAAAGTGTTCCAAATAAGGTCTAAACTAGGAAAGGGAAAAGAGTCGCTAGATCTTTTATCCAAGCACAGAGTTAAAATCTAGGCAAAAATAGGCTATGTTAGGAATTTTGGCCAAATGACGTAATGAAATCCTGCTTGCAAGCCAACTTTGCATAAAAATAAATGACTTAATAGAAAGTGCAGCCATGGATGGTAAATAGGGATAAAATTTGGATGATAGGTTTGTTTGTGAAATGAAATGGTAAATGATAATAAAATTAATGATGGTAGGGAAAAAAATGAAGATTGGGACTTTTAGTCACATGTAATGTTATTAATGCTTGATTCGACATAGCTTTAGATGTGGTGGCGCTAAAGACTTTTTCTCTTGATAGGACCGCCAAATTTTGTTGTTATTTTAGCCTAAGAGTAGATACCATCTGATTGCACTATAGATTGGAAGCTATTTTTATTTTATCTTGAATAATATCTTCATTAAGTAGTGAAGAACTTTTGTGCTCAACTATCAGTGCTCCAATGAGGTTTTCACCAATGAAGTTTTCACCAATGAAGTTGTCTTGATTGTTCCATAATGCCTTTGAGAAGGTTTCACTAAGGAATGTTGAATTTTGAATTTGATTATCTTCTATCACTTTTGAAAACATTTCACTAGAAGATGCTTATTTTGAACTTTGATTATCCCCTAGTGCCTCTAAAAAGGTTTCACTAGGAGAGTGTTCTTCTGCTACATAAATGTGGTCTTGGCCTCCTTGCTCTTCTTAAATTACTATGTCACCATAGATGTAATTCAATAATGTATGATTCTGTCAGTCTTGGTCGACACTTGTCGGAGGTGTAATGTTACTAATATGACTATGTTGGTTAGTGGTAATAGAATGGGAGTTGATTGCATAATCCTCATAAAAGATACTAGGAGAACTTGTGGTGATGATGAAGTAATCATCCTAAAAAACCATAGAATTACCACAAATGTATTCAAACTAATTTATGAGGCATGCATAACCAATGTTGTAAAAACCATGAATGTACTCCATTTTTGAATCTAATTCTTACTCATTGGAATTTGAATCCAATGTCGAGACTATTGTTGATTCTAATTTTGGTGCTAAATCTGATGTTGGTTCAAGAATAGAATTTGACTTTAACTTTGATTCTTCATCTGATGGGTACTCTATTACAATGATTTCTTGTTGAATGTTTATTATTAGATAAGTAATAGCCTATGATGACATAATTGGCTCTATAGAGATTGGTTTGTTAAAGTGAGACTCCTCCATAATGGATAAAGGTCAAGAGACAAATCCTTAGAGATTGGCTTGTCAATACAAGGCTCTTGAAAAATAGGCATATGGTCGAGGTAATGATTTACCCAAAGGTGGTTATAATCATTAAGGAGTGACTCAACAAAGATTGGCTCATCAGAGTGAGAATTCTCAACAATAGGTATAGGATTAAAAGGTGATTCATCATAGCTTTACTTATCATAAATAGTTGGTTCAACAAAACCATCTTGGATTGGTTTTTTCTTTTGGACTTGGTTTCTCATGAGTTAGAAAATACTAGTTTAGAACACAACTTGGTCTTTAAATGATTGGATCAATTGATGTTTTGATGGGATTGGTAATGGATGAGGAATGACCTATGTTTTTATAAAGTGGAGAACTATTGGCAATAGATGAAGAATGATCAAGGGTTGGATAATGATAGGGCATTGGGGAGCATGATTTCTCACATAATCTAAAGGATGAAATCTTAAAATGGCAACAACAAGGTGGTATGGGGATTTATTACTCACAAAAGCTAAAAGATGAGGTCTCAGAATGGTAATGGGGAATTATTGAGCTTGATTTATCACATAATCCAATGCATCTAAGTCCTCATAAACCATATCATCCCAATCTTGAGTTGGATCATAAGCTAGTTGTTAAACATGTTATGTGTACTGATTATTGAAAAGAGGGTATGGATCCGTATCCCAAACAACATTATCTATAGTTGGGTCTTCAAAGTCCTCATAAACCATATCATCCCAATTGGTAATTTGATTTGGAGTTTTTGGATTTTGACTATGTTCCCCATATGGATTATTATGGGGAGAATAATAAAACACCTTAGAAAATCTTTCTCTATAGGGGTTCCTAGTGGGATTTTGTGCAACCATTCTATCATAAGTTGGATTGTATGTGACTCCACCATAAGTGTAGCAAGACATATCCACATAAATGATGAAATGTATAAAACAAAAAGGTTTAGATTTCTAAAAGCTCTTTAAAATTATGTCCAAAGGACAAATTGTTCAAATTTGGTCTAACTTGGTCAAAGGAGATGTATCTCCAAAAAATGATTTTATCATGGAGCTATATCTCCAGAATGGTTTGTGTTAAGATTTGGCATAGAATAGTCTAACATCAAATTTAATACACACAAAAGATCAAGTATCTGAATAAAAACTAGCATCTCAAAGGTTTAGGTCAAAGTGTTCCAAATAAAGTCTAAACTAGGAAAGGGAAAAGAGTCGCTAGATCTTTTATCCAAGCATAGAGTTAAAATCTAGGCTCAAATAGGATATGGTAGGACTTTTGGCCAAATTACGTAATGAAGTGCCCCTTGCAAGCCAAGTTTACATAAAAATAAATGGTTTAATAGAAAGACTTTAGGGTCATTTGAAGGTCACCCAAGCTATTGTGAATTTTTGAGGAGTGCTTTAGATGACATTATTTATATGCCTTGGACTAGGCATGTTTGAAATAAGGATGACACTTTTGATTCCAAAAGTTCCCTAAAGGAGATGGATGGAAGATCATACACACAACATCCCTCTTTTTTCCAATCAAATTATAAGTTTAAATAACTATTGAAGACCAAATTTGACAAGTGAGTTTAATTTTAAGCACCAAATGAAAGATTAGGTGGTGTTTTTTTGACCCCTTGGTCTTAAGTTGTGACTTTGAAAGCACAATTTATCAAAACATTCACTTAAACACCCTAGTTTTTCATTAAGCACCAACTTTTAAAATGTGTTTGGTTAAATGCAATCAAAACAACTTCTAATCTACTCCCTTAACCTAAAAAAAACACAATTATAAGGGCTTGCTTTGAATCACTTAAGAGTTTGAATAAACAACATTAAAATTTTCAACTCTTTATTGCAATCCCATTATTACATAATCAATATCACTATTTTCCTACAAAATTGAAATGTTAGAACATAATATCACTGTTCTGGATTAGTTCAATAGAAAACACAATATCACTATTTTCCTATAAAATTTCTACTAAACAAAATCATTATTTTAAATGAAATCATTGGCCAAATCAATGATATCACTACCTAGGAAATAATATCATTGTTTTGGTCGGCAATATCTCTGCTCATACAAAATCACTATAAAAATTGATGATATCATTGTTCTATTAAAAAAATCATTATTTTTGAATAGGAAATCACTATATAGGTGAAAAATATCATTGTTTTGCAACAAAATTGTTGTTTTTACAAAATCACTACTTAGGCGAATAAAATCATTATTCTGATGAATGATATCACTGGTCAGGGCTAAAAAGTCACTATTTAGCAAAGTGGAGATATTTTAATAGAGATCAAAATTGATGTTACTAGGAACAAAAACACAATTATAAAAAAAACAAAATTTTAACTTAAAATTTCACTCTTTTGACTCCACTCCAAGATTTCGCATAAAATTGGTTAGTAGGTTGCTTGAAAGAGCCTTTGTGAGAAAATTTGTGGGGCTAAGATCACACTGGATGTGCCATTATGTGAAATAGGATTGCAATAAGGGGAGATTAGTATTGTGTTAGTGAATGAAACAAATCCAAACAAAACACACTAATGCTAACACCTTAAGCCTATCACAAAAAGGGAGCTTAGTTGACAAGACTAGAATGTAAAGAAAAAATAAAATGCAAAATAAACCTTCTTTCACCTTCCTTAGATGCTCCAAATATCTTGTTGAATTGGCTTGCTTGGTTTGTGCTCATGAATTCTTCATCAATAAGTGTGGCTACTTCCATCTCTCCTTGGCACCATGTTTGGCTTTGGTTTGGCTCAAAATTTGGGCATTATAACACTAAAATGTAATGATTTGGAATGCATTTAGGAACTATAAGTTTGGCATAAAAGAGCTTGAAATTCATGTTCATGGCTCTCCTATTTATAGATTTTCAAAATGGTTAAAATCAATTTGAACTATCCATCACAAGATGAAGATGTGTGGCTAAGGATTAATTCAATTATGTAATTTAAAATTCATAAATAGGCTCATCAATATTTGGGATAGAGGGGCAAATAATAGGCATGGAGAGTCTTAATGAGGCATGGGACACATTATTCCTATTATTTTATGTATTTATGGCTTGTGAATGCCACCCCATAGGATGATGTCATTTGATGATGTAGTTAATGACAATCAATTTTAAATAAATATTTATTCAACAAGTTCCATGGAATTCTTAATTAGACTTATGATTTTAATTAATTATATTTAAGTATGATTAGTCATTTTGGTGCAAACCTTGGGTCTTTGGTGTATAAATTAATCAAATTGGTTAGAATGTCTTGTTATTGGCTCAAAATTTGATTAGATTAGAATTGGAAGTTGATGTTAGATTTATTGGATCCATTATCCCATTTAGGATGTTGTCAACATCAAATAATAAAGGCACATGTCTTGTGTAAGTGATTTGATAGAAAAGAGCAATCTAGGGCACTTAAGTGCAAAATTAGCATTTTGACTCGAAATGATCTGATCAATGTTAGCTAACCCATAAAATGCATTACCCCATTTATGGATACTTTGGAAAAAATAAGCACTTGAATATGTCATTTTCAAATCTTTTAATGTGTTTTACTGTTTTGAGTCCAAATTATGCATTTTGGTAAAAATTAGTCAAAAGCTTGGTTGAAAGTCATCAATGGGTAGTTGTAGGTGTCTACACATTTCATACTAATATTAGTTCATAGCTTCACTTCATGGGGAAATGATGGAGCCAAAGGACTATCTAGCCTTTTAATTCTTGAGCCACCTACTTAGAGGGATTAGACACATGGTCTAAACATTGATTAACACACACATGATCACATAGTTTCACTTAGTACGTGATGATGGAGCTAAAGGGACAACCTTTGCATTCTTAAGCCACTCTCAAATAATTGATCACTTAGCTCTAATTATGATATTACTCTTGGTATAACATCATTCAACACATACCCATCACCATCTAACATCACTCAACATCATAACATGTTTTGTATTGGTTTGCATATCCAATGAGGTGTATTCATTCCTTTCTCTTCCTCTCTCTTTTACCCAAATTTTAAAATTCTTATTTTAGATATAGTGTATCTAATAAGAAATGATATACTTTTTTATTTTTCATATTTACACTTCATGGTGTACTCTATCTATGCACATCCAACATCACATAGCTTCATGAGCTTCAGCCTTGTAGGTAAGTTTAGGTACACTTTCTATTTTTACTTTATCTTAGTATTTTGCTTTATTGCATCACTAGAATAAAGGGGGGGGGGGAATGTAGTCATATAAAATGTAAAAAGTGGTTGCTTGAGTTTGGATTATGATACCCAACCCATAAGTCCCACTTTCTTTCTCTCATGACCCTTCTAGGCACCTTTTCATTGATTCCCAATCATCTATATCCTTTCAGATAGTGACTCCACCTCATTTAGGTTGATTTTCCTATAATAATTCCATCCCCCCCAAACTCATACATTCAGGACAATAGCACCCATCTTGGACTATAGCACTGGACCCTAGGGTGTCTATTTTTGATGCTCTTATCCAATTGCATTTTTATCTCCAATGATCACTTCCTTCTAGTTTCTATCCTTCTTGTCAGCCTAACATGAATATATTCTACCCATGACCAACAAATCTCTATAAAATTCCATTCAAATTTCATTTAGAAGGGGATTGGTAAATATCACAAAACAAGCAAGAATACAAGTAAGACTAGTCAGACATATTTACCTATTCTTTGCATATAGCCATCCAATACAGCCATAAACTTATTCAAACCCTTACACTGGTCCCTAGCCACTTCAAGCATACCCAATTTTATAATTTTTCATCTTCATAGCACTATTGAACAAAACACATCAAGTGGGAGAACTACATATGGATTGATCCCTCTTTAGAGTGTTGGGAGTTTTGTAGACATCTAACACCTAAAATTTCATAGGCAAGCTCACACAAGAATATCAAATAAAACCCAGAAAGCTCAAGCCTTTAAGACAATAGTGGTAGAAGAGGACTATAGTGCCAGACTCCAGGGTGTATTATTTTGGTGCTCTTATCCTTTCATGAAATAAAGGCTAGATCTTGATTCATGACAATGTCACAATCTTACACAATAGATTCCAGACCCTGTCTCAGCGATCTCAGTCCAGTTTAAGCTAATTTTAATTTATCCTCACTTATTACTATTTTTAAAAAGGTTAAATTTATAATTAAATTATACAAATTGGTAGCTTAATTATTGTAATATTATTTACTAATTTAATTAACTTAGATCCTTAACTAAATTAGGAATAAGACTCTAATATTACTAAAACTATTAAATCACTTATCTTTCAAAAGTTCTCTCCTCCACTTGAATCCATAGACACAACTACTCAACACTTCACACTCAAAATCTAGAAACCATCACATTTGCTTTCACTCTTTATAGAGTCTTCATGAATATTATCTTCTTGATCAGCCATAAGAATTGATTTAACCCTTAATAGTTATATCATGCTAAGACATATCTCAGATCCATTCTCATAGGTTGGCCATTACCTCATTAGCCCCAAACCACCATTAGGTCTTGGTGAGACATAAAAAAATTAGGCTTTCATACTCACATGTTACATGTGAGACTACTTGGACCACCTTAATCCTTTACCAATGCTTCAAACACATCAAACCTATCTACAATATCCCCTTGATTACTCCCATATGGTTCCATGCCACTTATAACACCAACTCAACACTCTAACCTACCAATTAGGTATCCTTGTTGTTCAGGTCTTCATATATATAAAATTTAGTCTCAAACTTCTAAAGAAAATACTCAAATATTTAACATAGAAATATTATTAAATCACATACGTGAAACATTAAGAACCTTAGTTACATCTCCATGTTATTTAGACAATTAAACACATGCTCTAATCACTCAATTCAACTCTCTCAAAATGACCACTTAGATTGGTCACATATAGTCAAAATATAATCAAACTATTTTGACTCTCCATAACTGATTAGGGGAAAACTGTAGTCATATAAAATGCAAAAAATTGGTAACTTGAGAATGGCTAAAGACACCCAATCCTTAGGTCCATCTTTTTTGCTCTCATAAACCTCACAATCTTATTTTCACTGATTCCCAATCATCCATAGCCTTGTGGACTTCATCCCAACTGAGCCAAATGTAGACACCAAAATTACATCACACACACATGCATAACTCCCTATGTCAAAACCCCCCTAAACCCACTTTAATAATAATAATTAATCTCCTTAACCCATACTTTTACCCATCACACATTTAGTTAATTTAAAATACTGAATTAAGTTAATTAAAAACTCCTATTACCACCTTACTTGGCCACCTCGCCCTATGACTAATTCTCCCTTGATGAATTACCTCAAGACCTGGTCCCCTCATCCTAACTACTCAAGACTTATTCCCACTTCCAAACTAAATTCTTAAACAACTAATTCCTTCCTAACCTCGTAGTTTTACCATTTTATAATGGGTGTCACACTTGGCATGCAAAATAATAGAAAATAGGCCAAAAATTGAAAGGTTTACCTATTCTAGGGCTGTCAACATGAATCAACCCATGACTGACATCAGTGGGATCACCGACATTGCCAATATAAGCCAAACTCTAACCTATAGCCTAGGTTAGTATAAATTATGAAAATAAATTCTTACTCTCATTCAGGTTCTCAATATTTAATTTTTTTACATCCAAGCTTAAATCACCCTATGTAAGTCAATCATAATCAACAACTAAGCTCTTAAGGACCAACAACAACTTCTTGTTCTCTCTATTTAGGCACTCAGGTTCAGACTCTTTGATAGGGACCATCAACCTGACACTTATCATTTAATGACCACCACAACTAAGTACATCATTGATACTATAGGTCATTTAAATATTTATTCTACTATTTCATTCTATCTACTCTACATTGCTTTACACACTTCCAACTGTACCCCTATGAGGGAGTTACAAAGATTCCTTGCTTGCTTTCCATTTACTTGACATACCAAACCTTTGACTAGACTTAACCAAGCCATTTTCTCCCTCTCATAACTATCCCAACCTCCCTGACCTAATCCAAACCATTTCCCAAACTCAGGAAAGCCTTTTGCAATCTCCCAGATAATTATTTCCCTTACCAAACTCGATAGCCTAACTGACATAGTCACCTCACTACCGACCTCGATATAATAACTGATATTGGTCACTCCCCTACTGATGTCGATGACTGTGGATTTTTTAGCCTCTTCAAAACCTACTTAGACAACTTCTAAATGCAAAAAAAGTACCTCACCTACACCTTGTTACTCTCTATTATGTATAAGTTTTTAATAAGGGTAATTCTATCTCTCTTTCACTCTCTCTTTACCTCTCTTTCAATTATTTATTATTCTTTTGCCTCTCAAAAGTGGAGTATGATCTCTAGGGAAGGTTCACACTTCCTAGAACAAGCACGTAGCTAGGCAACCCACTCATTTATCTACAAACAAACATCTTGTGGTAGTGTTTTCTTATTTGCAGGTAGTCATCCCCAACCAAAGAGGAGTGCTCACAACATCTGGATACATCACACAAATCAAATCTCAGTTAATTTTAATTACTTATCCCCATCCTTCTTTTTGTTTTCCTTTAGACTTAAAATAGACAAAATTTATTAAAACATTTATGACACACCCAGTGGGACCTTGGATTTTTCTTTGGCTTCATTTCTTGTTTTAAAACATTCATATAGGTGCATTATAGTAAAAAATTCATTTTTTTGTTTTTATTCCTTCTCTTTTCTCTTAAAAATGAAAAATTCAATATCTTATTCTCTATTTAAAAGGCATTAAAACTAAAAATTTCTTTCTTTTCTCCTTACCTCTAAAAGCAATTTGTCATTTTTTTTACAAAAAAAGTGAATCCCTTATTTAATTCCTCTTGAATGCACATTAGGATAGTGAAATTCATACTCTATTCCTATTTCCTCTCTATTTTCATTCAAATCTAAACATTTCAGATTTGGGTTTAAAATTTACTTCATTTCAAAGTTTACTTGTTGTATATTAACTCACCTAGTTAATTACAAACATTTTGAATAAATCATAATACACTTATGTTACACAACCAAATCACACTCACAAAAATAAACATCTAAACTCACCTAAGAAAATCCCCATCAAGATTTCATCACCTAGTGGATCACCTTGCCCTACCTGGCTATCCTACTTGGATTTCACCACCAAGGGGAGAACCCACTCCATTCTCTGGTAGAGTATAATCTCTAGATAGAAGGTATATTTTGATTAAGCAGCTTGGCTCAACTCTAGGTTTATGAGGTGTAGAGAGCAAGATCCTATAATAAGCCATGTACCTGGTCTAACACAAATTTCCTCTTGAGCACTAAAACTAATCTAAAACCATCTCTAGATTGATTTCTAGTACCTTCGATAACCAAATTCTCTTCTCACTATCTGATTAAGGCATAAGCCAACATGAGATGAAAAATTAATCTCTAGGACTTAATAGTTGCTAGTTGAATGTTCTTTTCTTGCTTTTCAATTACCTTCTATATTTTTGAGTTGGTAAGGATGTTTTTTTATTGATTCACAAAATCAATACTATTTCAAGAGTTTAGTTTGTATAACCTATTATCTCAGGTTTTTTGAGTGTTATTCCTTCTTACATAGACCTTTTACATCCACTATTTTACCTATTTTCAGCCTCTAATTTCTTAAAACATTAGATTTTGTATTTCCTAGGATTTCATAGTGACCAACATCGATTAACCCTACCGGTATCGATAGACTTTACCTACCAACATCATTTATTCCACCAACATTGATGAATTATTCCTACATATCAATCATCCCTACTGATGTTGGTGATTATGTAGTTTCATCTACTCAAAATAACAAGCTAAAATAACCCATTTACCTACACTCAAACCTAGTTTTTATTTATTCTATTTCAAATATAGGGTAGTATGACTATTTAAACCACCTCTTACATGGTATTGACATGAGCTCAGGCCAAAATTCTTGCCGATTACGTAAACTAACAACCACTTCCACCTTCCCCTCTCACTTTTGATTCTGTCATGGAGCATACTTCAGATATAGAGCATACTCCCATCCCTAACCAAATTCCCATTGTGCTTGAGGGAGATCAAGATTTTGCTGAATTTCTTGATTGCAATGTGGCATCCCTTAAACATTACCTTGTTATGAGCTAAACCCATAATTCTTTGGGTGACCCAATCTATGGTATGCCAACCTCTTTAATGGAGACAACCTCAATTTTAGTTTCTTCCAATATTTTATCCATGGTTACCCAAACCACCACTTTGACGAGTAACACAAATATAAATAATTTCCAAAATGTGGCATCTCTAACCACTCAATCCCACCTAAACACTGGTGTAACTTCCCTACTTTGACAACCATAACTAGTTCAGCCAAGCCACACCCCATTCCAAAATTTAGTGGTACCCATCCCATCCACCCTCATTCCTATAATTAATTGAGTTATGACTCACCCTTCATCCAGTCTAACCATTTCAATAATTCAACCTATAGTAACAACAGCCAACCAAGGCACAATCTTTGACCCAATGGGACAAGTTCCTTTTCTTTCCACACCTTAGCCTATGACTCATTATCCTTATGTTCCCCAACATAACCTCAAAAAGCTATGTCATACACTCCCTCTACCTCCTATCATCTTCCCTATAACTTAGGAGGAATCCCCCAAACTAATTCCCCTCTATAACTCATTAAGATGCTAATGGAAAAGATGTCTAATCTAGAGACATCCATTTCTAGTTCAAATAATGTATTATCTTATGATCAGATATGTAATGAACCAATCCATCCTTCTATGCCTATTCACCCTTATCCAAGATAATGGGAGCTCCCTAAATTTACTCATTTCTAGAGTAAATAGGACCCACAACAACACTTGTGAGCATTTAGACATACTTGTTATTTAATAGGACATGATGATGCATTACTACTTCACACTTTCCCAATGTCTATTTTAGGTGATAGCTTGGATTGATATAGCTCTATACCTTAGCACTCCCTTTTATCATTTACCCAACTTGCACAAATATTCCTAGACCATTTCTCTATTAACATTTCTAAAAAGGTTTCTATAACAGACCTTTATTCTATCAGATAATTTGATGACGAGTCTATTATAGATGTTGTCACTCATTAGAGAAGATTTATCAATCAACTCTCCTTCTCCTTACCCCAACCTGAGATTATTGAGATTTTCTCAAGGGCATGTGCTAAGCACATCTTTTCCACACTTTAGGTACAAACTTTTTGCACATTTTATGAAGATTTTACAATGGCACAAAAACTGAAGGTTCATACTATTGATGAAGGCAAAGTCAAGTTGCATAGTAAGAATACTAATACCAAGAAAAATGACTCCTCTTCCTCTAGAAATTCTCCCTCTAATGAAAAGGATAAAGGCTCTACCAACACGATGGTCATTAATTTATCCTTTTCCACAACCACAAACCAATTAAATTCTTAAACTTCTCAAAATCCGACCAAGCAATTCTGACAATGGTATGAACAAAGACAATACACTTCCATTAGGGAATAATATACATCCATATTAGAGAAACTATTACAATAAGGTGTCATAACCCTTCATTAGATTAAACCTCCTATACAGTTTGACCCCTCCCATCCTATCCCAACCTAATATAAGGAAGATGAGTTTTGTAGTTACCATTGAATTAAAGGCTACAACCCTAATAATTGCAAGACACTCAAGAATATTGTTCAAGATATGCTTGATAGAGATGAGATCATCTTGGATAATCCTAACGCACCTCCTAATCAAAGTATAGATGTGTTCAAACATCCTTTTCCTAACCATTCACTAAATCAAAATGTTTTCCAATCCATAACTAGCTTAGGTGATCATAATATCATACAATTAATATGGTTTTTCCTTTATCTTCAGTTCAACCTACCCCTCAATAGGGGACACCTATTTCATCAAATCCTCCCCCAAATTCCATGGAATATATTTTTCCCATCCTTCCTCCTCAGGTAGAAGAGCCTATTTCATCCATTCCACTCCCTTGAGAGGAAGATCCTCATTTACCACTCCTTTTACCATCCAAGGAGCCTATAATCCCATTTCTATTTACACTAATATTACCTATCCTCTTACTACTTGAAGACCACACCCTACCTATTCCTCAACCACATGTTGAAGGGAAAATCATTCCTACATTATAACCTCTTGAGGAACCTTCTTTGCCTACTTCTCCTCCACCTATAGAGAGTGGTACCCCACCCACTTCACCTTTACACCTAGAAGAGTCCATATCATCTACTCCCATAATAGATGACCTATTGTGCCTACTCCAATTGCACCACTCTTACCCCTTATTTTACCTATGGAGGATCATACTTTACCCATGCTTCAACCACATGTTAAGGGAGCCATAATATCTATGCTTTTCTCTCTTGAGGAACCTACTTCACCTACCTCCCCTCCACCCATGGTAGATCAAGTTTCTTCTCTCGTCTCTATCAAAGAAGACCTTGTTATGGTTCTTTCTCATCTTTGGTCTGAAGTAGTAGAAACCAATAATTTACCTATTCCCCAAACATCATAGCTTTATAAAGACATAATAATAAGGCCTACATTAACTTCATTAAAGCCCTTCTCATGTTTGGTGAAAATTCTAGAATTTCTTAACTCCACGAAGCTTGACCATGTGGCATTTTGGGACTGGCTTAAGACTCCATATCAAACATAATAAATGTCAAGCTTTACCAATGACACCCTTACTACCCTTTACCCTAAGGTCATTGACAAATCTAGAGATTCTTCACCAAAAGCACTAGAAGTTTAGCCATCTATGTCAGAACCCTCACCCTCAAAAGAATCTATTATATTAAAATAGATCAAGCCCTTAGGTGTATGCCCCATTTCTAATTTAATTCATCCATAGGTGAAATTATATTTAACTCCTCAACCACAAGTTGGAGTGTCTTTCCCTAAAATATAGAATAATGTTAAGTCACCTAGATCTCATTGATCCCTTCTTCAACCCTTAACTTTACCATCTATTTTAGGCCACAACCTTCTACTTTAGGTGGAATATCATCTAACAAAGCCAAACAAAAGGTTAAGCTACCTCCACTCTTGCCTTTGCCATCTAGTAAGCCTCTCACATTTGACACTAAGAAAGTGACAGTAAAACATGTAACTCCACCATCACCAAACAAGACACGATATAAAATTACCTTTCCAACATCAAAACAAAAGAAAGTGTCTACTCCTATTAGTACAACAAGCGTAAGTCTACTTACAAGATTTCAAATCTTTTTATTACACTAATTATTGCAATATTTTGTGATAAATCTTCCTCCCATTAAGTTGTATAGTTCTCTTGGAATGAAGCCATCTTGGTTTGATCATACACAAGTGTGTTTATATCATCATTCATCTAGACATGATACTGAGAATTATAAAGCCCTCATAATGGTTATTCAACAACACTTTGATGTTGACACTCTCTTCGATGATACTCCTATTAAACTTTTAATTATTCCACCTTTGGTATCTATAGTTCCTCCTAGTATTCCACCTAAATTTAAAACCAAATATGTCATTGTAACTCCTTTACCACCTCTTTCACCAACTTTTCAAAGCAACACTGTTAATGTGGCCACATGGTCACAAAACCAAAAAGATAAAGCTATGGTAAATGTCACTACACCTTAGACCCATCCCTCCACCAAAGACACTCCCCCTACTAATCCTAAGATTTCCATTTTGGGTGTTCCTAAAAAAAAATCTTTAAACATTATTCAAAGCTCAATGGTGAAATAACTTTACCAAACTCCTATGAAAATGTCTTTGTATAAGTTAATCCAAAACTCATCCCAACACTGTAAAGCTTTGATTAGTGCTTTACAAGAAATTAAGGTACAATCAGATGATCCCCAACCTCTTACAACTTTGGTCAGCTCCCTTAATTCTATCTCCCTAATTTCTTTTAGTGATTTAGAAATTCTAATTCAACACCTTGAAGATCAGGATTCTACCCTTTTTATTATCGCATATATTGATGAAAATCATATCAAGCGAGTTATGATCAATGGGGGAGCCAATATTAATATTATTTCCACCTATGCCTATAAATATCTATCCCTTCTTGACAATTGCATATCTCAAACTGATGTGGTAGTCCATTCCTTTAACGATACTATAGCTACTATGGTAGGAATAATTGTCTTACATATTCATGTAGGTCCCCACATAATTCCTAATCTCTTCTATGTTGTATAAGGAGAGTTCAAATATAACATACTTCTTGGATGACCTTGAATATGTGCTATGGCATGTGTACCCTCAACTTTGCACCACTATGTCAAGTTTGAACATGATGGACAAGTACATGTTATACCTACTAACCCACCTCTGTTTAAAACATGTAATATGACCTATAGTCCCAATGATGTTCTCATCCAATTAAAAACATCATCTTCCTTGCATGATGCTTTTGAAGCTTCCAAAAGCTCCACTCCCATGATTACATAGATATTAGCAACACAAATTCCTAAGAAAGATCCCATGGAGGAGACCTTTCAACATTTATTACTTGAAAAATATCATTTATTGATGATCAACATGTTCTAGACTCTACAAGAGTATGGAAGGATTCACATGCACCTAAATTATGATCCTTGTATTATGATGGTCATCCCTTATGGGCTCCCTAACCTTCAAACAAATTTCACATATTGGGGAATTAATCAAGCTCCCATTGTCAGCAATCCATATTCTTCACCATAACCATTTACCTATGACTTCTATTTCTTGAGTAACCCTAGATTCACTCACACCTATCTTTATAGGTATGCTTGGATAGGATTTGGCTTGGGTCATTATGAACAAGGTGTCTATACTCCTATTGAATATCCTACTAGCAACACCATTGAAAATGCCAAAAAGAGGCATGGGGTGGGATATGATGAACCAAATAAACTCACTAAAACCTCCCATGAACCAATTGTCAAAGAACCAGTCTCTCCTTCTCCACCTTCTTCTCCACCATCACCTACAAAATAAGAGGTATCTATACCTACTAATTTTTTTTCAATAAATGCCATCCATTTGGGGCCTCTCACCTATCGTCAAGGTAAAGAAACAAGGTCCCTTTCTCTAATTCATCCCAAAATAATTGATGAGTATTCTCCCATTATTAACATTATCTAATGTCAAGATGATGATGTAATTTTCATCTAAATGGGTGTGGATGATTCCTATATTCAATGATCACTCCCATTTTAAATGTAACATATGTTAAATGAATCAACCATTAACATCAACCTGCCCTCCCATGATAACCCTCACATCCTCAAGATTGGCCAATCTTTAGATTCCTCTGAGCAAGCTGATTATGCCACATATATTAATGACCATAAAAAATCCTTCACTTGGTATTACAATGACATTCCTGGTATTGACCCTTCTATCATCATCCATAACATTGTCATCAATCAAGATGCTAAACTTTTTAAGTAAAAGTTTCATAAAATGCATCCTCGTATCACTTTCCTTGTCAAAGAAGAGCTCAAACACCTCCTTTTTGTTAACTTTATCCAACCCATCGACTACCTATAATGGATTTCCAATATTGTTCCTATCACAAAAGCTACCAGGGGAGTTTATATTTATACTGACTATCATGATTTAAACCTTGTTTGTCTAAAAGATGATTTCCCATTGCATGTATCGACTAACTTGTTGATCTAATGACTGGCCACAAGATGTTATCACTTATGGATGTATTCTCTAGATATAATCAAATCTTGATCACTCTTGAGGATCAACACAAGATAACCTTTATTACCCCATAGGGGACTTTCTATTATCACGTCATGCCTTTTGGCTTGAAGAATGTTGGTGTAACCTACCAACATATCATGACCTACATTTTCCATGATCTCTTACAAATTTTTTTGGAGGATTACGTGGATGATTTACTCAACAAGTCTAAAATTCATTAAGAACACTTGACAATTCTCAAAACCATATTTAGTCATCTCTTCCAATATAAAATTCAAGTAAACCCAAAGAGATGTGTCTTTGGTGTTCTTGATGGTAAAATCTTAGGTTTTATCATTTCTCTTCATGGTATTGAGGTTGATCTTAGTACTCCTAGAAATGCCTCCACCTACTAATATCAAAAAACTCCACAGTTTACAAGGCAAACTTCAGTCAATTCGATGCTTCATTTCCTAGTTGTCCGATCGTTACCAACCCTTTCACCATCTCCTCAAAAAGGATGTCTCCTTCCAATGGAATAAAAATTTCTAGGAAGCCTTTGATGCACTTAAAGAATACCTCCTTTCCCCATTAGTTTTTATTCCACTTAAGGAAAATCAACCTTTTACCTATACATCTCGACAACAGACCATTATCTAGGTGCTATGATTACACATCAAGATGACCAACATTGACATCAGGTGGATTATTACATAAGCCACAAACTTATTTATTATTAGAATTGATATACCCATAGTAAAAAACTTGTCTTTGCTTTGGTCTTTTTTGCCTCTTAGCTTCACCATTATCTCCTAAATCACAAAACCTATGTGGTCACCCATACTGATCCTCTCAAATATATGCATTTCAAACCATATCACAACCAATGTGTAGCTTGGTGGCTCATGATTCTTGCTAAATTTGAATTAGAGTTTATTAAAAAAAATCTATTAAAGGGAAAACAATCATTGACCAGTTAGCTGCTTCCCCTTTACCTGACAATCAACCTTTAAACCTTAAATTCCCTGATGAATCTATTACAACACTCTCCACTGATGACATCTCCTATCAAATGATGATGTTATTTGATGGATATAAATGCCATGATAGTGGGGGTATGGGGTTCAATCTTATTCCTCTAGATGGTGATCATATGCCTTTATCATTTAAAATAGATTTTGAATGCACTAACAATATGACCAAATGTGAGGCTTTGATTCTAGGACTTTAAATAGCTCTCTTCTTGGGTATCAAATCCATAACCATTTTTGGTGATTCTTAGCTAGTAGTTAACCAAGTTAATGGTTTATACCTATGCAAAAACAAAATTTTATTGTGGTATAAACATCATGTAGATACACTCTTAGGATCATTTGAGTCTTATCTCTTGCAAATTGTTCCTCAATCTATAAATAATTTTTCTAACATGATGGCTTCACTTGCTTCACATAGACCCTCTTCATCCTCCTCTTCAAGAATATATTTCACTATGCATCACTTAACATTACCCTCTTATGTCTTAGATAACATCCTATTTTTCAGAAATGTAACAACCAACCCACAAGACTTATGGTACAAAAAACTCATAGATTATATTTCTTTCTCTATTACCCCTCTTGATATTTCTAATAATGGGAAATGGGCCTTCATAAAATGTGCCACTCATTACACTATACTAGGGGGATTTCTCTACAAGAGAAGTTTTGATGGTCTTCTCCTTAGATGCCTAGCTAGTATGACTCCCTTTGCTATTAAGGAAGTCCATGATGGGATTTGTGGTGGGAATTACAATGGTCACACAATTACTAAATGTATCCTTTGACTTGTCTATTATTGGCCCACACTTCATCAAGACTATGTTGATTACGTTCGAAATTGTGTCAAGTGTCAACAACATGCTAACCTCCTTCATGTTCCCAGTCATGCATTAAAATTTGCCAAATAATTTTAGCCCTTCTCCCAATGGGGCTTAGATCTAATCAAAGAGATTAACCCTCATTCATTGCTCCATCATTATTCTATCGTTACTGCCATTGAATACTTCACCAAGTGGGTCGAGGCCATCCCTCTTATCTCCACTAAAGCTGACAGAATTGTTGACTTTATTAACCATCACATCATCTATGATTTTGGTGTACCTCACAAGATTATAACTGATAATGGCAAGTCTTTTAAGAACAAGTTTATTCAAGGTCTTTATGATGCATTTGGAATCAAATTAATCTTCTCATCACCATACTATCCCCAAGCTAATGGATAGGTAAAAGCTTCTAAAAAAGCTTTGAAAAAAATTATCATGAAGGTATTTAATGATATGGGCAAGGATTGACACACACACATTCCTTTTTCTTTATGGGCTTACTGCACTAGCATTTGAACCCCTATGGGTGCTACACCTTTTTCATTGGTATATGGGATAGAGGCTATTTTGCCTCTTGAGGTCCAAATTACTTCTCTTCACATTTCTCTACATGAAATACTTACTAATTATGAATTTTGCCAAGAATGTTTGGCCCAACTTAAATTACTTGATGAATGTCGTCTCATAGCCCTCAACCACCTCCACATCTATCAAGAGTGTATCAAATGTGCTTATAAAAAAAACCTCAAAGAATAAGATTTTAATATAAGAGATCTCATCTTAAAATAAAATTAACATGTGATGAATATGGAGAAAATAAAATAGGGTAAGTTTGTTCCTAATTAGCTTGGACCTTATATCATAACTCACAAGTATAGTTCAAGAACTTATCGCTTGTCTTCTCTTGAAGGAAGGCCATAACCCAAGCCTTTAAATGCCTTACACCAAAGACCATTATTTTGTTAAACTAATGTCACTTTAATTCATGTTTAACTTGATCTCATCCCTTGAACATCATTATTACATTTGTTTCCCTTCCTCTTCACCCTTACTCCTATACACTTAGATAACTTACACAGTGGTATGGTTTTATCCTCATAGTGGAAAAATCTTAAGCCTCTATAGTCTTGTCCATGAATAAAAGCAAAACAAAAACAAATAAGATATTTGAAAAAGTTATAAAATCTCAGGTCATGCTTTTCAATGTAGACTGCTCCTTTAAAGGACAACTATGTAATTTCACTTTACTACTAGCAATAGACTGCTCCCTTAATGATAACTATTTAAGATTAAAAAAAAATGCTTAGACCACTCCCTTGAAGGATGGCTAAGCTAAGAGTTGTTCTCAAAGAAAAAAAAAACAAATGCAAAAGGCTCCTCACCTCTTTGCATAGCCTTAACCTATACCAAATCCCATTGTAGGCTTCCCACATTGATCAGATTACACACAAAAAAAAATACTTAAGTTATGGACTTGTCTATATTAGCTCTCAGGTCACCCAAAAAAGGGATATACCATTTCTACTTCGTAGGTTATGCTATCTAAACATTTTTCCTCATTCTACCCTTTTCCCCCTCATACTATTTTAAGGGACTATGAAGCTCACTTAACATAAGGGAAACATGACCCTTCTCTAACAAATAAAATGGTTCAAAGACATAAGGCATGAAAGAGGCTCATTTTCTTGATCCTATTTGTGTTCTAAAATATGGCCTTTTCCAATGCACGAGCATTCTACCTCTTTATTTTCCCATCCCAATCACATGTCGATATCTCTATTTGAGATGAAGAAACAATGTCATACCAACACTAACATAACCAACCTATCTATTTTACTCATACACCATCACAAATATGGAAAAATGCTAAAATAAATTAACCTAATCAATCTATTCATTTTAAGCATACACCATCACAATTATGGAAAAATGATAAGAAGAAACTAACCAATCAACTACGCATATAACATCACATCAATGGGAAGGAAATGCTAGTCTAACTCAAATAACATGATCAACATTAACATCCAAATTAACATAGCATAAAATAAACATCATCCATATCATCATCATAATCACAAGTAATGCATCTCAAATACACACATGGCAATAAATGAACATCTCATATATATAATATGTAATCGAAGAACATGTTCATCATCTACATCATCATAACATCATAAATCTCTCTCAAAATGTACATCTCACATCTTCAACTCGTAGACTGGCATACATGTAACATATATAAACAAAATCTGGCAAACTCTGATACTGAAGGTCCTTGAGGCTCTTCATGTGGTCATGAGGAGGACGTATCATCACCACTCTCGATCCATATATATTAATGTGAGATAGAATCCATCACATGTGACATTGACCTCTCCTTCTCTTTGAAATTTGAATATCTCTACATCTATGGGAACTCTCTAATTGCCCTCTCATAGTAAGCAATCTCATCTAGGGAAGTCAAATATCTCACCATAGATATAGTCTATGGAGGACTCATAACACCTAATGATTGCCCAGCCTGTACTGGTCCTTATGATGGTGGTGGAGGAGGAGTAGCCTGGCCTACTACTCTTAGACTATCTATCTATGTTATCACTATAGTCATTTAACCCTATAAAATGACCACCTAGCCCTATAGTGCTACAACTTGACCCTATAAAGCCCCAATATGACCCTAAAATGTCAGCACCTACCCCTATAAGGCTAACACTTATGCCTAGGCTATCTCTTGAGCCTACACTACTACATTTTGGGCCTTTACTACTATATCTTGAGCCTGTATCACTGCATCCCTCTCTTTGACTAAGCCCTATAAATATGGTGGTGGCCTCTTGACCTCCACCACTAGATGTAACCCTAACCACTAAGATGTATAGGCTATTATACACCCTGGGTCCCCAAAATCTATCCCTACTGGTAGCTCCTCAAAATCTAGCCCATCAGTCTATTTGGATAATGGTAAGGGTGCCTCTATGTCATCCCTCTTATATCGAGGGAAGGTAGGTATAATATCCTATAGTAGACCAAATACCTCTTGACCTATGCCATGAGAACCATATATAACTCACCAACCCATCTCCCCCTAACCCCTAGTGAGCTCTATAACCCAACAAGCTACTCTTCCTTCCCTCTAAGAAATTAGGTATGTTAGATATAATCTCCACAAGATATTTATAGGGATCAAACCCTCGATCATGCACCTATAGTAGGCAATGTCTCACATGATGCCATCCACTCAGGTCTATGCCATCCCATCTCTCCACCATCTAAATCCAACCCTAAAATTGGCCAAGATAGTGGTAGGTAACCCTAGTGGTCATGTCACCATGATGTGGTCATATGCCCAATAGTGTAGTAAATGGTTGACACAAACTATATCACCATTGTAGCCTAAAACCCCACAACTCTCTATATAACTATGCCAAAAATATTGGACCCCAAGTAAAAATGGTCCACTACTCAATCATCTATGTAAGTACACCTATCAAAGCAATTAGAAATATCCCTTCACTTACATATGGTAATGTATACACCATGATCTCGATCATTATTAAGATGCTCAAATGATGTTGCTCCTTATCAGCTATATAGAGTGGCTTGTATACAAAACTCACAGAGTGATAGGTCACCTCACTGACATGCTCTCCATATAAAGTGACCATGTGTATATCATGCTCCTATTGAGCATGCAAAGAGCTCCTCACCCTAGAGTGGTGGCCTTAGAATCCTATATACATCCTCCTACATCACTTTCAGCTCTCTAATTGGTAGATGGAAGGTGTTGGTGGTATGATCCCACCTCTCAATCAAAGCTATCATCATAGAAACATCCCACATGATTTGATAATACCATTGCACTCCTCCTAAGCCCATGACCACTATATGCTCCCATTCATCTAGAGTAACATCTCTACTCATGCATGTCAATAACCTTGGTAGATGATCTCATAAGGTAAGCTCCATCATCACCTACATCCATACAAAAACAACTCAAGTCACATCCCTTTTAATCTACTCTATCACCACCTTTTTCCCTTCTCACTAAGATAACTATATTGGTTTGAGGCCCTACATTAGACAATGTAAGTATAACTTAGTCAACATGGGGTCTTCTAAGGTTAGCTCAGCCATATACCCACCTTACTAACCACCCTAGGATTCACTACCTCTCTCTCTCTCTCTCTCTACCCTAGGCTTCATTACCTCTCTCTCTCTACCCTAGGCCTACCTACCTATTCCAAATATAGGCCTCCATGCCTATCTTCTTGACTCTTGACACTATGACCTATATTTTAAGCCCTAGACCTCTTCAATTATTAGTTTACCTTTTTCCTTAAAACATACCTTTTTAGATCTTTTTCCTATGTTCTAGGAGAACTACATTGTCCTGACACCCTAAAATGGGCTATGTAGATAACACTTAGATGATGAGGGGTCTTCTAAGGATAACTCAGCCATTAAGTTAGTTGACTACTTACATTAGAGATCCAAAACTTATCCTTTCTCCTATTTTTATACTTTTATATAGTCATTGATGTCATCATTAATTCTAATATCAACACTTTATCAGTCTACATAATATCTAACATTGATAGGAAATTATCCACCTTGGTGTCATGTTGGCTAATGTTAATGGACCTCACCGATGTCAGTGACTAGTTTGGTCATAGGGCTGAACAAATAAAACCCAACCTTACCCATTTAAATTAAAAAATTATCCACAAATCCCCCTAACTTATTGATATGGGCAACAATTCAGGTGACAATTTGGGTGATGGGTCCACCCCAATTGATGACGGAACTTCCGAGAGCCATAACTTTTACACTGTAGCTCTAATTGACTCACCGTTTGAACTGTTGGAAAGATAATAATGAGGAGAAAATCATGAGATGGCATGGATCTTTGATTAATGAAGTTTGACCCATAAAAACCTAATGGAAGTGACCCAAATTTTAATTTTAGTAGTGTAGTCTAAAAATATTAAGTTTCTAAAAATAATAATTATTCAAATTCTATATTGTTGTAAATCTTAGAAGTCAAACCACTTAATCTCCCTTGATATTGGTGACCTTCCACATCCTCCTCACACCTTCAAAACATGTATACATGAATATGTAACCCAAAATAGAAATCAGACATCTCTTCTCAGAGATAAGCATATGTTTGGGTCTGCAAATTTGATCAATAAGACATCTCTTCTCAGAGATAAGCATATGTTTGGGTCTAAAATTTTGATCAATAAGACATCTCTTCTCAGAGATAGAATTATTTGAATTGTCTTGTTATTGTTTCTTGAATTATCTTTTTATTGTTTCTTGAATTATCTTTCAACCAAAGCTTTTCAAGTTTTGGATTAGTGGTATTAGAGTGGTTTGTCTTTAGAGTGTATGATCTTGAGGATGAGGTCAGATTATAGGAAGCTTGGGTGGAAAATAGAACCATTAGACTATCCACCTATTTGATCCAAATGATTTCAAATGGTGGACAACACTAAGACATCTGATCCTTTCAAGGAAATGGTGAATGAAGCCCTCCAATAGTAGAAAGTGCAGATGCTACAATAATTTTCTCAAATTCTCCAACAAATCTTAATGGGAAATTATAGCTCCTCATTCGTACCCCCACATCCTTTCAATGCCCCAACACCCTTCAAGGTTTAGGTGAATTTTTATATCCCTACATTTGAAGGCAAAATCAATGCTTATGCAGTAGAAAATTGGTTGGATCAATTGTCATCTTATTTTTCTGTAAATAAATTCACCGATAAAGAGAAGATTACTTTTGCTCTTCTAAAAGCATCATTTCCTATCAAAAATTGGTGAGAAGTGTAAAAAAATAGATTTGGTATAGATGATATTGGCCTTGATATGGAACCTACATGGGATGATTTTATAGAAGTAGTAAAGGAAGAATACTACCCCATTGGAGCATATGACGATCTATAGATAGAGTGGCAACAACTTCGCCAAGGTAAGGAATAGTCTATTCAAGATTACACTAAAATTTTTCATTCTATTTGTGAGATTGGGCATCCAAAAAAGTGAGAAACACAAGGTTCTCAAATATCATGGTAGACTACAATGGTACATATGGGGAGAAATATAACTCTTCAATTTAGAAACCATCGGTGAGGCATACAAGTTCACAATGAAGATTGAATAGAGGAATGGAAGAATGAATATGAAGAATCAACCTTGAAAATGGAAAAGTAAAAAAGAAGGTCAAACATGAGGCTAAAATTAGAAGCAAAAGGAAGGAAAGACTAGAAAGTGGTGTGATTATCACAAATCTAGAAGTCACTCCAAAGAAGAATGTCAAGCCATCAAGTCCCTGCTTTCTAAGTCACAATCCTCAACATCTACTACTCTACCTCATACAGACCCTACAGTCAAAGAGGTTAAATAATAAATTGTAGATGCTAATCCTAAAACCATTTTTGTCATCATAGACCCACGAGGAGAGGCTAGATGACAAGGAAAGGTTATTTCACTCTAAGTTATGGGTGAGAGGTAAGCATTTACATTTCATTCTTGATAGTGAAAGTCAAAATAATTTAATCTCCACTAATGTTGTGAAAAGCCTAAATCTATCTATGAATCCTCACCCAAATCCATACAGTATTGGATGGTTGAGTCTAGGGAGAAACCTCCGTGTCACCCACCAATGTCTTCGCTCATATGCAATAAAACCTTTCCAAGATGAGGTCTTATGTGATGTGGTCAATCGAGATGTTTGTGATGTACTATTTGGTCATCCATTCATGTATGATCAACATGGCATCTATGAATCAAGAATTTGAAGGATCACTCTCACTCTTGAAACACAATGTTATAGGGTACCAAAGGTACCACCTTCTACATTTGTCTCTCTGATTAGTGCCAAGAAATTTATTCTCATGGTGGTTAAGCCACAAGAATCCAAAAGGGCCAATGTTATAGCCATGACTACATAAACAACACAAAAATAGAATAAAATCAATACCAATCTAAAGAATTTCATGGCCTTCCATCCACAGACTAATGGTTAGATAGAAATGGTGAACAATCGGGCCCTGCATAGTTCCATAAATCACAGTCCCTTCCAAGTATACATCAAGAATCAAATAGAAGTATAACTACCACACTTGATGAAAAATATTGATACAATGGGGACCATTACTTCTTAAGGAGGGAGGAATGATCTGGACAATAATTTAGGTGACAATTCAGGTGATGGGTCTACCCAAATTGATGATGGAACTTTTGAGAACCATAACTTTTGCACCATATCTCCAATTGACTCACCATTTAAACCATTGGAAAGATAACAATGAGGGGAACATTGTGAGATAGCATGGAGCTTTTATAAATGAAGTTTGACCCCTAAAAACCCAATGGAAGTGCCCCAAATTTCAATTTTAGTAGTGCAATCTAAAAATAGTAAGTTTCTAAAAATAGTAGTTCCTCAAATTCTGTATTGTTGTAAATCATGGAATTCAAACAACTTAATCTCCCTTGAGATTGGTGACCTTACACATCCTCCTCACACCTTCAAAAAATGTATAAATGGAGATGTAATATGAAATGGAAATTATACATCTCTTCTTAGAGATAAGCATATGTTTGGGTCTGCAAATTTGATCAATAAGACATCTCTTCTCAGAGATAAGCATATGTTTGGATTTGAAAATTTGATAAATAAGACATCTCTTCTTCGAGATATCATTATTTTAATTATCTTGTTATTTTTTCTTGAATTATCTTGTTATTGTTTCTTGAATTATCTTTCAACCAAAGCTTTTCAAGTTTTGGATCACTTATCTTACACCTACCATAAGCTATTTTCTACCCCTTCACTCATATTTTATATAACCCCACCTCTCATTTAGCCTAAAAATTGCAAATACCAAATCAAACTAGTATAGGATCTTACCTCATCTCTTTGTCTCCTCCTAGATGGCATCACTATCTCTTATGGTCGTGTACTTTCCAATGGGTCCCCTCCTTGAGCTACCATCTCAAATCACTCTCAAGCTCTATTTCTTCTCTCCAATCAAAAAGTTGTAAATGAGTTTGGTCAACCACCAAAACCCATTTTGTTAGGTTTGGTTAGCCATCAACTTCAGCATTCTTAACCTAACTTACTGACATTGGTGCTTACACCTATCAACATCAATAAAATTACCCTATTTTTACTAATGTTGACACTTTATATTATCGATATCAACACATCTAACCAACATTAGCACCATTCCACTACAATTTTTACCAACCAACCACCCCTAACTTTTTAAACTTTATCCATACATTAGAGTAGCTAGAGATCACATATATCTCCCCCAACTATGAAAAAATGACATTGAAGATCTCTAAAATCTTCACCCTTGATTACTTTTCTTGGAGATCATGAATATTTCCTCGCTCATTGCATTGCTTATCCTAATCGCTTAGGCTATTCTGCTATAGTTGGCTATTATGCACATGCATGTATTTTAGGTGTTATAGATGGAAACCAAGCCCATCTTGTCACCTTCAACCCTTTTTTGTTTCCTATGGGTACTTCCTATCTCATATACCTAGGACACATTGACCATTAGAGATACAACTTTGATTGATTTGACCTGTTAGCTATCACTTACAGGTTGTGCTTTAGTTACTTCTTGCTGAATCCTCCTTAACTTTACCTATTCTTGAATTTGTCAACTATATCTCATTATAGCCTACACATATGGAGTGATACTTAATTATTCACCATTCACCCAATTACCTTTTTATCAAATTGGTACTCAATTTTGGTTTCTCCTTTGTCAATTCCCATTTTTAGGGGGGATACCTCATCCAATACTTAGAGCATCTAACTCCTATTTTTTTCTTAAAACATGTTAGTAGAAATTATAAGACAAAAAAGGAAAAATGTAGACACCAAAATTATATCACACACATGTGTGTAACTCCCTATGTCAAACCTCCCCTAAACCCATTTTAATAATAATAATTAATCTCCTTAACTCATACTTTTACCCCTCACACATTTAATTAATTTAAAATAATTAATTAAGTTAATTAAAAACTCTTATTTGCACCTTACCTGGACACCTCATCCTATGACTAATTCTCCCCTGATGAGTCACCTCAAGACTTGGTCCCCTCATCCTAACTACCCAAGACTTATTACCACTTCCAAACTAAATTTCTAAATAACTACTTCCTTCCTAACCTCTTATTTTTATAATTTTATAATGGGTGTCACAATTGGCATGTATAAAAATAAAAAATAGGCCAAAATAGAAAGTTTACCTATTCTAGGGCCATCAATGTAAGTCAACCCATGATCAACGTCGGTGGGATCGCTGACGTTGGCAATAAAGCCAAAATCCAACCTATAGTTTAGGTCAACAAAAATTAATAAAATCAATTCTTACTCTCATTTAGGCTCTCAACATTATATTTTTTGACATCCAAGCTTATAATCACCTTACATAAGTCAATCATAATCAGCAATTTAGCTCTTGAGGACCAACATCACCCACTTGTTCTCTCTATTTAGGCACTCAGGTTTAGACTCCCTAATAGGCACCATTAACCTAACACTTATCATTCACCAACCACCATAGCTAAGTACATTACTAATACTATAGGTCATTTAAATATTTATTCTAATATTTCATTCTATGTACTCTGCATTACTTTTTGCACTTATAACTGTACTCTCATGAGGGAGTTACAAATCTTCCTTGCTTTCTACCCCTTTACTTGACATACCAAACCTCTGACTAGACTTAACCAAGCCATAATATCCCTCTCATAAGTCTCCCAACCTCCCTGAGCTGATCTAAACCATTTCCCAGGCCTAGGAAAGCCTTTTACAAGGTCCTAGACAATTATTTCCCCTACTGACCTCGACAACCTAACTAACATCAATCTCCTTAGTATCGACATAAGTAGAATAACCAATATTGATCACTCCCCTACCAGCGTTGGTGACTATGGATTCCCTAGCCTCTTCAAAACTTACCTAGAAAACTTCTAAAACACAAAAAAATTACCTCACCTACACCTTGCCACTCTCTAATATGTATAGGTTGTTAATAATGGTAATTTTATCTCTCTTTCACTCTCTTTCACTCTCTTTTAGTTATTTATTATTTTTTTACCTCTCAAAAGTGGGCTATCATCTCTAGGGAAGGTTCACACTTCCTAGAACAAGCACGTAGCTTGGTAGCCCACTCATTTATCTACTAACAAACATCTTGTGGTAGTGCTTTCTTATTTTTCTATAGTCCTCTCTGCCAAAGAGGAGTGCTCATAATGTCTAGATACAACATGCAAACCAAATCCATGTTAATTCTAATCACTTATCCCCATATTTATTTCTATTTTCCTTTAAACTTAAAATAGAAAAAATTTAGTGAAATACCAAGACCCTCTTTTCATAACTAATCCATCCCCCTAGGTCCTGTCTACCTAGAAAAATAGTGCCACACTAGGACTATAGCATTAGTGCCAATCCTGTTTGCTTTTGGCACTATTGTCAAAGCTCATTTATGGCCCTAATGATCAATTTCTTCCAGTTCCCTATCCTTTTTCTTGTCAACCTAATGCAAACACATTCCACCCTTGACCAATATATCCCTATAAAATCCCATTCAAATATTATTTGGAAAGGGTTGGAAAATAACACAAAGCAAGAAATAATACAAGTAAGACTACTCATGCATATTTCCTTATTCTTTGTATATAACCATCCAATACTATTTTTATCTTATTCAAATCCTTAAACTAGTCCTTAGTCATCTCAAAAACATCCATTTTAACATTTGATTACATTATCATATCATAATTTCACCAATCACTTTCAAAGGGAGAACTACTTATGGGTTGATCCCTCTTCAGAGTATTGATATGTAGGTAGTGTGCCCACATCAAGGGGTGTGGATCCATGTCTAATGAATCTTACACACACTAACACCCCCTCTTATTCAAAATTGGTCAAATTATAATGAAATATATGGTTTGATTATAAAATCTTCTCTATAGGGAGCTTTGTATAATTTAAACTACCAAAACTTTAGAGACAGGGTCACATAGACTTGTCGAACAAAACCCAAAAAACTCAGATCCTCAAGACAATAGTGCCAGATAAGGACTATAGTGCCAATGCCACTCCTATCTAATTTAATTTCTCCTATCTAATTAGAAAACAAAATTCAAAATCCTATTTATGATAGTGTCCCAGGCCAACATAGTGAATATCAAATCTTGTCTCAGTCGAATCAACACAATTTAAGCTAAGTTTTATTTCCTCCCTCTTATTATTTTTAGAAAAGATATAAATATCAATAAATTTTAAAAATTAGTAGCTTATTTACCACATATTATTTACTAATTTATCAATCTATACTCTTTAACTAAATTAGGAGTAAAACCCCAATTATTCCCAAAACTATTAAATCATTTGGTGAACCCGACTTATTTCATTTGCACTTAAAAACTTTAGAAACCTTAGGGTAATTTTATTACTATTTTTCATATAAATTTATGATTTTTTACTTATATTTAAATTATAAATTTATTTCAAATTTTAAAATTTAGTAGTAAATTTTAAAAAAAATTTCTTTCAAAACCTAGTTTCCCATACTAGGTCCTAGTATTTTTCTAGTAATTTTCCAACAATTTTCTGAATTTTTACTAGCATATTAAAATTAAAAAATCCCTTCAAAATTCAAAAATCAATAGTAATTTCAAGAAAAAAATATTTTTCTCAAAACCTTAGTTACACATACTTGGTCCTATTCAATCAAACATTTTCCAATAATTTTCTAAAATTTTAGTTGCATATTTAAATAAAAAATCCAATTTCATTTTCAAAATTCCATAGTATTTTTCAAAAATATCATTATCAAAACCCTAGTTGCATGTAGTATCTCATGTTCAATTATTGAGATATCACCTTACATGTGTGTGACCTTCCTCCTTACAACTCTTCCTTTGGGACAAAGTGCATGACATAGTGGTAACCCTCCTGAATTCACCTAGTTTCCTTCCACTTGACCATATACTATGGATACACAACTAGTTTAGACTCTAGCTATAGATTATAAATATCCAAATTACACAAATTTCAATGAGAATAATTTATATAATGAGTAATATGAGAATAAAAATGATGATTTACACATAGATGCTCATGCTCCACCACATTGGACTACTGATCTGCTTCTACCCATTTTTGATAATGAAGTTGTAGTCAACAAAGATTTGATCCTCCAAAGTTTTAGAGAAAGACTCAGGGAACAACCTTGAGATAATACTCTTATATTATAATATCTCATGGAAATAAAAAAAGGCTAAACAAGTTGAGTTTTCCATTCCTATAGAGTAACCAATTGCAAATGACACTATGGGGGAAACTATGTCTCAACAACCCCCTATAGCAACCCAACCTTCTTCTATGCCACCAGCTATAACTAGTACATCTTTTTCTCTTGATGTGGTATCCCTTATGTAAGATATAATATCTCTTCAATCCAAGGTGCTACATCTTGAGCAAAGTGCCTCTTGACCTACACAAGCTTTGGACTCTTTTGCTCTACTACATACACCATTGGCATCTCACATTGCTTCCACACCCTTTCCATAAGGTTTTATTCAACCCAAGCTTACTCTTTACAATGGAAAGGGTGATATATAAACACATTTGAGATATTTTCATGTAGAATATTTGGACTATGTACTAAATGACTAGCTAATTACCAAGCTCTTTCCATAGAGCCTAAAGGATTATGCTTTACAATGGTTCTATAGTTTACCAAATCAGTCGGTCAATAGATTCAATCTTTTAGCTAACATGTTTCTATCCATTTCAGCGTCAACATTGGTGATAAGGTTTCATAGCTCAAGTTGTTAAATAGAAACAAAGGTCAAATGAGCATCTCACAAATTATGTTATCTGATATAATACTATTTTGGCTAAGATGACTAGCCCCATGGGTAATCAAGAGTTGCATGATCTCTTCAAATAGAGTCTTCTATCAAATTTGCATGAATCAATTATGTTTAAAAGATTATCTTCTTTCAATAAATTGTGTCACACACTAAAGGAAAGAGAAGTCAAGTTAAGTTCAATGGGAAAAATCAAGTACACAAATATCTCAAACACAACAAACATGAGTAAGAAAAAGGTCCCATAAAAAGTAAAGGTCAATTATAATAAGAGTTAGAATCAACCTACAATTAATGTGGCTTTAGATCCCCCTTAGCAAGTGGTTTTATTAGCACCTCCTCAATGTACCTTTACCAATCTACCAATTTTTCTAGCCAAAGGTTTACAATAGCTATTGGAATGTAAAATCATATCTCTACGTCCTATATAAAAAGTTGACCCAACAAAGCCTCTTCTATGGGGATATGTTCATCATGCATTTTGTGAGTTTCATAAAGCACCAGAGCATATAACAAATAAATGCATCAATTCAAGACATAAGATATAAGATTTAATAGATGGCACATTGATCTTGGCACCTCAGTTGAGTCTCCTCAAGAAAATAAAACACAAGAAAAAGATTTGAAAATATTTTTTGATCCTTTTCCACAACATTCCAAATAGGAAATAGGGGACACATTAGGGGTTCACCATGTATATCATGCACATCTACCACCAAATACATACAAGGCACCTCCAGTTGAATCACATCCTTTGAGAAACATGATTGGTTTATATAATTCCAAAGTTCTAGCTAGACCTTCCATTTCCTTCTTAGAGTAGGAGATCATCAAGTATGATTCATATTATCATGCACTTTTTATTAGAGCTTACATTCATAATCATCCTATTCATATTATTCTTATCAATAATGGATCTAGTGTAGAAATGTGCATTCTGGAATTACTTTAGCATTTGGGATATTTAGAGGAGGATATTAACCTAATGGACATAGTTATCACTAAATTTAGTGGGCACATACAGATTTCATTAGGTGAGATTGTACTTCCTCTATAGGTTAGTCCAACACATGTGGCCACACCATTGACTATTATTCTTAGTGAAGGGGTTTTTAATATGTTACTTGGTCAAAAATGGATTTAAGAACTTCATGTAGTACCTTCTATAGTTCATAGATGTATGAAATTTATTCATGCTAATCAGGTTTTCATAGTTGGTGGAGTTACATATGAGTTACCACTCCCCACTTCAGAGCCATCTACTATTCCAAAGTCACTAGTTTTAGCTTTGCCACCAATTATAGTTTCTCTACCAATTTTGGTTCATCCTATAGTATAAATTCAAACACAGTTGAGGCATCCATCACCAACAAAAAGGGTTCATATACCTCTACAACTTCAAGATTTTAGACAGCTTCTAGCTATAGTGTTCACACTCAAGGTAGTCTCATTGAGATCTCAGGCATATACACGTAGATAACATGTTCAGAGAGTCTATCATACTTTTAGATGGGTCCCTAAGAGCCATACAATTACATCCACTTCTTAGATTTATAGGGGGACCCCATAGTCAGTTCCCACTTTAGATTATTTACAACATATATAGCTTTTAGAGCCATAATCTCAACATCTCCATCATTGTTTTTGATCATGCATGATTCCTCTCCTTGATACAAGACACCATGATAAGGAGTCTCCTATGAGACTCATTGGTTAGTATCACCTTTTCTAATCTTACTTGTATATAGTTTCCTATGTTTGATTGTACATAGTTTTCCTATGATTGATTGTACAACTTAAATATATCAAAAATATCAAAAACATTCAAATATATAAAAAATACCAAAAACATTAAAATATATTCAAAATACAAAAAAATTCAAATATGTCAAAAAAAACCATCTTGATTATATGCATCATCCATGATTTACTACTATACTAGACTTACATTTGTCGTTCAATGCTTATTGTTTGTCAATTTATCTACATCACCATGCTTCACTTGATCTTCTCTGAGTGTGTGTAGTGACATCTAGCTTCTTGATTGCTTCAATCTACCCATTAAGGGGGAATCCTAATTCTACATTCAAGACACAAATTGATATAAATACCCAATAAGGGCATCTTTTATATGACTACACCATCCCCGCTATGCCATTCCTACACCACATACTCTAGTTATCATGTTAATGTACATTATGCACTAGCTTACATAGATTACTCTATAGACACTCATTAGTATATAACACTTGTGTATTTATTAGCATATACCTTGTCTTTTACTAAAATTTCTTATACACATTAACTTTTTTCTTTGATTAGTTATATGCGATTGTATTTCTAGTTATTACATGTTTACCTTTTTTGCCTTACATAACTATATTGTTTGCATTTCTTAGTTCCTATTTGTTTCCTATATGTGCCTTAGGAAATTTTACAATGTCCTTTGATTTTATTAATGTGTGTGCCTTAGGACATTTTCCAATACTCCTCTAAGTGATTATGGCTTCCATGCCAATTTTGCTTATTTTAATTGTATGTGTATGTGGCATTTGAACATGCCTTATATGCTTGCTTTCTAGTTTAAGTGATATGTGCCCATGTCTTTTTTTTGCTTGGTCCCTTGGCCACCCTTGTATGTTTCTTGATTCTTGCCTTGTGTGCTCATTGCTTGTTTACTTCTCATCATTTTTAATTCCATGATCCATATCATGCATTTATCTTGTTTTATTAGATACCATGATGGACATCATGATCCATCCCTCTAACTAAGAATTAATAAATAACCAAAATTTTAGTTCTAGTTCAATACTTTGTATATGATACTACATTATTATATCTATCTAGGCATACCCATGTTGATCTAAAAAATATCTCAATACACACCATGCCATATCTTGAGATATCTTGTCAATTATCATTGCTATATCATATATTTTGTAGCATAACACACTTGTAGGGCTCTTTATTTTGAGGTTAGTAATTGTAGGGTCTCCATTCCTACCCTCAAAATAGGGGGGAAAATAGTGGTTTTTTCACAGAGATCAGAGCTCTTATAAATAAAAAAATATAGTTTTAAAACACTTAGAACAACAACCAAACATCAAACAAGTTAGAACAGACTAGGTAGATAGTGAAGAATCTAGAATAATCATTAGATTTAGCTTTAAATAATAGTGTCAAAACTAGACTACAATGTTAGTGTTTCTACTATCCATTTTTAGTGATCTTGTCCAAATAATAGAAAAACTATAATTTCTAGAAGCAGGCAAAAAAGTAGGTTCAACTACAGATTTACATAGCTAGACTAGTTTAGAATCAATAGTTTCAATACACATTTTGCTCAAAGAATCTAGATATAAGGGGCATCATGCATGACATGATGTCTCTCACTTCCATTTTTAGTTATGGTAGTTGGTATAACTTCCAAATTAGAATCCATGTTCTAGACATTAATGATTAGGGGTAATGTGCATGGCACATTTATTTCTTTTCTTTCTTATTTCAACATTGTCTAGACATTATTATCATTTGCATACCTTGTTCCATCTGTAGGTGATTGGCATCATTTTGGAGTGGCTTTTATACAACTCTACCCTCCATATTCCCAAGTTTTAGAGTTCTCAAGTGGCTTCCACATGAGCTAGATTCTCAATTTTAGAGTGGCTTTCATATAAGCCTAATTTCCATCTTTCAAAGTGGCTAAGAGTGGCCTAGTTTCTAACATAAATTTGGTTATCCATGCCAACATTGTCAAATCACATTACATTCATGGTCTTTAAGAACCATCTCATAAAACATATATTTCATATCGATACTAGTTTATAGTTTCACTTCATAGGGAAAAAATGGAGCCAAAGGTCTAACTAGCCTTTTATTTTTGAGCCACCTATTTAGAGGGATTAGACACACAGTCCAAACATTGATTAGAACACACATGACCACCTTGCTTCACTTAGTGGTTGATAATGGAGCCAAAGGGCCAATTTTTACATTCTTGAGCCACTTTTTGGGGAATTGAGCACTCAATTCCATTCATAATATTACTCTTAGTATAACACTTCTCAACATTACTCAACATCACAAGAAGTTTTGTATTGGTTTGCATACCTAGTGAGGTGTATTTATTCCATTCTCTTCCTCTCTCTTATCCAACTATGTATGTTCTTATTTTAGATATAGTGTATCTAGTAAAAACTAATCTACTTTTATTTTTTCTTTTAGACTCACACTTCACAACGTGCTCTCTTTATGAATAACCCAACATCACAACAACGTCATGAGCTTCTCACCCTTACAGGTAAGTTTAGGTATGCTTTTTATTTTTTCTGTATCCTAGTATTTCACTTTGATACATCACTAAAGTAAAGGGGGGAAAATGTAGTCATATAAAATGAAAAAAAATGGTAACTTGAGCATGGATAATGACACCCAAACCTTAGGTCCCTCTTTTTTTCTATCATGACCCTCACAATATTATTTTCACTAATTCCAAATTATCTATAGCCTTCTAGACTTGATCCCATCTAAGTTAAGAACCTCTTTTCATGACCAATCCATCCCCTTAGGTCCCATCTACCCAATAAAATAGTGCCATACTAGGACTATAGTATCGATGCCACTCCTATCCACTTTTGGTGCTATTATTTAAGCTCATTTGTGGCCCTAATGGTCAATTCATTCTAGTTCACCATATTTATTCTCATCAGCCTAATGTGAGCACTTTCAACCCATAAACAATAGATCCCTATAAAATCCCATTTAAATATCATTTGGATAGGGTTTACAAATATCACAAATCAAGCAAGAATACAAGAAAGACTACTCAAGTACATTTATATATTATCTAAATATAACCATCCAATATTATTTTTAGCTTATTTAAATCCTTACACTAGTCCCTAGTCATCACAAGCACACCCAATGTAGAATTTCCTTGCATTCTTATATCACAATTTCACCAATCAATTTCAAAGGGAAAACTACATATGGACTGATCCCTCCTAGGGGTATTGATACGTAGGTAGCATGCCCACATAAGCGGTTTAGATCCACGTCCAGTGAATCTTACACACACTAACCCCCCATCTTGTTCAAAATTGGTCAAAGTATAATGGAAGATAGGGTTTGAAGAGAAAATATGCTTTATAAGGAGCTCTCTATACTTTCAACTATTGAAAGTTTAGAGATAGGGTCACATAGACTTGTTAAACAAAACCTAGAAAGCTCAGATCCTTAAGATAAAAGTGCCAAACAAGGACTATAGCACTAATTCCACTAGACACTTTCATTGCTCCTATCCAATAAAAAAATGAAAGTCAAAATCTTGTTTTTGATAGTGTTTTAGGCTTGCATAGTGAATATTAGATCTTGTCTCAATTAGGTCAACATAGTTTAAGCAAGTCTTATTTTTTCCCTCTTATTACTATTTTTATAAAATCTCTAATTACCAATAAATTTCACAAATTAGTAGTTTATTTTCCACATATTATTTACTGATTAATTAATCTAGACCCTTTAAATAAATTAAGAATAAAACCCCAATTATTCCCAAAATTTTTAAATCACAAACTATGAAAATCAATACTTTCTCATAAGCCTTAGAGAATTTTAGAACACATCCATACTCATATGATTCCTTAACTCTAATCATAACACCTTAAACTTACCTCTACAATATGGTCACTCAATCTACCAGTGTATTCAACAAATATAGTTAACTTCTAAGTTTTTGTTCATATTGAATATGGATTGGTTAAACTTCCAAAATCCACACAGGTATATAACACTCTCCAATAGTTATATAGTCTTGAAAAATCAATACACTATCAATAAAAACTCAAATATATTTCTTAGATCACTTATAGACCATGGTCAAACATATAGTCAACTTTGGAATTCATTATCTGCAACTATATGAATAATCAAATCTTCTAATCAACTTATATGGATGAAACTTAAATTCCTCTTCAAATTTTATTGTTACTCCATCATGAAATTTGTCTTTGATAAAAATATATATCTCAAAAACTACATACTAGTTTTCCTTTGTTAATTTGAAAATTCAAATTCCAATGATCATTGTGTAAACACTAAACATCAGACACTTTGCCATCATCTCATGCTCCGTGGAAACTTTGAACAAATATGATCCATTGATATTCTTAGAAGTATATTGTATTTAATTTTTTAATTCTCACCATTGATCTTTGAGACAAGCATCCATGATTATGACACTTATCACCCTCACGTGCCTTTTGAGCACATTGATTATTTGACTCCAACAAACTTTCACCACTTGGTAGCTATGTGTGCCTTCTGAGTATATTTTAGCATATTGACTAAATATGCACCATTGTATCACTACTAATAAGATCACATGATCTATTAGATCATTATTTGGTAATATTAAATGCTCAACATTAGATTTGTGATTTGATTAAATTCTCACCATAGATCTTTGATATCATAAAAATGGCTAAGTATGGGAACTTGGTAAACTCTGTCTGAGAAGCCAAATTTTCACCTTAATAAATTTCAATATGCTCCATGTTCTGACTTAAAATTTAAAACATATGATCACCTTTTATAGGGGAATCCATCCATGTATCAAACTAATCCTAAAACCTTCATATGCATGAAAAATGATGTCATCAATTTTCATACTTAGTTTTATATGTCAATATGACATGAGCTTAGACATTCATATGCCTATTAAGATGAATTTAATTCACTTTCATAATAAATATAAGCACTCATAACATCCCATAAAGTCTCTAAAACATGTCCATACCATCAATATTATCCATTAATAGCGTTGATAAGTTAAACACTCTCCAAACCATCAATTTGATCACTTTGTCATTAATGCACTAGTAATCATGATCTCTTTGACATCAATGAAAATATAAAATCAATGACCATGCTTGACATAAAGTAAAAATTCATGATAAGAATCACCACGGACATGATCATGCTGATATAATAGAATGAGTTGAGGCATAATTATAAAAAGAAAACAAACAAGAAAGAAAACACCAACTAAAAATAAAAATAATAGAAAGCATCTTGTTACTCAAGAGGAAAAGAAAATAAATGAACCAAGAACAATACAAAATAAGCATTATTGACAAACACACAAACACACCATAAAATAATAAATTAGTGAATTATATATGCATGTGTGAAGGTAAGGCATTACTCTTGGAGATTTTACCCATAAGCTCTAAAGGGAAACTAACAGGTCAAGATGACAACATGGATGGAAGGGGGAATAAAATAAAAAATAAAGGGTGGTCGGGATATATCCAAATGGCCCATGTAAGTGGATGTTACCTACATATTCCAATGGAATTTAAGTCAAATTTAGTTCTCCTAGGGATGTGGGAAGGAAGAAAAATTATGACAAGTAAGAGGTTTGAATATAGAAGAAGAATAGGAAGAGGTACACTAGTAAAATAGTGAGAGAATTTAGATAAATTTGGAAAATGGAATGGTAATAAAATTAGATAAGCTAAATCGAGATGACCCATGCATTAAAATGCTACCTAAAAATTCTATGTGGACCTCAAGCCAATGTAATTATCCCATAAATGAAAGAATGACAATGGTAAATTTTAAATTATCATGGTTGGATAAGGGGTTCCCACATAGAAAATGTGATAAACCGATCCATCCAAAATAAATCCAAATGCCACTAGTGAATTAGATGATAAAATAAACAAATATTTTGTGGCTAAATATCTCTAATGAAAATTTAAAGCCCTTTTTTGAACTTTTTTGGCTTTTATGTTATTTTTAGAATTTTTAAAATTTTAGGGGTTTTTAGACTATTTTGAATGTTTTTAGGTTTTAACATCTTATCTCAATGGAATAATATGAAATTAAAATTTTTTTAACTCATAAAATAACAAGAACGTGGCTTAGGTTGCTCTAAAAATTGTGAGAGGTGTCTTAGGACTCATAAAATAGTGAGAGTATGGCTGAGGTTGCTCACAAAATAGTGAAAGCATGGTTAAGGATGCTTTCAAAATAGTGATAACATGGATTAGGTTGCTTGAAAAATGGTGAAAATGTGGCTTAAGATGATCAAAAATGGTGAGAGCATGTAAAACAGGGTGGTTGAGTTGAACTCAAAAATTGAGTGTTACCTACATAGTCCAAATGGACCTTAGGTTAATGTAGTTCAAACCTAGCAAAAGATACTATGAATCAATAATAAGGATGAAAAATTGGAATGACACATGAACAAAATAAATGGTACATAGTTTAACTAGAGGTTTAAATATGCATTTTAATAAATTTATATGTAATGAAACCATGCAAAGGCTTGCTAACATATCATATTCAAAGATGTGTTAATGGTGACCAAATATAAATAATTTACTTGAAACTTTTCCTAAATTATGGCATTTGGAATTATCTACTGTACTAATGAACCAAAATCAAGATCAGGATTAGTAATAAGATAAGGGAAAAAGATAAAGATGGACTAACTTAATTAGGAGTGGGATGAAGGGAAGGTGTTTTTAAGTTATCCCCCAAGAAAGGTCCTCATAGATAATATTTGAGAAAATCAAGTGTAGAAACAATTGATATGCATAATATTCATGGGCTCATCTAGCTCTTTTCCATCTGGTGTAGCCAATCTATATGCTCCATACCCATAGTCAGTTGTGATGATGAATGAGCTTATCCAACAAGGCTAAAACTTTCCCTTATTTTTATAGGTGACATTGGTATTATTTGATTTTGTTTCAAGACAAGATCACCAATTTCAAAGTCTCTATGTTTGATATGTTTGTTGTAACTATGATGTAACCTGTTCTAATAGGCTTGGACATTGTTCAAAGTAGCTACCCATTTTTCATCAAGCAGTTCTAATTATTGAAGCTAAGAGACTATGTATTCCTCCTCATCAATGATATTTTAAAATGAAATGTGCAAGGAAGGTAACTCAATCTTGATAGGGAGAATAGATTCAATGCCATAAAAAGGGGAATATGGCGTGGCTTTTGTTGGGGTTTGGGTATTAGTAAAATAGGCCTAGATGGAAGGAAATAGTTAAAAATGCCAATCAAGGTACAAAAATTAACAATATTTTAAATATTTGGATCAAGGTTTTGTTATATGCTTCATCTTGGCCATTACTTTGAGGAAAATAGGCATTGGAAAAGTGTTACTTGATATGGTATTTAACACAGATGGATTTGACATCCTTATTTTTAAAGGAGTTACCATTATAAAAAATGAGGTAAAGGGGAATGCAAAATTGAAAAATGAGATGATTATGGATGAAATTTAAAATATGCTTATTGGTTATGTAAGTGAGTGGAATGAATTCAAATCACTTTATAAAATATTCAGTTGTATTAAGAATATGTTTCTAGCCATATAAAGAAGTAGGATTGATTTTCCATACAAGATCAAGTCCCCATGTGGAAAATGGCCATGGTGTAGTGATTATCTAAAGTGGATTGTTGTACCTAACACACCCATTTTTCCTATATGGAAATGGAGACCCACTTTTTTCAAATTATTGTCTTGATTTTGAGCTCTCTTTTATGTGTTTATGCAACTTCTAGAAAGAAATAATGAGTTCGATTTTTTTTCATATTTTGGCAAGTTATTTTTTCATATTTTTGCAAGGTAACTTTGATATTGTCCTTTCATAGACTAAATCCTTTTAAATATTATCATTTTTTTAATTTCAAGCTTATTCTTTCAAGACTTATTCTATTTTGTCTTTACCCCTCAGGCTTTTTTTCCAAAGAGAATTTGTTGCAGACTTATTTTTATCAAAGAGATTATTTTGGAAATTTTGTCTAAAAAAATTCCCCTGATGGAATTGGTCTACATGATTTTTGTCATGGATAGTTTCCATAACATATTTGACATCACCTTTTTTATAACATTAGAACCTACCCTTCAACCCTTTTGATATTGCCTTTTGGCCTTTATGAAGTAGATATTTTAGGACTTTTGTCATGGACAAGATACCCTATGAAGTAGACCCTTTAGATTGTGCCATGCTACCTTTTGGAATTTTGGAATTATCCTTCAGGGATTTTTAAGTGACCTTTTTTCCTTACCAACCTACTCTTTAGGTTTTGTGAAAGTGTCCTTAGGCCTTTATTGTTGTGGTCATTCTTCCTATCAATTCCTTTGGGAATTTTTGTAATTGCCTTTTCGAACCCTTCACATACCCTTCAGAGCTTTTATTTCAGACATTTTGTTCGATACAAAAGCCCTAAAAAAATTTCCTTAAAGGACACATGCCCTTATGACCCCTTAACAACCTACCCTTTGGGCATTTTGAAATTGGCCTTTTAATATTTTAAAGTACCAATTACCCTTTAGGACTTTCATCTTGGACCCTTTACCCTATAGGACTTATGCTTTGGAACATTGTCCTGACCCCTTTGCTATACCAAGCCTACCTTTCAAGATATTTATCCCATCTTCTTTACCTTAAAAAAGTTCCATTTAGAACTTTTGCAATGGACCTTTTGTTATGGACATACCCTTTAGTATTTTGTTTTTCGAAGCCTTCAGCCCTTTTCAAAGTGACTACTTAACCTTCAAGATAATTGTCATAACCCTTTCCCCACTGAAAAATACTCTATGAATTAGACCCTTTGGACCTAAGGCACATGCCCTTTAGAACCCTCGGAATGACCCTTAGTCATATGAAAGTTCCCTTCAAGGAAATTAAAAGTTCCCTTTGGGAAAATGAAAGTGCCCTTCGAGAAAATGAAAGTGCCCTTTAGGAATTTTTTAATAGCCTTTTTTCCCTACGAGCATGCCCCTTGGGGCTTTTGTCTTACACCTTTACCTTAGATCATTTCCTTCAGAATTTTTGTTTCAGACATTTTTTCTGACATAAAAGTCCTAAAATAATTCCCCTAAAATAATTAGTCAGTAGACATATTACCAAAAGAACTACTAGCTTCACCATAATTATCCAAAATACAAGTGAAATTACTTCCCATCAATCTATTAAAAATCCCCACCAATTAGAGATAAAAAAGTTTGAATTATATAGGAAATAGAAGAAAAAGTGAATGTTGCACATTTATGTTGCACAAATTTCTATCAAATATAGGATCTGATATAGGTGATTCATAGCTATTGAATCCATCATTTATTTCAAACAAATTTACATTTTAAGTCTCCTAATTTCTTATAGTGAAAAAGAGCACTAGCTATTATCTCAAGGATATTGCAAGTAAAACAATGACTAAGCTAGATATGAAATATTTGCACAACATACATAACACAAAGAAGAAGATTTTAAGTAACATATAACATATATACATCAGTGGAATCTTTATCTAGGGCATTTCAAGGGGCAAATCCACCATCCCCATATTCAATCAAGGACTCTACAAAGTTCATAGATACAGTATTTGATGATAAAATATTTGGAGACATGTACCACAACTATTCAAAATTATTGGATGTCATTGATTTTTTGGATGCATTTTCATTAGAAGATTAGATGACCCTTGTGGATAGACTGTTCATTAAGGAACTGCTAGCTTTCAAACACCAAAGATTACATTTTGCTACTGCTAAGTTAGAATTAATACCATGTATAGACCTTCTATGGTATTTGTTTTTCTCAAGAAATATATCATAAGATGTTTTCCTACATTCTTATAGTAATAACATAGTGGTTGTGTGCATATCATAATTCAAATTCCAAAGGTATTTGTCTTTGAGCATACATGATGCTTATTTTGACAAGCACACAGTGGTGCAGTTTGGTGAAGAAATTTCAATTGAAAAGGTGATGTCCTCATGGCTACTCCAAGATTAGACCAATACATGGAAGGAGAAGAAGTCTAAAGGAGAAATTTTAATAGATAAATTTATAATGGGGAATCATATTGACATGGATCTCCTTAATCAACTATATGGTATTCTAAGTATTCATTTTGTTAATTTAGACTAGGTGCCATTATTATATATGATGCTCACCCATGATGTTGCATATGCCCTAGGTGAAATAATCATCTTTCACTTGAGATAGCAAATAATCCACAAATATAGATGTCTCACTCCTTCATGTAATTTCTACACGATGTCTTGTCTGCTAGATGTAATCATTAGTACTTATTATAGAGATGTTGGGGAATTATGAACTATACCCATAGATTATGAAAATAATAGGATTTAAAACCATTATAAATTCATGCATGTATATGCGTATACCAAAAACATGGTCAAGATATTAGAGGATGTCCATCCACATGTATGATAAGCCATTCATGGTTTGCCTATGCCTAGAATCAGGTTAAATATTATGAAGAACTTAGAGGGTAAAGGTATTATTTACTCTAAATAAACTTCATAGTAATCATGATTTATGGGAATAAGGTCAATCCCTTGTGTTTTCCTAAGTACATCCCAGACAAGTTAGCAGAGCAAGAAATTGCTTTCCAACTATGGTGGATTATCATGGAGTAATTATCCAGACAGAAGAAAACCCTAGTCTTTGTCCACAACATAACAATTGGAAGGATGGTTTATAAAATGTGGAATAATATTGTGGAAGTGGGTGGTAAGTGCAAAAGTTATCCTTTCCCTATGCGTACACATAAATTGGGATCCCCATGGGAAATTTCAAAATTACATGCAAGGATTTAACATCCCTTATAGCCATGTCCCATATCCCTATGATTTTTTATTTTTTAATGAAAAATCTAATGAGGATGTTCTATAGAGAGCCAAAAATTTTGGGCTAAAGGAAAATCATTTGTGGAGTGAATTGGTCTAAAATTATATGGCCTTCCCTACCTGATGTCCTTGTCAATCCCAAAAATAAATAATAGGTTCAATAAGAGGAAGAGGTTATTGTCACAACCTCTGATGCATCTCAACTAGATATTCCTTCATGGGTAGTTGACTTGATAAATAAGTATTCCCAAATACCAAGCTTTAAAGTCACCAAGATTCCCTCAGTTTACACTCTATTCAATCCCCATCTGGCATCATTCAAAGAGTGAGGAAGAGGAAGCTAGAGGATGAAAAAGGTACTCAAATCATCCTTGAGGAAAGATAAGAGGTGTTCTCCTCACAAAGAGGTAGAATAGGTAGCCAATATAGTCTCCATATGTTGAAAATCTTGTAGACTTGGCATAGGTACATGAGGACGTAATAGTTGCTATCCATGAAGGCACAAAATTGGATTGATAGGAGCCTAAGGCTAAAGTGAATACACTAGAGGCTGAGGTGGAACAATTAAGAAAGTAGGAAAAGATGATATACATTCTTATAGGTATAAAATTTGAGGTATAGGAGCTTGATTTTATATGTTATAATTCTTTAGAGGCTATAGAGTTCATGAAGGTCAAGATGGAAATTCCAATTGATTATTTAATTATTTTAGAGATTATATCACCAAATTAAATATGTTAGTTGTGTACACTATCAACTATTTATATAGTCATCTTGACCTCATGACAATGTTATAGGCATCCAATGATTTGAATTTGGTTATCATTAGGCCTGAAGAGGTAAAAGAATGGATACAATTAGTTGGGGCTTTAGTCCCCAAGTATCAAGCACATGAGGCTCAATTCCTCCAAGTTTTGCATGAATTTAAATTATCTAAAGTGAAGGACACCATTGGTAAATTGATTAGTTAGATCAATTTTGATAATCATATTAATAAAGTAGTAGGTGATTTCAAATAGAGATTATAGAGCCTAACACTTGAATAAATAGAGTCAAAATTGAGTATGGATTGAAATAAGGTAATTGAGGTCAAAATTTTCAAGAATAAGTTTTATATAACCAAGGATGAACATACAAAGCTCCTTAGGTAGGTTAAGAATATTCATCGACCATCGCTGCTAAATTTGAATATTATACAATAGAAATATAACATGGTGCATAAAGTATATGATGAAAATGAAGTGAATAAAAATCAAACTTCTAGTGGTGTATCAACTTCTAAAATTACCACCTCAACATCCATGCTGACCAAGGTGCATGCAGTGCTTCAAATGACTAAGTCTTGATAGGCTAAGATCTCATGCACGTACAATTTTGTAATAATAGATGTATTTAAAATTTATTTATAGCTTGAGACTTTTATTGTAAATATTTAACTTTATTTTTTACACATGAACATGTTTCATGGTTTTTTAAAGGTCAACTTATTTATTTAATAACTATAAGTTTTATTTTATATAGTTTTGGACCGTAGTTAGACCTACATGTTCTATCTACCATATGTAATGAATTTACATGGATTTGGAGGATGAGGTGACCCCTTCACACACACACACACACACACACACACACACACACACACACACACACACACACACACACACACACACACACACACACACACACACACACACACACAGACAGAACCCAATTTAGTTTTTTAATCAGATAATTTTGGATATAAAGCATCAAATCAATTTTTGATCATCAACAAAGTGTTTGAGTATTTTATTTCCAAATTCTATGCAATTAGTAGTTATTTCCATGGATGTGTGTTTCAATAAATATTTAGTGGGATAAAGATATGAATAGATTATTGATTGTTTCAATTAATATAATAATCTATAGGTATGCAACATATCCTCAAATATTGGTAAACATATTGAATAGAATAGTTAAGTTTACATCGAATCATATTTTTGAATATGTACTAGTGATTTCTTTGGTGTAATTTTTTATGTGTGTATAATTGTTGCCTCAGATACTTCATTAGCCTGCATCATAATATTTTAATTAAGGGTGTGAAAAATATAAACCAAAAGAAGAAGCCTTTGTCTAAGGCTCTTAAATTCCTTGAATATTTGTTTCCTTATACTCCTTAGTCATGTTTGATTATGTGTGTGCAATTGCTGCTAGTAACAAGCATAGGTTTTGAAATCATAGATCTATTTAGAAACCAAAGAAGAAAGTGATATACAAGAACCACATGGTCTTATTTTCTAACTTACCCTACACTCCTTTTTGAGTTTTTTTAAGGATCTAGCCACTTTATATTATCAACTAACCACCCAACCAACTCACATAGAGATTCACTATTCCTATTAGAACTACACCTCTATATAAAAACCTTATCAATAACCTACATACCCTACCCCTATTCCATCAACAAGTTAAAATAAACCATATAACTACAACTCATGCCCTAAAGTGGAGTTTATCTCCATTGAGATCTTAAAATGTTAGAGGCTACCTCATTAAGGTTATGGTGAGCATAAAACCCACATCAAAAATTTAAATTAGTGTTATAATGAGGGCTCAAACCTCTGATAGTAGTAGTTTGTTTTTGTATAGAGTTGCACTGGAGTCACCTAGGAGAGTGACTAGATCTAATTCCTAGGATAGTTTATTATTGTCACCCTTAACTAGTTTTAGGAGACCTAGGGTTGTGATAACAACCCCAGTCCATAACAACCCCTTACTTGTAAGGAACCCTTTACCTGTTAATCAACCAATGGCACAACAACAACCCTAGTTAGTTATATCTATCATGCCAATAACCCCAGTCCATAAAAACCCCTTACTTTTAAGGAACCCTTTACCTATTAATCAACCAATGGTATAACAAAAACCCTAGTTAGTTAGATATGATATTGCCATCCTAGGAGATATGCATGATTTTCCTTAGAATCCTGAAAAGTATCTACCATCATTTTCCCCTTTAGGAACAAGGATGACAAAAGAACATATCAAATAAGTTAAAAATTCTTTAAGATTGATGAATGTCATAGATAAGGATGTCACATGTAGAATTTTCCATTTTACTTTGATGGAAGCTACTTATTATTGGTATTTAAATCTAATGGAAAATTCCATAACTTCTTGGGATGAATGTAAAGTAGATTTTTTTGCATAGTTTGGATAGGTCACCAATCCTAGTTTGGTATACCAACACTTCATCAACATGAAGAGATAACCTAATGAGCCCATCCATGCTTTCAATGTAAGATGGAAAAATATGTACAACTAGTCAAACCCAAGATATAAACTAGAGGCAACACTAGAATTGGAGATGTACAAGAATGCCTTGGACCCTATCACCACTATGTTCTTGAGAAGAGCAATAACAACTAACACATTGGCACTAACATTCAAAGAGGCTATCACTAAAGATATGAAATTTAATCTATAGACACTTGGAAGACCTAATGTCAACAATGAATTTTCAGTAATAAATCCAATCTCACATGAAAGGAAAAACATCCTAGCATTCAACCAAAACTAGTTATATATGCTACCTCCATTGATGAAAATAATACAACAAAATTTTAGATTATTGAACAACCATGAAATGGGTAATATATATCATTAGAAGGAAAAAATGTATTTACTTCCCATTAATATTTTACAAGGTATGGATTCCATAAAAGTAGAACTAGACTCTATTCAAATTATGGTTCAAAAGTCAAGGAATGATCTCCTGAACATGTAAAATAAAATGGGCAATGCAAATGGTCAAGATGACAATCATAATATTGGATTATAGAGATACAATGGACCATTTAATAGGATTTAACATCATAATAATCTTTCAAAGATTAACATAGTAGAGATGACTCTTCCTAATTGGTACAAAATTCACAACACATATGAGCATGTTGAGCTCAACTACATTGAATTCTACACAACATTTGAAATCTTTCAGAGAGAAGTGGTCAGACAAGATCAGATGCATAATCCACCTAAGCACTATCTAGATCTTGGCTCTTCCAACACTACCATGTTCTTCAAAACTCATGAGTTTCCTTTTCCAAGTGAAGATGATAATGAACTAGAGGATAATATGGATGAAGTTCATGCTTTCTAGTAGTTACAAAGAGGTACATATAAATTTAAGAATAAACAACCATTTACAAAATTAAATCCTACAAATACCATAATGATTCCTCCTAATCTTAAAGTAGACAACAATCAACCCCCTCCAAAAGGGAATGATCAACAATAGAGCATGGAAGAACCAAGCAGAGGAGGATACAATATTATTGAGGATATGAAGAAAATCAAGATGAATATAAATCTTCATGAGTTATCTTTGATCAATGAATAGAAAGAACTAATCTATAAGTCCATAACTAGAAAGTTAGCTATGGAAAAGATGAAAGCGCCCATAGACAAAGCGAAGACATCTAACACCAATGTCATATATAAGAGAAAGAAAAAAGTTCTACCATTTTTTTTAACTATTCAAGCTTTCAATAGAAATATTCATAACTATTTAGTTAATTATAAAGATTATGCAACCATAATACCTACTTCTATATGTCAAAATCTTGATTTAATGCCAAGCCCTTTAAAAATAATAGTTTCATAATTAGATAAGACAATGGTCCTAGTAGTTGGAAAATTGGACAATGTGCACATTCAAGTAGCATTTGAACCAAGAGTCTAGATGACCATCGATATTTTGGTAGTGGACATACTAGAAGGCTATGGACTATGCTAAGTAGGGATTACTTCAAAATACTCAATGACTATCTTTTCATAGACTTTTCCCATATATAGATACCATGGAGAGGAGTTGTGAATTAGATCATAATTGATAGATAGCCTAGAATGAAATATATAATTAAGAAATACAATGTCAAGAATGAAAAGGTAAAGTATGACTCACCAAGCCTCAATATATATACTTTTACTACTTAGAATCAAATGTAGAAGCTAGAACCTGATGGTTCAAATTAGATATGGACTCTACACTTTGATGGCACTATATATAATCATGGATCAAGAATGGGAATCAAATTTATTGATCTACAAGGTAAAAAATTATTGGTAATATACGAAATAAAATTTACATGCACTAACAACAGATCTGAGTATGAGGCTCTAATTTTGGGATTATAGTTTGCACTTAAAAACAATTTAAGGCAAATAAAAGTATTTAGTGATTCAAATCTAGTTTTAAAATAAATTAGAAATAAATATTAATTCAAGATATCTTATCTGAAGAGATACAAGCATACAGTGTGGGACTTGATTAAGATATTTGAAGCTTTCAACATCATAGCACTCCCCAAGAAGCAAAACTAGACTGTTGATTCATTAGCTGCTACCATTGCTAATCTAGAGCTACTATAGCAGTCTAAGGTAAAGAATTTCTCTATTAAATTGGTTCCTTGTCCCTCTATTCTAGATAATGTTGAAAATTTCTAGGTCTTCAATGATGACCAGTAGATTATTTAGTTCTTAATTAATTTAGGGTGGTGTCCCTAAAATTTCTCACTTAGAATTTTAGGTTATCCCTATTGAAATTTTTGTCTTTTGTCTTATGAGAGTTAGGTATCCTTATAAAAACTCACTCCCCTAAATAAGACTTATAATTTAATAGTTTTCACTATAATTTCTTTCATTACCAAAATTAATTCAAATTACTCTAGAAGGTTAGAAAATGTCTACTTGGGTCATTGTCATAAAACCCATATGTTTGGGTTCATTTTTAGGCCAACTCAAGTTTTTAAGGTTAATTTAATTATTCAAAAGTGAAGCAAGTTGTCATTACAAACCCAAGTTACATCATCTAGATTAAATCAAAATTTTGAAATGACTTTACTTCTTAAAATCATAAAATCTGAGTAAAGTGGATTCTAGTGATCTAGAGTTCTGAAGTTACATTGCTTCACTTTATCAAGTCATAAGTAAAATAAATAAAGGTTCATAAGCCTGAAGTCTTCATAAACTTAGACCAAATTTGGGTTATATAGTTACTAGACTTTGTAAAACCTTACAGTTGATAGAATATGTTATGTAGTTGTCATTAATGCATAGGTTAATATAAATATTAAAAAATCCACCTTATTTCCAAACTAGATTTTGAACTTTCTAACCTATTTTCTACCCCTAAGAATCTCAAGCAACATTATTTGAGATTTTGGAGTGATTTTAGCAAAAAATATTCATAATCCATTTGTAGTCAAGGAACAATTATTGAGTTTTCAATAGCATTTACTAAGTATTTCCACTGTTAGTCACAAAAAATGTCAAAAGTAGAAGAATAATTAACTCTAATTGAAGAAGTTTGTGGGCTTGAACTTGAAGAAGTTTTAAGGCTAAGTAGGAAAGGAAAGACTAAAGTAAAGAGAGTTAGGAAGTCAAAAAAAGTAGAGATGAAATATAAATACAAGGGATATCCCATTGAGTCTTGAATTGCATCTAAATTATTTGAAATAAATGAAATTGACATGGAATATGTTTCCATAATTGAGCTGTTAGAAAGATCTAAAGCCATAATAAAAACACCACTCATACTAGCAATGACAAATAATGGAATCCTGCAAGCTACAACTTTTACAAGCTATACACAACCACTTGAATTTATTTTATAATATGCTAAGTATTATGATTCTCTCACTAGGATAGTAAAATATACTATAGGTAATGTGGTGGTTAGATTAGATGTTTAGTATTTTGACTATTATTTGAAGATCCTAGCAAGACCTAAAATGCTAGACTTATCAATGAAAAAAGATGAAGATATATAGAAGAATAAAATAGTAGAATACATTAAGTTAATGAATAGTACTTATTTAAAGAAACTAGAACAACCCTCAAGGTTTCCAAGGAAAATAGTGAGGTTTGACTTGGTCCAAGAAGTTGATGACATCACATAGTTATTATGTAGAATCAATGGAGAGAAAAATGCCAAGAATTCTTCCACCTAGATATATGCTTATATAAGGACTATAGATGTCAATATGAGTTTTGATAAAATTTAATGGTCAAGAATGATAAGTGAAAACATTGATCATTAGTTGAGTTATGTATTGTAAACTCTTGATTTCAAAATGACTTCATATTTAGTATATACTACATCTGATGGAGTATTTTCTAGGATAACTACAAAAGGGATGATGGTAACAAATCCTATCTATGAATACTACCCTAAATTGACTTTGTTAGAATACTTCAATAACTATAAAAGGGTAAATGGTGCATTATTATATGAAGTCACTTGTAAATTGAATGTTGCTTTGAAGGCCAGGAGAGTATTTGATGTAGCTTGGGAGGCAGTTTTCCATTTTGGATGTATTTTTATTTAATTCTTGAATTTCACATACATCAGAGTTGGTGGTTTCATTGGGACACTATTAAAATGTCCAAGGTACCCTAGTGATAAATGTATTCTATGGAATTATGTAGACAATTGGTGGAATTACATGATCTTCAGTCAAAAGTACACCATTCTTTAGTTGGTTTTCCTATTGTTATTAGACAATATCATTGTGCAATCATTTATAAGGCCAAAAATGTAGAAATAGAGATATATCATAACTATAATCAATTACATTTTAAGGCTAGAGAAAATTTTGATTATAGAGGCACAGTACAAAACATGGTTTCTCTTGAATATATGCATATCCCTAATATATAAGAATTTTAGATTGATTACAAAGATGAATTTGAAGTAAGAAGAAGAGCTAATAGTATGATGAGTTTTTACCAAATTATCTCTTTTGATATTTTTAAAATTATTGAAGGCATGAAAGATGATGAAAAATTAATTCTTGATTATTATCATGCAATGGGAGGAGATCATGTTCGAATCCTAAAAATTGATTACAAGAAGAATCAGGTAAAGAATATTACTGACAAAAATTCAATGGTTCTTGTTATGAATTCGACATGGCTTCTTAGTAAGGGCTACTACATGGAGTTAATAATAACTGAAATTAGCCAAGTGAGTCATACAAATAAAAATATGCAAAGAGAAGGAAGTCAAGAACCAATGAATAAGTTGAAATTTAAGAAAAATGATGATGAAACATATTCTTTGGAAAAGAAAAGGTGCTAATTTAGTTAGTTACATTTACATATCCTTTGGTTTCTTCCATAGATACTACTCCTCTTATCAATCTTATTTCTACTGCACCTACCATATCATCATCTTTATTACTAGTAAAGAACATAAATTCAGTAGTGATATATGTATATCCATCCAAAGTCATGCCACCTCCAAAGTCTCCTAGCATCAAACCTCCTAAGAAACCTATTCAGAAAGAGACTAATGTTCTTCCTCCTCTTCCTCCATATTTTCTACCTAATACTCCAACTCCACCTCCTTTTGATGATCAGCCCACCATTCCTCATGTTCTTACCCAAAAAGAGCTAGATTAAATAATTACTAAAGAGATGACCTCATCTTAGGTGATATCACAACAAAAGATAACGGTTGAACTTGAGAATAAAAACATTGGAGAAGAAAAAGAATAGGAAACTCTTGACAAGCAGATAGATAAAGAGAAAGATAAACAAATAGATTCCAATGTTGTTCATATAGAAGATATTCTAGGTACATAAGTTCTTACTCAAGAGATAGAGGTGGGAGATAATCAATGAAAAATGGTGATACATTCATCTACTTCTACTAATACATATTTCTCTTCATGGTTGGCATTACAAATAACTCCTAAATTAAAAGAAGAAATAAATTTGGAAGAGATAGACTTGAAATTTTTGAAAAGTCTTGATCATAAGGGTAAAAATCTCAAGAGTGCTGGAGTGACTTCAAAATTGATAATTGAGCCTTCAAGTCAAAAATGTGCAGAAATATCAATTCCTCCACATGGTAAACAAAAGAGTGAAATCACTCAGGAAAACTTGGAAATCACAAAGGTATTCCTAGGGGAAGTCAATATAGAGGGCCTAAAGTAAGATACACATACTCTTATCAATACTCTTTTTTAAAATCTTGATGAAGAAAAGGATGATAAAACCAAACTGAAGGAACAAATCTATAAGATTTGTGAAATAATTTTAAAAGTGGCATGATCTACTCCCTATTAGTCATTACTTTCAAGAGATATAATTGATCATCAAATAATAAATTTGGTAGAAGAAACTAGTGATAAGGCCAAAGAAATTGATGAATGGATAGAGAAAATGATGCAAATTTCACATAAATGGTTTCATGAGGTTTTAAGCAATTTAACTGATATAGAGAATAAATTGGCACAAATCAAAATAATGATGAAGGAGATTGAAAATGAAAATGTAATATCTAAATTGAAACAAAACAACCTTCAACAAATAAATTATTTAAGTGAAAAGATTTTGATTGAATAAAATATTGATCTAGAGGGACTAGTGATTAAATAAAATCAAGAAGAACACATCATATATTTTTTCATGCACATTTTTGGAGCAATGCTTGAAGAAATGAAGACTCTAAAATAAGATGCTCACAATGTGAAAATAGATTTAGAGGATTGTATCTTCTATCTCATCAATGTTTGGTAAGAAGAACTACTAAGGACACATGAATAATTAATTCAAGAATTCAAATAAGTAATTAAAGAGGATATGCCTTTATTCACAACAAAATCAATAAAGGATTTAATAAAAATTCTTTAACAAGTCAAAAGACTGGAACCCAATTTTGAGAGGGTGAAAGGTTATTATAAGAAGCTATAAAATGAGCTACTCAAATTTGAAATAGAAAGACAATCAGTTGCCAAGTCAGATGATGTCACCATTCAGTTTATGTTTTCAAAACACATCAACTATAAGGAAAAGTTTAGAAAAAAAGTTCATGAATTAGAGTGATTACTTTTACTTATCTTCTCAACTTCTTCTATTTTAATCAAATAGTTTTTAGAAATGTATTTAAATTAATTATTTTTAAGTAGTTACTTTATAATTAGTGTTTTTCAGAGAAATTACATATAAAAGTAAGCTTTTCTATAAAATGAAAGACTCAAATAACCTGGCTAGATGTCATTACTTGAAGTCATTTTGTAAAAATAAATTACTTAAGTGAGCTGAGTGAAATATGCAAAGAAGTTGTATTTGATCCAAATAGTGAAACCAAGAATATCTACATGTTATCAGTCATTACACACCACACGAGAAATTCAAGGAAGATGTCTCCCAATAGTTTTCATAATTTAATGTAGCATATGGGGAATTCAAGGATTTGTCTCCTAGTTGTATTTGATATCTGAAAATGTATAAATATGGGAGAAAACCTGCATACAAAGGATGGTAATTTTGAAAAGCAATTGTAACTATTATGCAAAAAAGACTAAGCAATCTAAAACTTTGTATTTAGATTTTTTTATGTTTTTGTATGAACTTTGTTCAAAGTGAATAAGAAGAAAGTTGGTTTCTAAGAAACTTTACATCTAAAGAGATCTTTCAATGCATTCTATGAAGATTAAAATAGTAAACTTTATGTTATATTTTAATGTGAGTATGAATTCAAATTTTTCTTAATCATTTTTTGAAATAATTATCACATCTTGAATGTTTATCTATTTGTATAGATAATATAAGCTCTACAAAAACTACTTTTTGTGAAGTACAGTTTCTTTCCTTTTCACAGATTCTAGTTCTTCTCATTATCCACTTTTCCAGAACTTATTTGCATAATATCTGAATTAGCTAATTACTTTCTAAAAACTCATATTTTATAGTTCATGAAATTTTTGATTAAATTAATACTTGAAGATAAGATAACTTTTATATATCTTCTGCATAATTTGTAGAAAGCTGAAAGTGTGAATAGTTAGAATAGATAAACATAAGCATATGGTAGCTTCACCATTAAATGAAGGGGATTTAATCCTATGACTACCTAGGTCTCTTTTGTTATCCTAAAAAATATCTAGTTAACATAAGGGATTTCAAGTCCCAAATCATCGATGATAAAGATATTAATCATCTTTGTCAATAAGAAATAGACAAAGAGAACATTCTCTAGATTAAAGAGAATTGAATTCCATCTAGATTAGTCTCCTTGGAAAGGAAATTCAACTTACACCTTTAGGCATAATATCTTAGATATCCCAATATCAATGAATCAAACTTAAAGAGAGAAAATCTCAGAGATGAACACAACCCATGTTATGTGAACATTAGTTTCAACTACACTCTAGAAGAAAGGCAACAAGTAAAGAATTTAATTTATTAATAAAGGGACATTATCACCTAGACATATAAAGATCTAAAAGTGTATGACCCACTAGTCATCACTCATATGATTCTCCTCAAGATAGATCATAAATCATTTAGATAGAAACAAGGCTAGCTAATCCAATCTTGGAGCCTCTTATTAAAAAAAAAGTGGAGAAGCTATTAAGTACAAAAATCTTCTTCTTAAACTAACATTTTACTGAGGTGGCCAATCTGGTCCTAGTAAGAAATAAGAGTGGTGATATCAGATTATGTGTGACTTAAAAAACTTGAACAAGGATTCTAAAAAGGACAATTATCCTCTACCTTCTCTAGATGAAGTCATACATATAGTGAGTGTTTCTAAAATTATGTCCTTTTTGGATGGATTTTTAGTCCATAATCAGGTACTAGTGCAATCTAAATATAGAATGAAGATAAAGGTTACCAAAAAGTGGGGAACTTATATGTATAAAAGGATGTCATTTAGCCTAATAAATGCAGGAGATACCTTTCAATGCGTAATATATCATGACTTAAAGGGACTGATAGGTAAGTGTATAATTATCTACATGGATGATCTTATAGTATTTTCAAAGAATTGAGATGACCACATCAATCACCTCCAATCCATATTTGAAAGATGTAGAAGGTTTGGTATTTCATTGAACCTAAAAAAAAACATGTTCAGAGTGACTAAAGGTAAGATTTTAGGGCATATCATTACCAAGGATGGGATCACCATTGATCTAGATATAATTCAAGTGATTTCAAATATTTAACCATCAAACAACAAGAAATATCTCAAATCATTATTTAAGACTATTAAATCCATGAGGAAGTTCATCTCAAGATTTGTAGAGATTGTCAGACCTCTAAATGCCATGCTCAAGTAGGATGCCAAAATAGAATGGATAGTTGAATCCTAAAAGTCCTTTCAAGACATTAAAGACACAATATCACATGCTCTAGGACTAGTTAATCCTAATTTCAAATTTTTTTAATCTATATTCATTTACTTCAGAGCATTCTATTATTGCTATCATCACATAAAAAAAGGATGAGACCAAGAATACAATTGCATTTATGAGAACAAACCTAAAAGATGCATAACTTAGGTACTCTATTATTGATAAACAAATATTTAATCTTATTAAAGTATTGAATAAGTTTTAGTATTCCATCTTGAGAAATAAATTCATTACCATCATCCTTGACCTTGCTGTCAAACTCACTCTGTCACAAAATGAGATAGGAGAATGTCAATGAAATTGGATGGCCAATATCCAAGAATTAAACATATAGATTAAGCCTAAAAATATCATCAAAGGTAAAGGCATTATTCAAATCATAATTGAACCAGATATACACATCACCATTGAAGAGGTATGTGAAGTTCAAGTATCTAAAAGAGAGTGGTGCACTGATATAATACCATATTTACTTACAATAACTTGCTCCCCAAATCTCAATAGAGAAGGAGATATTTTAGGATAAAAGCTACTCGTTAAATGATCAATAAGGGAGTACTCTATATAAGTAATTATGAAGGTATTTATCTTTGATGTGTATCTATGGAGGAAGTAAAATAAATCTTGGAGAGCTTGTATCAAAAGATAGGTAGTGGTCACTCATCTGGGAATACCACAACCCGTAAAATCTTGAGGTTGGGTTACTATTGGCCAAACATCTCTAAGGATGCTCACACTCACATCATAACATGTCATTAATATCAAGCTCTAGCCAAGAGATAAGTACATGTAGTAATGCCTTTATAGCCAATTATGAAAGGAAGGCTATTTGCCTAGTGATGTTTAGACTTCATTAGTTTCATCAACCCAAATTCCTTATCAAACCATAAATTTATACTTAATACCACTGATTATTATACTATATAGATCAAATCCATATCCATAAAGAATAATAGAGCATAAAACATGATTCACTTTTTAAAGAAACACATAACAACTAGATTTGGCATGCCTATTTCTCTAGTTTGTGATAATGGACCCACTTTTATATCAACATAATTTACTGAATAGTCACATGATAACCAAATCATCATCAAGTTAGTTTCTAACCATTACCCTCAAGGAAATGGATTGGCTAAATCAATGAACGAAAATATGATCGATGCAATCAAGAAATCAATAGGGGACAAGCTTAGGGTTTGGCATAATTTACTAAAGTATGTTATTTGGGTAGACCATATGAGATATAAGAAATATTTCAAAGCTTCACCCTACTTTCTTTTATATAGATGCAAACTAGTTTTCCTCATCATGTTGAAGCTACCAAATTATTAGTTTATGTAATATTACATGAAGCCAAATAATAAGACTAAATCAAGAATGTTGGATATAATAAAGATAGAGGATTTAAAGACTAAAGACTTTCAAACATTTAACAAACATCAATATGTGGTCAAAATGTGGTTTGATAAGAGAGCAAAAGTTAAAGCATTCAAGATTTTAGACCTAGTGCTACTTTGAGACAAAGCCCATGAGAATAAAGGACAAAATGACAAGTTTTCCCCATTATGGATCATATCTTATTAGATTTTAGATATCATGGGTAGTAATGCATTTCATCTAAAAGACCTCCAAGGCAATTAACTTACATATCCAATCAACAAATAGTTCCTAAAGCATTAGTTTAGGGTTGATTCATAGGTTGATATTACTGATGGATGAGGGATAGATGAATGTAGTTGTAGGACTAGATTAGATTTATTGCTTTTATAGATTATATTTAAATTATTTCTTAGTTTCCTACTTTTTATATTATTATTTTTTTCTTTTAGTATTCTCTTTTCTATATTAGATCCCTGCTTTTATTAGAGTAGTTACCCACTTTCTAGACTAGTCATTTGTTGCTTCCTTTAAGGATCAAAATTACGTTTTCTCTGACTATGACCAATCTAAAAATCTAGAAACAACTAAAATAATGACTTGTGAAAAGGGGGAGATTAAAATCTTGACACTATGGGGACTAGTTTATAGATTGGGTGTGTTTTTATGTTTTTTGAGTCTTTAAGGTGAGTGAAAATAATCATAAATTATTCTAAATGGTGTTACAACTAGATATTTGTACTAGGCATGTGGAATTTTATCTTAGATTACTTCATACAAATTTTGAAAGCTTTTTTATTTTTTGGATCAAATGCACTTATCACATTGAATACCTGTTGGAAGTGACAATTCTAGGAATAGGTGTGGCTGGTAGGGACATTCTAGTAATGACTTGTTTTATAATTATACTAGCTCACTGGGGTTCTATATCTTCTCTTTTTACTCAATAGTTAAATAAGAACCAAAAAATAAAAAAAGAGAAGAAAGAACAAATGGATTCAAAAAAAATCAAAAAGAAAATTCAAAGATAATAAAAAAGGCTCACATGATGAAATAATTTCAATGTACCATGCATCATGATCAAAATAAAAAAATAATAGAATGAGAAAAGAAGGATCCCAAGATATCTCTATTGGGGTTATGGATGCCTGGTTGGTAGTAGATAAATTATTTATCTTCCCTTATTTTTGACCTTTAATAGATACTAAAATGAAACCTATAACCCCATTAAAACCTTTGAAAAACTCATCATAGTAGGGGTTAAATAAACTACACATTTTCACACACATAGATCAAAGAAATTAGGAGACAAGTATGTAAACCAAAGTTTTGGGTTCTTAAATACTTAGGAGTATTACCCCTATAAGTTTCCATTTGTTGTACCTAACACACCCCATTTTCCCATAGGGAAATTGGGACCGACATTTCTCAAATTATTGTCTTGATTTTGATCTCTCTTTTATGTGTTTATGCAAAGAAATCATGATTTGGATTTTTTTCATATTTTGGAAAGTTAACTTTGATATTGTCCTTTCATAGACTAAATCCTTTGAAATATTATCAAGTTTTTTATTTTGGGCTTACCTTTCAAGACTTATTCTTTTAGGACTTACCCTATTTTATTTTTACCCCTTAGGAGTTTTTGTCATGACTAATTTTTTGTGGACTTATTTTTATTAGAGAAATTAGTGTAGACATTTTGTCTAAAACAATTCCCTTAACGAAATTAGTCTATGGGATTTTTTCTATAGACATTTTTTCCTGACGTATTTGAAATCACCTTTTTTTATAACCTTTGATCCTAACCTTTGACACTTTTGAGATTGCATTTTGGCCTTTAAGAAGTATATATTTTGGGGCTTTTGTCATGCACAAGATACCCTACAAAGTGGACCCTTCAAATTGTGCTAGACTACCCTTCAACATTTTGAAATATCCTTTGGGGATTTTTGAGTGCCATTTTTTCCTTACCAACCTACCCTTTGGGTTTCATGAAAGTGTCCTTAGCCATTTATTATTATGGTTATTTTTCCTGATAATTCCTTCAAGACTTTTTTTAATTTCCTTTTTAGCCCCTTTATATACCCTTCAGACCTTTTGTTTTAGAAATTTTGTCCAATATAAAAGCTCTAAAATAATTTCCACAAAGGGCACATGCCCTTCGAACCCCTTGCTATCCTACCCTTTGGGTATTTTAAAAGTGACCTTTTAACATTTCAAAGTGGCCACTTACCCTTTGGGAATTTCATCTTAGACCCTTTACCCTATGAGACTTATCCTTCAGAACTTTGTCCTAACCCCTTTGCCATACCAAGCCTACTCTTTGGGATATTTGTCCTATCCTCTTTACCTTACAAAAAGTGCCTTTTGGGAATTTTACAATGGACATTTTTTCATGGACATACCCTTCAAGATTTTGATTTTCCAATCCTTTAGCCCTTTTCAAAGTGACTACTTCCACTTTGAGATAATTTTCATAGCCCTTTCCCCACTAGAAAATACCCTATGAAGTAGACCCTTTAGATCTAAGGTACATGACCTTCGAAACCCTTGGAATGACCCTTAGTCATATAAAAGTTCCCTTCAGGGAAATTAAAAGTGCCCTTCAATAAAATGAAAGTTCCCTTCAATAATTTGAAAGTGCCCTTCATGGAAATTTAAAGTTCCCTTTGGGACTTTTGTAATATCCTTTTTTCCTTACGAGCCTATCCCTTAGGAATTTTGTATTGCACCTTTGCCTTAGACCATTTAATTTGAACTTTTTGTTTTAGACAATTTATTCGACACAAAAATCTTGAAATAATTCCCCCAAAATAATTAGTCAATGGAAATTTTACCAAAAACACTACTTGCCTCGCCATACTTAGTTGAAATAAAGGTAAAAATACTTCTCATCAATTTATTAAAGATCCCCACCAACTTGAGCTAACAAATTTTGAATTATATAAGAAATAAAATCAATTGTGAATATTGCACATTTATGTCACACAAAATACTATTCAATGTTGGATCATATATAGGTGATTCATAGCTATTTTAGCCATCATTACTTTCAAACTAACTTGAATTTAAAGTCTCCTAATTTCTTATAGTGACAAAGAGCCCTAGATACTATCTCAAGGATACTATAAGTAGAACATTGAATAAGCTAGGGCCAAATTATTTGCACAGTATACATAGAACAAAGAAGAAGATTGCAATAAACACACACACACACACACACACACACACACACACACACACACACACACACACACACACACACACACACACACACACATATGGCATCTTCATCCAAGGCATTTTAAAGGGAAAATCTGCCTTCCCCATATTCAATCAAGCAATCTATAGAGTTCATAGATATAGTCTTTGATGCTATAATAGTTGGAGATAAGTACCACAACTATTCAAAATTATGTGATGTCATTGATTTTGTGGATGCATTTTCACTAGAAGATGAGATAACACTTGTAGATAGACTATTTGTAAAGGAACTATTGGATTTCAAATGCCAAAGATTACATTTTGCTTCTACCAAGATAGAAGTAATCTCATGTATTGACCTTTTACAAGATTTATTTTTCTCAAGAAATATATCACAAGATTCTTTCATACATTATTTGAGCAATAACACAGTGGTTGCGTGCATATCTAGAACTGACTTCCAAAGGTATTTGTCTTTGAGCATACTCGATGCTTATTTTGACAAGCATAAAATGGTGTAATTTAGTGAAGAAAGTTCAATTAATAATCTGCTGTCCTCATGGCTACTCCTAGATCAAACCATTGCATGGAAGGGGAAGAATCCAAAAGGATCAATTTCAATCAACAAATTTAGAATGGGATTCACATTGTCATGACTCTCCTCAATTGACTATATAATATGCCAAGTATTCAGAAACAAAAGCTAACTATTTCACCTAAGGTATATGCAACATCATGGGTGAGCATCATATACAATAATGGTACCTAATGTAAATAGTCAATTGAGGAGATTAAATAATCCACAAGGACATGCATCCCACTATTTTAGGTAATTTCCATATGATGTGTTATCTCTTGGATGTAATCATGGGTACTTGTTATAGATATCTTTGGGAATTATGGACTTTAGCCATATATTTTGAAAAAAATAGGGTTTATGAGATGTATCTATTCATGCATATACCAAAAACATGGTTAGGATATTAGAGGATGTCTATACATAGGTATGGAAAACCATTCATGGTTTACCTAGTCATAAAATCAGGTCAAATATTGTAAATAAATTAGAGGGCAAAGGGGATTATTTTCTCTACCCAAAATTCAAAGTAATCATGATTTTGGGGAACAAGGTCAATCCCTTATGTCTTCCCAAGTACATCCTAGATAAGTTGGTGGAGTAAGAAATTGCTTTCCAACTATGATGGAGTATCAAAGAGGATTTATCCAGATAGAATAAAACCTTATTCTTTAACCACCACATAATAATTTGAAGGTTGGTTTATATAATGAGGAAGTATTTTATGGAAGTGGGTGGCAAACACAAAATTTATCCTTTCACCATGCTTACACATAGATATTAGGATCCCCATGGGCAAGTTCAAAAACACATATAGGGATTTAACATCCCTTATAGACATTTCCCATATCCCAATGATTTTCTATTTCTTAATTAAAAATATGATGAGGATGTTTTAGAGAGAGCCAAAATAATTGGGTTGAAGGAATATCATTTGTGGATGATCCAATATGACCCTTGAATTATTTATAGAGAGTTGGATAATAAGAAGGCTCTATATAAGGGATAGGATCACTTTGATATTTGGAAGGGATAATTTGATGAGCAATGTAAGGACCAAGCATGTCCCTCATCTCAAGTCATCCCATTAAAACTAAGAACTATGAAGAAAGAGCTCAAGTTGCCTAGGCCCAATTCTAGCAAAGGAACACAAGCAAGGGATCCCATTAGCCTAGATTTTAATGAGGAAAGAAGAACACTAGAATAGTCGATTATGAGCACCACTCAAGTATCTACTGCTATGCCTTAGGTATATATTTCTACATCTTCTAGGATAATAACATCATATAAAGTGACATCAACATCCTAAGGCTCCCCCACATAACTAAAGGCCCCTATGGTTTATAAGAGGAAGCCTAGGACTCCTACAGACAGTCCTACTATGGAACCAACATAAGGATTACCTATTACATCTCATGAGGGAGAGTTTTTGATAATCAAAAACATTGAAGATTAATTTGATGAATAAGTAGAGCTAGAGGTAGATAAGGCCATGAGCCTTCAATAAAGACATGTAATACCAACTTCTCCAAGTACCCAGCCTCTTGTGATTTTTTCTTTATCTTCTATACCAATCTTTAGACAAGTTTCAATTTCTTTTATGTTAGGATAACCTCAGGTGGAAGTCCCTAATTCTACCTCCATTAACCCCTCTACAAAAGAAACCTTATTTTACCTTCCTTAGATGCTTTAAAATTCTTGTTGTAGTGGCTTGCTTAGTTTGTGCTCATGAAGTCTTCATCAAAGGAGGCTTGACTATCTCCTCTTCTCCTTGGAACCTTGTGGCTTTGGCTTGGCTTGGATTGGAATCAATTTGGCATGGTAACACTAATTTCAATGGATTTTGGAATCATTTGAGAATTATAAATTTACACTAAAATAGCTTAGAAATGATGTTTATGGCCTCTCTATTTATAGATTTTTGAGATTGATTAGAATCAACCCAAACCATCCATCTCAAGATTGAGATGCATGTCTAACAATTAATCCAATTATGTAATTAAAATTGATAAATAACCTCATAAATATTTGGGATAAAAGAGTAATTAAGAGGTATGGTGGGCATTGATGAGGTATGGGAGGGGTTAACCTTGATATTTTATGCATTTATGGCCTAGGGATGTCTTTCCAAGAGATGATGTCACCTGATGATTAAAATATTGAATATTCATTTATAAAAATAAGTATTCAACAAGTTTACATGGAATTATTAATTAGGACCTACTTTGGTTTAATTATCTCTTAAGCATGATTATGCACTTTATGCACAAATTACTCAAATTGATCAAAATACCTTGTTATTAGTCCAAAATTTGACTAGATTGAAATTAGAAGTTGATGTCAGATTCGTTGGATCCATTATCCCATTTAGGATGTTGTCAATAAAAAATAACAAAGGCACATGTCTCATGTAAAAGATTTGATAAGAAAGAGCAATTCAAACCACCTAGGTGGAAAATTAGCATTTTGACTCAGAATGATCTGATCAAAGTTAGCTGGCCCATAAATTAAACTACCCCATTTAATGATACTCTAGCCAAAATCAGCACTTGGATATGTCAGTTTCACATTATTTAATGTATTTTAGTGTTTTTAGGCCAAATTGTGCACTTTAGGTGGAAATTGGTCAAAATACTAGTTAGAGGTCATTGGTGGCCAGATTGAGCCTATATTTTAACTTCACATTTGGACAAAAGACCTAGTAACTCAACTTTTCCCTTTCCTAGTTTAGACCTTATTTGGAACACTTTGACCTAGACATTTGACATGCTAATTTTTATTCAGACGCTTGACCTTTTTGTGTATATGACATTTAACATTTGATGTTAAACTATTTTATGCCAAGTCTTAGCAAAAATCATTTTGGAGATATAAATCCATTTTTAGACCATATTGGAGATACATCTCCACCCCTTTGAACAAGTTAGACCAAGTTTGAACCATTTATCCTTTGGACATAGTTTTTCAAAGTTTGTAGAATTCTAGGCCTTTTTGTTTCAGAACTTTCATCATTTGTGTAGATATGTCTAGTTATACTTATGGTTGAGTCATGTATGATCCAACTTATGATAGAATGGCTATAAAAATCCCACTAGGAACCCTTATAAAGAAATATTTTATACAAAGTTTTATTATTCTTGCTACAATAATCCATATGGGGAACATAGTCAAAATTCACAAAATCTAAATTAAGACCTTGATTGGCATGAAGAGGCTTGTGAAGAGGACTTTGAAGACCCAACTATAGATAATGTTGTTTAGGATATGGATCCATACCCTCTTTGTAATAATCAGTACATGGAACACAATCAAGAACCAACTTACAAGCCAACTCATAATTAGCATAATATGGTTTATGAATAAGACTTGGATGCTTTGGCTTATGAAAGTAATCAAGATCCACCACATCATACAATTTATATTCTAAGATCACAATGTCATACCATTCCCATATCAAGACCTCATCCTTTGGTTTGTGCAAGCAACCAAGCTTCAGCATGCCAAACCATATCTATACCAAGACCTCATCCTTTGGCTTGTGCAAGCAATCAAGCTCCATAATGCCCCTTCATCATTCCAAGACCTAGTCCTTTGGCTTATGTAGGCAATCAAGCCCCAAAATGCCTTATCTTTATCATTTCAAGACTTCATCCTTGAGCTCATATGAGTAATCATGCTCCCCAATGCCCTACCATTATCCAACCTCAAGCCATTCCTCATCCAGAACTAATCCCATGCAAACCTCAATCAATCCAATCCTTCGAAGGCCAAGCTATGTTCAAAAATTATATTTTCCAACTCATTGGAAACCAAAGCCAAGACAACCAACCAATCCAAGATTTTTTTGATAAACCAACCACTTATGATAAGTCAACCTATGATGAATCACCTATTGATCCTATACTAGTTGTCGAGGAGTCTCACACTGATGAGCTAGTCTTTATTGAGTCACTTGTTAATGATTATAACCACCTTTGACAAAATCATTACCTCGACCATGTGCCTATTTTTCAAGAGCCTCCTATTGACAAGCCAGTCTCAAGGAGTTATCTCTTTACCTTTTTCCCATCCTAGAGGAGTCCCACTCTAATAAACCAATTTTTTTGAAACCCATTATACCATCATAGGCCATTACTTGTCCAAAACCAAATATTCAACAAGACATCATTATAAAAAAGTACCCATTAGATGAAGAATCAAAGTTAGAGGTAGGTTTTATTCTTGAATCGACATCAAATTTACCATCAAAATCTAAATCAACATTAGTTTCAACATTAGATTCAGAGTCCCTTGAGTTAGAATCAAATTCAAAAGAAGAATATGTTTGTGGTTGTTACAACATTGGTTATGCATGCCTTACAGATCAATTTGAATACATTTGTGATCCTTCTATAGTTTTTGAGGATGGGTACTTCAGCTTCAACATAATTTATATTAGTATCTTCTATGAGGATTGTGTATCCTCTCCCCATTCCATTACCATTTCACAAGCCATTACCATCAACTAAAATATTCATATCATTAACATTCCATCTCACACAAGTGTCGATTGGGATTGACAGAATCACACTTTGTTGAACTGTATCCATGGTGACATATAAATTAAAGAAGATCAAGGAGGCCAAGACCACATTAACATAATATAAGAATACTCTCCTAGTGAAATTTTTTTAGAGGCATTAGGATATAATCAAAGTTCCAACTCAGCAGCTTCTAGTGAATTTTTTTTAGAAGCACTAGAATAAAATCAAAGTCAAAATCCAATGTTCATTAGTGAAACCTTCTCAAAGGCACTAGGATAATAAAGACAATTTCATTGGTGAAAAACTCATTGAGGCACCAATATATGAGCACAAAATTTCTTCACTACTTGATGAAGATAAAATCAAAGATAAAATCAAAATAACTTACTATCTACATCCTAATAAGATGATAGCTACTCTCAAGATCAAATAATAGAAAAATATGGTGATCCTAAAGAGAGAATATTTAGAATTCTTCGGCCCCACCACAACCAAAATTATGTCAAATCTAGCATCAACAACATTATGAGTGACTGGTAGTCTTGATCTTCATTTGTTTCCCAACCATTCCACATTCCATTTCAAAATCAAACCTACCATTCATTATTTGTCTTGGTTACACTTTATTTTGTAGAGGCTACAAAGATACCTTGTCTTGATGCTTGAAGGAATCAAAATCAATAACCAATGAAGATCACAACAACATTCTCAAAATCAAAATCTACATCAATTTCTTGATGGAATACTTATTCAAGTGAGGTGTGGGATAGAAATTAACATGATCAAGTATTCTATTTTTATCATTTGTTGATTAGGATATGCATCTCCCCATCATTAGGAATAATAGATTCAAAAACCACACCTAGGCCAAAAACATGTACCATACCATTTCATTGCCATGCCATTACCATTATTACATATCCTTTTTCCATTATCACATATTCCTGCTATTCACCTTCTCACTTGGGGGAAACCCTCTTGCCATTTTATCCAATCTATCAAAATCCATAACTATCCTTAGCAAGACCGTGCCATCTAAACATTCCATTCCTATCTAGACCAAAGCCTATTTCTAGTCATCCTACCCAATCCTATTTTGATCTTGATTCATTTGGCTCTTCTTGCACCTTTTGTGAGATGATTTTGATCAGGTTTAAAAAATCAATCCAATCCATGTTTACAATGATAGTCTATGAAAGTAGTATGACAGTTGATCTAGAAAGATATCTTTCATCCTATCAAGCTTATTTATGTGAACCTGATTATAACTAACTATGGACAAATTAATGTATCACTAGTCTTACTACTAATTATAAATACCTATGGGAAAATTAGTGTCATTGACCTATGCCATTGTATCCTAGTTATAACTACCTATGGGAAAACTAGTGGCAACACTTGTTTATCATGCATTACCGTATCACTTTGCCATTAATATTTTCATTTGACTAGTCATTTGCTAGATTTGAGAGTTTTTTGGGACCTAGTTGGTTTTTCCCTACCTTTTGTGTGGATGGAATTACTATGACTTGAGGTCTTTTTATGACTATGTGGGTCATGCTCAATTCATGTTAAGGTCACCTCAATCCCCCTTTCCATACACTCTCATCATTTTATGAGTAACCTAAGCCAAACACTCTCACCACTTTATGAGTAGGTATATTTTCATTTTATAACAAGTTAAGTTACCTAAAAATTTCAAAAATTCAAAAATATTTGTCCTATCTAAGCCTAGTCGGTTATTCTTGATCCACCCTATTGGGGCAAAGTCATTGTTGGGATGCTTTCTTTTTATTTTATTTTCAAGATTTTTGTTTGTTTATTTATTTATTTCAAGTTTTTTGTATATTTGTGTTCTTTTTTTTGTGTTTTATTTATTTGTTTGTCTTCTTGCCTGTTTGTTTGATTTTAACACTAATACCTCAACTTAGTCTATATTTGTTCATTGGGTGATTCCTTGAGCACACTATTATTAAGTCCATCCACATTCTTACATAAATATTTTCATCATGTTTTTTATCATTATTACATTATTTTTGAGTGTTTATTGGATCGAGAGTTAGTCCTTATGCATATTTTAGCCAAGTCTTCACGGTGTTCTATCATGAATCTTACCATCACATGATATAGAAAAAATCATCTTCAAGAAGGTCTATAATCAATGGATCCATATAATTTTTTACTTGGCACCTTGGAAAATCCTCCCATCCCAACCTTGATCAAATCAACCTATTAACCATTCTAGTTGTATCATTGATAATTAGGATGAGCATCTCCTTGTTAGTAGGTACAACTGAATCCTTTTAATGATCAATCTTATTCCTTGATTTATCTCTTTTATCACTTTACACCCACTCATATTTAATCTATATTCTAGGTTATATCCTTGATTTATGCTTCTTAATCATCCCTAACTAGGGAACCATCAATTTTAACCAATCTAGGTTTGCTTAATGATTATAACCACCTATGGGTAAATCATTATTTTGACTTTTACTCTTGATTATAACCAACTTTGGGTAAATTAGCATCATTTTTACATCAAAGCGTGCAAGCATTTTTTTATTTAGATTAATATCAAACATGGGTTAATTCTACCTTTCTTTTTATTTCTTTTCAAGGGACCATCCATCAATAAATGTGATGGCCACTCCCTCGAGGGGGCATCATCATAGGATTCTCAAACACCATTTGGAGCTTTTTTCTTTAGTCATCATATTTTTTTTGGCATATAGGCCATATCTAATTATTTGAGAATACATTTCTTTGCCTACATTTTGCAACATCTTCCTAAATAGGGGCAAACTATAGACACCTAAATCTAGCCACTAATGACCTCTAACCAAGATTTTGACCAATTTCCACCCAAAGTGCACAATTTAGCCTAGAAACTCAAAAATACATTAAATAATGTGAACCTAGCATATTTAAGTGATGATTTTGGCTAAGGTATCATTAAATAGGGTAGTGCAATTTATGGGTTAGCTAACTTTGATTGGATCATTTTGAGTCAAAATGCCAATTTTGCACCTAGGTGCTTTAGATTGCTCTTTCTTATAAAATATATTGCATGAGACATGTGTTTTTTTAATTTTATGTTAACAACATACTAAATGGGATAATGGATCTAATTTATCTAACATCAACTTCTAATTCCAATCCAGTCAAATTTTGGACCAATAATAAGGCATTTTGATCAATTTGAGTAATTTGTGCAAAAAGTGCTTAATCATGCTTAAGAGATAATTAAAAAAAATTATGGCCTAATTAATAATTCCATGGAAAGTTGTTGAATACTTATTTTTAGAAATGAATATTGAAAATTTGCATCATAAGGTGACATCATTTCTTAGAAAGACATCCCTAGGCCATAAATGCATAAAATATCAAGGTTAACCCCTCCCATGGCTCATCAATGCCATTTATGCCACTTAATTTCTCCTTTATCACAAATATTTATGATACTATTTATCAATTTTAATTACATAATTGGATTAAAACTTAGCCACACATCTCAATCTTGGGATGGATGGTCTAGGTTAATTCTGATCAATCTCAAAAATCTATAAATAGAGAGGCCATGAACATTATTTATAAAGTATTTTGGTGCAAAGTTATATTTCAAAAATGATTAAAAAAACCATTTAAATTAGTGTTACCATGCCAAATTTATTCCAATCCAAGCCAAGCCAAAGCCACAAGGTGCCAATGAGAAGATGAGATAGTCAAGCCTCCTTTGATGAAGACTTCACGAGCACAAACCAAGAAAGCCACTACAAAAAGAATTTTTGAGCATCCAAGGAAGGTAAAATAAGGTTTATTTTGTATTTTAGTTTTGTTTTTTATTCATTTTTTTAAACTAAGCTCTCCCTAGTGTCTAGGCCTAGAGATGTTATGCTAGTTAGTGTGTTTCTTTCATTTTGTTTTTATTTTGAAACTAACATGCTACTAACCATCCTTTCTTTATTCATATTCCTAGCTCATACCCTCCATCACCACCACTACCATTGGTCCCTCTATTTCCACTTACATCACACTCCCACTACCCACCTCCTTTGTCCCTTCTAGCACTTCTACTATCAGATCCCTCAAGAAGAAGAAGGTGACCAAAAAGGTGCAGACTACTTTAGCCACCACTTAATTCATGTCCATTCCACCTAAATTTACCTTACAATGCCATCCACCTCTTCCAAAGAAGAAACCATAATATAAATTACTATGAGGGGGAGGAAAACCAAGTCCCAAGTGATCATATCCCACCCAATGATATGGCCTTCCCTATCCAATGTCCTTATTAGGCCCTAAAAGAAACAACAAGTTCAAAAAGAGGCTAAAGAAGAGGTTGTTTTCACAACCTTTGATGCATCTCAACTGGACATTCCTTCATGATAAGTTGACTTGAGAAGTAAGGATTCTCAAATTCTAAGCTTCAAATTCACCAAGCTTCCCTTAGTTTCCACTCTATTTGATCCCCCATTTGGTAACATTCAAAGAGTGAGGAAGAGGAAGCTAAAGGATGACAAAGGTATTGAAATCATCCTTGATAATAGACAAGAAGTGTTCTCCCTCACAAAGAGGAAGAAAAAGTAGCTAGAATAGTCTCTATATGTTGAAAATATTGTATACCTAGCATAGTCACACTAGGATGCAATAATTCCTATCCACAAAGGCACATAATTGGATTGATAGGAGCTTGAGGCTTAAGTGCATACATTGGAGGCCAAGGAGGAGTAAATAAAGGAGTAAGAAAATATTTTACACATTATTATAGGTATATAAGAGAAGGTATATGAGCCTAATTCTAGATGTTATAATTCTTTGGAGGCCATGGAGTTCATGAAGGCCGTGATGGTCCCTCATGTGAGAAATGTCAATTAATTGTTTAATTCCTTGAGATATGATAGTGCCAAATTGAAGATGTTAGTTGTGTATACTAGAAACTCTTTATACAATCATCTCAACCTCATGATAATTCTAGAGGCATCCAATTCCTTGAATTTAGTTATCATTAAGTAAGAAGAGGCAAAAGAATGGCTACAATTAGTTGGGGCTTTAGTCCCCAAGTATCAGGTGCATGAGGCCTAGGTCCTCCAAATTTTGCATGAATTGAAATTATCCAAAGTGAACGACACCATTAGTAAATTGATCAACTGGATAAATTTTATAATCTTATTCAAAAAGAAGTATATGATTTCAAATATAAATTACAAGGCCTAACACTTGAAGAAATAGAGTTGGAATTGATTAAGGCCCAAAAGAAGGTAACTGAGAACAAAATTTTCAAGAATAAGTTTCACAAAACCAAGGATGAACATGTAAATCTCCTTGGGTAGGTTAAAAGGACTCATCAATTGCCATTACTAAATTTGAATATTATATGGTAGAATCATGATGTAGCACATAAATTCTATGAGGAAAATGAAGTGAAGAAAAATTATACTTCTGGTGGTGTATCGACTTCTACAAATACCACCTCAATAGCCACCAAGGTACATGCAGTGCTTCATACAATGAAGCCTTGATAGGATATGATCTCATGCATGTAAAATTTCATAATGGTGGATGTATTTAGATTTTTTTTTTATAGTTTGAAAATTTTATTCTAAAAATTTGACTTGATTTTGTACACCTACACATGTTTCATGGTTTGGAAAGTTCAACTTATTTATTTAATAACTATAAGTTTTATTTTATATAATTTTGGACTAAAATTAGAACTACATGTTCTAATTTCCACATGTAATGAATTTGCATGGATTTGGAGGATGAGGAAACCCCTTCCCCAATGTGTGTGTGTGTGTGTGTGTGTGTGTGTGTGTGTGTGTGTGTGTGTGTCTATATATATATATATATATATATAACCCAACTTAGTTTTTTTAAAGAATTTTGAATATAGAGTAGCAAAGCAATTTTTGATCATCAACAAAGTGTTTGAGTATTTTCTTTCCAAATTCTATGTAATTAGTTGTTATTTCCATGGTTACATGTTTTGATAAATCTTTAGTGTGCTAAATCTATGAATAGATTCTTGATTGTTTCAATTAATATACTAATATATAGGTGTGTAACAAATGCTCAAGGCTTGGTAAAAATATTGATAAGAATAGTTAAGTTTGCATCGAATCATATTTGTAAATATGTAATAGTGCTTTATTTGGTGTAGTTTTTTGTGTGCATGCAATTACTACCTTAGATACTTCATTAGTCCAAGTTATACTCTTCTGATTAAGGGTGTGCAATAGTTGATCTAAAAGAAGAAACCTTTGACTAAGGATTTTGAATTTCTTGAATATTTATTTCCTTAGATTCCTTAGCCATGTTTGATTATATGTGTGAAATTACTACTAGTAACAGGAATAGGTTTTGAAAGCACATATCTATTTAGAAACCAACTAAGGAAGTGATTTATGAGAAATATACAGTCTTATTTTTTGCCTTACCCTACCCTCATTTCTTGAGTTTGTTTTAAATATTTAACCACTTTAGATTAACAAATAGCTACCCAACCAACTCACGTAGAGATTAACTACTCTTATTAGAACCATACCTCCATCCAAAAACCTTGTCAATAACCTGCATACCCTTCCCCTGTTCCATTAATAAGTTAAAATAAAATGCATACCTGTAACTCATGCCTTAGAGTGGAGTTTATCTCCATTGATATCATAAAAATTTAGAGGCTACCTTGTTAAGGTTGTGGTGTGCATAAAGCCCACATCAACATGGATGAGATGGAACATGAATGAGATTGGAATGCTTTTAACAAGACACAGACTTTTTTACATAAGCACATGCATCAACCTTCATAGTGGGCTAGTAATATCATGTATACATGAGTTTCTTGGTAAGGACCAATATACTAGTGTGGTCCCTAAAAGTTCCTTTGTGTAATTTTTAGAGTGCCAAACTATACTTTGACAAAGTTAAACAATGAATTAGAGTTCCATCATATCTTCTAAGATAGAGTGTGGCAGTGAGAATGGTATAATGAGAGGTATTATGAATGAAGGCTTTCTATTTGTTATGAGAAAGGTTATAAGGGATAATATTATCATGAAGGTAAGAATATATATTGGAGTACCAAGGTGAGTTGAGAACAAAAATATCACACACCATTTTATATTTAGAACATTTGTGAGGTGCCTTTAAAATATGTTTAATAAGAAACTAGTAATCTATATCATGATCTAAAATTGATATGAGTGAACCAATTATTGCTGTTACATATATAGTCCTATTTTTGGACCTTGGAATATATTCAAATTGAATTTTTTTAAAGCTTTGTTTAATATGGTCTAACATATACTTGTAAGGAGTAAGCTTATCATCTTTGGTCTAGTATTACTCTGTCACTTGGTTGATAATTAGCCAATAATCTCCATGAGCATGTTTATTGATATTAGATTGTAATGCTAGATGAATCCCTAAAGAAATTGCTCCATACTCTACTATATTGATAGTACAAGAAAAACTAATATGGAATGCTTTGGGAATAAGATATCCCTATAGTGTCATGAATAGAATATTGACTCTAGATCCATGAGAATTGTAAGAACCATAAAATTAAAGGGTCTAATGCTAATGCTCAAAATAATTTTCAACCAGAGTTATGATTGACTCATTAGGAAGATGGAACAAAAGTGGCTTAGTATTTTATAAGGTTTATTTGATAGGATGATCTATAAGTGCTTTTCATTTAATGACCTTTTGATGTGCATATTCAATCTCAAATTCACTTAATAGCATGATCCATTTGGCCATATGACTGGTTAGAGCTAACTTTAAAATTAGGTATTTGAGTGGGTCTACTTTGATGATAATAATGGTCTTATTATTGAGTATATAATTTTTCAACTTTTGGGCTGCAAACACCATGGCTAAGTAGGCCTTTTCAACTGATCTATAATTATATTCATAGGAAACTAATGTGTGGATTAAGTAATATACAACATTTTCTTTCCCCTAATCATTATGTTGTGTTAGTAATGACCCCAAGGCACATTCACTCACTTAGATGTATCAAAATAATGGATTTTTAGGTATTGGTGGAGAAATAATAAGTGGATTTTCCATATATTATTTTAATCACTCAAAGGCTTGTTGACTATTGGTATTCCATGAGAAAATGGTACCCTTTTTTAGAAGATGAGTGAATAGATGACATCTATTTTATAATTAATAAATAAACCATTTGATATATTAGATCTTGCCCTACAGGCTATGGATCTAATATATATTAGAAGCTATAGGTATTTCTATAGTGGCCTTAGCCTTGGTTGGATCAAATTTAATGACCTTATAAGAGACAATGAAACCTATAAATTTTATTGAAGTGATACTAAAGACACTATTTTTAGGGTTAATCCTTACTTTATATTCATGAATCCTTTCAAATATTATTCATAATTCATCCATATGTATCACCATGGTGTTGTATTTCCCAAAATATCATCCATGTAGTCTTCAATAATATCATGCATCATGTCATGGAAAAGGATAGTCATGGCACATTAGTATGTGGCACTAGCATTATTAAGGCCAAATGACATCACTTGATAGTAAAACATTACCCATGGAGTGGTGAACACTATCTTATATTGGTATTCAAGTGCTATAGTGATCTGATTATATCTAAAAATGCCATCCATAAGAGATAGCATCTCATACCTTACTATGGAATCCACAATCATATCATTGTTGGGAAAAATAAAGTCATCTTTTGGGCATGCTTTATTGATATTTATAAAATTAGTATATAATGAGAATCCTTTTGTCTTTTTGTTGACTAGGACTATGTTAGATATCCACTTTGAATAATCAATATGATGGATACACCTTACCTCTAATAATTTTTCTAATTCTTTCTTAACAAGTATGACTATGTGAGGGTGCTTTTTTATCAGCTTCTACTTGATTGCATTGGTATAAAGGTGTACAAAAAGGCGATGCAAATCTAAATTGGGGTCCAAGCTAGGCATATATAAATAAGACTAGAAAAAATATTGATAAATTATTAAAGAAGGGTAGTAAGAAGATCACATTCCTCTTCAGTGAGGGATAATCTAAGTTTGATTCACTTAAGATTAGAAGGTGTTCTAATATTGAACTTTTTGGTATCCTCCATGAACATTGTTGAACCATCTACTAGAATAGTTGAAAATATGGTACATTGGTTTTCATCTTTGTCTAGTGGCTCGACTGGATCATCAAGTTTGTCGATGTAGGAAGAATATGAATCACCAAGGTCTAATAAAGGCCACATGGTAAAGGAATTTGGGAAGTCTTGATCTCATATATCAAATAATTTATAATACTTTGAAATGGTTCCTAATTGTCATGAAGTTTTGGGACTAGAAGAGGCATGGGATTCATTTAAAAAAGGGAAAACTTCCTCATCTAGTGGCACCTAAAATAGGTTTTCACCATAGGATTCATATTTTTCTTTAATTTTTCCCTAGTTTAAAATCACCTCAAAGAGGTTTTCACTTTGGGACCTCAATTTTTGATTTTATTTTTATTTATAACTAAGGAAGTTCACCTACTCTCCAAAATAGGTAGCAGGGTTCAATGTAATATCAAATCCCTATTTGTGATCACCAAGTGGAAAATTATCTTTGAGGCCCAAGAATTCAAATATTGACTCATCATTATAAAAGTCATCTAATGGTATGTATGAGTGTTGTTAGTCCTAGTCAATTGATTAGGGATGATGGAGGAAAATAAGGGAATAAGATGGAACATAAGTAATGGTACAAATGGTAATAGGGTAAAATAAATTGGTGTCAACCAACTCATCATAAATGTTATAATTGGACTCTATGTCAATGTTAAATGATAAATTAGTATCACTCTTGAGATCTAAGGGGTCACCCCAAGTGATTTGTATCCAATACGTTAAGTTATTTTAATTTTGGCAACTCATACTAGCTCAATAAGTCCTTTTTACTTTGCCCCTAGTCCTTTGCCCTTGTAGGATTGATTATCCATTATCCTATTTATAATAGGATACTTTATGTTTTGGTATTAGTTTTCAAAATCATCATTATATAACCATGAATCATCATCAGCCTTGATTTTGTTCTTCCTCCTATGAAGTGGTTTTTATGAAAACCATGGGTCCTTTTTAGTGAGAATCATCTTTCCTATGCCATTCCTTTTTATGAATTTTCATTTTAATTATACTATATGATTTAGGAATATTAGGTAACTTGTCTATATTAAAATCATTACAAATTTTGTATTCCCCAAGGCCATTGTATTGAATAGTAAAATGATTGTCTATTGAAGTAGGTAGTATAGATGAAGTGGAGGTAAGAGTACTTAGATCCACATAATGAAAAATAGGTGGTTGATAAACTATATCCTTGTCATCCTTAGGGAAAATCTCTATGGTAAAGTGATAGTTGTACCTTTCATATTTTGCTTCCAAGTGTTATAGAATTGGTAGACAAGTCATCAAGAATAGTAACTTCTAATATATAATGTGGAAATTTGATACATTGATAGATAATAGAAAGTACAACATGCACTTCATGAATCCATGGTCACCTAAGAATTAAATTATATGACAATTATAAATCAAGAACATGGCAAAGAGTGTCATGGGTCAAAGGTCCAATGATAAAAAGTAAACAAATGATACCTTAAGATTTCCACTGCTCATTATCATATGTTTTGATAGTGATGGTATCTAGTTGAGAATATGTTATCATGTAGTCCAAGTGATTAACCATCTTCAAAGTTAAAATATTTTTCCCTAAATCATTGTTTATGAGGACTTTTTAAAATTTATGTTAGGAAATGATTACTTCTATGTAAAGTGGGTTAGTATGCATAGGTCCAAGGGATGAGATATCATTTTTATCAAAGGTGAGTTATTAGCATGAAGCCAAATGACTCACAAGTGTTTGAAATGCATCAGGTGTAATTTCACTTAGGATTAAATCAATGATTTATAAGTTCACTCAATATTTTATTTTGGACATTTGACGTATGTAAAAGATCTAAAATAGAAATTTGCACTAGTGTCTTTTGAAATTGTTCCAAAATATCATAAGGTTTGTCATTAATAGGAGCAATCACCTTGGCATTTTTTGGTGTAAGACCTTGAATGGGATTTTTGGAGGAATAAGGTGCAGGACCTTGAATGGTAACTATGATCACTTGGATCTTGCACCTGCTCATTCAATCAACTGATCCAATGGAAATAATGGGATTATCCACAAGGTGTGGACTTTGGCTATTTAGGGATGAACCTATAGATAAAATTAAATTCCTTCGTAAACTAGATGCAACTTATTTAATATCAACTACATTCCATAAACTATGCTAAATAGACCTATATACATATATGACTATGATTTTGGTCATAGAAAAGGGAGAAGGATAAATTAAACTACAAAAGGTGATACACCAAAGTTCAAGGAACTCAACTCACTCTAAAAACATAAGAAAAACCTTTAAAAGATTGATTTTAGCTACACACTCTCACAAAAATACTATAATAAAGGTATGATGAAGAAACCAACTTGCATAAGGACTGTAGTGTATATAATTTCCTTATAAATGAGCCAAAAGAGACTAATGTGCATCTAAAATTGATCTTATACTAAGCAAAAGAGACTAAAATACACAAAATGCAATTGAACTTCTAAAGTACATAGTGATACAACAAGATAAGAGAGGCAAATCCAATATTTTATCGATAGTTCAAGGCTTTAAGAGTTGGAAATTTAGAGTTCCCATGATAAATAGTATTTACCATGTGGTAAATAAGTTGGTAAATGTTTTTATATAACAAAATTATATTTTAGGAGTTTGGGATATTAATATTGGTTTGTACATGAATAGTGAGTTATATATCTAACTCACGTATTTAGGTGTAGTGAGATTATTATGGCATTGGTAGTTGGAACAATCTCTTAATTTATAGGAGAAAATTTCACTATATGTATGCATCCAATTTATGAAATAAAAAAGTGAAGTTGATTGACAATTTATTCTCCACTTTATCTAGTATCAGAGCAGGCACCTTAAGGTACCTCTCTATATTTTAGATATTGGTCATCATAAGGTTTTGGAGTGTAGACCATGTCTCATTTTCTTTTCTTTCAATAAATCCATTTTATTTATTTATCAATAAATTTATAGTACAGACCACTATATATTTTGTTGATAATATTTTATATTAAAAATATATATTCTGAATATTTTATATAGGCCACTCATCAAGGTTTGATCTTGCATCAAGTTTTTTAAAAGATCTAGGATTTTTTATTGAAGCTCGTATATTCTATACTACTATAGTCACGTCCCATTATGTAATGCCTCAATTTGGAGTATACTTTGACATTGAGATCAAGAATTAATATTATTTAAATAAAGAAAAATGTTTAAAGTTGATCTTTTCTATTTGAGGTTGGAGTGAAACCCTACAACTACATCTAGTCTTTCCTCCATTTAAATCATTTGAATTAATTTTGGCATTGCTTTGACTAGTTATGGATTTTCATTCCTTTAAATTTGGGCTCACTTACTCAGAGAACCATGGTATACCATCTTAACTTGGTCAAGTCTGATGGCCTCCTCCAAACTACGACCTTTGACAAAAATTCAATTTTTTCTATATTCATGGATACCTGTTTTGCTTGATACAATGCACCATTCCAATGTTCTCCATCATGATTCTATTTTTTGAGCTAGTATTCAACATTGCTCAAAAGTTCTGATTGGCATCTTGATTCATGCATTCTAATGAGATTGGTTTGATCATTGTACTTGGAGCATTGATGACTCAAAACAAAAATGAATAGTTTGTTATTAGATCCATGATAGTTGGAAGAAAAGTAGTTTGATCCCAATAGGTGGCATTCACCTCCAAATACTTCACCATCGACTACCACCTCTTTACTTATCTCTTAAAACTATTGCCACCAATCTATCCCTCCTACATAGTTTAGAATTTAAAATATTTAGTTTTAAGTTTCAGGTTATTCAATTAGTTTTTTATATTACTTAAAATAAAAGTCATTGTGTCTAAATGGACAATAGTTTATAGTTTATTGAAGGTTTTCATTTGGAATTTGTTGTTATAAGATGTAATTGAATTTTTTTGAAATAGTTAAAAGTTCATAGGCTTTTCTTTATTTATAGGTTTTTTATTGAGTCATGCTATATATAGTCTATAGAGGTGTCAATATAAATTTAGTAGTCACAAATTTTTATAGTCATTATAAGATTGTTAAAATTATCAAACTTAAGATTTAATATTTTATTTATCAAAGTTAAGATTTAATATTTTATTTTGGAGTCACTATGTTCAGTCATGTCAAAGTCCTTTGTTTTTGTGTTAACTTTAAAAAATAAAAAAATGTCAAGTCATTTTTTGGTATTATTTCAGAAGATCCATCTTTCCTATTGGTGTATTGATCAAGTAGGTTTTTGTCCATTATTGTCATTTGATGATAATTAGTTGTGTATGTGTGTCTAAGTCTAGAGTCTTATAAGTCATTTTTTTAAAAAAAGTGTTAGTTTCAAATAAGCCTTAAGAGGCATGTTTTCAAATAAGCCTATCTTTAAAAGGCATTTTGTAATAATTTCCTTTCCTACTTATTTTTTACAAATTTTATTTTAGATGTATTTTCAGGTGATCCCGACATCTACATGTAAATCTTGTGGGAGGGTAATATAGTATTTACTATTTGTGATTCCCCTTCCCATGTGACCTCTAAGGTAGGGAATGTTTAGAATTTAGAGTTCCCATGGTAATTAGTATTTACCATGTGGTAAATAAGCTATTAAAAGTTGTTATGTAACAACAAAATATTTTAGGAGTTTGGGATATTAAGATTGGTTTGTACATGAATAGTGAGTTATATAACTAACTCACATGTTTAGGTGCAGTGAGATTATTATGGGATTGGTAGTTAGAACAATATCATAATTTATAAGAGAAAATTTCATTATATGTATGCATCAAATTTATGAAATTAAGCTAGAATTACAAGTCTCCAAAATAGTAGAGTTTCATCATTCCCAAGAGGAGGGATCATAAATAAGGCATTTGTAGCCTTATATATAGGAAAATGAGCTAAAAAAGAAGAGAGAAACACAATAAAACCTCATAAATGCTATTTTTACATCATGATTATAACCCATGTAAGAGAATAAACATGGGAAATAGGAGAACTAAGTCTTGTTCAATGTCCTAAACCTAATCCATGAAGTTTTATCAAGAAGGTTGGCATAGTAATGGAAGGGGAAAGCTTAATCTTTGCTATTTTTGTCCTTAAGAGTGATTTTGGATGATGAATGTGCTCCTTTAGGACTGATATCCTTGAGAAACTCCTACATTGACTACCTTAACTTTCCCATATCTTCATATATGAATTTTATAGATTATTGAATGGTTAACTTAGAAGTAGAATGCCCATTTAGAGCCTTGAGTTGACTTGATCTAATTATCACTCCATGGGTGGAGTTACATCTCTCTAGGGGTAGTTTTCCAAAGACTTCTACCTCCATCATGCCCTTAATGACCATTATTATTCACCCCTAGTAGTTATTGACATGTTGAAGAAGCATGGACTGCTAAAAATCAACACCAAAGTTCATGTGATATCCTTTTGGGGAGGTTGAGAAGTTGGTTCATCTTCATCCTTTCCCATAAAAACTCCTTGAGAGGCTTAAGAAACATACATTCTTATGCTTTAAGCTCATCTTATATCATCTCTTACCCTAAAAATTTGTTTGAAGATCCATGAAACCTTGCGTCTTCTTACTTTAAAGGATCTATCTTGTATCTTTCAAACCTATAATTAGCCCCTTTGCAACCTTAAGAGACTCCTAGAAACTTGTTGTAGGTCCAAGACTAGGTGTTGAGGTCATGATCATCTCGATTTCTTAATTTTTTAGGCCTAGTATATTATTCCTAGGAATTAACATGATTGTTCTCCACATTCATTATTCATGAAGTCCCTCAAACTTACTAGGAAACCTTGATACTTATTTAATTTATTAGCTAGGACTTTAAGTGAGTATAGAGGAATTTTGAGAACATTGATGATATTTGATCACTTCAAGAAACTTCTTAAACTTTTATAAGTTTAATCAATCCTCATAACAAGTTAGTTATAATGATCTAAGATTTTAAGATATATATTTTTATGCTTTTTGATCTCTTTGAGCATATATAAGTTTCTTCATATGCCTCATACTTGAGATCTTATGAAACTTGAAGACTAGAATTAAAAGTGAAGTTTTAAATCCTTTCAATGTTTTCAAGATTTAAAAAGAGTGTGGAGGATCACTAAAACAAATCTCTTTGTCTTTGAGGCCTATAGATATAATCAATAACCCTTATCTTCTCTTTTAACATCATGAAAATCTTTTGACAAACCTACAGGCCTGTAACTTTCCATGCAAGAGAATTTTGTCTTCATAGTGGTTAATACTAAGGATATAAATATCATGTATTTAAAACCATGTATACTCCTCTAAGAACTTAACTAAAGGGCTTAAGACCATGGATCTCTCAAATGAAGATCAACTTGTAGCTTGATTGAGAGAGACAATTTGGTCTACAAGCCTTCTTGATGACAAATCTCATTGAAAAAATTTGTATATACACCATGAAGATTTTATCACACCCATTCAATGTTATCTCAACTCAAAATAATTATTAGTACCTTCAACCAACCTTGAACATGCCAAAAAACACAAAATAAGGGTTTAAAAAGGATTAAAACTAGGCCTATAGACTAATTTTAAGCATAACTTTATTTCCATAGGCCAAATAACTTTGTAACCATTGGAAAACTTTTATAACATGTTCAACCATATTCCTACCAAATTTCATTAATTTTTGAGGGTTAGTTTATGTTTTATGATGATTTTTGACCTCCAAACCCTAACAGGCTAGCAAGTAGGCTGAGAGGCTTCAAAAAATTGTAGACACCCAATTTTGGACACAAATGGCTTCCGATCAAACTTCAGAGTAATTCCTACCAATCATTGCCAATAAATCCTAGGAATCACTGAATGTCCCAAATTTTATCACACATCATTTATTAATGCTCAGAATCATGTTGAGATATCCCTAATTGGGGTATTCTATCATATGAAATAATAAAATCTCATGGATTCAACCCTAATCACCTTACAACATCACAAATTTAGCATATTGACCTATTAAGTTGGGCACTTGAACAAATATCAAATTTTGAAAGAGCAAAAGTGCTAATCAGAATCAATCATCTAATTAAACAAGATTAAATTCCTAGGTGAATTACCAATTCACAATTAATGATTATTTAAAATGGAAATTATAAAACCAAAATATCAAATCCTTTCATCATTTCCTTTATGAGTTGTCAATCTCTTTGAAAATATTCTAAAATATCTAATTTGAGAGCCATGCCTAGTAATTACAAATCACAATTACTTGACAACTATTAACTCAACTAGAGTTAGTTTTAACTCACCTAAGTTAGTTTGAGCCCATTCCAAGCCTAAAATAAACCTTAACTCACTTTGGGTGAGAGTTAATTCTAAAGGCTATAAATACAAGGCCATACCCCTTCATTTCTAAGATTGAATATTTTTGAGTTATTATGTAGGATTTCCTCCATAAGGCTCATGTAAGTTATGTTACCATGCCAAATCTTAAGCCAAGATATCATAAAGACAAAGTAATAAGGAGAGAAGGATCCAATCAAGCTTCATCATCAAATATTTCTTGATTCACAAGCCAACAAAACCATTCAACAAGATATTTGGAGCTCCAAGGAAGGTAAAAGGCTTGTTTCTTTTATGTTTTTATTGTGCTTTCATTTAGTTTTAAACCCCAATTTATTCCTAGTGTATAGGCTAGAGGTGTTAGGATTATAGTGTGTTCATTTAATTTTTTTTATGATAATAACATAAGACTAACCTCCCCTCTATTACAATCCTTGTTCACATGTTGGCATGCTCGATGGGACTTACACCCCATGAAGTTGCTCTTAAGACCTTTTAGAGCACTCTCCTAATAATTTTCATGTAAAAATTTAAGATTGATGATAAAAATAGGTGAAAATTTAAGGCTAAAATACATTTTTATGAAAGTCATGAATTTTCTCTGTGCAATCATGATTTTACTCATTGGAGTCACGGTATTGTCATAACTATCATGGTATTATGTTGATCACCACAATTTTTGGATTGATTATTTGTGTTTGCAAAGACATCCATGATATTATAATATCAAAAATTCTAATATTTGTTGTATTTACATAATATTAGTGATATTATAATATCGTGACTTTGAAATTTGTGATATTTATGTTAATTTTATGGTTTTGTTAAAATTGTAGCGATATTTATTAAACCGCTAATGGTTAGGCTAAAAGTTTTATACTATAGGGTTAAGTTGCAATATTACAACTCTGAGAGTAGTGATATTGTATTTATTTTTGTGATTTTTTTCCTAGAGTATTAATATTAATTTAAATACTCTATTTTCACATAAGTTGTGGTATTGTGCTGATAGTAGTGATTTTACAGAGATAGTCACAGTATTGCTCTGTGTTTCTATGATTTTTCACTCTATCTAAAAAACTAAAAACTTGAGAGAAATATTGTAAAAGTCATTTTTTCACTCATAATGTGATTATAAGAACAAGGACTCCCTAATTTGTTTTTCAAGACCCAAGGGCCAAAAGGAGACATTTAAAACACTTCTAACTTGCAAATTTCACATTTCAAATTGGTGTTTTAAAAATTGTCTTGATTAAGTCATTTTTTATTTTTCAAAGTTTTCAACAACAAATGCCAAGGGGACAAAATTTAAAAACATGTTTCATTTTGGTGAAATAAAATTGAATTCTTACATTATTTACACACTCACAAGATTTTTTCATTTTATTCTTGTTTGTTCTTTAATCAAGACAAGTGATGCATGTATGCTCTCCCCCCATCCCCTTTAGGGAACTTAGGTGATAAAAAATGATCATTATTTACCTTTATAAATTTATTCCAAAAGCATGAAAATAAATTCTCTAAGGCCCTCCCAAAATCCATATTATTTGGGTGACCCCAAAATGACCATAATTTTTTTTCACTTGTCCTTATTTTTCATTCATTTTGGTTTGTGAGCAGGAGTTCATCACCTCCTCACGAGTTCTATAGGGAATCATTGACCTAGGAATTCATATCCAAAAATAATTTTAACCCCATTCCATATTAGGGTATATAAATTGTGGGTGACCCATTGGGATATTTATTTTGACTAGTTAAAACAAGATCTATTAGTGGTACGTAGCCTTGAAACATAGGGGAAACTCAAGCATCACACTACACTGAGCAATTGACAAATGTAGTGGTTGTGAAAAGGACCAAAAATTTTCACAACAATATGATTGACATGGATCTAAATAACATGATTACATCAATATTTTTAGCCACACTTTTGACCATCTAGAAATAAAATGAAAAATTGATAGTTTAGAAAAACCCACTTGCCGTAGACATACTATTGATGTAGGACGGGCATATCAAAGTTCCATGTTGTAGTATGAAATCTTGAGATAATATAGGGCCTAAAACCCTAAATTTCATGCACTTTTAATTTTTGTATTAACAACTTAAAATCCTCTCAAGAGAAAGTATATTGATGGAATTAAATAGTATTATGCAACCTTGTCAGTTTTAGGATTTAAGATGTTACACATAGGTGTTTATGTCATTTTATATCCTTTTTACTTATATGGTCTTGTGTCTAACCCATTTTTTTTCATAGCATGTAAAAAATGAGTCTTTTTTTGGCATCCCTTCTTGTTTTAAAAGGTGTTACACCCTCCATTTGACATCACACCTTTGCCTTAGTATTTTGACAAAATTATTTGTGTGTCACTTGTTTGAAAATGGTGTCATTACATTTCCCAATTCATTTCAAGTATTATGCCTTGAAGTTTGATATAAATAATTTATAGTATCTTTAGATCATGATAACATTGTTATGATACTCAAATTATTTTAAAAACTTTTTGACTTATGCCTCAATTTTAAATCTTTGAAACACTTGTGCCTTTTGGATCTATGCCTAGTACAGTCATGCGGTCTATTATTATCTAGCTTGTTGTCTATTTTAAAGAAGCCTAATCTTATAAATTGAGTTTTTAATTATCATTAAAAATTTCAAATCCAAATATTTATTGTTTTCTACCTATACCTTGTGTAATTTTGTCTTAGACATTGATCTTTCACTTTTGGGTTATGTAAATTATGTTAATTCTTTATTCAATTTGAAAACTATGTTTTGCTCTTAGATATGGGGAAGTAGTCTATCTTCCATATGCCTATTGTATTTCATGTCTTATTCTAAATGATCAAGCCTTTATTTAAATCTGAATGCCTGGTTTATGCCAAAGTGTTTCATTTTTTTGGATTAACTCTCTTGCCTTTTAGACCTTGTTTTGTTTAAATTCTATTTGTTGTGCCTTTTATAAAATACATAACAATAATTTTTTTGAGCCTATATTTTATGCCTTTTCAAAAACACAAAGTAACCTTTGTTAATTTACAACTAGTTTATACTTGTTTGAAACATGTTTTTCCTAAATTTGTCATTTCAATTTTATTTCATCCACTTGACCTTTTTATGTAATACATTTGACATTATACTATTTTGGACCAAGTTTTAGCATAAGCCTTTTGGAAATATAGATCCACTTTTTACATCAAGTTAGATCAAGTTTGAACCATTTTTCCTTTGGACATTGTTTTTAAGAGTTTGTAGAACTCTAGGCCTTCTTCAAAAAAAATTCATCATTGATTTGGATATGTATGATTATACTTGTACTGGATCCTTGAATAATCCAAGATATGATAATGTGGTCATGTAAGATGACTTTGTTCAAGACCCTTATGGTGATGATGTAGTTTTTGAGATATATCATTATCCTAATTTTAATACATACTCTATGGAACATAACCAAGATCCCTTAGCCCAATATTTAGTTAACATGCCTCCATACTTAGAGTATGACCAAAAATAAATAATGCAATACCTTGCCAATGTACTTTTGGTTATAAACCAAGTTCAACAATAGCCATATTATGTTATTATTCCATTGAAAAATGATCCCTATTTTTTTTATCATCACTTACTTACAAATAAGGATAATGTTTTAATCAGAGCCATAGAGGTAGGGGTAAGTTTCCAGTAGATTTCCACCAAGAAAATTTTCCTAGTATAGTTAGAGTGAATTTAAATATAACTTATAACCAAACCATTGAACATGCCTCTTATATCAATCCTCATGTGCTCATGATGATGTCAAATCAATACCCACATATGCTTTTCATAGGAAAGGTCATTACAAAGGACCACTTTTTATATATACAATAAGTGTACCAAACTTATTTAAAATCAGTGCACAAATTTAATAACATGGCCATGTCAAATGCTCCTTTCATCAAGTTAACTCCTTCAACAAGAGTATTAATTAAATTGATAGGCCAAGACAATTTGGGTATAGATCAATTCATAAAAATCACTTTATTTAGAGACATGTTTAATGCCATGTCTATCGAATAAGTGTCTATTATTTCAATGTAGATAATTGTGCCAAACACAGTGGATAACATGCAAGTGTTATCCAATCCAAACCAAAGTGGTTTAAATGCACCAAAAATTAGTCCACAACAAGTGAATTTAATAAATACTACAAGTGGTTCATAATAGCATGGGGTAGGAATTCCTACATCCCAACCACAATAAGCTACCCCTAATCCTCAACCAATTACTTCATCAAACATGCAATCATAAGGATTAAGTAGTCAAATGAAAACTAGTCCCTTTCCTCAATAAAATGTGTTGAATGTTACTCCACTAAAATAGGTGATGATTAAAATTCCATAATAACAAGCATATTCTAGTATACTAATAAAATAGAGTTAGAACATTTTTCCACCTTAGCAAAGGAAATAAATGTTCCGCTTCATTAGGTGGTGACTACTACACCTCAATAGTAATAGATCAACATGCCTTCATAAATGTTGTCTAATCAACAATGTATGTCCATTAGTCAATGACAAATGTTGAACACTTTACAAGCATCTACTTCATAATAAGTGTTCACATAATCAATAGTTACCACTATTTCACAAGTATCAATCAGGAAACAATTGCCTTTAATTCCAAATGTTTCACAAATCTAATGATAGGGCCTTGGTTCACAACAAGCTCCCCTTATTCAACCAGGTTTTAATAGTCAACAACAATTCCCTTCTCAATCTCAATAGGCATAGTAATTTACCCAAATCCATATCCTTCCTTTTCATCCATAATTCCCCTAAACCTAAGCTTATATACTAAATCCAAACTAGAATATTGTACCATAACATGTGAAATTTCAAAAAACTCATCCTAATCTCTAGATGAATATTCTTGGTTAGTTACCTAACCAAACCAATTTTCCATAATAAACCATGCCTCTATTATACCTTGATCAAGGTAATCTACCTTTGACTACCCAATTTCCACCTTGAGCCAATGTTTCATCTAGTTTCTTGGCATATAAATTACAACAAATGAAGGATGTAGTTTCCATCATCCAAGATGATAAATATACCAAGAATTTTAAGTTAGATGACATGTGTTCCTTTCCATTCAAAATAGAGTATCTATAGATACAATTTACTCTAGGGTATGAACCACCAAAATTTGAAAAATACAAGTGTAAAGGAGACCCTAAGACCCATTTAATTGAATTTTTTGTTGCTTGCCAATAAGTGGCTTAAAATGACATATACCTCTTAATTTTATTTCCTCATAGTGTAGTAGGACATTTTTTGGAGTGGTTCCTAAAATTTACCAAGAATTTGATATCTGATTTTGATGAGCTTTTAGATAAGTTTGTATAACATTTCTCCTATAATCTTGAACATGAGATTTTGTTGGTAGATTTGACACAATCCAAGTAAAAGTATAGTGAAATATTTACAATTTATCTCAAATGATGGAGATCAATTAATAATTTCACCCACAACTTACAATACAAATAATTCACTGTCGTGTTTACAAAAAAATTGCATAGTGAGATATCCTACCATCTGAAGCTATAGTGTGCACAAAATTTAAAAGAGATTATTGATAAAGTTTTGATAATTTAAAAGGCCATTATTAATAAATAGATTATCAATCTCACCTTGAAAAACCAAAACCAAGGAAATAGCCAAAATCAAAACCAAAACCAAGTCCAAGCATAAGCATCAACACTGGCCTAAGCTAGTAATTATGAAAAATCCAAGCAAGCTAATCACAACAAGAATGATGTTGGAAATGGAGTAACCAAATCATGACATGTTCAAATGGTGCAAACACTATCTACTCAGTTAATACTAAAAATGAAAATTATTGCCCACTAATAACTTATTCAACAAGCATAACCTTTGTAGTAACCTAGACTAGCTCAATAAAATTAAAAACCATTACCTTTCCAAACCCCTCCTCCATAAAAAAGTGTGCCTACTCATCAAGTCTTTAGTGAATTTATAAAACCTATTTAAAATATGTTTCAAAATCTAGCTACTACTAATATGATTATTTAGCCAATACTAAAAAACTATCCTAAAGGCATTCTTTATCTAGATAAGTATAGAGAGAATGAGTTATGTGAATACCATCATGTTCATGGACATAATCTATGCCATTGTGTGCAAATCAAAAAAATCATTGAAAATATGTTGGAAAATGGGGAGATCACATTGGATAATAGAGATTATACATCTAATCAAAACTTGGGTATTTATTAAAACCCTTTTCCACAACATAACAAATGACAACAATAGTAGAAATTATAGAACAATAACAATAACAATATCAAAAACTAAGATAACAAAAGTAATTATAGAAGCAATAATAACAACATCAACCAAATGGATAGAACCAAGGCTAGAATAATTCTAATAACCAACAAACTTACCATGCAATTACACATGATTACAAAAAAAATTTATTTCATACTGTAGGATGTCACATATATACAATTACAATAATCTAAGACCAAGTGCTAATATGAAATGACCATTGCTAAACAATTTCAATCAACCAACCTATGCCAGTGATCCTTCCTTGACCTAGGACTACAAATAGGCATACCAACAAGTAGGATTACTAATTTTGGACCTTATACTAATAACTCATCATTACCTCATGACCACACAAGTGTACCAGTAACTGAGACTTATCCAATTTGGTCTCCCTCCACCATCATTTTATAAAAACAATGGTCTTGTATCTAATCTTGATTGTGCAATCATAACTCAGAGGTCAAATATTACCATTTTGAGCCCATAACACTCTACCACTAAACCCATCTAACCCACAATTCTGGCTAGGAACAAGATGTATACCATTGTAAAGGAAAAGACATTCGATATTATGGAATAACTTTAGAACATGCCTATGTAAATATCCATTTTAGATTTATTGCATACATCTACTATCCAAAAGAACATCTTAACAAAATTACTTAACCAATACCAAGTTCATAATGACATATCCATAGACAAATTCTAAGATTTGGTTGGACATCTAGCTCTAGGACAATAATTAACCTTTGACCAAAGTGATATATCATCCCTTGTCCCTCTCCATAACAATCCATTATCCATCAAAGTTTTTATAATGTGGTAAAAATTAAAAAGTGTTCTCATAGACAATGGATCAGGATTGAATATTGTATTTAAATCTCATCAATAATCTTGGATATACAACAACTGATCCATAACCAAAAATGATCACTATCAAGGCTTATGATAATGAAGAGAAAGAATCACAAGGTACCATCAGCTTATTATTTATCATTTGGACCTTGACCCAAGATACACTTTATCATGTGTTAAACCTATACCTATCTTATGATTTTATTTTGGGTAGACCTTGGATACATTAGATTAATGCAATCCCATCAACATTGCACTAATGTCTTAAGTTCTCTCATTCTGTCATAGAGGTCATCATCCATGGAGATTTGTAGCCTTATAAACATTACAAATATTTGGAGGCTAAGTAAAAAATTTAAAACTACCACTTTGGCCTAGATATAGTTACAAAAAAGGATAAGGGAAAAAAAATACTTTTTGATTTGAAAGAGGCTAATTGCATAAACCCAGACAATCTTGATTCATCTTCCTATATGCCACCTCCTGAATTGTTTAATTATTTTATCACCTTGGCCAATGGCCCAAGAGAATATTTGAATCATGATACATTCCAAATTACAAATCCTTTGAAGGACACCAAGTCCTTTGGAAGACCTGAATCTAAGTCACCTTGCATAGAATGAAAATGAAAGGAAAACAACAAATTTCATAGTCTAGCTCCTATCATTTTTACACAAACCACTAGCCAAGAAGAGGACCCACTTTCAAATGATGAATACTATTTTTAAAATGACAAATTGGCCAATTTATATAAAAATAATAAATATCTCATTCCAAATAATATTATGGAGAATCAATCCTATTAAGGAAGAGGCCTTGGGCCAATCAACAAGGTACACTTGAGCCAATATCTATAACATGGTATAAAAGAACCCATGGGCTTAGATTTATACTACTTGGGGGTAACCCCATGTATCTTATTTATGTTCCAATTCCAATGGCTAGTGTTGGTGATGCCAACAATGAAGCAAAGTCTGATCATAGCATTTATGAATACCTTACCAATACTAATCTATTTTACACCCATGTTATTTGTACTCTTACCACAATTATTCACTATAATCCACTTCTTTTATATCACCCTCAATTTATATCCTGGGACCAATACAAATCCAAAGTTCCTATAAATGAGTTTGAGAATGATGAGGCCTTTTGTGACTTTTTAGGCCTAAGAGACAATGTTACGTTGGGAGACCACAAACAAGGGTTCTCAATCAAACCGAATCCTACAGTCTATTTTGGAGAATGGGTAAACACTCTTAGCCACAAATAAATAAATAAAACATTGAGGTCTCAAAGTGAAAACATCTTTGAGGCACTTTTAAACCAAGGTAAAAGTAAAGAGAAAGGCCAGCCTTTTGGTGAACACCTATTTCAGACACCATTAGATGGGGGTGTTCACCTTTCCTTGAATGAAGCTCAAGAGACCACCAAAGATGAATTTTCCTTGGGTCTAAGTTTAATTATAAATAACAACAATCCTTTAACCAAAACATTCAAGAGTTTCCAAAAATGTTTATAACATGGCCATCCCCACCATTGGGAAATTTTGATTGATCTTGTTTAGGAGAATTTGAAGATCCAGTCTAAATAGAGGACTTTATAGTTACAAGCCAATTCAAATCATTTACAACCATTATGGAATATGGTTTAAATGTCCTCATAGAATACACTAACAAAGTCAACATCGAGACTCTAGATGACTTTAAATGGATCAAATTAGGCACATCCCTCACCAAGGATGAATGTGAAGTCTTTATAACCATTTTTAGGGAATTTGTTGACATCTTTGCTTGGGCCTATTTTGACATGCCAAGACTAGACCCTACCTTGGTTTTACACCACCCTATGGTACATCTTGATGCCAAACCTATAAAGCAAAAATTACACAAGATGCATCGTATTGTTATATTAGTAAAGAAAGAGTTGGAAAAGATCTTAGAATCAAGATGTATTTGGCTGATTGACTATTTAGAGTGGATCTCAAATTTTGTGCTAGTCAAGATGAAGCCAAAAGGAATTAGAATCTACATTGATTTCAAAGATATAAACAAGGTCTTCCCTAAGGAAGACTTTTCTCTACCAAATATTGACATGATAGTTGACTCCATAGTAGGGTACAAAATGCTTTTAGTAATGGATGGATTTTTAGGATACAACTAGATCCATATTAAAATAGAAGACTAATAAAAAATAGCATTCACTACTTCATGGGGAAAATTTTGTTATTAGGTTATGCCATTTGGTCTCCAAAATATTTGGGCCACATACCAAAGATCCATGACCATCATATTTCATGATATGATGCATGACATTATTGAAGACTATGTCGATGACATATTAGGTAAATCAAAGACTAGGGATGATCATCAAACTGAACTCCAAAAAATATTTGAGAGGCTGCATGAATACAAGGTCAAAATTAATCTAAAGAAGTGCATTTTTGGTGTTACTTCTAGAAAATATTTAGGCTTCATTTTGTTGAGTGTAGAGCCCTTTGTGTCTCTCACATGATCATGGGGGTATATTTTGGGGGATTAGAGAGATCCACAAATGTGGGGAGTGCATTTTTACCCACTCCATATTTTGTGGAACCTTGCTTCACATGTGATTGGAATATTCCTTGTATTTCTAATTTCTATGTATTCGATGTTTTGTGGAGTTAGTTGTTAGATGCTTCTTTTCCATGTTGACTTCCTTGATCTTAGGGAGTTAGTTGTTTATTGGAAAAGGGAATAACTTCCTTGTTTCAAGGAGTTGGTTGTGATCACATGTCTTTAGAAAATGTGATTTTTGGAAGAGGAGAGATAAACATGGTGAGTTCCTCCTTAGGTAGGCTTATGGATGAGCTTGCTTAGGTGGAGGATAGTTGTCACATAGTGGATAATGCTTATCTTGGATAAGCATGGTGATTTTCTCTATTTTGGTAGATTTTCATTCATTTGTTATGTACACACACACACACACACACACACACACACACACACACACACACACACACATGTATATATATATGTGTGTGTGTATATAAATATATGTATATATATATATATATATATACACACATATACATATACATATACATATATTTATATACACACACATACATATACATACATATATATATACACACACACACATATATATACATATACATATATATATCTATATATATATATATATCTATATATATATATATGTATGTATATATATATACATACATATATATACATATACATATATATATATATAGGTGTGACTATTTAGAGTGATGTGAATTTCTATAGGGTGTGGCTTTTGAGAGACAAAATCAAAGTTTAGATGTCTTATCAAAGTGTAGGTGTTTATTTATAGGGTGTAGTAAATCATCTTCTGATATAGTATTGTGTAGGTGTAGGTCTAACATAACATATATGCAACATGTTTTGTAGGAGATATTCTATCTCTATGAGAGGTTCTTTGTAATCTTGTTTACAAATTTTATTGACTTTCTTGGTGGATATAGCCCACATTAGGTAAACCACAATAGATCTGTGTTATGGTTTTATTGTTGTTTTTATTCTCTCCTTATTGATTTTATTTAACTCTAATTTGAGGAATTATTTTTATGATGCATGTTAGTACATAATTAAATCTAATTTCACATTTAAAATATGGTTACGTGATTTTATGGTGATTTAAATCTAGTTTAAATTATTTTAATTCCTAACACATTTTATCTTGCAAAGGCATTGAAGTTGATCTTGCCAAAGTACTATCCATTACTAAGATGCCATCACCTTCCAATTTGAAGCAACTCTATAGTTTATAGGATAAGATTAAGTTTATCAAATGCTTCATCTCATAGTTGGCTAAAAATGCCATTTATTTACACACTTACTAAAGAAGGGTGTGATATTTCATTGGGATAAAGAATGCCATAAGTAATTTTAGCACATAAAGGACTATCTTGCTAATCCACCAATTTTTTTAACCACCTATGTCAGGAAATCCATTCCTACTATATCTATCTACAATCAAGAAATCCCTAGGGACACTACTAACTCAACATGATAACAATAGAAAGGAACATGCCATGTACTATGTAATCCATACATTGGTTTTTTATGAACACAATTATACACCAATTAAAAAATCTTGTTTAGCTATGATCTTTTCAACACAGAAACTATGACATTACATGATAAATAATAGGACCATAGTTATTTTCAAAGTAGATCTTCACAAGTATCTACTATCCAAAATATCTTTACAAGGCTGCATGGATAAATGGATCATTCTTTTGAGTGAGTTTGAGACAATATACATCAAATAGAAGGCTATCAAAGGATAAGTAATTATAGATAAACTTGCAAAAGCTTCCCTTGCAGATATAGAAATGTTGAATTTTCCATTCCTAGATGAGTCTATTCTGTCCATAATTGAATCACCTCTTGAGGAGTAGCATTGGAATCTAGATTTTGATGGATCATTCACATCACATGGATTGGGGGTAGGCCTATTTTTTAATACACCACACAGGGATCTTATCCCTAAATATTTATATATAAGATTTCCTTATACTAATAACATAGATGAGTATGAATCACTCCTTATAGGACTTCACCAAGTAGTAAAATGGAATATTAAACATATCAAGGTTTACAGTGATTATCAATTAATCGTCAATCAAGTTACAAAGTACTTTTAGACCAAAGATGACAGGTTAGTACCATATAAAGTCATGATTGACACTCTAAAATACTATATTATTGATATATAGTTTGAACACATCTCAATAAATAGTAACACAACAATAGATACCATGAACACCATTGGCTCTTTGATTTGACACATAGATAAGGTAAAATAATACCAATTCCTCATAAAATATTCTAGATCCTGTTCATGAACCTTCAACCATCACAATGATTTGTGCTATTATTGGTCCCAATTGTATATGGTATTCAGACCCTTTTACCTACCATCACAACTAAATTATGCCACCTAATCTATCATGTAAATATAAAAATGCCTTTACCCACCAAGATGCATGATATACTTACTTGTCCCAACCCTTTACTATCATAACTTTTATGGAACTCTACTTTGTTATTTAAATTTGGTAAAACCAATATTAACATTATAGGAAGTTCATGAATGAGTATGTGGAGCCCACACAAGTGGGGATATCCTATCCAAAAATATATTACATAGGGATTAAGGAGTGAGAAGACTAGAGCTCTATAATGGGGAGATGAAGAGTTATCCTCCATTAATGGTGCTTCAAAATTTATCTATGTGACTTGCCTTGGTCACCTTTACTTCCTTTGTGATTATTGTTTTTTTTCCTTGGTGTGAGTGGTATCCTTCTAATTTAATTAATCCTCTTGTTAATGCTTAATGTGTTAATTGTTCTTATTTATTTTGTTAGATGTGTATGGTGATAGTCTATTTTATGGGTTCTAGTGTACTATCTAATACCACATGCATGTCTTCCTAGTCACCCATCTTACTACCTTTGGATATATTAAAGAGTCATGCATTAATTTTAGTGGTTTATATAAACCCATAAATTTGATGGATTTGAGTGTGCAAAAAAGGTGAAACAGGGTGGTCAAATTAATTAAGGGATTTTATATGGGGTGATAATATATGCAATCATAAGAGAGTTGGTTCCGACCTATCTCATGTTGAAGTGGAAGCATTTGAAGTGTCAAAAAAGTTGTTTAGAAAAATTCTATGATAGGAAGAAATGGCTAAGTAGTCATAAGGATATGAATTTGTGGCATGCAATGAAGAGCATGGAGAGCAATAATGAAGTGAAGGCCAAATTGATAAGCAACTTAGCCTTACTAAGACCTTGACTATTGTTCCAAATGATTCAATATAAACTGACCTATAGTAGGAGGAAATCAAGATTAAAAATATATGGATTTTTTTATTTATTTAAATAATAATTCTCTCTCTTCTAGGAATTTTTTTGATAACTAGCTCAACTCTGTCTGGGGGAAACATCTGGGTTTGTATATTAGTTATTGTTAGATGATTAAGAAAGGGGTGTTTATGATTTTTTTCAAGAACTCTAATATGCAATGTAGGGTTATTAGTAAACCCTTGTGGATGTTGGCCAATTTATTTTTAAAGTTATCCCATGGAGCCTAGAAATGGATTGCAATGACCTCATTTTCAAAACTACTCCCAAATGGGTTATTAAAGGAGTGTTGATACAATTATGGAATTTTCTACCATAGGCATTAAAAACCCTTAGAGAAGTACTAAGAATTAAGGATGCCAGATGATCTCTTTCCCATATGAATGGTAAGGTTTTAATATCTTTAGATCCCTTGGAGTTTTTCATAGATTCCAACAATTTTAAAATTAAAGGAAAGTCTCATACTTGTGCTCTCAGAGGATTGGGTCGTCTAAATGCTTGTTTATTTTGTAAAGAAGATGGTCATCTTTAGAAAAATTATCTTATGCTAGATAATAAAGGTGATTTACCCAATAAACAAAAAAAGAAGTTTGACCCAAAAAATGAGTCTATGTTGGATGGCTTATAGGTTTTTGAAAACCCCCTATTTAATAGTGTACCATTGAAAGATAGTGCCCCCTTATTGAGGCTTCTATAATTATTGGATATGAGCTTGAAAATGAGAATGTTGTACCCAACACACCCCATTTATGAAAATGAGGACCCTTATTCAAAATTTTATAAATCTGTGTTATAAACTGGAAATTCCACTTAATTATGAACTAGTATTAAATATCTTGTGTTGATCTAGTTTACATGGGTCTATTAGCATAATCTTCATTTGACTTCATCTAAGGTTTCTAACATTTGATTTTTATGTTTCTATGATGTAGTTTTAATGGGATTTCATTGGTATGAATACTACCTAGGGTTTTACACCCTAATGCTAAATTGACTTTTTGGTTTTGATTAACCCTTTGTATCTTATTGATTGAATTGAATCTATGTTTTAAAATCATGTTAAAACTTTAGCCTAATTTATTTATCCTAAATTCCTTTTGAAATAGATTCAAAATTTTATGTAGGGTCAAAATTACTAAGGAGCACTTTATTATATTATAGCCTTAGTTCAAGATGTTAGCCTATGTCCTTATCATATTTATTAATACAAAAAAGAATTTATGTAGACACCAAAATTGTGTCTAACCCTGTCGTCCTCCCCTTAACCCCCATTTTATTCTCCCATGCCTATTTAACCCCTGTCGACCATTTTCCCACAAGCCTTGTCCCTAACAGCATGTAAAAATGAGCAGAAAGGTAAAATTAGCCTCTGTCCCCATTCTGCATCTGCCGACGTCGGTCACTACTCGACCGACGTCGCCAACGTCGGTCACTACTCGACTGACGTCAGCGGTCCTGCTAGTGTCGGTTATCCTTAATACTGTGTTCTCGACCTGAACACAGGATCCATTATCTATTATCTGTTATCCATTATTCGTTATTTGATTGCCAATCAGTTTTGTGATCGGTTATCGGACCTTCTTTCAAAACATTCTTTCATTCGACCTACAGAGGATCAGCCAACTTTTGCATTCAATCAATCTGCAATCAAATCTCTTATATTCTCTCTCTGGTACAGGTATTCTGCTTCAGTCATCTCACTGGAAGTTTGCTACATCAAACTTCTGCAACACACCGACAACATCAATTATGTCTCCTACTCTATCTTCAGCATGTAACAGGTAAGCATTTGTTCTGTGATTTTATTTTGTTCTCTGGTTATTGTTTTTAATTGATATCACCACCCCGATTTAGATTCAGATTACAAACCCAACTTGACTTCCTCCCGTATCACCTCTATCCACCCTTTCTAGAATATACAATCTGTAACTCTGCCCAGATTTTCTACACAAAACCCCCAAACAATCCCTCTGACTCCCAAACTGGCTCCCTAACCCTCAAATGAAAACTTCAGACCATTTTGCAATCCTAAAACCCTGTCCAGACCCGACCAGACCCCATCCAAAAACTGCTGCCCTGACCGATGCTGGTCATTACCCCTACTGATGCCGGCACTTTAACTGATGTCAGCACCCTTCCTTGATCGATGCCGGCACAGAGACCGACACTGGTGACTATGCAAAGCAATTTGCTACATATCAGGTACGCATTTTGCTTTTTTGTCTTTTATTTCTTTCATTTTATCTTTCACTATTTCTGTTTCTATAAAATATTCTATTTTTAATCAGTGGGTTGATATCCCTCAAGGAAGTCTTCGTACTTCAGGGATCAAGCTTTTGCTTGATAGCCCACCATCTCCTCATCTAACATTTTTCATGTTTTAGTCTCTTTTTCTTTGCAAGTGTCATTCCTCCATAGCCAAAGAGGAGTACCTTCCAACATCTGATTTCGGTGTGCACAACTTCATTTGGGTATCTTCTAACCCTAGACCATCTCTTAGTTTCTCATTTCTCTCTTTGAATGTGAAAGCGAAATAGCGTAGAAACATTCTGGCATGCCCAGTGGGACCCTAGGGCCTTCCTTGGGTTCTTTCTTTCTTTCTTTTCATATAGGTGCATTAGGTTTCTCCATTTTCACCTCTTTCATCTCTTCTAAATGACACCATCAGCAGGACTAAAAAGAACTTTTCTTTCTTTTCTTGCACTTCTAGACTAGTCAAAAATCATATTCTTCAACCCTTTCTCAACTTGTTTTCATTCCAACTTCACATTTCAACTTGGGCTTAAAACACATTGCACTTTCATTTCTGATTGCTTGCATTTCTTAGTCCACACCTAGTAATTAATAATTGCATATTGAATTAATCTAGTCCACTTTATGTTACACGACCGAACCACTTATACAAAACAAACATCTTAACTTACCTGAGACAAGGCCCGACTGGGATTTCATCACCCAGTGGATACCTTACCCATCCCGGTGATCTTACTTGGATTTCATCACCAAGGGGAAAGCCCACTCTGTTCTCTTGCAGAGTCTAATCTCTAGGGGAAGTATATTTTGGCTAAGCGAGACCAGCTTATCACTGGACTCGTGAAGTGAGGGGAGCTTGCTCCTTAGCACCAGGCCAAGTACAAAACCTAACATATACTTTTGAGCACCATAACTAACCCGAAACCATCCATAGACTACTTCTTCTAGGACCCGACTCAAAAGCCAATCTTCCTCTACACATATTCTAAGGCATAAGCCACTATAATCCTAATAATTTACTCCTAAGGTTTTTTTAGGATCTGCTTATGTTCTTCATCTTTTCTATTCTTATATGCTTGTTTGAGCTTGTGAGGACATTATTTCTTGCCTTGAATGGTTCTGACTCATAGCCAAGCCAAGGCTCTAGTCGATCACGCGAGGCATCACCCGCTTCCATCTACCCCATCCATAACCAGTCCTATAATGGATTTTCCACTCGGAGACTGAAAGAACTCCTACTAGACCATCCCCGACCCAGACTCCTATTGTCCCAGAAGGGGACCAAGATTTTGCATGATTCTTTGACCTCAACATCAAAGCCTTGTAGCACTAACTCACAAATAGCTGAACGTGAGACTCCTTGGGCAATCTAATTTACGGAATGTCGACCTCTCTTCTCGAGACTGCGACCATATCAAAAACGTTCGTAGTTCAACCTTTAGACACCCAGGCTATTGCCTCAACCAATGACCAGCCTTTGACCAACCATCCAAGTGTGGCCTCTCCCTCCATCTTTGGGCCCACTTCCACTGGGGTTTCAGCCCCCTATCAACGTCAGCCCACTCGACCACTCTCTACCCCATTTCAGAATCTGGTCGTCTCTATTCCACCTACCCTTGTTCCTATCAACACTAGTGTGGCTACCTATCCATTGGCCCATGTTACCACTAACCAACCTCCCATGGCAACATCGAACCTAGCCATGCCTTCTATCCAACCATCCTTAGTCTCCTCTTCTATCCCTACGACTATTCATCCATACGTTGTGCCCTTACTAGTATAACTGACTACATCATATGCCTCTTCTAGCCTCTTTCAAGCACCTTACAATCTAGGGGGCGCTCCACCCACCAATCCGTTAGTAGATATCATCAAAATGCTGAAGGACAAGATGTCTAGCCTAGAGACCTCCATTTTCGGCTCACGCAATACTCTCTCATATGAACAAATTTGTAATGAGCCATTTCATCCTTCTGTCTCGATCAAGCCATATCCTACCCAATGGGAACTTCATAAGTTTTCTCATTTTCAAAGCAAGGAAGACCCACAATAGCACTTACGAGCATTCAGACATGCATGTTACCTTATCACCCATGACAATGCATTGCTTTTACGCACGTTTCCTATGTCTCTCTCAGGTGTTTTGCTTGATTGGTACAGCTCCCTTGCCAGCCATTCCCTCTTCACATTCACTCAGATAGCCCAGCTCTTCCTTGATCATTTCTCTATCAACATCACCAAGAAGGTCTCAATCACAGACCTCTATTTTATCTGCCAATTCGAGGATGAATCCATTGCTAATTTCATCGCTCGATGGAGGGGCCTCATCAATCAACTCTCCTTTTCTTTACCCCAACCTGAACTTATTGAACTTTTCTCCCAAGCCTATGCCAAACATATTTCTTCCACTTTAAGGGTTTAGACCTTCTGCAATTTTGACGAAGCCTTCACGATGGCCAGCAAACTTGAGTTACGTGCCATCAAGGAGAATAAAGTCAAGTTGCAGAGCAAGAATCCCAACTCCAAGACCAATGACCCCTCTTTTAAGCCTTCCTCATCCAATCCTAAATATAAAGCTTTAGCAAACACTGTGGTCGTTAGATCTTCCTCCTCTTCCCCTTCAACTAACCAGCTTGAACCATCCACGTCCCAAAGCATCACCCACCAATTCCAGCAGAGATATGTACAATGAAAGTATACTCTACTCAGAGAATCATACGCGTCTGTGCTAGAAAAACTTGTCAAATAGGGGGTCCTCAATCTCCCCCAGATCCGACCACCTCCACAATTTGATCCCTCACGCGCCATCCCTATGTGGTATAGGGAAAATGACTTCTGCAACTACCCCTATGTTAAAGGCCATGACATGGGCAACTATAAGACCCTTAAAAACATATCTAAGACATGCTGGAAAAGGGTGACCTTGTCCTCGACAATCCCAATGCACCACCTAATCAGGGCATCGACATCTTCAAGCAACCATTCCCCAATCATCTGCCAGCCCAAAATAATGTCCAAACCATGACTGACAACATTCACGAACATAATATATGAATAGTCAATACAGTCCCACCCTTCATCCCTGACCAGACCCTTTCACAACCTCAAGAAGTCAGTCCACCCCTCAGTCAATCGCATGTGGATGAACCTCCCTCTCCGGTTAGTTCTCCATCAACTTCTCTTATATTGGAGGACGCCTCAACCTTACCGACACCATCGGTCTCACCATCCTCCTTTCTGCTACCTATGGAGGACCCAACCCTTCCTACTCCTCGACCGCAAGTGGAGGGCACCATCATCCCTGCCCTTTACTTGCTTGAGGAGCCTCATTCTCTGGTTTCTTCTCCACCCAGGGAAGAACCTGCCTCTCCTTCATCTCCAACCAAGGACGAACCTGTCACGACTTCATCATGCCTTGGGATCGAGACTAACACACCTTCGGTCCCACAATCATCAACATCTTCTCAAGAACCCAAACCTCATCCAACATCTTCTCAACCATTTTCCTGATTAGTGGAGAAACTCGAACTTCTCCCTTCAAGGAAAGTGAAGCATCAGGTATTGTGGGAGTGTCTCACAGCTCTTCAACATGCCTATGCCCTCTCATGTCATGCTGCTAATCCTCCCATGGCAGAATCTCCCAAGACTCTCAATAAAAACCAGACTTCCACTTCTAGACCGTCTACACCTCAACCAACCACATCAAGATCGAAACCCTCATTTACCCCATCTAAACCTATCAAGTCACTTGGCATTCACCCTGTTTCTACCCTCACTCACCTACAAGTGAAGGTGGACTTAGACCAGACCTCGACCAATAGTAGTCTTCCAACCAAGTCAAAGAAGACTGCCAAACCACAGAGGTGAACTCCTCCTCCCCCGTCACCATTGCCCTCCATTTGGGCCCTCATCCTTCAAACTTGACCAAAGTCCTCCCCACTCATACCTCTAATCAAAACCAGTTGCCTCCTCTACTTCCTTTGCCTACCACTAGCCTACCCTCTCCCAAAAGGGTGGTACCTCTCATGAAGAATGTACCATCTCTACCTGTCGCTGCACCATCAACCCAGAAGGTGGTACGAAAGCCTCCTCCAACTCTACCCAAGAAAAAGTCACCAGCATCACACACATCGATGAGCATAGACCCTTTAGTGGGCTCATACTCTTTGATCTTGCACCAAATTTTGTAGACTTCCAGCATAACTCTTCCACCCATCAGGCCTTTCCAACCCCTCAGGTCTAAGCCCTCCTGGTTTGACGACACGAAGATTTTCTTATACCATCATACGCTAGGACACAATACCGAGACTTGCTGTACCCTCAAGGCCGTCATTCGCTGCTATCTAGAGAAAGACACTCTTCTCTTTGAGGACACTCTCAATCGACCCCTGACTCCTTCTCATAACCCTCCAACCTCTTCAAACCCATCAACATCTCATCAACAGGTTACAACCCCTTTATCTCCTTCACCTCCTATCTTTGAAATCAATGCCATTCACATAACCACTAGGTCACAAAAGGACAAGGTGAAAGAAAAATCTGCCATTCCTTAGACCTATCCTTTCGTCAATCCACCTCAACTGCCCAAGCCTAAGATTTCTATCCTTGGCGCACCTCAACCCTCTTCTTCTTCCTCTTCAGGGGCAATTCATGACTCTATGTTAAAACAACTCCACCAGACACCCGTGAAGATGTCCCTTTATGACCTCATCCAAACCTCACCCCAGTATCATCAAGCCCTCATCCAAGCCTTGTAGGCAGTGGAGGTCCAACCCAAAGACCCCCAACCACTCGCTGCCCTTGTTCACTCTTTAGCCCCTCTTGCCTCCATCACATTCAACGATTCTGAGATTCCCACATCCAACACAGAAGATCAAGATGCCGCCCTCTTCATCACTTCCTATGTTGATCGGACATGCATTAAATGTGTTATGATCGATGGAGGTGCCAGCATCAACATTATCTCCACCCATGCCTTTGATCAGTTGGCTCTTCCCAAGAATTGCGTCCCCAAAATTGACACAATCTTGCACTCCTTTAATGACACCACTGCCACGACCATTGGCACAGTCATCCTTCACATCTGCATTGGTCCACGCACAGTCCCAGAGCTCTTCTATATCATTGAAGGAGAGTTTCAATACAACATGTTGCTGGGCCGACCCTGGATCCGTGCCATGGCCTGTGTCCCCTCCACCCTACACTGTTGTGTGAAATTTGAGCACGACGGGAAATTCCACACCATTCCCGCTGACCCTTCACCCTTCAAAACTTGTAACACCACCTACCATCCAAATGACATCCTCATTCTTATCAAGCCATCAATCTCGGCACCGCCTCCATTCGCAGAAGCTTCGACCAGTTTGCAACAGGCGGTCTCCCTCACACCTCCCCTTCAAGCAACGACCACAGACCCCATGGAAGACATCTTCCAAAGACTTTCATTGGGGGAGTATCACTTGCTGGCCTTAGACATGTTCCAAACTCCACAAGAGTATGGATGCCTTCATCACAGCCCTAGTTACAACCATCAGATCGGGATGATCGTGCCTTATGGTCCTCCTCAGCTCCAAACCAACCTTGTCTATGGGGGGCTTGATCAAGCTCCTACTGATGGCAATCCTCTCTCTTCACCTCAACTTTTCACATCAGACTTCTCATTTCTTGGCAATCCCACCTTTGCACACACTTACCTTTATAGGTGTGCATGGAAGGGTTTTGGTTTCAGACATTATGAGCAGGGCTCCCATCAACCTATTGAGCTGCTCAACGATGATGATGCCAAGAAACGATATGGCCTGGGATATCACGACCCCACTCAGGCCCCTGCAGACCTTTGCCCCGAATCCACCATTGATCAACCTCTTCATAGCTTGCCCATTCTTCCCTCTTCACCTACAAAGTTGATGGTTTCCATCCCTCCTAGTTTTTTTTTGCATAAACACCATCCACCTAGAACCCCTGACCTATCAGCTAAATGGGGTGTCCAGGTCGCTCCCTCTCATTTTTCCCAGCATGATAGAAGATGAGTTGGCAACCATTCACACTGTCCACTGCATTGACGACAATGCCATTCTTTCTTACATGGGCGCCGACGACTCTTTCATCCAGTGCTCCCTCCCTTCTGAGCCCCAAGTTATGTTAAATGAATCAACCATTGACATCAACCTTCCTTCTTTTGATGTTCCTTATGTCTTAAAGATTGGCCAATCTTTAGATGCTCAGGAGCAGCTAGACTACACCCAGTTCCTCTCAAACCATAGCAAGCCTTTGCCTGGACCTACCATGACATGCCTGGCATCGACCCCAACATTGCTACCCATAGCATAGTCACCAAACCAGAGGCTAAGCCTGTTAGGCAAATGCTTCAAAAGATGCATCCTCGCATTGCGCTCCTTGTCAAAGAGGAGCTTCAACACCTTCTCTCTGTCTCTTTCATCCAACCCATCGATTATCTACAGGGGGTCTCTAACATCGTCCCAGTCACCAAGGTGACTGGGGGGATCCAGATCTGCATGGACTATTGTGACCTTAACCTAGACTATCCCAAAGATGACTTTCCTCTTCCCAACATTGACCAACTTGTTGATCTTACGGCCGGCCATGAGATGCTATCTCTCATGGATAGGTTTTTAGGATACAATCAAATCCTGATTGCTCTGAAAGATCAGCACAAGACCACTTTCATTACCCCATGGGGGACTTTCTGCTAACAAGTCATGCCTTTCAGCTTGAAGAACATAGGTGCCACTTATTAGCGTGCCATGACCTACATTTTTCATGATCTCCTCCATAAAATCATGGAGGACTATGTGGATGACCTGCTCGGCAAGTCCAAGCTTCACTGTGGCCATTTGACCATTCTCAAAATCATCTTCTCTTGCCTTCTTCAATACAATGTTTGCCTTAACCCCAAGAAATGTGTATTTGGGGTCCTCTCTGGTAAGCTTCTCAGCTTCATCATTTCTTTCCAAGGCATCAAGATAGATCCTGCCAAGATTTGCACTATCCTCAAAATGCCACCCCCGACCAATCTCAAGAAACTTCACAGTTTGCAAGGGAAGCTCCAGTCCATTCACCGTTTCATCTCACAGCTTTCTGACCACTGCCAACCTTTTCATCATCTCCTTAAGAAGGACATCTCCTTTAAATGGGATAAGGACTGTCAAGAGGCTTTTGAAGCCCTCAAACGCTATCTAGTCTATCCACCAGTCCTCATTCCACCTAAAGACAATCAACCCTTCTACCTTTACATCTCTGTCACCAACCATTCATTAGGTGCCATGATCGCACACCAAGACGAGCATCACCATGAGCAAGCGGTCTACTATATCAGCTAAACACTGGTTGATTATGAAACTCGGTATACTCATACCGAGAAACTCTGTTTGGCATTAGTCTTTGCCGCTACCAAGCTCCACCACTATATTCTTAATCATAAAACCTTTGTCATCACTCACACTGACCCTCTTAAGTTTATGCACTCCAAGCCATATCAACATCAACATATGGCTCAGTGGATCATACTGCTTGCTGAGTTTGACCTTGAATTCATCCAATAGAAATCCATCAAGGGGCAAACCATCACTGATCAACTGGCAGATGCCCCTCTTCCCAACAATCAACCTTCACAGTGCAAGTTCCCTGATGAGTCTATCGCTGCGCTTTCCACTGATGACACTATCTACCAAATGACCATGTTCTTCGACAGCTCCAAATGTCAACTTGGTGGGGCTGCGGGAGTCATTCTCATCCCACTTGATGGTGAGCCCATGCCTCTGTCTTTCAAGCTTGATTTTAATTGTACCAATAATATGGCTAAATACGAGGCCTTAATTTTGGGACTTCAGACCACCCTCTCTCTCAGCATCAAGTCCATCAACATCTTCAGTGACTCATAACTCATTGTCAATTAGGTCAACGGTTCATACCTCTGTAAAAATGAAATTTTGCAAAGGTATAAAAATCGTACTGACATTCTCCTTGCATCTTTCGACCATTACCTCCTACAGACTGTTCCTTGATCCATGAATAAGTTTGCTGACACCATGGCTTCTCTCACTTCACATATCCCATCTTCCTCATCTGCATCCAGACTTTTTGTAACGGTGCATCATGTGTCATTGCCTTCCTATATCTCTCCTAACATTAATCATGTCAACACTATAGACCCTAGCCCATGAGATGATTGGTATAAGCAACTTGTGGACTTTTTATCTTTTTTTGTCATTCCTCCCAACCTTTCTAGCAATGTGCGACAAGCTTTTATCAAGCGTACTGCTCGCTATACCATGTTAGGGGGTCTTCTCTATAAGTGAGGCTTCGACGGCCTCCTTCTTCACTGTCTTAACTCCACTAAAGCATCTTAGGCCATTAATCAAGTCCACAATGGGATTTGTGGCAAAAATTTCAGTGGGAATTTGGTTGCCAAGCGCATCCTTCATTTGGGATATTATTGGCCCACCCTTCATCAAGACTGTAGTGACTATGTTCGACGTTGCATTAAGTGTCAGCAGCACTCTAACTTGCTTCATCTTCCTAGTCATGCCTTATAAGTCGCTCAAGATTTTTGGCCTTTTTCTCAGTGGGGCTTAGATCTCATTGGTGAGATTAACCCTCATTCGTCTCTTTGTCATCAATCCATCATCACCGCCATCGAGTATTTCACCAAGTGGGTGGAAGCCATTCCTCTCATCTCCACAAAAGCTGACAAGATTGTCGACTTCATCAGCACCCACATCATCTGTCATTTCAGTGTCCCTCACAAAATCATCACTGATAATGGAAAGTCCTTCAAAAACAAGACCATCCAAAAACTCTGTGACTCATTTGGCATCAAACTCAGTTTCTCTTCGCCTTACTTCCCACAAGTAAATGGGCAGGCCGAGGCTTCCAAAAAATCTTAACTAAAATTCTCATGAAGGTGGTCAGCGACATAGGAAGGGACTGGCACATCCACATTCCTTTCACTTTGTGGGCCTACCACACTAGCATCCGAACCTCTATGGGTGCTACCCTTTTCTCTCTCATGTACAGAACAAAGGCTGTCCTACCTCTTGAAGTAAAGATCCTGTCTCTCCACATTTCTCTACATGACATCCTTTCCAATGATGACTTTTGTCAAGATTGCTTAGCTCAACTTGAGTTACTTGACGAGCGCCGTCTCACTGCCCTTAATCATCTCCATGTCTATCAAAATCGCATCAAGTGAGCTTATGACAAAAATTTGTGAGAATGAGATTTCAATATCAGAGACCTCGTTCTCAAAGAGAATCAACACGTGACTAATATGGAGCAAAGTAAATGAGGCAAGTTTGCCCCTAATTGGCTCAGACCTTTCATCATCACACACAAGTATGGATCAGGGACTTATCATCTGTCCTCTTGATGGATGACCAGAACCTGAGCCTCTTAATGTGTTGCATCTGTGACCATTCTACTACGAGTTGAGTACTCATTCACTTGACATTTAACTTGAGCTCGTCCCTTGAGCAATCCCCATCCTCTTAGTCTTAATTCCTTTCATCCCTATTCCTCTTAACAATTCCTCTATAACCCTTTTATATAGTACAGATGCTTTGTCCTAATAAAAGGGGGCCTTTGAACTTCCATAGTCTTGTCCATGACTCAAATTTTTGTCAAAACAAATCAAGATGTCAAAATATCCAAGGTCACCAAATTAGAATCAAAAGGCAGACTGCTCCCTCGAAGGATAGCTATACTATCATTGCTATAGCTAATAGACTACTCCCTCGAAGGACAGCTATTCAAAGCCCTTATATATAAAGCAAAATATAGACCACTCCCTCGAAGGATGGCTATGACTAACTCTTGCTACAAATAGCAATCTTTCTTAGAAGCTTCCCGTATTGATCAGCTTTGAAAATGACCACCAAGCAAATGACATCTCTATGCAGACTTCCCGCATTGATCAGTCTGCACCAAAAAAAAAAAAAAATCAAAAATCATGGACTTGGCTTGTAGTTGTCTCAGGGTCTCCTATAAAAAGGGGCAAAGTTATCTCTGCTCTAAAACGGGTTACCCTATCCTCCTATCACTTGCTCAAGGGACTTCAAGCTCACTTTAATGTCAAAGTGATTTGATTACCTCTCTAACACAACATATGGTCAACGACGTCATGTATGAATGGGGCTCTTAGTTCTAATAACCCCTATCTATGCTGTCATTCTGGTCCTTGTCAATGAAAGAGCAATATGCCTTTCACTTCTTCTACACTTTGGTCACATTCTACTTCATCATTTTTCAAACCTAATCAACTCAACTCAACTCTATTTTTAGGCCACTCCCATAGCCTATTCACACTAGTTTCTCTGGACACCAATACACATGGAAACTATCGACCAGACGCAATTTATGTTAAGCATAAACTAATACTTGCTGAAGCATAAATAGACCTCAATTCATCTTTAGCATACATCCATCACAAATATGGAAAATTGCTAGGGATGAAAGACCCCTCAACCAATGTTGTAGAATACACCATTTGGAAAAGGCTATAACATCTTTCTCTCCTCATCATTTCGACACATGACCAAACCAATCATCGACCACTCTTCTCAACTAGTTCGAACTACATTGGTCTAAGGCCGTATGACCTAGGCTATGTAGGCAGCACTCAGATGATACGACATCATCTAGGGTTAGCTCGACCACCCTCGTTTGTTCGTCTCTCTGATGGACAAACCTTCTTTCCTCCTTTTGACCATGACCTTGCCCTCGACCAAGACTAATTCCATCCCTTTGACCCTTCCTCCCTTTTAAGGAGAACTACATTGGCCTGAGGCCCTTCACACAAGGGCTATGTAGGTAGCACTCAGATCACATAACATCTTCTGAGGTTAGCTCAACCACATCCTTTCATCCATTCATCCACCTTGACCAATGACCATTAGAGATCCTGCCTATCTCCTCTGACTTTGACCACTTCCCAAACAATGTTTCCTTGGTTGTTTTTGCCTATATGATCCCTCATGACTGGTTAAGACAAATTGTGCGCAGACTATATTTTGGACCCTCACAAGTATAAGATCGCAAGCCGATTGATCTGCACTACTTGTGACTTTTTTGTGTTTCTAGGAACACTTCCTAAGCCCAGGATACCTAAAACATGACGACCCATTAGAGCTACAGCTTTGATTGAATAACCTGATCAGCTACGACCACATGCTGGGGCTCGATTACTTCAATTTTGGCACTCCTTGACCCTTGACCTACGATAATTTGACCTGACCATCTCGTGAAGTAGTATGCGTGCAATCCTGACTTTTGCAGCGTTCACCCTCACCCATTTTTCATCTACTCTTTGTCAAATCAACACCCGATTCCCAGTTCCCTTCCATCAACTCTTGCTTTGAGGGGAAATACCTCATCCATAATCAGGGCAATCCACCTCCTATTTTTGTCTTGCTATTCATTCAAACAACCAATAAGATAGAATTGACCTTATCCCACACCTGGGGCAACCAACTCCTATTTTTGTCTTGCAGTTCATCCAGAACAACCAACAAGACAAAAAGGGGCAAATGTAGACACCAAAATTGTGTCTAACCCTTGTCATCCTCCCCTTAACCCCCATTTTATTTTCCCATGCCTATTTAACCCCTGTCGACCATTTTCCCACGAGCCTTGCCCCTAGCAGCATGTAAAAATGAGTAGAAAGCTAAAATTAGCCTCTGTCCCCATTCTGCATCTATCGACGTCGGTCACTACTCGGCTAACGTCAATGGTCCTGCTGGCATCGGTTATCCTTAATACTGTGTTCTCAACCTGAACACAAGATCCATTATCTGTTATCCATTATCTGTTATTCATTATTCGGTTGCCAATCAGTTTCGTGATCGATTATCAGACCTTCTTTCAAAACATTCTTTCATTCGACCTACAGAGGATCAGCCAAATTTTGCATTCAATCAATCTGCAATCAAATATCTCGTATTCTCTCTCTCTGGTATAGGTATTCTGCTTCAGTCATCTCGCTAGAGGTCTACTACATCAAACTTCTGCAACACATTGACAACATCAATTATGTCTCCTACTCTATCTTTAGCATGTAATAGGTAAGCATTTGTTCTGTGCTTTTATTTTATTCTCTAGTTATTATTTTTAATTGATATCACCACCCTGATTTAGATTTAGATTACAAACCTGACTTGACTTCCTCCTGTATCACCTCTATCCACCCTTTCCAGAATATACAGTCTGTAACTCTGCCCAGATTTTTTGCACAACACCCCCAAACAATCCCTCTGGCTCCCAAACTGGCTCCCTAACCCTCAGATGAAAACTTCAGACCATTCTGCAATCCTAAAACCCTATCCAGACCTAACCAGACCCCATCCAAAAGTTGCTGCCTTGATCGACGCCGGTCATTACCCCTACCGACACCGGCACTTTAATCGATGTCGGTGCCCTTCCTTGATCGACGTCGGCACAGAGACTGACATCGGCGACTGTGCAGAGCAATTTGCTGCATATTAGGTATGCATTTTGCTTTTTTGTCTTTTATTTCTTTCATTCTATCTTTCACTATTTCTGTTTCTATCAAATATTCTATTTTAATCAGTGGGTTGATATCCCTCAAGGAAGTCTTCGTACTTCAGGGATCAAGCTTTTGCTTGACAGCCCACCATCTCCTCATCTAACGTTTTTCGTGTTTTAGTCTCTTTTTCTTTGCAGGTGTCATTCCTCCACAACCAAAGAGGAGTACCTTCCAACATCTGATTTCGGTGTGCACGACTTCATCCAGGTATCTTCTAACCCTAGACCATCTCTTAGTTTCTCATTTCTCTCTTTGAATGTGAAAGCGAAATAGCGTAGAAACAATTTAGTCTAAGGTTTTTATGTTAGGCTCTTTATATCTTGTGTTTCACAAGGATTAAATTAACAAGGGAACTCTTCTATTATTTTTTGAACTTATCTTAAAAATTTATATTAAATTTTAATCATGCTTTTTAACACAACAAAAAACCTTAGTCTAAATTTTTTATGCTAAGACCTTTAAAGTCTCTAAAACACTTATGAATTTAATTTTATGCCCATAGAAATGGACAAATCTGAAGGCAAAAAGTGGTGAGATCTTGGTGCCTCAAATAGAGATCAATGACCCATAATAAAGGTCAAAAGTCAATAAATTTCAAAGGAAGATCTAATGATGCATGTTAACTTGCATACTAAAGATCTAACAATGCGAGAATAGGGGTGAAATGTCAAAGTTATAAAAGCTCTATGAGGGTTCTAAGTGGAAACATATCAGGAGCCTAGATGATAGATCCAATGGTCTATAGGCCCTTTCCTAGGGTAAACAAGTCAATAGATCAAATCCCTCATAGAAATGCCAAGTGGCACACACACAAAATACAAAGTCTCAAAGAAGTGACAAGTGTCAAAGGTTGTGGGAGTCAATTAAGTCAAGAACCGAAGACCTATAATGTGCATTAACTCATGTACTAGACATATAATAGTGTGTAATAGAGATCAAAGCAATAAAGGATTTTTTAAAGTGAATGTGGTGGTGACAAGTGTTATCATCATGGGAGCACTTAATAGAGATCCAATGACATACAGGTAGAAGTAGGGTCAATAAGTCAAGGATGTCAAAAATGAATAGGGGATTGATAGATAAAAAGATCCTAATAATCAATAGTAAATTAATGGGAGTCCTAAGTAATAGATAAGTGTTAATCTCATGTGAAGTTAAAGGTCAAACACCAAGATCTATGGTGCACATTGATTCACACACCATAGATCTAATGATATGAGATCAACATCAAAGACAAAGGATTTTAAAAGTGAATGTGAAGGTGACAAGTATCACCATCATGAAAACACTATTAGATATCCAATGGTATGTGGAGCTAATGATAGAACCAAGTGGATAAAGATCAATGAACCACATTGATTCATATAAACAGATCCAACCGTGTGAGATCAATGAGAATTTTTAAAGGTCTCAAAGCTAGTAGAAAATTAACACTTGTCATGATCTCATGAGCTCAGAGGTAACATTTGAATTTTCTCTTATTTCAAGAAAACATGAAGTAGGGACGTGTCTAAAGGAAAAAATAGTCATATTTTAATTAAATGGATAACTTAGCATGGACATTGCTACAGGGACATGACATGTTGGATTATGAACCAATGAATAGCATGTTAGTCTTAGACTTAAATTGGTTAACAAATATAAAAAGGAAGATTTGATAGTAGAATAAGAAAAGACTGTAGTTACTCAGGCATCTCAAAGATTAAGTTGACACAACATATTATTTTAAGATAAAGACCATACAAATCCTTTCAAAGGAATTTTATATTATGTAAAGGTAGGTGCAACATGTAACATGTAGTAATAGGAAGTTAGTCCTAGTTAAGTAATGATTTTGGTTCTGAGACATTGGTAAAGGGGAACTTGCCCTTAATTCATGTCTAAGTTCCTTTAGAAATGGATAACTTGAAGTATTTGATAGGTTGATCTCACAACTTGTAAAAGAAAAGTATTGATCTATAAATGAAATTTTCATGCATTTTAAGCTTTAATTGTAAGAAATTTCCCTTCTTTCTACACATGCACATATTTCATATCTTCTATAAAGGTTAACTTAAATTGATGACTATAAAAAAACTCTTATACATTTTTGACCATAGTTAGAACTTGAGATATGACTATCACATATAATAAATTTGCACAGACTTGGAGGATGAGGTAACCCCTTCCCCAAGCATATTTATATAATTTTAATCCACTAGTTGGAGGTATGGGAATTTTTTTGATATATAGGAGCATAAACAATTTTGATTGTAAGCAAATGTGATTGTGTATTTTATCTCTAATTTTTGTGTAGTTAGGCTTATTTTTTGGGTTTTATCTTTCAATAATTGTTAGTGTGAAACATTTGAAATGAATTATTTCTTGCCTTGAGTGATATTCTAGTCTTACATGTGTAATAGCTATTGAAGGATTAGTAGATTACATTGATTATTGGCAATTAAGTTGATTGATTCATGTTCTTAAGTGTGTATAAGTACATTCTTTTGATATAATATTATGTGTGTGTGAAAAATTTATCTCAGATACCTCATTACCCCAAGCCATAATATCCTAACTAAGGGTATGTAATAAATACTCTAAAAGTGGCAACCTTTGACTAAGGCTTATGAGTGTCCTATATCAGTCTCCCCTTAGACTTTTAAACCATGTTTGACAATGAGTGTGAAATAACTACTAAAACTATACATAGATTTTGAAAGCACTTGTCCATTTAAAAACCAACCAAAGAGGTGATTCATGAAAACCATAGAATATTCTTTTACACCTTACCCTTCCCTCCCTTTTGATTTTTTTTGAGATCTATCCACTTTATATTAGAAACTAACTACCCATCCAACTCATGTAGGAATTCACTACCATTTTAAGAACCATACTTCCATCCACAAAACTTTGTCAACAACCTACATGCCTTACCAGCTATTCCATCAATAGGTTGTTCAAACTGCATACCTATAACTCATGCCCTAGAAATGGAGTTTACCTCCATTGAGATCATAAAATACTAGAGGCTACCTCATTGACTGTGGGGTGTATAAAAACCACATCAATAGTTTTGTTGGCACTAGAAAGAGGGCTTGAATATCCTATAATAGTAGTATCCTTTGCATAGAGTTACATTGGAGTCACCCAAGAGAGTGACCAAATCTAATTCTCAAGTTAGTTTTCTAGTCTCACCCTTATCAAATTATAGGAGACCTAGAACTCTACCAATAACCCTAGTTAACAATAATCCACCTCCTCCAATTAGGAACCCTTTAGTAATGATTAACCCTTTACCTATTAATTAGCTAATGGCTCAACCACCTTGGTTAGTTAGATATATTATTACATTCCCAAAAGGCATGCATGATTTACCTAAGAATCTTGAGAAGTATTTTCCATCCTTTTTTCCTTTAGGGGAAAGGACAACAAAAGAAAATATAAAATCTTTCAAAGATACATTGATATTAATTAATGTTGTTGATGATGATGTTTCATGTTGATTATTCAATTTTACACTAATGGATGTTGCTTATGATTAGTTTTTAAATCTAATAAAGAACTCTATCACTTCTTGGGATGATTATCAAACTAAGTTTATTGCATAATTTGGATAGGTTACCAGTCTCAACATAATATATCAACACTTCACTAGTATGAGGAGAAAGCCTAATGGTCCTATCCATGCTTTCAATGTGAGATTTCAAAAGATGTTCAATTGGTTAATTCTAGACTATAAGCTAGAGGAAGTGTTAGCATTAGAGATGTACAAGAACATACTGGATCTCATTATTGTAGTGTCCCTAAGGAGAGTTACTAAAACTAACAATTTGGCATGGGCATTTTAAGAAGCCATTAATATCAATAGATAGCTCAATCCTTAGGTTCCCACTATTTCCAACATCTATAATGACTTTCCCATGTTGAATCTGATTTCACATGCAAGGCAAAATGTCCCAACATTTAATCAAAACCATCTATATACATTATCTCCCATGACAAAAACAATGTAGCCAAACTATAGATTTTTGAATAATTACATTCAAGGTAATAATTACCAACAAAATCAATAATTTACTACATCTCATGCTACTATTCTACAAGGCATTGACTCTAAAAAGGCAAAAATCAAGGCTATTCAGAAGATGGTCCAACATATAAGTAATAACTTCTAGGGCATGTAAAGGAAGATGGTTAATTCTAACACCCCAAATGAAAATAAAAATATTTCATTCTAGAGGTACAACAGGCCATTCAATAGGCCCATGAAGAATATGGAGTAGTCTAACAGGCTCTTAGAGGTCAACATGGTAGAAATAACTCTTCCAAATTGGTGTAAAATTCATAATACTTCTGAGTATGGGGAGCTCAACTACATTGAATTTTTTGTAGCATTTAAAATCTTTCAAAGAAAGGTGGTTAAGAAAGACCAAATGCATAATCTACTTGAACATCATCTAGATCCTAGCTCTTCTAACACTACCATGTTCTTTAAAACTCATGAGTTTGCCTTTCCAAGTGAAGATGATAATGAACTTGAGGACAACATGAATGAAATTCATGATTTCCAAAAATTCCATAAAGGTGGATATAATATTATGAATAAGTATCCACTCACAATTTTGACTCCTTCAAATACTACTATAATTCTACCTAATCCTAAAGCTGACAACAATCCACCTCCTCGAAGAGGAAGTGATTAGCCTCAAACCAAGGATGAACCTAGCAAAGGAGGATATAACAATATCAAAGACATGAAGAAGATATAACTCTTCATGAGTTAGCTCAAATTATCGAATAAAAGGAGCTTTTCTATAGTTCTATTACTAGGAAGATGCCTATAGAGAAAGAAAAATCATCTACGGATAAATAAAAAGCATCTAACATTAATGTTATCTACAAGAGTAGGCCAAAAGTTCCACCCTTTTTGCTAATTATTAGGGCATTTGATAAGAATATTCATAATTATTTAGTTGATTTTGGATCTTTTTAAACTATTACACTTACTTCTATAAATCAAAATCTTGGTTTTACACCAAACCATTTAAAGAGGATAATTTCACAATTGGATAAGATATAGTGCTTGTAGTTGGTGAACTGAGGGATGTGCATATCCAAGTAGTATCTAAATCACATGTTCAAATGACCATTTATATCTTGATGGTGGAAAAAACTGAAGGCTATAGTCTATTGCTAAGTAGAGACTAATCCAAAACACTTAATAAATATATTTCTATAGAATTATCTCATAAATTGCTGCCATGAAGAGGAGTTACAAATCAAATTAGAATTGATAAAGAGTTGAGAATAAAGTATCCCATCATGGAGTATAATATCAATAATGAAGAGGTAAAGTATGAGTCTCCTAGCCTTGGTATTTATACTTTTACTATTCAAAATCAAGTAAAAAATATAGAACATAAAGGTTCTAAATATGTATAGACTTTACACTTTGATGGTGCTAGATCCAAGCAAGGATTAGGCATGGGAATTGAGATGATTGATCCTCAAGGTAAAAATTTATTAATAGAATATAGATTGATGATCCCCAAAAATTTCCTATTCTTGTCCTCATTTATTGTACTCATCCTTCTTGTTAACCATGCTTTTGAGTATTTTCCCATAAGTTTCCTTCCTCAATTTGCCATAATCCTGTAAATAGCATTATGTTTCTATACTCTTTGAATATATAAAATTATGTATTAGAATTAAATATATGATATTTATCTATTTCTTTAGGATGATTTTTATATAATGTGTTTTAAGGATGTTTTGGAGAAATAGGTATATAACATAGAATGCCCTGCAACAAAGGAATCTCATTACACAGACTATCCTACAACCATAATGTGACCAAAGCTATGAATGAATAGATTTTGATTCCTCTTTCAACTAAATTACAAAAACAACTATAATCTCCATTGAGCCTAATATGGAAGTGGTTGATATGGAAGTGGTTGAATAATGAAACAACTTTTTTTGTCCTGTAACAATGTTGTAGAATTCACATGAAAGATGACTTTAGCAAAAGATCCCAATTTTGGTTATCCTAAGTTGAATGTTTTTTAGATTAGAATATATATATATATATATATATATATATATATATATATTGTATAAAATAATCTCCTCTGCATTATATATGTGTGTAACAACAAATTTAAAAATTAGTAGATGTTGATTAGAGATTATCATAAGTATATTTTGTAAAGCAACTATTATTGTAAATTTTTGTAGTAATTCGTTACTGCATTTTTGATTAATATGAACAAGCATTTATAAATTAAATTAAGTGTTGTGAGAGGAAGGATTGAAGCTATAATCATAAGGATGAAGGGTCCTCTTTGGAAGTTTGCAATAATAATCCAAACCATTTAAATAGCTAAGCATGTTATTTGATTTCTTTATGCATTATGTGTTTTATTTTTGAATTGTGTAATTTACATACTTGATTAGATTTGTTTAAGGAAGCTTCCAATGTGTAAACATTTATTTCATAGTATTATGTTTATGTTTAAATTATAGTATTTCATTTACTATATGAATTCAACATCTTAGATAACAATTAGCAGAAGGTTAAATTAGAAAATTGAGTGTGCACATATAGTGATGTCATCCTATCAAGTCTATGTCCTCAGGTTGATATTTAAATGAAGTAGAGGGTACGGGTCTATGGTAACTCTCCTTGTTACTTTTGATTAAGATAAGTATATCTGATTGTGAATCAACTTTTAGTCATTTTTAGCACCATTATTGGGGAAGGGTGTCACACACTTGTAATATTTAATCTTGATAGCAATTATTTCTAGATGTTTATTTTTTTTATTTCTAAAGCTTGTTATTCTTTAGATTAAATATTGTGATGTCCCTTACTTAGGGGCTCCTTTCTTCCTACAAATGCTCTGATACCACTGTAATATCCCCTTCCAAACAGGGAATATATAAACACATAAAGCTCTGAACAAGATACAAATTGCAGAATAGATTCACATATGCATAAACAAATCACAATATAATATCTCAATAGCAAATCAAAGATCTCATCACTTGTTCTTCTGGACGATTACACAATTGAGTCTCTATTATACAAATAAAAGAATATTAAAATCTGGTCTTAAAACCTTGGCTTTTGCTAATCTGGAAGTGAAATCTGGATTCTGGAAGGTCTCTACTTTTCTATGTCGACACACAGACGCCGTCGTCAGTCGATATCTCACCGATGTCAGTCACTGTCAGTTGGCTTTCTGCTGACGTCGGTCTTCAGTCGACCAATGTCGGTCACTGGAAGCTCTTTGTCTACTGAGGTTAGTGCCTGAGCGGATCTGTACGGACCTGTACGGACTTAGTACGGCTGCCAACCTGTTTATTCTTAACCCCTGATAGCTAAATAACTTGATCTCAAGGATATATGATTCTAACACAATAGATCTATATCTGTATAACTTATTGGATCAAAAACTAAATAAAGAAATACCTAGAATATCTGTAATAACTTCTGTGTGAAGTTATCTCTCAAACCTGAAATTCTGTGATAACTTCTGGATGAAGCTATCTCTCAAATCTATACCTCTATGATAACTTTTGGATGAAGCTATCTCTCAATTTGGCAATAAATCAGCTGATATCTCACAGCCTCTAAATCACACACAATGAAGAGTTGACGTTCTCCACTATAATGGAATCTTAGAACCCTTGGCTCAGTCTTCACAGAAGAATTTCTCCAATTTCAATAATCAATTCATTTCATACATACCTCAATAATGGCCTCCATGAGAAACCCTTATACCCTCAAAAATATATGCTTGCCCTAATTAGGGTTTCTTAAATTAGAATTAGGGTTTCTAATTAAAAATAGGCAAAATAATTAATATTTGATTAAATCAATCAAATATTAATATCTCCCTCAATACATGTCAGATCCTCGAACCGATTGAAGCTAGTGAATCAGGGAGTGATTCCGCACATGACCATACCAAAATAAAGGCACTCCACTGCATATCAAATATCCCTAAAAAGTAGGAGCTCAGGCCAAATGTGTTTGAAAGAGCTCGAATGAAAACCAAATGTAGAAATCCTATGAATCAAAGTCAATACATGCTCCATTATGACCCTCTATCCATCCTATTAGCCTACGAAGGTTGCATAATAGGCTAATCATCAAGACTGTCAATGTCCCTGAAAAAGGGGACATGACAATCTGCCCCTCTGGAAATTGCTTGTCCCCAAGCAATCTCGGAGCAAGGGACCACTCCATCCACCTGGATCCCAAGGAAAAAGTTGTGTAACATCCATCATGTCACCAATCAACCCATGTGAATAAATCATCAACATCAACAGCATCAACAATATCAAAATCAGCAACTAAAAAACTGCACTCGACACCCAAACAACTATCTGAAGACCAACTGTAGATGCCGGTAGAAGAAACCACTCTATGGAACTCAAGCCAACTAAAACATCCACTCTGTCAAAATTCAAGTCCCTGTATAACTAATACCCACACCCAATTAGACCGTGGATATGACAATCATTGGTACCTGAGTCACTGACACCAAAACTAATCTCTAGATGCAAAGAAAAATAAGGAGCATACCTCACCGTATGATGCTGGTAAGAACCCCCAAACTCTGCTACTGGCTCACTATTGCCAAACTGGGACTCAATGGATGGCTCCAATCTCGGCTCAACAAACATCACCTCAACATCCCTGTAAGGTAATATAGTAGAAAGGGTTCATAAAATCTCCTCACCCAATCTGCTAATAGCACTAGTACCTCAGACAAGAACACCTTCTGTCATCTTATGTGAGTCTAGATGAACACCTGCACTATCCAGCAAATACTCCATGAATGGTTTAGTGCAATAAAAATTATATGTGGAAGCATCAACATACTCCCCCACACACCCCAACTGATCTCTCTGTAAAGGTGGCACAACCAACTGTACCACACTGTCATCCATGTGAGAATAATCAATTTGGATACACGAGTCCACTAGTATCTCAAACTCATCAGAATCAGGTACTCCCAAATCTTGAATATGTGTGTCAGCATCAGCAACATGCTCCTCAACAACAATTGTAGGAATGTACTCACCACCAACCACCTCAATATACAAATGATCATCTGTACTCTATAAATCAATGCCAAAGCTCATATCAATAGACAGAGTATCAACAACTGTAGCATCACTATCTAACTCTTCCATATGGAAAGAAACAACCGGTGAAACTAAGTCCTCAAAACTGTCCACTGTATTCTCCTGAGTGTCATCTGCAATAATAGGATCCTGGGACTCTTCTACAATCTCTGCCATAGCTGAGAGATCACCAACCCTCAGTGCACTAACATCTGAGCACACTTGTACACTCTGAGTGCGAGCATCTAAGTCATCCTCATCTTCACTATCTCCTATCTCATCATAATCATAATAATCATGGGACATGCTGCTCTCTCACCTAAGTGATCTGTAGTGCTCTCTCCTCAACTTAACAAAGTGATCAAAAGGCAACAACTTCTGAACTCGAGGTGGTACTAACTCCCACTCCTCATTCGCTGTCATATACCGTGTGGGTTTGTTTTTGGATGTAGGATATGAAAGAGATTCATTCAACCTCTTCAAACTTAGTTTCAACTTCCTCATATCATAGTCCCATCGACTCTGAGTATATGAAGTCATCATGATACTCTACCCAAGCTACCCAACAGGATGGCAAGACATTAGCTCTTATACCACTGTGATGTCCCTTACTTAGGGGCTCCTTTCTTCCTACAAATGCTCTGATACCACTATAATATCCCCTTCCAAATAGGGAATATATAAACACATAAAGCTCTGAACAAGATACAAATTATAGAATAGATTCACATATGCATAAATAAATCACAATATAATATCTCAATAGCAAATCAAAGATCTCATCACTTGTTCTTCTGGACGATTACACAATTGAGTCTCTATTATAAAAATAAAAGAATATTAAAATCTGGTCTTAAAACCTTGGCTTTTGCTAATCTGGAAGTGAAATCTAGATTTTGGAAGGTCTCTGCTTTTCTGTGTCGACACACAGACGCCATCGTCGGTCGATATCTCGCCGACGTCAGTCACTGTCGGTTGGCTTTCTGTTGATGTCGGTCTTTAGTCGACCGATGTCGGTCACTGGAAGCTCTTTGTCTACCAAGGTCAGTGCCTGAGCGGATCTATACAGATCTGTACAGACTTAGTACAGCCGCCAACCTATCTGTTCTTAACCCCTGATAGCTGAACAACCTGATCTCAAGAATATACGATTCTAACATAGCAGATCTATATCTGTATAACTTATTGGATCAAAAACTAAATAAAGAAATACCTGGAATATCTGTAATAACTTTTATGTGAAGTTATATCTCAAACCTAAAATTCTGTGATAACTTCTAGATGAAGCTATCTCTCAAATCTGTACCTCTATGATAACTTCTCGATGAAGCTATCTCTCAATTTGGCGATAAAGCAGCTGATATCTCACAGCCTCTAAATCACACACAATGAAGAGTTAACATTCTCCACTACAATGGAATCCTAGAACCCTTGGCTCAGTCTTCACAGAAGAATTTCTCCAATTTCAATAATCAATTCATTTCATACATACCTCAATAATGGCCTCCATGAGAAACCCTTATACCCTCAAAAAGATATGCTTGCCCTAATTAGGGTTTCTTAAATTAGAATTAGGGTTTCTAATTAAAAATAGGCAAAATAATTAATATTTGATTAAATCAATCAAATATTAATATCTCCCTCAATACATGTCGGATCCTCGAACCGATCGAAGCTAGTGAATCAGGGAGTGATTCCGCACATGACCATACCAAAATAAAGGCGCTCCGCTGCATATCAAATATCCCTAAAAAGTAGGAGCTTAGGCTAAATGTGTCTGAAAGAGCTCGAATGAAAACCAAATGTAGAAATCCTGTGAATCAAAGTCAAGCCATGCTCCATTATGACCCTCTATCCATCCTATTAGCCTACGAAGGTCGCATAATAGGCTAATCATCAAGACTGTCAATGTCCCTGAAAAAGGGGACATGACAAATATTTCTTGATTTCATAGTTTAAATTTCCCTTTTTCAAGTAGGATAGTGGAAATTAAAAAAAACCCCAATATTACTAACCCTATGTAGGTAGGGTGGGTAAAAAGTAAAAAAAAAAGTGTTTGATGTATGTAAAGTGAAGGGGACTATATAGGAATATTTTTGCCTAAATCATCAATCATTGCTACAAGATCAAAAATTCATCTTGTAGAAATTGAGAAACATGAAGGAATTCCTAAACATCACTTACAACTATCAATAGAAGAGGTAGAGAAGGAAGAATTTGTTGTTGGACTAGTAGCACAAGCTAAAGACCTTGAGGAGGTTCATACCCTTGGAAGAGACTCACATGTATCAACTTTGAGAATTCCCACCTTATCAACTCATACTTAGGAATCTAAAATTTGTTTCCCTCTGTTGCCCATATTTCTTGCTAAGGAGGCATTTAAGGTTATTCTTGCTCCTAGAAAAAACACTAGGCCAATAGAATCTTCTAATTTAGAGAGACTCTTTACCAAGACACTAGTTGAATATTATAAAACCTCCACACCATCCCCATTATATAGGAAGTCATACATTTCTAAGTAAAAAGATAAAGTCTCCATCTTCTACACCCTAGGAAATAAAAGAATTGATAGGAATTTTGAGCAATGGGTAATAACAACCTCTGATATACCAACATAAAGAGTATTCATAGGGGATTACCAAGAAGAAAACACTACCAATGATTCCACTAATTTCTAATTTTTTATTCTTACTACTGGTATAAATGTACCCATGAAGAATACACCTCACTCTACCCTCCCTACTTTCAAGGGAAAAACATCTGAGGATCTAGACACATTTATTTTTGAGTTCAACATCATATGCCATAGCTATGATTATAATCAAGATGCTTAGAAACTCAAATTGTTTCCAACAACACTTAAAGATGCAACACTTAGATGGTTTATGGGAATTGGAAAGGATGCCATTTCTACTTGGGAATAAATGAAGGAAAAGTTTCTGATGAAATACCAAGACTATTACAGGGGCAAGAACTACATGAGAGATGACATATTCCAAATGACACGTGCTGATCATGAGTCATTGGAATAATATATAAAAATATTTTTTTTTAGCTTAAAAAAATCCAAGTAAACTATAATTAACAAGGAATCAATCAAGATGATATTCCTGAAAGGGATTAGAGATGATTATCTGGAGGCACTAGATCTAATGTCTTGTGGTGATGTTTCTACACTTCCCTTTGATGAACTAATAGTTATATGTACAAACTACTTCAAAACAATCATGAATAAAAGTAGGGGTAAAATCCTTCCTATAGTATTTATAGTAGACTATTTAAAGGCGAAGTTAGCAACCTACTCTAAGAAATGAAATAGGACATTATTAGCCACCTAGCTACTCAACTTGATACATTACATATATAGAGGAAGTAAGACGAAATTGAGAAAGCCTTAGCCACCTATTATCTTGAATGTAGAAAGAAGAAGTCAGATTACACATGTCATTCTATTAAATCTCATTTAGCCAGTATAACCAAGGAGAATCTTGAGATAGTAGAGATACATGCCATATGAAAAGATGATAATCAAGTGTTTTTTGTGGCTCAATAAAAACCATGGGTATAAAGATTAGGTATGCCATCAAACTCTATGTTTGTAAATTCTTAATTCTCAAATAATCCTAAATATGGTTCTTAGACAAATATACCATATCAAAATTGGTCCCAAACAAGTTGATAGCTACCCCAAAATCAGTTATGGATGCAATAGAATGGATAATAACCTCAACCAAGGCAATTCTAAAACTAACAATGGTTTTTTCCCTTTAATCCATGACAACAATAATGGAGAGGTAATCAACGATTTATCCAACAAATTTAATAACCATAAAAACAAAAATAGGCCATAATACCAAACAATCAACAACCTATTTAAACCACTTAATTATCCACCCAGCCCATCCCCAATCCTACCAATAAGTTGGTCTAACCAACACAATTCACTGAAATAATGTAAAATACAACATACACCTTGGATATTAATAAAGTTTTACTTCACTCAAGTCATGTTCTTCCACAACTCACCTCACCCATAATCATATAAAAATTTGAAGCAACCCCACTCCATACTAATCCACAACCACTCATGGCCAATCCTGAGCCAAGTCCATTCAAAAATTAAAAAAAAATGATAATCCTCCATTTTCAGAGAGATTGAACATATCATTTCCTAAACCAGAGCCTACATTCAATATTTTAGGACAAATCAAGAATGTGTGTGTAAAAATCCCACTCTTTTAAGAAATAAAGGATATTTCTATCTATAATAAAGCTATTAGAGAGCTATGTTTAGAAAAATCGGGAAGAAATAAGAAGGATCCTAAAATAGTCTAGGTTATAAGCCAACTAGTAGATATTATGTTGGGAAATATAGTTAATGTTAGCATCTATAGACAATCCATATTCAATACTTTAATTGATTTAGGTGTAGCCATCAATGTGATGACCATGGAAACCATACAACAACTAAAACTTACCACTCTCTATCTAACACGCACCATCCTCTAGATAGCTGACAAATCAACTTTTAAAGCTAAGGGGATTTTTAAGGACCTTATTATCACTATGTAATCTTGGAAATATCCTATAGAATTTATTATTATATATCCAAAAAATAACATGGGGGGTTATCCTCTCATCCTTGGCTGCCCATGGTTGGCCACCGCTGATGCTTTTATTGGCTATAGGTTAGGAAATGCTAATTTCCAACAAAAATGACACCAAGAAATTGGTTCTATATCCACTAACTTAGCCTTCCTATAATGATGGCCCAACCCCTTAGATTGATGAATTTGAATAAGCTATCTCCTTGAAGACTCTTTGCATAATTAATCAGAGTCTAGCTCTTCAAGCATAAGAAGAAGACATTATCCTTACTAGTATCCCATAAAATACCTATCGATAGGATCATGTAGCCACAAACCCATTGTAATGTATGCCATGTCCTCTTAATAATACCTTTCCTGAGAATGATCTTGATAAAACTACAAGATACATTTGGACATTCCATCAATTGATTCTCCATCAATCTAGCTATGCTCCTTCAATCACCAACATAGAAACCATGCTTTCTTTAACAAAGCAAGTAGACATTATGCTAAACAAACCTCTCAATATTATCACCTCCTTAACACCCTAGGAAGAAATTCAATTACTTATAATGTTGATAAATCACATAACATTTGTCAGGGATTACCATGACATGAGAATAATAACCCCATATTTATGCATGCATCACATTTACATTAAAGAAGAATGCAAACCTATTCACTAACCCCAATGATGAATGAATATTATAGTTAAAGATATTATCAAAACTAAGTTATAAAAACTCTTGATCCTATTTTAGATAACTAGTGGGTCTCTTCCCTGGTCATTGTCCCTAAAAAAGGGGACAAATGGTGTATTTCATTGACTATCAAGAATTGAATGCTACTACTAGGAAGGATCACTTTTCCCTTCCATTTATTGATCAAGTGTTGGATACATTAATAGGGAAAAAGTACTTTTCCTTATTAGATGGATATAGTGGTTATAATCAAATATGAATTACTCCACAAGACTAAGATAAAACTAGTTTTACTTACCATTTGGTCTTTGCAATGCCCCAATTAATTTTTAAAGGGCTATTTTGAGAATATTTTCTAATATTTCCCATAAGTGTGTTGAAATTTACATGGATGATTTCACTATTTATGGGTAGACATTTGAAGAAATGCTCACTAATCTTGAGAAATTTTTTCAATGTTACCAGTACCACCAATTATCTTTGAGCAATGAAAAGTGTTACATGCTTATGACTGAAGGGATTGTGTTGGGACATCACATATCCCCTACTAGAATTCAAGTTAACCTAGAAAATATAAGCATCATTAAGGATCTACCCACACCAAATAAGTAGAAATATGTTTGAATATTTTTAGGACATGTTGGTTACTATAGATGATTCATCAAATATTTTAGTAAAATTGCCACCCCATTGTTTGGACTGCTTACCAAGGATGCTAAATGGACTAATGATTGTCAAACTATCTTTCAACAACTCAAATACTTTCTCAAAAAAACTCTTATTCTAAGAGATCTTGATTGGAAGAAGCCTTTTCACATCCACACAGATGCATCTAACATCACTTTAGGTTCTATATTTGACCAAAAAGATGAATCCTGAGTTATGCAATTTATTTTATCAGCAAGAATCTTCAAGGGGCTGAAATTAACTACACTAACAAAGAAGGAATTTTTTTACCATAATTTATGCCATCAAAAAAATTTGACACTAAATTAAAGGTTACCAAGTATTCATCCACATAGATCATGTAGTAATAAGCTATTTAATGAATAAACCTACTATAATAGGTAAGATAATTCAATGGTTGCTTTTAATACAAGAGTTTAATATTACCATTATGGATAGACCAGGTAAGGATAATGTAGTAGTAGATTTTATATCTCGACTACAAAATGATGAGCACAATCTTATTGTTGATGAATTTTTCCAAATGAAAATTTATTTACAGTAACAATTCAATCTCCTTGGTTCATATATATTGCTAACTATCTTGATACAAGATAATTACCACAACATTTCTCATCTAAGGAAAAACAACATCTGATCCAAAAGGGTATACATTATTCTTGGATTGTAGGATATATCTATATCATTGGACCAGATTTAGTTATGAGAAGATGTATCTGAGAAGATTAAGCTTATGACATTCTTAGAGACTACCATGATGAACCTTATGGGGGTCATTTTTCTACCAAATAGACTACCATGAAAGTACTCACTACCAGATATTATTGGCCTTATCTACATAAGAATGACATGATGTATACCTATAGATGTGATCAATGTTAGTATAAGGGAAAACCCACTCACTCTCTGATGAAATGCCATTACAACCACAATTGGCTTTGGGACCCTTTGACAAATGGGGACTAGATTTTGTATGTCTCATTGATCCTAAATCCAATAATAAAGAATATATACTAGTGTGCACTAATTTTGTCACAAAATGGGTTGAGGTCAAAGCCTTAACCCATGCTCAAGATGATAAAGTATCTAAGTTCTTATATGAATAAATCTTCACCTAATATAGATTACCAAGAGAAATAGTCATAGACCAAGGCCCACAGTTCACAATAGACCTCATAATTGCTTTGGTAAAAGAATATTAAATCAAACACAAAAAGTCTACCCCTTACCATCCTCAATCAAATGGTCAAGTGAAAGTGACAAGTAGAGAATTGGAAAATATCCTCACTAAGATTATCAGACTATATAGAAAATATTGGTCAACTCATCTTCTAAAAGTAGTCTAAGCTTATAAAATCACCTAGAAAACCATAACTGGTTTCACTCCATGTGAACTAGTTTATGTTAAAAATCCTATTATTCCCATTGAGTTTGAACATAAAAAATTAAGGACAACACTTGATTTGGGCTTAGATATTTCCCAAGCTCAACAAGATAGGATCATGAAACTGAATGCACTTAATGAAATAAGGAAGTACTTCATCACACTGAAATGGTGAAAAGACAATGTATGGGTTGGCATGACAAGAACATCAAGACTAAGAATTTTCCAATCTAATGATTGGGCACTCCTTTTTGAATATAAATACAAGGATAATAAAGGAAGGCTGTAGTCCAGATGGTTTTGGCCTTATGGGATTAAACAAGTTCTTGATAATGAAGCTGTAAGTTCATGACCATTGACTCTGTTTAGTTCCAACTACTTGTTAATGTCCACAGGCTCAAGATGTATAAGAAACCATTTTTTAAGGAAACTCTTACTCACCAAATTCTTGAAGAACAAAATCCATCTCTTCTTCATGAAGCAAATTAATCTATTCCTGTAGCTAAAGGGTATTTCTGTCAACCCTTATCTAATATTTTCCAAGAATAATAAAAATTCCTTGCAACCAAGAACAAATCATTCACAATGTCTTGGTTCAAGCTAAATAAAATCTTACCTCTTGGATTCCTATGATTCTAGTTGAGTTTGGAATAGAAAATTTGAAAAAAAAAAAAAATTTAGCAATGAAAAACTTCAGGCATTGCTGACAGATGTTGTCTCAGAAAACTAGGTCACTGACTGATCAACACTCGTTAAAAAATGAAAGAAAAAGGGAAATAATGCAATAAAAAAAATTGTTTTCATTTATTTTTACTTTTAAATTCATTCCCTTAGAGTATAAATACATTCTCCTTCTTGCTACAAGATGAAAAACTTGTTTCTATAGGAAACATTTCTTGCTACAGGATGTATTTTTATAATTCCATCCTACATAAAATGTTTTACTCCCAATCAAATGAAAACACATGCCAGACCGCCACTTTGAATCATAATTTACGCATTAATGATAGGTATTCCTACAATTAACAAGGTAATTATTTTATATTTATATCATGTCATAAATTTTAATTATTACTAAGATGATGGGTCTTAATGCTATTAACATTCCACCATATCTTATCCTTATCATGCCAACTCGCTATATTTTTTTCTTTACTGATTGATGAGACCTTTGATGTGCTCCTACTACCACCCTTTATTATTTCCATGAGCCATTTATTCATGTTGGATTCATCCTTTAAGGATAAATAATAATTTAAGTTGGGGGGAGATTTTTCATAATTCAAATGGATTATTTTGCTCCTAAAGCAAGAATTACAAACATTTCACCAAAGCCACAAAAACCTTACTACAATAACATGGACATATAAATCAAATTTAATCTCATAATATGGGATTAGACTTTCTTAAACATGAACCACTTGATATCATTCCTTTAACCTATAGCTCAGATATCTTGGACCTATTCCAGAATGTAGGATGGGTGTAATATTTTGAGAGGATACAGACCCTAGATTAAGGAACTATAGAAGAATTCATTGGCTCATTTCATAACAACCTAGAAATAGTAATAGGAATGGATATAATTTCGACATAAACTATCATTAGTAGAGTAACAAGATTACCATGAATAGTGGAGGCATGGCAAGAAAAAAATGATGCTGAAGTAGAGAGGCAAAAATTCATCAAAGAAAATGAAAGCCTAAAAATTTCAAAATAGGGCACTACATAGTTATCTTTAGTAAGAAGATGGGCCAAAGATTATGAGTTCATCTACACATATTTCACTTATGAAGGGAGATATTTCATGCTGCATGGCATTCAATTCAAGTTCATTAATCATTTACGGCATGGTATAGAGATAAACATACCCAAATTCTTGCTCCACATGATCAAAAAAATGGTAGAGGAATTTTAAAGAGGTAATTCCAAATCTCTTTCCCATCATTATTTAATCCAATTGATTGTTCAAGATTATTTGTAAAGGACTAGACCCAATATAAGGTGGGAATTTTTTTTCCAAGTACCAAGAAACATAGAAAGTGATAGAGAGGGAAATGAAATAGAAGAAGAATTGAAAGTAGAAGAACAAAGATCAAAATAAGCCATTCCTATAGCTCCACAAGAACCTATAATAGAAAACCTTCCTACAGCTACACAAGAACTTATAGAAGGAGACCTTGTAGATTCATAAGAACTTAAAAAAAGAGACCTTCCTATAGTCACATAATAACCTATAGTAAGGATTGAATAAAGGACTTCCACAAACATGGAATTCAAAAGAAAAAGGAAGAAACTCATTCTCCAACCTGATTTAGAAAGTTTGAGGAGGAACTTACACCTTCTTCCAAAAAGGTCAAGGTAACCTCTAATCCTCATAGATATCATAGATTGAGAATAAAAATGAGAAATAAACCTTCTTATATTATTTAATTAATGAATAATCTAGAGAAAATATATTGCCAGTAGTGATGAATCTCTAGAGGCTAAAAAAAATAAGGGAGAATGTTCTCTAGAATACAATTAGGAGGAAAAATAAGTAGAGAAAAATCTTGAAGAGTTGTAAGAGGAACCAATGCAGGAAGAAATAGAACAAATAGAGCAACCTACCATATAAGTGGAATTTCCCATTTTATAGCAAGCCCTACAAGAAATTGAGTGACTAAGAAAGAAGATACATGATCAATCTAGAGGAGGACTAGATGCACATGCTGCAATAGCTTTTTAGCTATAGCCCTCTACCAAAGAACATCTTGAAATCATCATTTCATAACCTTATATAGAGGTAAATCAACAAGAAGAACCTATAACCACCCAAGAAGTCAAGTATCATTCCTCATTTGCAATATATTATAAATTAATGAATTGGATGGATAGTTAGTATAAAAGTTTAAAGGCATTAACAAAATAAAATAAGAAATTGAAAGAAGAGAATAGGTTCAAGGAAGAGAGAATATCCAAACTATAGTATAAAATTTAATACATGGCTTGTCTTACCCAAGAGCTCATTGACTATAGGCCTCATACAAAAGCATGTTTAGTTTATCTTGAGGATCAATGGCATAAATTTAAATTTATGAGAACTTATTGTGAAGTAATTAATCCCATCTCATTATTTTAAATATATAAAGAAAGCTCACAAGAAGAACAAGCATAATTGTGTGAGTTCTATCTTCACAACTATGTTGTCCCTTATGACAGGGAATAGAACCCTAATCTATATGTTGGAGATGTCCAACTAAAGGAAATTTCATCATATCTATTGAATGAAAAAAGAAGAGGAAGAGAATTAATTGAATATAATAAATAGGAGAATGAAAGACAACTAATTATTAGGAGAGAGTCAATGACACCTAATGTTATATTGACTGAATGGGTTAATATCATGTTGAAGAAGGAAGACAAAACTTGGTTTACTAAGAATTATGATGAAGTCAAATATTTTTACTTAGGATTGAAAACTATTGTTGGTATTATAGCCAAATATTACTACATTGAATGATGGAATGAGCTCACTCCTTCACTAAGGAAAAGAGAGACATATTCCTCTTTTAACTTAAAGTAAACATTTAATAAGATCACAAAATATATTTTGCTTTCAGGAGAAATAGGATCTTAATTGTTGAGCCTCAAATTATAACCCCCTCTATTTTGGTATCATGTTATAGATTGGTAAGATAAATCCCCATTGGATGAATCCAAGAAGATCAAAATTTGGTAATTGTTTGAATAGAGGCATGGATTTTATGCTCACCTTACTAGTGGTGCCATAAATACCATGATTTTAGAATTATTTGTGAAATGGAAATGAACCAGTTTGTTGCTCATGGTCAAGTAATATCTTAAGTTAGGGGGTGTGATAAGCCCCAAAAATGTCCTATTCTTGTCCTCATCTATCACACTCATCCTTCTTATTAACCATGCTTTGAATTACTTTCCCATAAGTTTCCTTCCTTAATTTGCCATAATCTTGTAAATAACATTATGTTTCTATACTCTTGGAATAGTTAGAATTATGTATTGGAATTAAATATATGATATTTATTTATTGCTTTAGGACTTTTTTTATATAATGTGTTTTAAGGATCTTTTGGAGAAATAGGTATATAACATAGAATGTCCTATAATAAAAGAATCTCATTACATGGACTATCCTAGAGACATTATGTGACCAAAGCTATGAATGAATAGATTTTGATTCCTCTTTCAAATTACCCATAAAATTAACTATAAAATCCATATATTCCAATAAGGAAGTGATTGAATAATTAAATACCTTTGTTTGTCCTACAATAATGTTGTAGAATTCACATGAAAGATGTGTTAACCAATTTTTTCCCAATAGGCAAAATTTTGATCCCCTTCTTCCCTTACTATTCGAAGCCAGTCAATTTCAAGTTGCATAAGTTCAACATAGGTTTCAATCTACATAGTGCAAATGGTTCTTTGGCCTAGTTTAACACAAAGTTCATCGCTCAGTTTAAGCACGTCAATTCAACAAGCATTGAACCATTGAACCATTGAACCAATTTTGGTTCAACAGGCTTGGTTCAATGAGCTTGGTTCAATGAGTTTGGTTCAAAGCGAGTGGTTCAATATTCAACACTTATTTCATCGATGTGAAATGGTTGAACCATTGAACTATTGAACCAATTTTGGTTCAATGGCTTGGTTCAACACTTGGTTCATAAGCCAATTTCAATCAGTCGGCTCAGTTCAAGTTCATCAGTGCGCAATGGTTCAAAGGTATGCCCAATTGGCCAGGGGGTAGTCCGAAATTCAAATGACCTTGCGGAGGGTAGGAACTTCAAAGGAAAAGGATTAGGTAGGTTCAAATTCATTTAAGTCCTGAATTCCTTTAGACTTTTTTCTCGAAGGAATTCCTTCAAACAAAAAGTCTGAAGGAATTCGGGTGTAGCTCAAATCAAAAGGCCAGGGCCGGGGAGAATTGCCATGGACTTTTTTTCCATGGGAAAATGTCCATGGACAAAAGCTCATGGAAAATATACAAAGTACGGGAGGCAGTCCAAAGGAATATAGCAACCCACCAAAGGACCCCGAAGGGCAAGTGCCCTTGTGGGGGACTCTCACCCCAAATACAAAGGGGCACTAAGCAAAGTCGAGAAAGTACTAAGGAGATACGAAAGACAAAGGAGTGCCTATAGAGAAACTAACAAAGGACCTGATGATGTTTTGATAGGGATGATGATGTCTTAGAAGCCATCAAAGTTAAGAAAACAAATTAGCCATTGGTTTTCAAAGTGAGAGAGCGCTAACCATGAGAGCCTAGAATGCAGTGACCTGCCAAGAAGTTCACCCTCGAGGGCTGAAGGAGCTAGAAGAGACAAGATAAGAAAAAGGACAAATCTTAGGAAACAAAGAGAGAGAGGTGCCATGTGAAGGAATAGACTGCCAAGTGGTGAAGGAAAGCACCAATTGGAGAAGTGACTCTAGCAAGTGAAACAGTGCTTGTGAATTGACCATTAGAGATGCAAATAGCTAGCAGTGCAATTGGTTTTCTCCATTTCACCTTAATGAGTGGATGAACTATGTAAATCACCTTGAAGAAGTGGCCTTACAAATAGACAAAGGGCATAGCTCATTAATGTTTTGACCAGCCTGCTCTTCCCAATGAGGGGACACAAATGGGCCACTTGTAAAAAGGGGCACCAAAAAGGCCTCCTTTCTTCTCATATTTATTGAAGACTTGTAATTTAAGAAATTATCTTCCACATTTTGTAAGGCATAGCCTTGGAAAAATTTCACCTAAATCAATAAACACATTTTTACCTCTATCTTGGATAGACATTTCTATGTATGTTTTGAGTGTTAGTTTGTGTTCAATCATTGTCTCTTGATGATTTTCATAGGTTCAACACCAGCATATTTGTTGTCTACAAGGTGCCATTATTGTAGCTAAAAAGAGGAGAGCTACATTTGGAAGTGCAGAACAAAGAAATTACTTACAGTGTGCATTTCATAGCACCTTGGTGAATCTCTATTTTTTGTATTTTCATGAAAGCTTCCCTACCAGTTTCTTGTAGTTTGGTTCTTCTACCAGGTCTGAAGTGTATGTATGTGTATGTCTGATTTAAAGAGTGGATGTGAGAAGGTCAACTTATTTTGGTGCATCACCTCTTTAGAGTAGTTTGTTTTCCTATCTCTCTCTCCCTTTTCATCCCCCCCATTATATATATGTATATACATGTATTTGCACTTATTGGAATGAACATGATGCATCAAGGGAGCTAGCCCTTATCTAGAGACTCTCCCCTCTAGCTTCACCAGTCCCATAGGAGAGAGGGGAGTTTGCATAGTTGTGAGGAGAAGGTAGGAGCTCAGCCTCCTGCCAAGGGTGCAATCTTCGATGTCAACAGTTTTGGCACACCCGATGGGACTAACTGGGACAAGTGTCCAAAGAGTTGAAGAATTTTTGGTGTGTTCTTCAACTGACCAGCCTTTAGAGGCTTTGCATCAAACACTAATGATGAATTCAAGTTGAATCTACTAGTTGAGTAGCCTGGTGCCATCAAAAATCTTACTTTTATATGTATAATTCTTTTACACAGAATCATGGACCTTCTTTTCCTTCATATGACTATGATCAGGCTCTAGATATTTATGCAATCCCCTCAAATAGCTCTCCTATTTGCCCTACAATGATAAGGGAGGTGGTGCTAGAGTTTGAGAGGTAGATAATGGATATTAACAGACTGGAGGAGTAGTACAGGTATCAGAAGGAACTGATGTATAAGGAGGAGCATATGTTTAGGCAAGCACATGCCTTAAAATATATGGAGGAGGAGGTAGCAAAATGGATAAATCCATTTATCCAAGGTAGACAGCCTTGTATGCCCCTTCTTATTCTGAAAAAATCCCCCTTTTTTGCACCAAATCCTTTCTATCAGATAGCACTTGCTCACTCTAGCTCATCAAATGCATCTGCTCTTAATCCTGTGCGCTTGGCTTTCCAACACTAGAGGGCATTAGAATAACCCCCCATAGAGATAAACCTTCTAAACTCCTTAGATCATGAATCTTCCATTGGGGGAAATACCACCAGCTAGCACGTCCCTCTTTTAGAGACCCTTCCAGTGCATCAATAGTCTCTTCCTTGCATTCCTCAACCTCCCCAAGTCTTTCAATGTGATGTGCAAATTCCAAGTTGGAGGAAAGAATGCTAGAAACCAGCCCAGAGCCTTGAAGAGGATGATGCTGGTGACCTCTAAGAAAGACTCTTTCAAGATAATCTAGCCAAGCAAATTTAAGATTTAGAGGCTAGGATGAGACTACTTCTTGAAGGAGAGATAGAACTTCTAGAGCTTGCAGAGGAGCCCTAGGACCTTGGAGAAAGCAAAGTTGCTACCTATTCATAGGAGCAAAATTCCAATTTTGAGATCCTAAACTAGGGAAAAATAATAGAATCATGGGGTAGGAAGGAGGAGAAGCAAGGTTTTTCTCAAAACCTTAAAGAAGCTGAAGCTGCTCCTACTCACGATAATGCTGATAACCTCTAGGAAAAGCTTTTCCAAGAAGATCTAGCTAGGAGAATAGTAGAGTTGGAATCCAGAGAGATTCCTTAGCCAATGTGTGATGGACAGCTTAGACCAAACAACACATTCTATGTCTGAACACACCCCATACTACACATTTCCAAGAGAGATATCAGGCCACACCTGATATTGATGAAGTGCTAACCAAGTGGAAGGAGAAGAATCATTCAATTCTAGCTCAAGGACTGCCTCCTCTTCCACATGTTTTCTCCACTTCACCCCTTCTCAAGGAAGAACCTGTTCTATAGGAGGTGAGTTAGGAGTAGAAGATCCAATCTATAGTTCTTCAAGAGGCTGTCATGAGTGACAACAAAGAATAAATCATCATCAATGCTCCTTGTGAAGACCTTATCAGCAAGGGAGAAGATGCAAGTCTTGCATATATGCAGATGTTCTAGCAATACGAGGAGGAACAAATGCATGGTAAGCTCTCTTCCCCTGTATTTGATGAACTTACTTGTTGCTTTGATGAGAAGGATGACTACACTAAGGAGCCTGAGTTGGAGGAGGATCAAGAGGATACCTTTGAACATCTAGAGGTCCTGATCTTTGAGGAGGAAAAGGAGAGGTCTGTCTTCTTGGAGGAATGCCTTGTAGAAGAGACCTTTAAACAGAGAGGTGATGTTTTGTGGGATGAGCAATCATTTTTTGAGTCCATTTTAGTTATCACCATAGTCACCCTTCTTCAATAAGGCCAAAAGGAATCATAAGATGAGTCTGACAGAGTCTTCAACGAGGTAGAAGGAAACAAGTCAGACCATGATACATTGCAAAGGGAATGTGTAGATCAAAGGGCTTATGGTGATGAGCCAACATCCATTGATTTCTTGGTGAGGAGCACCAATATGAAAGATCATCATTCAACAAGCCTCCAAGAACAAGAAGAATACATGTATGTTGGAGGCATGTTTGAATCTGATCCACTTGAATACAAGCCAACTTAGGTGACAGGCAAGAGGAGCAAGTCACCAACTCTCTTTTTCATTCAGCTACTTTCTTGGCACCATAAGTCTTCTTGCTAGGAAGGGGACTTGAGAAGTTTTCCCTTTGATCTAGGAGGGAGGTGAACTTTCTTGGTTAGCTATATATAGTAGTTTGTTTTCAATTTCTTTTCCTACTTTCCCTAAGTGCACTTTGCACAAGTAGTGTTGTTTAGCCTTGTGTGTTTCCCTTTGCATATGGGGTAAAAAGCTTCATGTTTGATTCTTAGATCTTTTGGGGCTATTGTTAACTTTCATCAAAGCTGCATCTGACTCTGTGCCCAATGGACTACAAGGCAACTAGTCTTTAAGCATAGCAGGCATGCTTCCCTTGGGAGTCACCAATCTGTTGACCAATTTTTGTCCAATAGGCAAAATTTTGGTCCCCTTCTTCCCTTGCTATTTGAAGCCAATCAATTTCAGGTTGCACAAGTTCAACACAAGTTTCAATTGGCATAGTGTAAATGGTTCTTTAGCCTAGTTCAACACAAAGTTCATCACTCAGTTCAAGCACCTCAATTCAACAAGCATTGAACCATTGAACCATTGAACCAATTTTGGTTCAACGGGCTTGGTTCAATGAGCTTGGTTCAAAGCGAGTGGTTCAATATTCAACACTTGGTTCATCAATGCACAATGGTTAAACCATTAAACCGTTGAACTAATTTTGGTTTAATGGCGTGGTTTAACACTTGGTTCATTGGCCTAGTTTAATCAGTCAGCTCAGTTCAAGTTTATCGGCGCGCAATGGTTGAACCACTTGAACTGTTGAACCATTTTTGGTTCAATGGCTTGGTTCAAAGGTATGCCCAGTTGGTCGAGGGGTAGTCCAAAATTCAAATGCCCTTGTGGAGGGTAGGCACTTCAAAGGAAAAGGATTGGGTAGGTTTAAATTTTTTTAAGTCCTGAATTCCTTCAGACTTTTTGCTTGAAGGAATTCCTTTAGACAAAAAGTCTAAAGGAATTCGGGCACAGCTCAAATCAAAAGGCCAGGGCTGGGGAGAATTTCTATGGAATTTTTGTTTGTGGGAAAATGTCCATGGACAAAAGCCCATGGAAAATATACAAAGCACCAAAGGCAATCCAAAGGAACATAGCAACCCATCGAAGGACCTTGAAGGGCAAGTGCCCTTGCAGGGGAATCTCAGCCCAAATACATAGGGGCACTAAGAAAAGTCAGGAAAGTGCTAAGGAGATATGAAAGACAAAGGAGTGCCTGCTAGAAACCAGCAAAGGACTCAATGACATTTTGACAGGGATGATGACGTCTTAGAAGCCATCAAATTTAAGAAAACAATAGCCGTTGGTTTTCAAAGTGAGAGAGTGCTAACCATGAGAGCCCAGAATGCAGCGACCCACCAAGAAGTTTTCCCCTGAGGGCCAAAGGAGCTATAAGAGACAAGATAAGAAAAAGGACAAATCCTAGGAAGTAAAGAGAGAGAGGCTCCACATGAAGGAATAGACTGCCAAGTGGTGAAGGAAAGTGCCAATTCGAGAAGTGACTCCAACAGGTGAAACAGTGCCTATGAATTGAGCATTAGAGACGTAAACAGCTAGCAGTGCAATTGGTTTTCTCCATTTTGCATTAATGAGTGGAAAAACCATGTAAATCACCTTGAAGAAGTGGCCTTACAAATAGACAAAGGGTGCAGCTCATTAATGTTTTGACTAGCCTACTCTTCCCAATGAGGGGATGCAAATGGACCACTTTTAAAAAGGGGCACCAAAAAGGCCTCCTTTCTTCTCATATATATTGAGGAATTGTCATTTAAGAAAGTATCTTCCAAATTTTGTAAGGCGTAGCCTTGGAAAATTTTTATCTAAATCAATAAATGCATTTTTACCTCTATCTTGGATAGACATTTCTGTGTATGTTTTGAGTGTTAGTTTGTGTTCAGTCATTGTCTCTTGATGCTTTTCATAGGTTCAACACCAACATATCTGTTGTCTACAAGGAGCCATTTCTACAATTGACAGGAGGAGAGCTACATTTGAAGGTGTAGAACAAAGAAATTACTTACAGTGTGCATTCCACAACACCTTGGTGAATCTCTATTTTTTGTGTTTTCATGAAAGCCTCCCTACTAGTTTCTTGTAGTCTGGTTCTTTTGCCAAGTCTAAAGTGTATGTATGTGTATGTCTAATTTAAAGAGTGGATGTGAGAAGGTTGACTTATTTTGGTGCATCACCTCTTTAGAGTAGTTTGTTTTCCTGTATCTCTCTCCCTTTTCATCCCCCCCATTATATATTTGTATATACATGTATTTGCACTTATTGGAATGAACATGATGCATCAAAGGGAGCTAGCCCTTATCTAGAGACTCTCCCCTCTAGCTTTTCTAGTCCCACAGGTGAGAGGGGAGTTTCCATAGTTTTGAGGAGAAGGCAGGAGCTCGACCTCCTGCCAAGGGTGCAATCTTTGACGTCAACAAGATGACTTTAGCAAAAGGAGCCAATTTTGGTTATCCTAAGTCTAATGTTTCTTAGATTGAAATATATATTATTTTGTATAAAATAATATCATTTGTGGTATATATATGTGTGTAACAATAGAGTTGAAAAGTAGTGGATGTTGATTAGAGATTATCAAAAGTATATTTTGTTAAGTAACTATTATTGTAAATTCTTGTAGCAATTCATTACTACATTTTTGATGAACAAGCATTTTTGAATTCAATTAAGTGTTGTGAGAGGAAGGATTGCAGTTGGAGTTGAAAGGAGGAAAATCCCCCTTTGGAAGTCTGTAGCAATAATCCAACCCATTTAAATAACTAAGCATGTTATTTGATTCTTTATGCATTATGTGTTTTATTTTTGAATTGTATGATTTACATTCTTACTTAGATTTATTTAATGAAGCTTCCAAAATGTAAACATTTATTTCATAGTATTATGTTTATGTTTAAATTCTAGTATTTCATTTACTGCATGAATTTAACAACTTAGATAATAATTAGTAGAAGGTCAAATTAGAAGATTGAGTGTGCACATATAGTGATGTCATCCTATCAAGTCTACATATTTGGGTTGACATTTAAATGAATTAGAAGGCATAGGTCTATGCAACTCTCCTTGTTCATTTTGATCAAGATAAGTATATCTAATTATGAATCAACTGCTAGTCATAGATTGTAATTTTCATGCACAAATAATAGAGCTGAGTATGAGGCTTTAATTCTAGGATTAAAATTTGTACTTAAAAATAATGTGAAATAGATATTAGTATTTGGTGACTCAGAACTAGTGGTCAACCAAGTCAAAAATAAATATCAGTACAAGCTATCTTATTTTAAAAGGTACAAACATAGAGCATGGGACTTGATGGAAAGATTTAAAGTTCTTAATCTAGTATCCCTTCCCAGAGATCAAAATCAAGCTACCGATTTAGTAGCTACTATCACTATTGATCTGGAGCCCCTTCAAATATATAAGATAAAAAGGTTCTCCATTAAATTAGTGCCTTGTCCTTATGTTCTTGAAAATATAGAAAATTTTCACGTTGTTGATGATGACCAACAAATTATTTAGTTTCTAATCAATTTAAGGGAATTTAAATCCTAAATAATTGATGGAAAGGACATTAATTACCTCTATCAAGATGAATTAGATAAGAAAGGTATTATCTAACTCAAAGAAAATTGTATCCTAGTTGGGTTGGTAATTTTGGAGGGGTAATTTGATATATGTTGTACCTGGAAAATGTCAATCATTTTTAAGACAACATATAAGCTATTTTGGTCTTGCAAGACCAAAATATCTCTTCCCATTTCAAAAAATTGTTCTAAGCTTTCAAAATTGGGATTATTCAAGCTTTTTCAGTCAAAAGATTAATGGTTCAACAGGTTCAAAGGTTTCTATAGGCAGGTTCAATCAAAAGAACAAGTTTTTGACAATTAGTCATTTTTAGGACTAGTTCAATCGAGTTCAAAAGGTTCAACGTGATCAATCAGGTTCAAAAGGTTCAACGGGTTCAAGGTTCAATGGGTTTAACGAGGCTTGTTTCAAAGAATCTTGGTTTAAGTAGTCAATAGAAACAAGGGAATGAACCATTGAACCATTGAACCAAAGTTGGTTCAATCGGTCAGTTCAAGCGACAAGTTTAAAGGAGTGCCCCAAGCATCAAAGACACAAGTGCCCTTGCAAAGGGAGTTTTTGAGGCAAAAGTGAGTAAGGAAGGAAACAAATGGACCAAAATAAAAGTATGATAGAACAAAGTGGATGCTGACATGTGTCATCTTTCAAGCCTTATTTCACTTTGTTTTTCATAGTAGCGGAAGCTGCCACATGTCCTTTATAAGTTAAGTGAAATGTGCCATGTGTCAATGTCCACATGAATCCAAATGAGTCTTGCATGTTTCTATAGTATTTCTAGAATGCGATGGAAGTTGCCATGTGTCATCTTCTGCAAGACACTCAAAAAGCATTGAAAGCTTCTATAAGTTCAATGGATGCTGCCATGTGTCCTCACCTATTTCATAGCGGATGCTGCCATGTGTCACATGTTGAGATTCACATAAAATTGACTAAGGAAAATTTCCAAGGGACAAACAACCCTTTCAGAGGACACTCAAAAGCTGAAGTGAACCATTGCAAAAACTCGAAAGGCTAATTTGGTGCTCAAATAGCCCTTGCAGAGGGCAGGAAGGAAGAAAATGGACCAATTCAAAGGCCAAAAGAGCAAAGGGATTTCCTTCAAAAAATTTCCCCTGGCAAAAGTGACAAAGAGACAATTCCTTCAAACAAATTATCTGAAAGAATTTCTTTAGACTTTTTCTCTGAAGGAAAAGTCTGAAGAAATAGAAAACTCACAATGTTGCCACGTGTCTCTCATCAAATGCAGTGGAAGCTGCCACATGTCATCCTCTACAAGAAACTAATATAAGTCTTGAAGACTTTTCAAAGGTATCTAAGAGCTCGATGGAAGCCACCACGTGTCAACATCTGTAGTTTCTTCCTTTATATCTCTTTTTTAAAGTAAGGATTGTAGTGAACCTTCATTAAGCTACTGAAGTAAGCAGAAGCTACCAAGTGTCATCTCCCATAGGGTTCTCAAAAGACTAGTAGAAAGTGACTAAGGAATAGAGCATTGAATTAAATCTAGGACTCCATTCAAATAACCAAAAAAGGAGGAATGATGAAGAAGGACTAGAAACATTTACAAATCAGATATGTTTCTAGAAGTAGATCACCAAGTGGACATTGAAAGATGCAAACTTTCAATAGCATGACCCATTTTTCTGCATTGAGAAAAGCAAATGGGTAAATGCCCCTAAATTCTAGCATGTCTTCTTAAAAAAAATCAATGCAACATGATGTGTTACTATTCCCAAGTCCTTCTTGAAGAGGCTATATAAGGGACTCTCTTTTATTGTTTTTAGGATCTCTCTCTCTGATTATCAGAAACAAAACTCTACCCAAATTGAAAGGCATTATTAAGACTTTGAGCTCAGATTGTTGATCATATTTTGTTATTGGAATAAGAAATCAAGTGACTTTTCAGACTTTATGCTGTGATATCTTTATTTTTGGGGAAACTGTTCTTATATCTTTTTCCTTAATATATTTTTTGTTCCTTTAATTCAACAAGTAGAATTAGTGAAAGTAGTCAAGGTGTCCTAAAGTCAACTATGGAGAGACTTTGTGCCCCCATAATTGTCTTTAGTGTGTTTTCTTTTTGTTTCTATGAAAAGGACCTTGGGATGACTTTGTGCCCTCATTGTCCTTCGTATCTTACTCTTGGGCAACTCAGGTGGAGACTTTGTGTTACATCTCAATTTGCTAGTTACTACATCCTTGGTTAAATTTTGCAATTACTACCAAGAAGATTCTTGTGGTTTGCTAAATGTTACTTCTAAAAGAAGAGGAGTGATTTTTGTCATTATCCCTAAGATTTCTCCTTTGATTTGCATGCATCATCTTTGAAAAAAGAGAGATGGACGGTTTGTCTTACCTTTGAGTAATCTTTTCTATATATATAGAAAAGATTACTCAAAGGTAAGACAAACCATCCATCTCTCTTTTTTCAGAGATGATGCATGAAAATCAAAGGAAAAATCTTAGGGATAATGACAAAAATCACTCTTCTTTTAGAAGTACCATTTAGCATATATATATATATATATATATATATATATATATATATATATATATATATATATATATATATATATATATAAGGGAACCTCCCCTTGATGAGAGGAGAGATTAGTCCCCTTTTGATGTGGTAAAACTACACATTTCACTGACCAATCTTCCTACTTTGGATGATTAGACTTATTTTGTTTATTAGTATGCTGATCGACACAATATCCAACCAATAGTTTTTGGTGGCTCCACTAGGGATATAGTTATGTGCATTCTAAAACCTCAAGTTTCAGATTGAACTAGTCTTTACCATTATCCATTATAAACTTACCATTCACCTCCACACCAACTGGGAAAGAATATGTAGTTTAAAACCTCAAGCTTTAAAATGAATCAAGGTCAATTCTTTTCCATTTTTGTTTCACAATCTAGCAGATTCAAGGTATACATGAAGCCAAAGGGATAAAGGTATTCTTGACCTTGTATTCGAGTTGGTACAACAAAGTAATTTTGATCCATTTCCTTCACCATCTCGCCTCCAACAAACCAAGAGCTTCCTCCTACTAAAGTCAGGTCTCCATTACCAAGTGAAGTAATGACTTCTACTATTGATAAATCTTTGCCCATAATTACCCCTCTAAGATTTATTATTCCTCCTTTTAATAGTCATATAATTGTTGCTCAAGGCCCCTGGAGTAATTATTTTGGTCCTCTTAATCTTACTCCACCTCTACATGAGCTCCCACGTCGTTCAAGAAATAATTTCCCCAAATTCTATGGTGATGGGAAAGTTCATCCTTATGAACACATTGCAACCTTCAACATAGCATGTGGCATAATTGGAGTAGAATTTGAAGATGTAGCAGTCAGGCTATTTGTAGAAACATTACAAGGTGCTACTGTAGATTGGTTTTATCATCTACAGGCTTGATCAGTAACTAATTGGAATACTCTCAAAGCTAGGTTTGAAGCTAGATTCAAACTTGTAGAAGATGCACATGCCCTTCTGGCTCAAATCACATAGATGAAGAAAGAACCTCATGAACCAATGAGGGACTTCATAGCCAAATTTGACAAACTAAGGAATAGAATTCTTGTAATTTCTCGACATATAGCTGAGAATCTCAAATGCTTCTTCATTAATTCTCAGTTACCTGAAGTGAGTTTTCTTTTGAGACGTGCTGGTCAAATAGATCTTGCTACAGCTCAATTTTTGGCCACTAAGGTAGAAGATGATCTCATCTTAGTAAGGAAGATAAGAAGAGATCCAAATAGAAATAGACCCTCGTCATCTTCTAAATATTCATCTACAGGCACCACAAATCCAATGGTACAAAAGTTGGAAAATGAGTTACTTGCTCTCAAAAAGCAAATGGCACAAGGAATGTCTTCTGCTCCTTCATATAGAGATATGCCAAAAAGGACATTTCCATATTAGTCATATCAAAGCAATGCTGCCAGGAATCAAGGGCAACAAAATCATCTTCCTCCCCCACAAGGGAAACTTGCCATTGAAGCACCCCCAACCAATTCAACAATGGGATGTCTTGAAGTAGAATCAGATTTCTCTTTCCAACTTGAATTGAATCAAGAAAATGACATTGATCTCATTGTAGAAAACCAAGAAGAACCAGCTGGCGACTCCCACATTGGTTTCTTAAACTACTAGGATGAACCCAGAAGCAAAGGAAAAGCTTTTAATGGATCATATGTAGTGTTTAGTAGTTCTAAGAACCAATCAATCCAATAAGCTGATAAAAGGAAGACAGAGGAGCAACCTTAACCAGCAATTATAATTGCTAAGCGTGGAACCACTCTACCCTTCCAGTCAAAGGATTTAATAATCACCCAAAAGGTAAGTACATCAATTTCACCTCAGCCTTCTACTTCAATTTCATAAACCAACCCTCCTCCCATCCCTCCTAAAACATAAAAGGTTGAAATACCTTCCTTTATTCCTAGTCTAATTCAACCGTTTGACATAATTGATCATGTCAAAAAGACAAAAATACAAATGCCTGAGTTTGAATATTTGTAGTCCAATCCTGATCAATTAGATAAGTTTGTCCAATGTGTCAAGAACCAAACCATATCTGTACGATAAGAAGCTAAAAAGGTAACTCCTGATTCTCCAAAGAACATGCCCATTTTAAATAATATTGTCATTACTCCTCCAGCTATCCCTGGGAAAATAGAACCTTTCTATGTTTCCATATTAATAAATGGTCACAAGCTAAGTAATTGTATTATAGACTCAGGTGCATCTAACAATGTCATGCCTACTAAAGTAGCTGAATCTCTTGGACTCACACTAACTAAGACATTTAGGAGATGTTTCTTCATGGATAACAAGCAAGTGCCATTGTTGGTACAAATTAAGGATGCCCAATTCACATTTGCAGCCTTTCTAGACAAAATAATCAAGATGACAGTTCTGGTGGTTGATCTTCCAACATCCTATGGTATCCTACTTGGGTGAAATTTTTGCAAAGATGTTGGTGGAGAATTAAGCATGGATCTATCTGAAGCTAGGATCCCTATCAAAGGCACCATGCAGAGGTTACTTCCTGAAAAGGAATCAAAGTATATTGTCACTCAAACATCAACCGCTGAAGCTCAAATTATTTTTGAATCCTCAGGTATGGATAACTACTTCTATCTACAAAGTTCATGAAACATGTGATAAAATTCTTAAAAGTGTTAACCTAGAAATCAGTTAAACTAGAATAGTATAATAACTAGTAGGTTACAATACAAATGAAGAAGGATCTTCCCTCTCTAATAAAGGAAAGTCTAAAGAAAAATTAGTATATGATGAAGTATGGACTCTAGAATTTGATGGCAGCCACTCCTCTACCGGTTTAGGAGCTAATATTATGTTGATATCTCTTCAAAGATATATGTGTCCTTCATCTTAAAAATTACAATTTAACAACACTAACAATACAGCTGAATATGAATCTCTGTTGCTTAGATTGAATGCTGCTCAAGACAAAGGCATCAAGTTTCTTCATGCCAAAGGGGATGTTGAATTAGTGGTTTGTTAGGTGAGAAATCTATACCAAACAAAGAATGAAAGATTATGCCACTATCGTAACCTAGTTTGAGACCAAATTAAAAGCTTTGATGCTTTCAACATTTCTACCATACTTAGGGAATCTAATGACAGAGCTGATGCACTTGCTATTTTAGGAACTCTCTTAGTTCTTCACTCAAATTTCAAAGAAAATAGGTATACTATTGAGCTAGTCTTTAGACCAAGTGTTCTTGACAATACTGATCATTGGTAAGTATTCAATGATGATCATCAAATCATTGCCTTCTTGGAATGAAAAGACAATTTTGAACAACTACGTTTTGAAGGTAGTGAACCTGAGAAGTATGAATCAACCTCTGAATCTAGTTCAAATATAAATGAAGAATTCTTATAGCTGAAAGGAAATAAAATTCCCAAAGGCCTAGTTTCTCTTGACAAACTATTTGACAAGCATGATAGATTCATTAAACAACAACAACAAATAGATTCAAACTTCTCTCAGGGATTCAATCAAGTAAATCTGACTACTAAAGAAAATCCCAAGATGGTTAACATTGGTAAGTGTTGCACCCCTGAAGAAATATTCAAGTTCACCACTTTACTCTATTAATACATGGATGTCTTAGCATATTCTTACGATGACCTGAAGTCTCTCAGATTCTCCATGACATTCCTCTCAAGACTAACTCAATGCCCTATAAGCAAAAATCCAGACAGTATAATCTAAAAATATCAAGGACTATTCTATTTGAGATACAAAAAATGTTAAATACTAGAATCATCTTCCCAATTCATCATTCCACATGGATTGCAAACATAGTGCCTATAAGGAAGAAGAGTGGTAGTATTCACATTTGTGTAGATTTTAGGAGTCTGAATCACTCATCTTTGAAAGATAATTATCCTTTACCAATCATGGATCAAGTGCTTCAAATAGTGATAGGTTCAAAGATATTATCAATGCTAGATGGCTTCTAAGGATATAATCAAGTTGAAGTTGGTGAAGCAGACCAACACAAGACTACATTCACCACACCTTGGGGTACATTTTCATATAGAAGAATGCCTTTTGGCTTGATAAATGTTGGTGCCACCTTTCAGAGAGCAATAGACTTGGCTTTTAAAGATGATATGGGTAAATTCATAGTGGTATACCTTGATGACTTAACCATTTTTTCAAATCACTGTTATGATCATGTACACCACTTGAAACAAGTGCTGGAGCACTACTACTAAAATGGTATTTTATTGAACCCTAAGAAGTCTATTTTTGGAGTTACAGAGGGGAAACTCCTCAGACACATTGTGTCTAAAAAAGGCATAAAGATTGACTTAAACAGAGTCAAGTCTATTCAAGAGCTTAATTTTCCTACAAGTAAAAATGCTGTTCACTCTTTCTTCAGAAAGGTGAATTTCTTACGAAGGTTCATCCCAAAATTTGTTGAGAAGACTAGACACATTGTGAATATGATGAAAGGGAAGACCACCTTTAGCTAGAGTAAAGAAGGCAAGTCAACATTTTAGGATATCAAGACTGCCATTGTCCATGCCCCTACCTTGGTTTGTCCAGATTATAAAAAAGATTTCATCATATATAGCTATGATTTTGAACACATGCTTTCAGTAATTCTTGTTCAATAATACAAGGAAGGTATGGAATCTCCCATTTCTTTTATGATTTTCCCTCTCAAAGCCTATAATCTAAAATATTCAAACATAGAGAAGCATGCTTATGCAGTGGTGAAAGAAGTCAAACATTTTTGCTTCTATATCCTAGATTCACACATTACTGCCTTAGTTCCTAACACTACAATTAAGTCCATATTAACTTAGAAATATTTTGGGACAAAAAGAGGCAATTGGATTTCAAATATCCAAGAGTTTGATCTAGACATCAAGCCAACAAAGCTGGTCAGGGGAAAAGGCCTATGTCAATTAATTACTGACAACAAGCCAAAAGATACACATCATGAAGAAGCTGAAGTGGAAAATATTCAACCAATAGTCCTTTTTGTCTCCACTACCAATGAGTTGTATTCAAATATTGCTCATTCCCTTACTTATGGTGAATGTCCTGCTCATTTGTCTTATAAATAAAGGAGGACTATCAAATTGAAAACTACTAATTTTGTCCTTTGGAACAACAGCCTATATAAGAGAAGCATAGATGGAGTATTCCTTCACTGTGAAGATAAAGAGCAACAAAGCCAACTTTTAAAATCTTTTCACAATCTAGCCTATGGAGGACATTTTTTTTTCTCTTGTGACTACTCATAAGATTCTACGAGCCAGGTATTACTGGCCAACTCTTTTCCAAGATGCATATAAGTGTGTGAGAAAATGTGAACTCTGCTAGTAATTTGTTGGAAGACCCAAGTTAGCTGCCCATCCTCTCAAGCCAGTGATCATAGAAGAACCTTTTTAGCAATGGGGGATTGATTTTATTAGGACTATAAACCCATCTTTAAGTGCTAGACATGATTATGTCATTATAGCAACTGACTATTTCACCAAGTGGGTAAAAGTAATCCTAACTAAGCATGCTACTTCAGAAGTTGTATGTAATTTCCTCAAGGAGAATATCATTTCCAAATTTTGAGTTCCAACCAAAATTGTTACTGATAATGTAGCTTATTTCACCTCCCAGGAGATTACACAATTATATTTCCATTATGGAATTACACTTTCCCATTCTTCTGATTATTTTCCACAAGGGAATGGACGAGTTGAATCAAGTAATAAGAACCTGGTAACTATCATCAAGAAGCTAGCAGATGATAATCAAAGGACATGGCATAAAGCATTGGTTGATGCTCTATGGGTAGATAGAATCACACCAAAGAGGGCAATTGGTATGTCTCTTTTTCAACTTCTTTATGGTATTAATTCTGAGATACCAATCACCTTAGAATTTCTAGAATTAAAATTGGCAAAGGCAATTAAAGATCAGACATATGAAAGCTCTCTTGATAAGAGAATCATGTGTCTAGCTGAGTTGGATGAATAGAGAACCATGGTGGTGGACTAAATTGATACTCATCAAAGTCTGGTAAAGAAACTCTTTGACTAGAAGGCCAAAAATCATGATTTTTAGGTTGGGGATGAAGTCCTACTGTGGGAAAAAATGAGAGAACCAAAAGGGATGCATGGAAAGTTTGACTCCCTTTGGAGAGGCCCATTTATAATTCATCAACACAATAGTGAAAATAACTTTTTATTGAAATATTAAGATGGCACACTCTTTTCTCGACCTCACAGTGGGCAGCATCTCAAACACTTCAACTCTTGAAGTATCAGGTCATTTCATCTGTACATATGTATATTTGTATAGTTTTTAATTCTATTTTGTTTTGTTTGTTTCCATTTTTAATGCCTTTCATTTCTAGGTAACATGACTCCATAGCCCAATGGTATACATGAAGACACTGGAGATTCTAGATTCTACTCCCTTTAATTCTTTTTTACAATTGATAGAAGTTCCCCAATTGGACCCAGCTGTTGTACCCAAAAAATGTCAGTCATTTTTAAGACAACATATAAGCTATTTTGGTCTTGCAAGACCAAAATACCTCTTCCCATTTGAAATTTTTTTTCTAAGCTTTCAAAATTGGGATTATTCAAGATTTTTCAGTCAAAACATTAATGGTTCAATAGGTCCAAAGGTTTCTATAGGTAGGTTTAATCAAAAGAACAAATTTTTGACACTTAGTCATTTTGAGGACTAGTTCAATCACGTTCAAAAGGTTCAACGTGCTCAATCGGGTTCAAAAGGTTCAATGGGTTCAAGGTTCAATGGGTTTAATGAGGCTTGTTTCAAAGAATCTTGGTTCAAGTGGTTAATAGAAACAAGGGAATGAACCATTGAACCATTGAACCAAAGTTGGTTCAATCGGTCAGTTCAAGCGACAAGTTCAAAGGAGTGCCCCAAGCGTCAAAGACACAAGTGCCCTTACAAATGGAATTTCTGAGGTAGAAGTGACTAAGGAAGGAAATAAATGGACTAAAATAAAAGCCTAACAAAACCCAGTAGATGCTGACAGGTGTCATCTTCTAAGCCTCATTTCACTTTGTTTCTTAGAGCAATAAAAGCCACCACGTGTCCTTTATAAGTTAAGCAAAATGCACCACATGTCAACATCTGCATGAATCCAAATAAGTCCTACATGTTTCTATAGTATTTATAGAATGTGATAGAAGCCTCCATGTGTCATCTTCCACAAGACACTCAAAAAGCATCCAAAGCTTCTACAAGTTCAACAGATGCTACCACGTGTCCTCACCTATTTCACAATGGATGTTTCCACGTGTCACATGTTGAGATTCACATAAAATTGACTAAGACAAATTTACAAGGGATAAATAGCCCTTTTAGAGGACACTTAGAAGCTGAAGTGAACCGTTGCAAAAACCAAAAAGTCTAATTTGGAGCTCAAACAGCCCTTGCAGAGGGTAGGAAGGAAGTAAATGGACCAATTCAAAGGCCAAAAGAGCAAAGGGATTTCCTTCAAAAAAGTTCTCCTAGTAAAAGTGACAAAGAGACAATTCCTTCAGACAAATTGTCTGAAAGAATTTCTTCAGACTTTTTCTCTAAAGGAAAAGTCTGAAGAAATAGAAAACCCGCAATGCTGCCATGTGTCTCTCATCAAATGTAGTGGAAGCCGTCACGTGTCATCCTCTGCAGGAAACTAATATAAGTCCTGAAGACTTTTCAAAGGTAGCTAAGAGCTCAATGAAATTTTCCATGTGTCAACATCTGCAGTTTCCTCCTTTGTATCTCTTTTGTTAATTAAGGATTGTATCAAACCTTCATTAAGCTACTGAAGTAAGTGGAAGCTGCCAGGTGTCATCTTCCACAGGGTTCTCAAAAGAACAGTAGAAAGTGACTAAGGAACATAGTATTGAATTGAATCTAGAACTCCATTCAAATAACCAAAAAAGGAAGAATGATGTAGGACCAAAAACATTTACACATCAGATATGTTTCTAGAAGTAGATTGCCAGGTGGACATTGTGTTAGGTGAATATTTTGTCAGCTAGCTAGCTGGTGACCAAAATAGCTCCTATCACCATAACATTGGGAGATTGGTCATCTAATGTTACAGGTTTACCACATCCAAAGGGGACAAATCTCTCCTCTCATCAAGGGGAGGTTCAAGGGGAGGTTCCCTATTAAATATATAGAGGCTATATACAATATAAATATGCAGAAAGTAAGACAAAGGGATGGGATGAACCATCCATCTCTTTTTTTTAGAGATGATGCTGATAAATAAGGAAGGAATCTTGGGTGATGGGGAAGGTGCTTCTCTTCTTTCAGAATCAACTTTCATCCAAGAGCTAGATGCCTTCCAAAAATAATAGAAATCCTAGTGCAATGACAGAAGGCACTTCTCTTCTTTCAGAAGTGTTCTTCAGTAGGCAGTAGAAATATTTCAAGTAACAAGTAATTAGTTATGAGGGTACTGAGTAACCAGCAACTTGAGAGAGAAAAATGAAGAACAATGGGGGCACAACATCATCCCAAGGCTCTTTACATAGGAAAGGAAAATGCAAACACACTGAAGGTACTTATGGGGGAACAACATTGTCCCACAGTTGCCCTTTAGGACACCTTCCTGATCACCTTGACTAGTTCTTCTTGTTAAATCAAATGAACAAGAAAGCTCCTAAGAAATAGACATACGAAAAATCTCCTAAGGTAGCACAATCTATAACATCACAAAGTCTGCAAGTAACTTGTTTCTCATTCAGATAAAATAATATGAATTACAATCTGAGCTCAAAGTCTCAGTAATGCCTTTCAATTTGGGTAGAGTTTCACTTTTGGTAAGGGGAATATCTCCTTCAAATGATATAAGAGATTACATTATATAGGGGCCTGAGGGAGGCTTGGCACTTTCTCCCAATGAAGTGACCCATTCGGCACACTCAATGCCTTGGATGCATTCTTGGTTTTGTCAAGAAGGGCCCTACTGGAGTAGGGCAGCTACCTTAAATGTGGCATGTCAATTCCTCTCTTAGTGCCTCCTCCTTAGCCCAAATCACTCATTCATTCACCTACTTAGCTGTGCAACTATCTACTCTATCTTCACCTCTAAGGGGACAAGTAGATGGCACTCTTAATGTTACCAACTCCATAAATATCTACCCAATGAACTACTTCACCTATCGGCAATAAATCCTGCTAAGTTTCCCTCTCTGTCTCTCCCTTCTCTTGATCCTAGACTTAGGCTTTTTAAAATGCATATAGGTTCATCTTTTGAGTTTTCAAAAATCAATAGACACTTAAATGCAGCTGATTTGGCATTTGCAAGTCTTTTCCTTATTGAAGGTTAACAGCTAGCTGATCACTTTAAATTTGACGTCCACGGGCCTGTCATCATGCCATGATGTAGGCAAGGACACATGGCAACATTTGCTATTTTGAAATAAGCTTATTAGAATAAGATTTAAAACTATTAGAGGCTAAGGGGGGCACAAATGTAGACATGTGGTAGCTTTTGCTACACTGGGTCAGGACACGTGGTGGGTTCCACTCCATGAAGCTTCATTTGAAACTGCATCTCAGCATGTGACACTTGGTAGCATTTTCCACTCTCTTTGAGGCTCAAACCTTTCTTGAAGGGAACTTACCCTTCAGGGTCTTCTAAGTGGTCTTCAAGTTTTCTCTCTCTATCAGGCTATCATCCCTTTCATTTCCTTTGACACGTGATGCCTTTTACTCTTTAAACAAGTACCACGTGGCATCTTTTGTAGGAACAGGTGAGGACACATGGCATCTTCCATAGTTGACACTTGGTAGTATCTAATTTCTTAGGCCTTTGCAACATTGTATAAATGTTTGGGTCTCAGTTAGGCTCTCACAGATGATGACACTTGTCAGCCTCTGCCAATCTCTATGTGGGACATGTAGCATAGTCTAAATACATTTATTAGTCATGCAGATGCAGACACTTGGTGTATTCCACTTCATTTAGTCACTCATCCTTGGGACCACCATGGTCTTTATTCAAAATAGTGAAGCTAAGGGAAGAGACTATGGATATTGACACTTGGAGGCTTTTGACAAGCTTTGGAGGGACACGTGGCACATTCTGTCACTCTTTAGATGAATACATTAGGTCCTTCCATAGTTACCACTTGTCACCCTCCGTGGAACTCAAGAATAAGCTTTACTGAAAGAAGCCTTGCAACTTATAAGAAACTTTGAGAAGTGAACACTGACACTTATCACGTTCTACTAAGTCACAGTGGGACATGTGGCATGGTCTACATATTTCTAGCACTTACACAGATATAGACATATGGTGGCTTCCGACAATTTTTCAAAAGGGACACATGTAACCTTCTGCCACTTCTCCAAAACAAAGCATAAAAGGGCTCAGCTGATGACACTTGGCAACATCTGCTTGACTATTTCTATTGCATGCATTTCTCTTCATAACTGAGGCAATCTTTGAATATTTGAACCCAGTGCATTGAATCGATGAACCTTGAACCCATTGAACTTTGATGAAGCGCTTGACCCATTTGAAGCTTGCCACCAATATTAAACCTTGAACCCATTGAAATTTGAACCAAAGTGGTTCAAGGTTCAACAGTTCATTGGTTCATTCGATTAGAAGATTGCTGATGACCCTTTTTCAGTTGAACTTGTCCTAAAAGTGTCTGAGTGTGAGAAACTAGTCCCTTTTGATTGAACTCACCTATAAAAGCCTTTAAAGTTGTTAAACCTGCTAATCCTTTTACCAAAAAATTGAGAAAATGACAAAACTGAACGTTTAGAACAAATTTTTGAAAAGGGGAGGGACAGTTTTGGCCATTCAAGACCAAAATAGTCATATGTTGTTTGAAAAATGAGGAATCACTTTTCAGGGATAATAGCTGGCTCTTATTGGGGAAATTCCTTCAAATGACAACCCAAAATAGCTAAGGGGAATAGAAACCATAATCTCCAGTGCCTTGAAGTGTGCCATTGGGCTACGGAGTAATGCTACCCAAAAAGAAAGGCTCCAAAAAATGAAAACAAAATGAACAAAATAGAACTAAAGACTATACAAATATACATATGTACAAATGAACTTATCTTATGCCTCAAGATTTGAAGTGCTTTAAATGCTACCCATTGTGAGACAATGATAATGGCATCCCATCCTGATAAACCAGTAGGAAACCATTTTGTCCCCAAAATTGGTGATGGGCAAATGGAACTCTCCACCAGGAATCACATTTTTTGTGCCTTTCCCTTGGTTTTCTTCTCTTGCCCCATAGTAAGACTTGACTTTTGGTCCAAAAACCATGAATCTTTGCTCTCTTGGCAAAGAGTTCCTTTTATTGATTTTGATGGGTAGCAGCATGGTCTAGTACCATAATTTACTATTTTGATAGCTCAGCCCAACATATGTCTTGATTTTCCTCCTCAGATATCTCAGATTCTTCTTCATTTGGAAGGGAGGGTTCTTTTGCACTTATGCTGCACTCCACCAATTCTTTTGCTATTTTATCCCTACATGAAGACTCAAACAAAATTTGGGCTAAAAGGGCCACTGTTTGGGTCTTGACACATTTGACATGATCAATTATGTCAAATGGTTGGATTGGACTAGGCACAGGGGATGGGATTTCTTTCTTTTGGTTTATGGGAGGGGTGGGAGGACTGATCTGTGAAGTTGAAGTATAAGGTGCAGAGATGTTTGGGATACTTACTTTCTCAACAATCACTGGGTCCTTCAGTTGGATAGGTAGAGTGGACCCACACTTAGTAATCAAAATTGTAGGTTGATGTTACTCCTCTATTTCTCCTTTATCAGCTTATTGAGCTGACTGATTCTGGGACTGGGTGACCACAGCATATGATCCCTCACATGCTTCACCTTTACTTCTAGGTTCATCCTGGTAATCTAGGAAACTAATGTGGGAGTCACTAGTTGACTCTTCTTGATCCTCTGTGAAGAGACCAACATCATTTTCTTGATTAAACTCAAGTTGGAAAGAGAAATTATGCTTTATTTCCAAATACCCAACTATTGAGTTGGTTGGAGGTGCTTCAATGGCAAGGTTCCTCTATAGGGGAGGAAGATGATTGGGTCGCCGTTGATGTGCTTGATTAGGGAATGTCCTCCTTGGTACATCTCTTTATGAAGGAGTAAATGACATCCCTTGTGCCATTTGTCATCTGAGGGCCATCACTTCATTTGCTAGCTTCTGCACCATTGGATCAGTGGTGGCCGCAGGTGAGTTATTAGAAGATGAGGAAGATGCACCTCTATTTGAATCCATTCTTATCTTTCTAGCCAAGATAAGGTCATATTCTAAATCAGTGGCCAAGTCTTGAGTAGCCTCAAGGTCTATATGTCTAGCCCGTCTCAACAAAAAACTCACTTCAAGCAGTTGTGAATTGATGAAGAAACATATGAGATTTTGAGGTGTCAGCTGGGCGATTATGGGAATCCTGTGCCTCAGCTTGTCAAATTTTGCAATAAAATCCCTCATGGGCTCATGAGGTTCCTTCTTCATCTATGTAAGTTGGGATATCAAAGTGTGAGCATCTTTTACAAGTTTGAACCTTGCTTCAAACTTGGCTTTGATAGTGTCCCAACTAGTCACTGATCCAGTCTGTAGATGGTAAAACCAGTCTGCAACAGTACTTTGTAGTGTCTCCATAAAAAACCTGACTACCATGTCTTTAAATTACTCCCCTATCACACCATAGGCTATGGTGAAGGCTGCAATGTGTTCATCAGGGTGGACTCTTCCATCACCAAATAATTTGGGGAAATTCTTCCTTGAACTGAGTGGTAGCTCATGCAAGGGTGGAGTTAGATTAAGTGGGCCAAATGAGTTACTCCAGGGGCCTCGAACTACCATGATCAAATTATGAACAATAGGGATAACACATTTGAGTGGAGTGGCTAGATTGTAGAACAAAAATGGAAAAGAAACTAGCCCTGCTTCAACATAGAGCTTGAGGCTTCAAACTATGCTTTCTTTCCCAGCAGCTCTAGTTTTGCAGACCAGATAATATAATGGAGATGGATGAAAATGGTAAGGCTATAAATGGATAATGGGTAAGACCCAGATGGGAGTCACTACACTCTATAATGGATAAGGGAAGGAACTACTTCAATCTAAAACTTGAGACTTTAGACTACATGTTCATCCCTAACAGAGTTGCCAAAAACTGTTGGGTGAATATTTTGTCAGCCAACTAACTGGTGACCAAAATAGTTCCTATCACCACAACATTGGGAGATTGGTCATCCAATGTTGTAGGTTTACCATATCCAAAGGGTAAAAATCTTTGCTCTCATCAAGGGGAGGTTCCCTATTAAATATACGGAGGCTATATATAATATAAATATGCAGAAAGTAAGACACAGGGGTGGGATGAACCATCCATCTCTCTTCTTTTAGAGATGATGCTGATAAACAAGGAAGGAATCCTAGGTGATGGGGAAGGTGATTCTCTTCTTTCAAAATTAACTTTTAGCTAAGAGCCAGATGCCTTCCAAAAATAGTATAAATCTTGGTGCAATAATAGAAGACACTTCTCTTCTTTCAGAAGTGTTCTTCAATAGGTAGTAGAAATCTTTCAAGTAGCAAGTAATTGGTAATGGGGGTGCTAAGTGACCAGAAAATCGAGAGAGAAAAATGAATAAAAATGGGGTCACCATGTCATCCCAAGGCCCTTTACATAGGAAAGGAAAATGTAAACACACTAAAGGTACTTATGGGGACACAACGTCATCCCACAGTTGGCCTTCAACACACCTTCCTGATCACCTCGACTAGTTCTACTTGTTAAATCAAATAAACAAGAAAGATCCTAGGAAATAGACATTCAAACAATATCCTAAGGTAGCATAAGCTATAATAGCACAAAGTCTACAAGTAACTTGTTTCTCATTCAGATAAAATAATATGAATTACAATCTGAGCTCAAAGTCTCAGTAATGCCTTTCAATTTGGGTAGAGTTTTACTTCTGGTAAGGGGAAGATCTCCTTCAAATGATACAAGAGATTACATTATATAGAGGCCTGAGGGAGGCTTGGCACTTTCTCCTAATGAAGTGACCCATTTAATGCACTCAATGCCTTGGATGCATTCTTGGTTTTGTCAGGAAGGGCCCTGCTAGAGCAGGGTGGCTTCCTTAAATGTGGCATGTCAATTCCTCTCTTAGTGCCTCCTCCTTAGCCTGAATCACTCATTCATTCACCTGCTTAGCTATGTAACTATCTACTCTATCTTCACCTCTAAGGGGATAAGTAGACGGTGCTCTCAATGTTACCAGCTCCCCAAATATCTCCCTGATGAACTACTTCACCTACCAATAATAACTCCTACTGAGTTTCCCTCTCTGTCTCTCCCTTCTCTTGATCTTGAACTTAGGATTTTTTAAATGCATCTGGGTTCATCTTTCGAGTTCACAAAAATCAATAGACACTTGAATGCAGCTGATTTAGCATTCACAGGTCTTTTCCTTATTGAAGGTTAACGGCTAGCCAATCACTTTAAATTTGATGTCCACAGGCCTATCATCATGCCGTGATGTGGGTGAGGACACATGGTGGCATCCGCTATTTTGAAATAAGCTTATTGGAATAAGCTTTGAAACTATTAGAGGCTGAGGGGGGCATGGATGTAGACACACAGTAGCTTTTTCTACACTAGGTTAGGACATGCAGTGGGTTCCACTCCATGAAGTTTCATTTAAAACTGTGCCTCAGCATGTGACACTTGGCAGCATCCACCGCTCTCTTTGAGGCTTAAACCTTTCCCAAAGGGAACTTGCCCTTCAGGGTCTTCTAATTGGCCTTTGAGTTTTCTCTCTCTAGTGGACTATTGTCCCTTTCATTTCCTTTGACACGTGGTGCCTTCCACTCTTTAAACAAGTGCCACATGGCATCTTCTACAAGAATGGGTGAGGACACATGGCATCTTCCATAGTTAACACTTGGTAGTATCCACTTTCTCAAGCCTTTGCGACATTGTAGAAACATTTGGGGCTTAGTCAGCCTTTCATGGATGATGACACTTGTTGGCCTCTACTGATCTCTACATGGGACATGTGGCATTGTCCAAACACATTTATTAGTCATGCAGATGTAGACACTTGGTGTGTTCTACTTCATTTAGTCACTCATCCCTAGGACCACCATGGTCTTTGTTTGAAATAGTGAAGCTAAGGGAAAAGACTGCAGATATTGACACTTGGAGGCTTTTGACAAGCTTTAGAGGGACACGTGGCATGTTCTATCACTCTTTAGATTAATACATTGGGGCCTTCCATAGTTGCCACTTGTCACCCTCCATAGAATTTAGGAAGAAGCTTTATCAAAAGAAGCCTTGCAGCATATAAGAAACTTTTAAAAGTGAACACTGACACTTGTTGCATTCTACTAAGTCATAGTGGGACACGTGGCATAGTCCACATATTTCTAACACTTGTGTGGATGCAGACACATGGCAGCTTCTGATTATTTTTTAAAAGGGACACATGGCACCTTCAACCACTTCTCCAAAACAAAGCATAAAGGGGCTTGACCAATGACACTTGGTAGCACCCACTTGACTCTTTTTGTTGCATGCATTTCTCTTCATAACTGAGGTAGTCTTTGAATCTTTAAACCTGGTGCATTAAATTGATGAACCTTGAACCTGTTGAACTTTGATGAAGTGCTTGACCTGTTTGAAGCTTGATGTCGATATTGAACCTTGAACCCATTTAACTTTGAACCAAAGTGGTTTAAGGTTCAATGGTTCATTGGTTCATTCGATTAGAAGATTTTTGATGACCCTTTTTCAGTTGAACCAAAGTGTTGAACCTATCTCGAAAGTGTCTAAGTGGGAGAAACTAGTCCCTTTTGATTGAACTCACCTATAGAAGCCTTTAAACCCATTGAGCCTACTGATCCTTTTACCAAAAATTTGAGAAAATGACAAAATTGAACATTCAGAACAAATTTTTGGAAAGGGGAGGGACAATTTTGGCCATGCAGGACCAAAATAGTCATATGTTGTCTGATAAATGAGGAATCACTTTTCAAGGATAACACATTGAAAGATGCAAAATTTCAATAGCGTGACCCATTTCTTTGCATTGAGAAAAGCAAATGGGTAAATGCCCCTAAATTCTAGCATGTCTTCTTAACAAAATTCAATGCAACATGATGTGTTACCATTCCCAAGTCCTTCTTGAAGAGGCTATATAAGGGACTCTCTTTTATTGTTTTTAGGATCTCTCTTTGATTATTAGAAACAAAACTTTGCCCAAATTGAAAGGCATTATTGAGACTTTGAGCTTAGATTGTTGATCATATTTTGTTATTGGAATAAGAAATCAAGTGACTTTTCAGACTTTATGCTGTGATATCTTTGTTGTTGGGGAAACTATTCTTATGGCTTTTTCCTTAATATATTTTCTATTCCTTTAATTCAACAAGCAAAATTAGTGAAAGTAGTCAGGAAGGTGTCCTGAAGTCAACTATGGAGAGACTTTGTGCCCCCATAATTGTCTTTAGTGTGTTTTATTTTTATTGTTATGAAAAGGACCTTGGGATGACTTTGTGCCCTCATTGTCCTTCGTATCTTACTCTTGGGCAATTCAGGTGGAGACTTTGTGTTACATCTCAATTTTCTAGTTACTACATCCCTAGTTACATTTTGCAGTTACTACCAGGAAGATTCTTGTGGTTTGTTGAATGGTACTTTTGAAAGAAGAGGAGTGCTTTCTGTCATTATCCCTAAGATTTTTCCTTTGATTTGCATGCATCATCTCTGAAAAAAGAGAGATGGATGGTTTGTCCTACCACTTGAGTATTATTTTCTATATATATATAGCATATTTATAAGGGAACCTCCCCTTGATGAGAGGATAGATTATTCCCCTTTTCATGTGGTAAAACTACACATTTGGTTGACCAATCTTCCTACTTTGGATGATCAGACCTATTTTGTTTATCAGTACGCTAATCGACAAAATATTCAACCAACAATATAGACCCCCAATATCAACAACATAAGCAACCCAAGATCAATGAAGCTGAATTCAAAAGAGAAAATATAGGAGATGGACATATCCCACACTATGTTAATATCATTCTTAACTTCACCCCATAAGAGAGATGATGAATGAAATATTTAATCATCTTTTATAAAGACATCATTACTTGGACATATAAGTAATTGAAAGTATATGACCCATAGGCCATTACTCATATGATTCCCTTGAAGCCAGATCACAAGCCATTCAGATAAATATAAAGACTAGTCAATCTCATTTTGAAGCTTCTCATATAGATAGAAGTGGATAAGTTTTAAAGCATAAAAATCATATTTCCCATAATACATTCTACCTAGGTGGATAATTTGGTCCCAGTAAGAAATAAGAATGGTGAGATAAGACTATGTAGATTTTAGGAAACTGAATAAGGCTTTTGAAAAGGACAATTATCCCCTACCTTCTCTAGATGAGGTGATACAGATAGTAAGTGGTTCTCAAATGATGTCCTTCTTGGATGAATTTTTAGGATATAATCAAGTACTAGTGCAATCCAAAGATATAATGAAGATAATGTTTACCACAAAGTGTGGAACTTTTGCATATAAGAGGATGTCATTTGGCTTAATAAATGCAAGTGCTACCTTTTAATGCACTATGGATCATGCTTTCAAAGGATTGACAAGAAAATGCATAATAATCTACATGGATGATCTTATAATATTTTCAAAGAATAGGGATGATCATATAGGCCACCTCCAATCCATATTTGAGAGATGCAAAAGGTTTGGTATTTTTCTAAACCCAAAGAAAAGTATATTTGGAGTCACTAAAGGAAAAATCTTAAGGCAAATCATCACCAAGGATGGGATCACCATTGATCCAAATAAAATTCAAGGAATTTCAAATATTACACCAACAAATATCAAGAAAGAGCTCAAATCATTCTTTAAAAAGATTAACTTTATAAGGAAGTTCATCTCATGATTTTCAAAGATTGTTAGGCCTCTTATTGCCATGCTCAAGAAGGATGCCGAAATAGAGTGGACAAATGAAGCTCAAAATTCATTTTAGGACATTAAAGATGCAATATCATAGGCTCTAGTATTAATCAGTCCAAATTTCATGAAAGATTTCTACCTATATTCATTCACTTCAGAACATACAATTATTGTTGTCATAATGCATAACTAGGATGAAAATGAGCATCCAATTATATTCATGAGTACAAATCTGAAATATGTATAGCTTAGATACTTTATGAGTGGCAAATAGATTTTCACCCTTATTAAAGTAGTGAAGAAATTTTGATATTACATTTTGAGGAATAAAGTTATTGTCATCATGCCAAATCCTACTATCAAGCTCACCCTACAACATAATGAATTTGGAGAACATTAGGGAAAATGGATGGAAAAATTATAAGAATTTGATATAGAAATCAAGATTTCAAAAATTATTCAAGGTCAAGGCATCATTCAGCTCATGACTGAACATGATTCATGCATCACCATTGAACAGATATGTGAGGCTCAATTATCTAAATGAGAATGGTATATCAATGTCATACAATATTTACTTATAGGTATTTGTTCCCTGAAAATTATTAGATAATGAAGGAGAGATTTAAGTATTAAAGATACTCATTACATGATTAATAAGGGAGTTCTCTACAAAATAATTATGAAGACATTTACTTCAAGTTTGTGTCTATAGATGAAGCTAAAGAAATATTAGAAAACATACCAAAAAAAAAAGGTAGTGGTCATCCTTGTAAGAATACCATAGCCCATAAGATCTTAATAATGGGTTACTACTATCCAATAATTTTTAAGGATGCCCACACTCATGTGAGGACCTGCCACAAATTCCAATCTTTATCTAAAAGGGAAGTACATGCAACAATGCCCTTATAACCATTTATTTAAAGAAGGCCATTTACCCAATGGGGTTTAGACTTATTTGGCATCATCAACCCAAATTACTTATTTGGCTATAAATTCATGCTTACTACTATTGACTATTGCACTATATGGACCAAAGTCATAAACATAAAAAATTACAGAGCACAAGATGTGATCATTTTTTAGAGGAACACATAACAACTAGATTTAGCATGCCCATTTCTTTGGTTTGTGACAATGGACCAGCTTTCATATCATCAAAATTTATAAAGTGGGTACATGACAACCAAATTATTATCAGGTCAACTTCTAACCATGACCCTCAGGGAAACAGATTGGTAGAAATAATGAATAAGAATATGATATATGCAATTAAGAAATCAATAGGGGACAAGCCCAGGGACTGACATAATCTATTAAAGTATTCTCTTTGGATAGACTAAAATAGATATAAGAAAGCCTTTAAATATTCACCTATCTACTGGTGTATACATGCAAGCTTGTATTCCCCATTATGTTGAAGTTATCCACCTATAAGTTCATGTAGGACTACATGGAACCATGTGATGAAACATAGTCAAGATTGATGGATGTAATATAAATTGAATATTCAAGGTTTGAGGCCTTATAGACATTCAAAAAACACTAGAATGTGGTTAAGAGATGGTTTGATAAGAGAGCAAAGGTCAAAGCATTCAAAATTTTGGATCTAGTTCTACTTTAGGATAGAGCCCATGAGAAGAAAGGAAAACATGATAAGTTTTCTCCATTATGGATTGGACCATACTATATTTTAGAGATCATGGGAAACAATGCATTTTTTTGAAGGACCTACAAGGCAATGAGCTTAAATATCTAGTCAATGGATAGTTCTTGAAGCACTACTTTAGGGATATGTTATCTACTAATGTTACTGAGTAATGAGGGATAAATGAATGTAACTATAGGATTAGTTTAGTTTCTTACTTTTATAGTTTAGTTTCTTTATTTCTTAGATTAATTTCTTGATTTCTTAGATTATATTTCTTGATTTTATAGATTAGTTTCTTGCTTTTTTAGATTAGTTTCTTGCTTTCTTAGATTACATTTCTTGATTTCATAGATTAGTTACATATTTTATTAGATTAGTTATTTTCCTGGTGATTTGAATTATGTTTTCTCTAACTATAACCAAGTTAAATATTTTAACTAACTAAGCTTATGACTTTTAAAAAGGGGTAAAATTAAAAATTTGGTAATTTATGACTAGTTTATAGATTGGGCATATCTCTGTGTTTTAAGTCTTTAAGATAAAGGTATGTAATCAATAACCATTTTGGATATTATCACAATCGAATATTTTTACTAGGCATGTAGAAGTTGATCTCAGAGTGATTCATACAAATTTATGAAGTCTTCTTGTTTTATTGGATTAAATGCACTTACCACATTAAATACCTATTGGAAATGGAAATTTTGGGTATAGGTATAGCTGGTAGGGACATTCTAATAATGATTTGTTTTATAATTCTAACAGCTCATTAGGGTTCTATATCTTCTCTTTTTATTCAAGAACAAAATAAAAACATAAGATTAAAAAAATTGATGGGTTCCAAAAAGCAAAATAAAATCTAAAGTCTCACATGATGAAATAAGGTCAATGTACCATGCATCATGATTAAATTAAAATAATGGAAAGAGAAGAAAAAGAGCCTAAGGTATCTCTATTATGACTATGGACACCTGACTAGTAGTAGAGAAATTCCTGAGCTTTCCTTGTTGTCAAGATTTAATAAACACTAGATGAAACCTACAACTTCATCAAGCCTTTGAAAAACTCATCATAGTAGGGGTTATATGAATCACACATTCAACACACACATATCTATAAAATTGGAAGGTAAGTATGTTATGTGAATTAGCTTAGGAGTCTCTTTCATATTTTTGACTTAATTATTCTTGTGTGACACACTTTTGATTGATTTAAGGATTACTAACTGAAGTTTTGGATTCTTGAATACTCAGGAGTATTTACCTTGTGAGTTGCCATTTTTTGTACCCAACACACCCCATTTATAAAAATGAGGACCCTTGATTAAAATTTTACAAATCTATGTTTAAATTAGACACTTAACTTAATTAAGAACTAGTATTGAATATCTTGTGTTGGTCTAGTTTACATGGGTCTGTTATCACACAATCTTCATTTGACTTCATCTAAGGTTGCTAGCATTTGATTCTTATGTTTCCATGATGCAGGTTTCATGGGGTCTCATTGGTGTGAACAATACCTAGGGTTTTACACCCTAATGTTTAATTAAATTTTTGATTTTGATTAACCTTGGGTCTCTTATTGATTAAATTTAATATATGTTTTAAAATCATGTTAAAACTTTATCCTAATTTATTTAACCTAAAGTTATTTTGAAATAGATTCAAAATTTTACGTAGGGTCAAAACTACTAAGGAGCACATTATTATATTATAGCCTTAGTTTAATATTTTATCCTAGGTCCTATCGAAGTTGTTGCCAGAATCCAGATAACGTGAGTGCAATATAGACGTGATCACACAAGATGAAAAAGTGCACACCACAAGATGCTAAAGCAATTTGAAAATAAGAAGATAAATTGCACAAGACAAAATGGAGAAAACCAAAATTTGATTAACATGAAATGGCCAAAATGAAGAATACATATAGGAGAGCTAGAAAGTAACTCCTCCATAAATGGTGGTCAAAGCACCCCAAGAATAGACTCCTCCATAAAAGGTGGTCAAATCACCCCAAGAATAGACTCCTCCAAAAAAGGTGGTGACAAGGTGCTAAGAATAGAGAAGTAACTCCCATACCCGGAATAGCCGGTCAAAGGAGTCACTTATGACATTCTTATGACACCTTATGACACAAATATGACACACAATCTCCACATAAGCTAGCCTATCCCATGAATGTAGGAAAACTCCATGTATGCACAAATATATAATATTCCCTAATTAATAAATAGGGAAAAATAAAATCCTACACTAATACCCCCCATAAGCGTAGCTTAGGTGGGTAGTGTGGAAACAAAAAATGGGTCCCAACAACTAGGCCTGATGAGGTACCCATGTATAAATGCAATCTCCCATAAGATAGAGAAAAGGAGAAAACCTGTAGAAAAAAAATCCTCCCCAAAAGAGAGACATAAAAGAAGAGAAGAGGCTAGAAGGCCCCCCCTAAAGATGATGATGCTATAGATGTAGACCGCACCCCAAGAAGAGCTCGTAGATGAATGAACTTGCTCTCGGTGAAAGGTTTGGTGAAGATGTCTACAACCTGCTCCTTAGACTAGAAAAATATTAAGTCAATGACCTGACTATGAATAAGCTCCTGAATGAAATGCATGTGAATCTCTATGTGCTTGGTCTGTTGGTGCTGAACTAGATTCCTACAAATCTAAATGGTACTCTAGTTGTCAAAATAAATGATGGTGGGCTACCTGATGGGAATGCCAAACTCAAAAAGAATCCCTTAAAGCCAAATAGCCTTAGTAGCTGCATTAATAGTTCCCCTGTACTCTGCCTCTGTGGATGATATAGCAATAGCATTTTACTTCTTGCTAGACCAACTGACAGGACCTAAACCTAGAGAGAAACTATAACTAGAAGTGGACTTGTGAGTCTGTGAATCACCAGCCCAATCTAAATTTGTATATCTAACCAAGTCAGCCTCTGTGCCAAATATGTAATGAATCCCATATCTATGTGAACCCTATATGTAATGCAAGATCCTCTTAGCTACTTTCCAATGCAGCTCATGGGGTTCTTGCATGAATCTGGAGACAAGTCCCATTGAATATGATATGTCGAGCCTGGTGTGAATCAAGTAGATGAGGCTACCAACAAGTTGGTGATATTGAGTGGCATCAACCAATGGTGAACAACAATCAACCTCAAGCTTGACTCCTGATAGAAAGGGAGTTAGAGATGGCTTGCAATCAGCCATGTGAAATCGAGCCAATAAGTCAAGAGCATACTTAGGTTGTGCAAAAGAAATCCCTAAATCTGACTGTGAGATCTTGATGCCAAGGAAGTAGTGTAATAAACCTAAGTTTGTCATGCCAAATCTATCTTAGAGAGATGCCTTCACCGCTACAATAGCTGATGAAGAACTCCCAATGATCAAAAGGTCATCAACATATATAACCAAAATCAAGAGCGAATCATCCTACTACAAGAAGTAGACATTGGGATCAGAATGACACTTAGTGAAACCCACTATGAGAAGGAAGGAATCCATCTTGGCATACCAAGCCCAAGGGGCCTGTTTGAGGCCATAGATAGATTTCCTAAGTCTGCATACTAAGGAAGAATCCTGAACAAATCCTGGTGGTTGCTCCATGTAGATCTCCTCCTCTAGGTCTCTGTGAAGGAAGGCACTCTTCACATCCATCTGATGCACATTCCAACCATGTGTTGTGGTAATAGCCAAGGTGAGTTGGATAAAAGTCATCTTTGCAATGGGTGCAAAGGTCTCTGAGTAGTCAATCCCTGCCACCTGTGAAAAACCTTTGGTGACCAATCGTGCCTTATACTTATCAACTGACCCATCTGCTGCAAACTTGGTCCGATATATCCATCTACATCAAACCATCTTTCTTCCCTTAGGAAGTGAAGTCAAATCTCAAGTGTGATTTTTGATTAAGGAAGAATATTATTCCTCCATAACACTATCCCACTCAGGTACCCCCGATGCCTCTCAAAAAGTCTGTGGATCTAAAATTGTAGCAAAGAAGGCATGTGGATCTCTTTGAAAATCCCCCCAGTACATCTATCATCTGCATGATCTCCTACCCAAGTGCCAACACTCTCAAGTGTCTATCTAGCCCAAAGTGGCCTAGAAGTGGGCGAGTCAGGTGCTAACTCCTCATCCTCTGACTAACTGGAGTTGGATGACACTGCATCACTGTCCTCACTGTTTGAACTCAAAGAAGAATAAGATGTCTCTGGCTCAAGACCCTACTATGGCTGATCCGAATCTGATGAGGAATCATCATGAAGAAGTAGATCCGATGAGGGAGAAGAAGTGTCAAGTGTCGAGTCTCTCAGACTCTCCTGAAAATAGACACTTCTCTCGATGAACAACTCAGGTGTGACTAGATCTAGAAGGTGATATCCCTTAATACCATCTGGATATCCTATGAAGATGCAAGGCTTGGATTGATGTTCCATAGCTTTACATTTCTTCTTCAGAATGTGGGCCATGGCTGGGGATCCAAAAACCCTGAGGTACTCAACATCAGGTTTCCTTTTATGCCAAGCTTCAAAGGGTGTTATCCGTTTCAAAGCTTTGTGAGGAACCCTATTCTAAATGTAGAAAGCACAATTGATGGCTTCGGCCCAATACTGTGGTGCTAAGGATTTGGAGTGAATCATACATCTACCCATCTCTTTCAAGAACCTATTTTTGCATTCTGCAACCCCATTCTGTGAAGGACTGTAAGTGACTGTGCACTGCAAATCAATCCCCTCTGTGGTGTAAAATTTCTCAAACCTGATGCTAACATACTCCCCTCCATTATCAGTTTGAAGAACCTTGATGGATTTCTCACTCTATTTCTCAACAAGAGCCTTGAAGTCTAGAATTTTTTCAAACACTTCAGACTTCTGTTTGAGAATATATATCCAAGTGTACCTAGAGAAATCATCAATGAAAGTGAGGATGTACTTGGCCCTTGTGAAAGATGGTTTGGAAAAGGGTCCTGATACATCACTGTGGACTAACTCCAAAGGTTTTGAAGCCCTCCAAGCTTTGCCTTTGTCAAATTTTGCTTCAGGATGCTTCCCAAGGGAGCACCCCTTGCAAAGTCCTTTTGAGAATTAGACACGAGGCAAGCCAATGACCATGTCATTTTTGCAAAGTTGCTCAAGATAGTGGTAGTTAAGGTGGCCAAACCGCTCATGCCATAAATTTTTAACTCCATATGAATGAGTCAGTAATGCTGTCAGAGAAGAATCTGATGCAAAATGTGAGAAAGAGTATAACCTAGCTTGGTGATTTTCCATACCCACTGCCACTATAGTATCACTATGCAACTCCTTGATAGACACTGACTTTGGTGAAAACTCAACTCTCATGCCTTGACTAATGTGAGTGATTTGGTACACTGATAGGAGATTGGTTGAAAGAGAAGGAACACTTAGAACATTATTGAATGTTCCTCCTTCCATTTCAACTGACCCTCTCCTTGAAATAGAAACTGATGTGTCATCACCCAAACTAATTGAAGTCATGCTACAAGGCTCTAAAGATGAAAAATCAACTAGTGAAGAGCCCATGTGGTGAGAAGCACCTGAGTCTATGACCCATGAAGATGTAGAAGCTACAGTTACTACAAGGGCCTTGCCCTTTTCTTTTTCCTTACCCTTGCCTTTTGCCTTAGTAGAATCTTGGGTTGATGAATTATGCTTGATGGATTCAGGAACACCTATGCTGTTCTTCTCTAGAAGATGAGTTAGGTGATCTATTTGTTTCTTCATGCATTTGTGTTCATCATGCCCTGTCTTTTTACAATAGGTACACTTAACCTTCTCCTTCTTAGGTTTAGCATTGGAAGAGGAAGTCTCAGTGTTATTTTTGGCAGGATTGTTATTTTCTTTCTTCTCTTGGTCCTTGTTCTTTTTCTTCTTCTCCTTTGTTGAAGTCTTATCCATACCATTTCTAGCTATCAAAGATTGGGGTTGAGTAGACTTCATTGTGCCCATCTGAATTAGCTTATCTTACTCCCTAGTCAAGTCGGCAATGAATGAATCCAAAGAAGGCATTTTCCATGCAGTGCCAAGGGCACTTTTAGTGGCATGGAAAGTGGAGACAAAGACTGAATAGCTTGGACCTAACTTTGCGAGAATAAAAAGTATAAGTTGATCATCTTTCTTCTCTATCCCACATTATTTCAATTGAAATCTAAGGGCCTTAAACTTAGTGAAGAAGTCCTGTAGGGTGTCAAAGTTGCTAGGACTTAGACTTATGAGTTTGTTTTCGAGCTCATGACCTCTCATCTCATCAAGCTTCACAAATAAATTTTCTAAGGTGTCCCATATTTCATTAGGAGTTTGGGAGAATTCTAAGTGGAAGAGAAGTTCTGGAGACACAGACAAGCTCAATAACCCAAAGGCTTCATCACTACAGTTGTACCACTTAACCTTTTTAGCTTTTGTGTTGGGTTCTATTTCAGTTCCCATAGTGATCTTATACAACCCTTTACTTCTAAGAATGATTGAAATTTTAACTTTCCATTCATGATAGTTGAAGGGTGTTAGGGTTTTAAGTTGAAAAGAATCTATTTTTTAGCTAAATTTAGGTGAAGTTGTGTTGATTGCAAATTGTGAATTTATGAAGAAAGGAGAACGAAAGCAAGTTGTGAAAAAGCAATCACACCCCCCCGAAATATTGAGCCCCCCCTAAATATATAAGTGCACACTCAAAATATGTTAGACTCAGCTAAAAAAATTTCTTAGAGCAATCAATGCAAGACTAAAGCAAACAAGACGTCAGACTCAGCCGAAAATGCATCTCGGGAGACCCAAATTTTGGCACTTTATAAACTAGTGTGTTTTTGAAAAATAAAAAGTCTACATTGTGGAGAATTGAATTACAAGCACTTTTTCAAAAAATGACACCCAAAACTGAGCTACCGTTTACAAGATTTTAAAGTTACAATTTTCTTGTAAACTAGTGTTTTTGTAAAAAAAAGCACTAAAACATTAAAAAATGCTTGTTATGGAGAGAAAAAGTGGCCTTCCAACCACTCGTTGGATTCGAAACAGAATGAATAATCCAAATGAGGTTTGTGTGAGGGGGAATTGGTCTCCTACCAACCTGGGCCTCACCCTTCGTCTTCATAGGTCGAAAATACAAGTTTTAATTGAAAATCCCTAAAATACAAAACTGTCTAAAATCCTTAATATTCAGTCAAATTGACTAATTTTTATTTCATCAAGTCAATTTTACACTAAAAAAATAAATCAAAGATAGTTTGGATAGATGCCACGTGTCTAAAGGATGCCAAATAGTATGCCAAGTAAGGAGGGGCACCAAAATAGCAGCCCAAAATTTTATCTTGCAGAAAAGATAAGAAAAATAAATGCAGACCTGTGCTGGACTGTACAACCTACTATAGAAAGGACTGTTGTTGCTTGGCGCCTTGCTAGAGCTGACTGTGGCATGGCAAAACAGAAAACTAGAAGCTAGGCACATCAAACAAGAATAAACCAGAAGCAAAGCACAAAAAACTAGGTGTAGCAAACAAAAAAGGACCAAAAGCAAGGTGCAGAAGTGTCACCAAACAAAACTCAACCCTGATTTGCTGACTTGCTAGATGCTGGACGCCGTACAACTTATGGCTTGGCTGTAGTTTGCTGTTGGAGGGCGCTGGAAAGATAGAAACGTGGCAGTAGAAGTGGCGCTGGAGCTGATGTTGGCACCTGGACTAGAAGCTGCTGTTCAAAAGTGTTGACTATGAGGAGTGCTGACTGCTGCTGTTGGTGAAGGACATAAGCTTGGTGCCTAGACTAGAAGAGTGTTGTTGACCAGAAGAGCTTAGTGCTGCTCCTCCCTCTGCTCCCTGAAGTGAAGACAACCAAAAAACACCCAAAGGGCAAGGATTTCCAAGGAAACTAACCAGAAAATATTTTGAAGTTTTTTTTTAAATTTTAGACCAAATCTAGAATAAAAAAAGAGAACTCCACTCCTCTTGATTTCAAAATAAGCTAAAAGCATAAACACACACAAGATTACCGAGAAAGCTCTGATACCATATCAGAGTTGTTGCCAGAATCAAGATAACACGAGTGCAATGGAGATGTGATCACACAAGATGAACAAGTGCACACCACAAGATGCTAAAGCAATTTGAAAATAAGAAGATAAATTTCACAAGACAAAATGGAGAAAACCAAAATTTGATTAACATGAAATGGCCAAAATGAAGAATACATATAGGAGAGCTAAAAAGTAAATCCTCCACAAATGGTGGTCAAAGCACCCCAAGAATAGAATCCTCCACAAAAGGTGGTCAAAGCACCCCAATAATAGACTCCTCCAAAAAAGGTGGTGACAAGGTGCTAAGAATAGAGAAGTAACACCTATACCCGGAATAGCCGGTCAAAGGAGTCACCTATGACATTCTTATGACACCTTATGACACAAATATGACACACAATCTCCACATAAGCTAGCCTATCCCACGAATGTAGGAAAACTCCATGTATGCACAAATATATAATATTCCCTAATTAATAAATAGGGAAAAATAAAAACCTACACTAATAGGTCCTTATCATATTTATTAATACAATAAATAATTTAGTCTAAGATATTTTATTCTAGGCCCTTTATATCTTATAGTTCATAAGGACTAAATTAACAACGGGACTCTTTTATTATGTTTTGAACTTAGCTTAAATTTTTTTTGTAAATCAATGGGAGTCTCGATTAAATGACAAGTGTCAATATTGCATGAATTCAAAATTTTTAAGCTTTGAATTCAAAACCTTTGAATTCATGCAATATTGACACTTGTCATTTAATCGAGACTCCCATTGATTTACAAGTGCATTCTTTTGATATATTTTTTTGTGTGTGTGAAAAATATACCTAAGATACATCATTAGCCCAAGCCATAATCTCCTAAATAAGGGTGTGCAATAGATACTCTAAAAGGGGAAACCTTTGACTATAGATTGTGATTTTCCTATATTAGTCTCCCCTTAAACTTATAAACCATGTTTGACTATGTGTGTGAAATATCTACTTGCAATAGGCATAGATTTTGAAAGCACTTGTATATTTAGAAACTAGATAGAGAGGTGATTATTGAAAACCATAAAATCTTCTTTTCTACCTTTCCCTTCCCTCTTTTTAAAGATTTTTTGAGATCTATCCACTTTAGACTAGCAACCAACAACCCATCCAACTCATGTAAGAATTCACTACCCTTTTAGGAACCATACCTCCATCCAAAAAACCTCATCAACAACCTTCATACCCTACCAACTATTTCATCAATAGGTTTTTCAAATCGAATACCTATAACTTGTGCCCTATAGTGGAGTTTACCTCCATTGAGATCCTAAAATATTCAAGGCTACCTCATTGACTATAGTGTGTATGAAAACCACATCAATAGAGTAAGATTTATATGACTCCTCCCCTACATATTTGATACAAGGCCCCTTGTAACATTCTATTAACAACTTGAATACCTCATTTGATGTATCAAATTGCCTACTTGATAGTTTAGATGATGACATTATTTAATAAAAGACCTTATTAGACTCTCCTTCTGAGGAATATGTGGTTATCTTGGCTAAAAATCCTATCTTCCATAATGCTATCTCTAATATCTTACCTAAAAACAAGATCAGTAAAATTGTTAGTGAGGTTTCCCCTATGGATATCTCCATAAAAAAGGAAATTTTTATAAATATGCTTTAGATGTGGACATTTTAGATGGTGATCCCTTGACTCACAAGGAGACATAAGGAGCTAAAAATTGGGTGTCTAAAAGAGGAGGGAATAGACTAAAAATAGACTTGGGATCCTCACTATTTTAACATGTTGTGCCCAAAGAGAATAAAAATTAGTAAAAGAGTCCCCTCACAAGAACCATGACCCTTCCTTCAAAAAGAGGGGAAGTAAAATAAAGTCTCAGACTATTTCACAAGATTATACAATAATGAGGGTAAGCCCATGGTCAATCTAATTAATAGCCTTCTCCCCCTTAGTTATATATGTGGATTGTAAGTTGGAATGTGAGAGAGTTAGAATCCACTAATAGAAAACCAATTGTGAGATAATTCAGACATTCAAGAGATACCTTGGAATTTGTTTGTTTTTAATAAGTTAAGGCTACTGAATCTCATCTATCCTTAGTCTTAAAATTTATTTAGACAAATGATCCACAATTTTCCACTAATCATCAAAGAGGAGAAGGTGGGGCCTCTATCTTGATCAACTTTGGTCTGAAAGATTACATTGTTGATCATGGTGTCTCCCCTTATAACAAATCTATTGGGGTCTTTCTAAAAAGACAAAATTAGTTTTATGGCTTGTATAACATATATGTTCCTAATGACTATAGGAAGTAGTCTGATCTATGGAACTAAATATCTATAAATTTGAAAAACATTTTGTGTATTTTTTGGGGAGACTTCAACACAGTGGAAGAAAAAGAGGATAAAATTGGGGGTGACCACTAGGCATAGAAAGGTAATGCGTCTAAATTCAAAAGAATGCATAGGATTAGAGACTTACTCTAAAAAGGTAAAAGCCTAAGTAAAGGAATCTAGTTTACCTAGTGTAATGATCAAAACAATAATAGAAGACAATATTCTATACTTGATAGATTTTATTTGAATAGGGACTCACTCATTATGAGCCCTAATAAGGATAGAAATGTGGTGATAGTGATGCCCTTTATTATGTCTGACCACCATCCTATTGAAAAGGCTTTCTCATTGAATTTTGAGGAGATTAATGACACCCTATCCTTCAAATCACTATATAAATTCAATGTGTCCCACCTAGCTGATAGTGTGTGTATAGAGAGTCTTTAGTCATCCTAGAACATTGGCAAATTTGTTTATAACTCCATCTCTAAAATTGATCAGTGTAATTCTTGTATGGAAAACTCCAAAAAATTTGTAAGAACTTATGTTCAATCAAAGCTAAAAAATGCAAAAAACATATAAGGGACACTCAAGAAAAGATTATACATGCTTAAAGCTCCTTGCAACTTGACAAGACTAATGGGAAACTACTGGAAGAGCTTAACCTCCTAAACATCAAGTTAGACAGTCATATAATTATATTTCTAGGGGACACAAATCTTCTCTAGACTTACTTAGATGAAGCTTAGGGATAAAGGCTATATATTTTTATTCATATTTTTGAAATCCAAGCACACAAGAAGTAATATTAATGGAATATAAGTAAATGGTTAGATTGTGAAGGATGTCATAGCATAAAAGAAGCTTTCTTTGAATTTTATTCCAATCTTTTCCTTTCTGATGGTTATAGTGAACTCATTAAATAAAAAAAAGGCTATATGTGATGCCTACATCCCTAAAAAGGTAACATAAGTTTAGTATAGTTTCCTTGATGCCTATATTTTGTTGGATGAAATTAGAACCACTATTGACTTGCTCAAAGATGATAAAACACCTAGGGTAGATGGATTACCTACTAAATTTATAAAGATGATAACTAGTGGCTGGTCAAGGACTATCTAGAGGTTTTTAATGAGGCCATTAATGCTAACACCCTTGGCACAAACATCAACAGAGGGGTAATCAAGCTCATCCCTAAGGATGGTAACATGTCTTTAGTTAAAAAATAGAGACCAAATACCCTCCTTAATATTTATTACAAGAATTTGGAAGAAATTCTAGTAAGAAGATTATCCTCTTTGATGTCCTCTATTGTCTCTAAAACTCAAATTGGTTTCATTAAATAGAGATACATTTTAGATAATTTAATTACTAGCTAAGAAGGGATGTACCAAGCTAGAGATTCTAAGTATAATGCAAGAATGATTTGGCTTGACTTTGAAAAAACATATGATAGAATTGAGTGGCCTTTCTTTGAGAGAATGCTTCAAGCCTTTGGTTTCTAGGATAGATTTTGTAGAATGGTCAATGTTCTCTTCAAGGATGCTTTGGATGTCATTGAAGTTAATGGGTAATTAATAGAATCATTAGACCTTCAACATTCCATTAGACAAGGATGCCCTCTTTCTCTTTTGCTCTTTGTTTTAGTAGCTGAAGAATTGTATTATCTCCTTAGATTATCTGATATAAGGTCTCATATCAAAGGAATCTCTTTGCCTAATAATGATTCCCTTATTGACATCCTATTTTTTGATGACACAACCTTTTTTGTGACCTTGGAATAAAACAACTTGTTTCAAGTGGTGGCTAGACTAGATATATATTGCTCTTCTTCTGGATCCAAAGTGGCAATGCATAAATCAAATATGTTGGGCTAGCCAGAGCATCCTTATGATTGGATATCAAATTTTGGTTGGACTTGGAAAGGACCTGATGAATTGGTCAGATATCTAGGTATTCACTTTGCTCTCACACCTTCCTTCAAACTCATGTGGGAATGGATTTTTGATAAAATTAATAAGAAAATTGTAAAGTGGTAGGGACATTTACTTTCCTTACAATAAGGATTCAATTCTACCAAAAGGTCCTCTCATCTTATAATATATATTACACATCATGATGTCTTTCTATAAAGTCTCAGATCAACATGCTCCATAGAATAATACAATATTTCCTATAGTTAGATGGGAAAGGGGGTAAGAAAAGGCATACTATTTCATGTTATTTTTTTTTAAATCCCAAAAATATTGGGCTCTTGGGGTTAAAATACCTTTGGATGTAGGTTGTAACACTGGTATTTAAGTGGATCATTAGAGCATTCAAATGATATGAACCCTAGAAGGTTTTAATAAAAAATATAATATTGAGAGGTTTTCCTAAAGGAAAGCCAAGTTGGAAAGGTTTAAATGTTACTGATCTTCTCTTTGGGCCCTTTTTTGTTAAAGTTATTGGCTCACCTATATTTTATTTTATTTGGTCTTTTTGGGATGTGTTTAAACCCTTCATCACTACAAAACTCATTTTCAACTAGTTTAGGACAACTTGTCAGGGGTATATATCCTTATGGTGGAATTTATTTGTTAACAAGAGAATGATTGCCCTTACTAGGGGTTGTTCTACCTTTGAATGGTATACCAAGGGGTTGACAAATTTTAAGGATCTATAGTCTCATGCAAGATGGGATTCATGGTTAGAGATTAAAGCTAGTTTTTAGATTCCTGCCACTCAGTGCAAAACTTTCACTCTTATTCAAAAATCATTGAAGGGAAAGAAGAATGTGGTTTGCATGGAAGATGAGGGTGAGTTATAGGACAATGTGAAGTTGACTAAAGGCCCCCCTTGTTTGATTTTTCCACTCAAATTTTGTACAAAAAACTTTCCTTCTTAGTTTTCCCCTACCTCGCCCTTAATCATATATGGTTTATGTGTGATCCTCTAACTACCTGGTCTTTTAGATTTTATGTGATTTGGGATTCTTTTATAGAACCTAATAAATCTTGATTTTATTGGTTGTTAATGTATAATAAGTTAGATGTTGGTTCTATCTTGAGTAATTTTGGACTTGCTAAACCTTTTTTCTCTTTTTACAATGAAGTTGAAACTATTGAGCATGTTTTTTTCTCTTGCCCATATGCTGCTAAGTTTTAGAATTATTGTCTTAATTATTAGAATGTCATTTTTGATTGTGAAATTAGATAGATAAACATTTATTTTGGTTATGCATGTCCCAAAATTAAAGTACACCCTTTCTTTCATAAAATTTATCTTGTGTTTTCAACTAAAATATTATGGTTTTTATGGAAGCAAAGGAACCTTGAGGTATTCCAACATAAGGCTAGGTTACTTACTGACTCCTCAATGGAAGTCATTCTCTATTTTATCTTTATGTAGATATTCCTATAGTTAAAAGTACCATATGATTAGCTGGAACAATTTATTAAGATATGACTCTTTAAAATTACTTCTGATTTATTACTTGATTCAAGTGGTTATCCCAAGTTGAACCCACAACCACATTGGGTAGTGTCCCACTGGTTGGACACCAAGATAAAAATTATTGAACATGAGTGGGATTACATAAAAGATGCTTACTTTGACTAGGTAGACCACCTAATATAGGAATGGATAAACATGATTGACTCTGATAAGAATGGAATCAAAATCTGGCTATCAACTAATGAAAATATGCTAAGAGATGTACATAATGATGGTCTAAGAAGTTGTATAATCAGAGAAGATAAGGAAAAATTTACACCTTTAAACTTGAACCTATACCCTAATTCATTTATAATATTATGGTGACAGTGTCTTCTCCTTAGGGATTGACTTTAGTGATACACAATCAATATGCTTAAGAAGATGTTTGGAAGATGATCAATAAAAATGTCAATGTTTTATTTGAAAAACTAAAATATCTTATTAAATGGTATGGCCTGGTGGATGTAGAGGATGTCTTATATTATGTAAAAACTAACAATATGAAAATCCTAATGAAAAAAGTTGACCATTATCCCTCAACTGGTTGTTGGGTAGCTGTTGGAAATATTGTCATTGATGTTAAAGGTTTAGCATTATTGGTGATATATGCCCCCTTAAATTTAATGGTGTTTTTAATATTCATATCTTGGATAATGTGTGTTAATATTTATTTAATATTAATGAATATATTTTTGGTTGCATATAAGTCAAAAGAGGGCCCATGGAGAAGTCAAAGAGTAATAGGGTAAAAGATGAAAGAGGAATGGGATGCATTTTCTCACAAAGAGTCACCTTGAGGAATTTCAAGAGTCACCATGTGAAGACAAAAGAGGTATGGCACATTTTTTCATGAAGGGACACTTTGAGGAATATGAAAAGTCACCAAGATAAATATAAAAGAGGAAATGATGCTTTTTCTTATGAAGATTACCATATGAATTTTCAAATGCAAGAATACGAAGGGTCATGCAAGTTTAGAACCATTTTCTATGAGGATTGAAGGGTCACAAAGGGTGAAGGCCAAGGTCATTTGGAAAGATATAAATAAAAGATTGAGAAGACATTTTTAATATGTAAGAGAGTGCATGGTTTGTATTTGTTTTTGAAGAGAGAAAATTAGGAGACATTGTAGAGTTATATCATTTGTTGAGTAAGTAACATTGAGAGATAGTTATGTTTTATACACAAAAGGGGTTGGTGCTCATGAATTTTGTAAGGGGTTGGTTCTCTTGTGGGTTGGTGCTCATAAATAGTTGTTGTGTTGGTGCTCGACAAAGGGGTTGGTGCTCCTATAATTTGGTGCTTGTGAACTTTGTATTTTGAGTTGGTGTTCATTCATATACTTGAGAGTATTCTCCATGGTTTTTCCCACTTTGGGTTTCCACATAAAAATTTGGTGTCTCTCTCTCTCTCTCTTATGTGGTTTAAATTATTATTTTAGTTTTATTACATATATTGAATGTATGATTGAGTGTTTAAATAAAATATATTAGATTAAATAAAAGATATATAATATACTGATTCACCCCCCTCTCAGTATATTTCATGCTTAACAATTGGTATCAGAGTAGGTTCCTTTTGAAAAAAATTTACAACTTGAAGGAAGATCAAGAAAGCATGATGGTTGGATCACATGAAGGATTTTCTATAAATAAGGCACTTTTTTTTATGGAACAAATTATGTTTTTTGGAGAATAAAGATGAAGACTTATTTGATGGTCCTTGGATTTGACATATGGCAGGCAATGGTGGAGTAATATGAAGATACACAGACACTTGTAACTACTCTGGTAGAAAAGAAGGTGAGTGAAAATAATGATAATGCTTTAAATGTTATCTTATGTGGTTCATGTGAATCAATTTTTTTTAAAGTTATGTAATGTAATTTTGCTCATAAAACTTGGGTAAAACTTGAGAATATTTACAAAGGTGGTGGAAAGGTTCAGCAAGCTAAGCTTCAGACTTTCAAAAGATAGTTTGAAAGTTTCAAGTGGAAGAAGAAGAAAATATATCAAATTATCTCTTTTGGTTTGATCAAATAGTCAATCAGATTCAAGGTCTTGGAAATTTTTTAGAAGAGTCAACCGTGGTTCAAAAGGTTTTGAGATCTATACCATTGAGATATGATGCGAAAGTTTCAATAATTGAAGAGATGAAGAATTTATCCAAGCTAAATATGGATGAGCTTCATGGTATTCTTACATCATATGAGATGTGAACTGAATAAGATAAACCTTCAAAGAGAGAAGTAGCTTTCAAGACATCAAACAAAGAGAAGGCTAAGATTCAAATATCAAGTGATAGTTTTAGTGATGATGAAGATGATAGTTTTAATTATGGAAAGATTGGACATTTTTTAGCTAAATGTACAAATAAAGGTAATGATGATAATGAAGAATGAAATTCTACATACAAGAATAATTTTAAAGGCAAATTCAAGAATGGATTTGAGAAGAAGAGTTTTTATTCTAAAGACCCTAGCTCAGCCAAAGATAGTGGAGTTAGTGACTGAGAAGAAGATATTCTATTCATCGCCAAACATGAAGATGCCTCTGCAAGTAAAAGTATAGATGATCAAGAAGAAGAATAGGATGAAGCTAAAGTGAATCTATAAGGATAACTAATTTTTGCCTTAGAAGAGTTAAAATCTCTTGAAAAGAAGAAACAAAGATTAAAGCTCTAGATCGAGAAAAATGAAAAGGAGTCAAAGGAAATAATTGAAGATCTACAAGCACACTTTGAAGAAGCCAAGAAGAATGATGAATATCTAATAACATAGTTGAAAATAGTAAGTAAATAATGCGAAAGGTATGTTATTAAAATTTCTTCTTTAAAAACAGACCTTGATAAAACAAATAAAGCAATCAATGATAGAGCAACTAATGATTCAAAATTTGAGAATAACACTAATATGTTGAATAAGATATTAGAATAACAAAGATCAATGTTAGATAAGATAGGTATTAGATTTGAAAAGGAGAAAGAGGAGGTCATTAATTTCACAGATAAGGAAAAGGGAAAGAGCTATGCTAAAGCTCTTACAAAAGAAGAAATAAAAAAGGAAGAAGTTAAGAATACAGAGGACATCTCAAACGAAGAAGGTTGGAGTGAACAAAGCTACAAAAAGAAATCAGGTTAGAGATACACAAATAGATCCTATTTTTATGGTTATTATTTTTATTATAATAGATATGGTCATAAGAAATTAGAATGTTAAAAAAGAGCTAACAATTTCAGAAATAAGGAGAAGGAAAGTCATGTAGAATCAAGTAGAAGCCACAACTCTTTTGCTCCTCTATCAAGTTTTCATGAAGAGGCCATAATATGTTACAAGTGAAATAAATTCAAAAACATATCTCGGTACTATATAAGTGTGTTTGATTCAGTCAAGAAGGACCAAATTTTCAAGGCTCCATTCATTAAGAAGAAAGTTCAGACAAGTTCTTGGCAAAAGAAACAACCTAAAAAATCTATGTTGGTGCAGACAGCTTTGCATGGAAGAAATGAAGAAAATCCATGGTTCATTGATAGTGGATGTTTTAGGCACATGACAAGAGACAATAAAAAGTTTGTAACATTGAATAAGATCAATGGTGGCATAGTGAAATTTGGAGACAATACTACTGCCAGAATTACTAGAAAAGGTACACTAAGTTTAGATAATGGTAGAACTAAAACTAAAAATATTTTATATGTAGAAGGTCTTAAGCATAATATTTTGAGTGTAAGTAAAATGTGTGATTAGGGGCACACACTAAATTTTTATGTATAAGGTTGTGAAATTAGAAGAAAATATTCAGATGTATTGGCTGTAGATGCTCAGAGAATAGGGAATAACTTGTATATGCTATCAGACATCAAAGGTAAAAAATGTTGTTTGAGTCAGATTGAAGAAATTTGGATATGGTACAAGAGAATGGGGCACATAAATTTTGACAATCTTGTCAACACCAATAAAAATAGAGAAGTAAAAAATCTTCCAAAGATTATAAATCCATTTGACATACTTTGTGAACCTTATCAGCATGGGAAGCAGGCTAGAAGGTGGTTCAAAACAAAAGAGTAGTCGACCACTTAAATGCTAGAGCTTGTTCACACTGACTTATGTGGACCTATGAGAACTCAAAGTACTCAAGGTGATAAATATTTCATGTTAATTATTGATAATTTTTCACGTATGACTTGGGTAATGTTTTTGAAGAAAAATTTAGAAGCTTTTAGACATTTCAAAGCATTCAAAGCATTAGTTGAGAATGAAGCTAGTTTAAAGATTAAGTGTCTAAGATTAGATCAAGGAGGAGGATTCATGTTAGATCAATTTATTGAGTTTTTTGAAGATCATGGAATAAAGAGACATTATTCAGTAGCCAAAACTCCACAAAAAATGGAATAGTTGAACAAAAAAATAGAACAATTTAGGAGATGGTGAGGACTATGCTAAATGAATCCAAGATAGTAGATAAATATTGGAGAGAAGTTGTTATAGTAGTGCATATTTAGAATAGAGAATTATTGAGAGTTAATAGTGACAAGACTTCTTATGAGCTATGGAAAGATAAACCAACAACAGTTGATTATTTTAGAGTTTTTAGTAGTAGATGCTTCATAAAGAGAACTGATAAAAAACTTGGTAAGTTTGAATTCAAAGTAGATGAAGGTATATTTCTTGGTTATTCTTGAAAAATTAAAACTTATAAATGTTATAACAAAATAACCAATAAAATTGTTGAAAGTGCAAGTGTCAGGATAGAAGAAGATGGAACACAAAGAATTAATGATCTAGTAGACATTCCTAAAATCATTGAAGAGGAAGGTTTTGAAAAATCAGATGAATATGAGGAGAAAGAAAAAAAGGGTTCCAAAACTCTATCCAAATATGTTCAAATAAATCATAATATAAGTGACATTATTAGGGACATAAATGAAAGAATTCACACCAGAAGAATGATGATAAGTGAATCTGAGCAAGTTAATTTCTCTTTATTATCCAAAATTTAGCCTAGAACTTTTTTAGAAGCTATACATGATAAACATTGAGTTAAGGCTATAGATGAAGAATTAAATCAAATAGAAAATAATGATACTTGGGAATTAGTGCTTAGACTAAAAGATCACAATGTGATAGGAATAAAATGGGTTTATAGAAATAAGTTGAATGAAAATGGAGAAGTGACCAGAAATAAAGCAAAATTAGTATGTAAAGGATATGCTCAGATTGAGGGAATAGATTTTGAAGAAAATTTTACACCAGTGGCAAGGTTAGAGGCTATTAGAATGTTTCTTGCATATGCAGTGTTTAAAAATTTCAAAGTGTTTTAGATGAATGTCAAATCTACCTTCCTAAATGGGAATCTTGAAGAAGAGGTCTACATTGAGCAACCTGAGGGATTTATTCTCTCAAATATTAGTAACTATGTATGTAGATTGAAGAAAGCATTGTATGGATTGAAACAAGATCCCAGAGCTTGGTATGCAAGACTTGATAAGTACCTACAAGATCAAGGTTTCAAGAGAGGATTTGTTGATAGTAATCTCTATATCGAAATAGAAGGTAAGCATTAATTGATTGTTGTGGTATATGTTGATTATATCATTTTTGGAGGAAATATTGAAAACATGACAAAATAATTTTCTAATAAAATGTAAGAATAATTTGAGATGTCTATGCTTGGAAAATTGTCATTTTTCTTAGGATTACAAATATTTTAGTCAAACAAAGGAATTTTCATATCTCAAAGTAAATATGCCAAGGAAATGTTGAATAAATTTGGTTTTGAGGATTGTGCACCAATTGGCACACCAATGTGTATAGGAAATAAGGTGAGCAAGGATGAAGATTCACTAGTTATAGATCAATCTTTGTATAGATTTATGATTGGTAGTCTTTTATATTTGATAGCATCAAGGCCAGACATCATGCATATGGTAGGTATGGTTACAAGATATCAATCATCTCCAAAAGATAGTCATGTTTAGTTGGTGAAGATAATATTTAGATATATCAAGAGGAGATTGGATTTTAGATTATGGTATCCCACAGGTAGAGATTTCACTTTGGTTTCTTATACAGATTTAGATTGGGTAGGGTGCTTGGATGATATAAAGAGTAAAATTAGAGGAGATTTATTCCTTGGTGATAGCTTAGTATCATGGCTAAGCAAGAAGTAGAATTTAGTATAACTTTATATAGCTAAATTAGAATATATTATAGCATTATTGTGTTGTACTCAAGTGCTTTGGATAAAGCAAACTTTGGAAGATAAGAAGGTAAAGTATGATGAACCTATTTTTATTTTTTGTGATAACATAAGTGCTATAAATATTTCAAAGAATCTAGTGATGCATTCAAAAAAAAAACATATTCCCATTAGATATCACTTCTTGAGAGAGCAAGTTGTAGATCAACAGGTTAAGATGGAATATATCAGTACTATAGAGTAGATTGTAGATATTTTCACAAAGGCACTACTAAAAGACACATTTGAGTATCTACGAGAGAAGTTGGGAGTAATTTATTTTACTTCTTACCATTGAGGTTCAGCATCAATTGAGGGGGAGCTAAGTGTTAGCTCTAAGTAGGCCCTTTACTATTGATGTCAAAGGGGAAGAATAACACGTATAGAAACAGGTGCAAAAATAGGTACAAGGAATAGATACAGGTTGCTACAGTAAGGGGGTGTTACTATATGTTTTTTAGATGGTAGTATGTGTAGGTTTCAAGATGTGGTAGTTTCATTTGAGGTTGCCATCAATGACAAAGGGGGAGATTGTTGTAAATATTGTCATTGATGTCAAAGGTCTAACATTATTGGTGATATAGGCCCCATTGCATTTAATGATGTTTTTAATATTCATATCTTGGCTAATGTGTGTTAATATTTATTTAATTTTAATGAATATATTTTTGGTTGCATATAAGTCAAAAGAGGGCCCATGGTGAAGTCAAAGAGTCATGGGGTAAAAGATAAAAGAGGAATGGGATGCATTTTATCATGAAGAGTCTCCTTGAGGAATTCCAAGAGTCACCATGTGAAGACAAAAGAGTTATGGTGCATTTTTCCATCAAGGGACACTTTGAGGAATAGGAAAAGTCATCAAGATAAAGACAAAAGAGGAAAAGATGCTTTTGCTCATGAAGAGTCACCATATGACTTTTCAAATGCAAGGATACAAAGGGTCATGCAATTTTTGTGCCATTTTCCATGAGGATTGAAGGGTCATAGAGGGTGAAGGCCAAAGGTCATTTGGAAAGCTATAAATAAAGGCTTGAGTAGCCATTTGTAATATGTAAGAGAGTGCATGGTTTGTATTTCTTTTTAAAGAGAGAAAAGTAGGAGACATTGTAGAGTTAAATCAATTATTGAGTAAGCAACATTGAGGGATAGTTGTGTTTTATACACAAGAGGGGTTGGTGCTCCTATGGGTTGGTGCTCATGAATTTTTTAAGGTGTTGGTTTTCCTACAAGTTGGTGCTTGCAAACTTTGTATTTTGAGTTAGTGCTCATTCATATACTTAAGAGTTTTATCTGTGGTTTTTCCCACTTTGAGTTTTCACGTAAAAATTTTGTCTCTCTCTCTCTCTCTCTCATGTGGTGTAAATTATTATTTCAGTTTTATTGCATATCTTGAATGTATGATTGAGTGGTTAAAGAAGAGAAATCAGATTAAATAAAAGATAAATAATATACTGATTCACCCCTCCCCCCTCTTAGTATATTTCATGCTTACAAACAACTTAGGATGGGACCTGTTGAAGATAAAGACTCGATCGAGGGATCTAATTCTGGGGATTCTAAGGCATTGTGAATTGAATAGTGCTACTAGTAAGAGGGTGTAGGATGTTTAATCCCCATTCTTCCACATTTAGGGTGGTTATATTTTGATATGATTTTTATTTTTTCACTTTTATTGATTTCATTTATACTATTACTTCTGATAATTTTGTTGGGCTACCTATATGGGGCCATTTTTTTAATTGTATAATTGATTTATTTGTTATAATGATAGGGGATGCCCCTTAGTTTGATAATTTTATGGTGGGAACCATGTAAATGTTTTTGGCATCTTTGATGCTTATATTGGTAATGAATTATACAATATATAAAAATCTCCTATGTAACAATATTATTAGATAAATATGGATGTAGATGTATCTACATATGTAAAAAGGTGTAAAAATGTTAAAAACATGCCAATATAATTCATGCCCTAGCCAAAAAACTAACCCAACCAAAACACTCAAATTTATGCTTACACTATGTCTATTTGTAACATGGGGCCTTGATCTCATTGGGAATATTAACCCCACCTCATCTGATGGCCATAAATACATTCTTACTAATATATAATATTTCACTAAGTGGGTTGAATCTATACCCCTCATTTACATGACTAGAAAACAAATTTACAAATTCATATTCAACCATCTCATCTGCCACTATGGTATCCCATCTGACATTATATCTAATAATGGTGGACCATTTAAAAATAAGGATGTCATAATGTTATGTGCCAAATATAACATTACTCAACATTTTTCTACTGCATATTACCCACAAGGTAATGGCCAGGTAGAAACATCCAACGAATTCATTGTCAACATCCTTAAAAATATTGTCAATGATGTTGGTCATGATTGACACCTCAAAATATTCTACACCCTCTAGGAATACCACACTAATTATTGTACCCCAATAGGAACCACTCCATATTCCCTAGTTTTTGGTACTAAGGCCATTCTTACCATTGAAGTTGAGTTACCTTCTCAACATATCTCATTAAAGCATGTCCTAGATGATGAAGATTACTGAATAGATCATCTATAAGAGTTGAATTTATTTAATGAAAAACACATCACCATTGTCAACAACCTTCAAGAATACTATAATTGACTTTGTGGCCACTATGACTAGTGGGTCAAGTATAGAGAGTTTAAGATTGGAGATCTTGTTATTAAAAAAAAAACAATAGAACACCATGAATGAAAAGAAACACAAGGTAAAGTTCAAACCCAACTAGATAGGGCCCTATATCATTATTTCAAATTATGGATCTAGAGCATATAGGCTCATTACACCAAATGTAGATGAACTTGATGAGCCAATTAACATTATACACCTCAAGTGTTACTTCACTTAAGAGACCCAAAGTATTATATATGAGGCCCATTTTCATTATACCATAATATCAACATTATTATTTTTACCATACCATATACCATTCTACCATACCTTTTTTATTGACCAAATTTATTTTTACCCTCCCTACCTAACTCCTTTAACCTTAGTTCCATTCCATTGGTTCTTCAAGCACCTTTAGCAATAAGATTATAATCAAGTTTTAGTATTTGATTTAGAATTATAGATAGATATTGTATCTTGGACCATTATGACAATGGTTTTCTAGCTCCATCATTCATTTCTTATTTCACTTCATTTGGAGTGATATTGATAATAACTAACTTTGGAAAAATTAGAGTCTCACCATTGTAATACTAATTATAACCACCTTTGGGAAAATTAGTATCATTGACCTATGTCATTGTTTCCTAATTATAACTACATATGGGTAAACTAATAATAATACCTTTACCATGCTTTGAAGTCCCACCTTGACATTCCTATGCTATACTGTGCCATTTACCTAGTTTGAGAATTTGATACTACTTAGTCAGATTCCTCCACTATAAATCATAACTAAAGTGACTTGAGATCCTAATGTGAATATGTAGGCATCACTCAATTCACATTTAGGATAGCTCAGTCACCCTTTTCCATGCTCTCTCCATTTTACAAGTAATTTCCAAGCTTGAATTCTCTCACCATTTTATGAGATGGACCATTTAGTATCTCCTCATCCTCGCTTGAGTTGAGATGATCCAAAAATTACAATTTTTTTTGTAAAAGATCTTAGAAAATCAAAAAATCATTCTCAACCACTTATTTGCCTTAAATATTCTAGGACCCTTAGCTATTTCACAAGAAACCACTTGTCATTTAGTTTCCCATCTTTACTGGCCTAACATCCTACATGCTCACCATTTTACGAGACCATTCCTATATTCATCTACACCACAATCATGTTTCTATTGATAATTATTTTTATTCTATCCCATATCTTGGGAAAACTATATTTGGCCTAAACTTTATGTTGGACCTTGCATCCATGGAACTATGTAGGTAGTGTCCACTTTCCTAGTGCATTTTGAGTTAGCTTAGTTATCCCTTCTTTTTCTTTAAATTCCTCATTGTTGTTTATTTGTTTCATTGTCTCTTATAACCTCAGGATAATTATCATTATCTTGTATGTTCTATTTTTTCAATAACATTATGATTAACCATTATTTCTATTTGTTTCCTTTGTGTCTTTTTTGATATTTTATCTTTCTATTTGTTTGTTTATTTGTTTATTTGCTTTCTTGTTGTGCCTTGACTTAGTATATTTGCATTAATTAGGTGATTTATTGTGCATTATAATTAAGTCCATCCATATTCATACATCAACATTATAATCATGGTTTCTATTATTGGTGCATTATTTTTAACTATTTATTAGATCTCGTGTCAGTCATTATGCATATTTTAGCTCAGTTATCATGGTGTGTTATATCATGATGCAAACCATCACATGCTACAACAAACATCAGATCAATAAATCTTACATGCAATTTGGCCACAATACTTATATTTTGCACTTGGAAAATTTCCAATCAATCCAAATACAAAGTAATTAAATCATGACATAATTTTAATCCTTACTAATTAAGATGTTCATCTGCATACTAGTAGGTTACCCAAATTCCTCTTTCTCCTCTATACTAGCTTAATCTTACTTTATGAGTATGGATTCAATTTTTAAACCTAATTATCAAATTTATCATCATATTCCCATCATTATACTAATTTGTGACCACCTATGGGAAAATCATTGTCTTTCAATGTATTTGGATGTTAATGATTCTAACCACCATTGGGCAATCAGTATCATTCTTATACTCAACAAAAGCACATTTTCATTGTGTTAATGATTATAACTACCTATGGGTAAATCATTATATATATCATCCCACTTGGGAAATGTTTTTATCCATCTAATTATTATAACAACCTATATGCAAATAATTGTTTTCCCTTTTTAATGACTATAACTACTTATGGGCAAATCATTATATTTTTACTTTCCTATGCTAATGATTATAACTACCTTTGGGTAAATTAGTATTTTCCACCCATTTTACCTTTTAGTCCCATTGTTTCCTTATTTTTATGGACTGATCACCAACCTTCTTTATCAATCACTTGAGAAGTCATTTAAACTCATCTATCACCATTATAGTATTAGGCATACATGACCTTTTCATTATTTGAGAATATATTACTATTCATATATCTTGAAATGCCTTTCAAAATAAGGGAAAACTATATAAACCTAATTTTGGACATAAATGGCTTCTGACCAGACACCAAATTGATTCTAACCAACCATTGCAAATTAAGCCTCACAATCATTAAACACCCCAAGTTTGCTTGTGCATCATTCATCAATGCTCAAAATCATGTTGAGATATCCCTAATTATGGTATTATATTGTATGAAATAATAACATATTATAGATTCATCCCTAATCACCTTTTAACATCACAACTATCAATTTAACATATGGACCTACTAAGTGGGGCACTTGAACAAATATCAAATTTTGAAAGAGAAAAAATGGTAATTAGAATCAATCATGTAATTAAATATGATTAAATGCCTAATTGAATTATTTATTTTTAGTTAATGAACATATAAAAATGGAAATTTCAAAATCAAAATATCAAAGCCTTTTATCATTTCTTTATGAGTTGTCAAGCTCTTTGAAAATATTTTAAAATATCTAATTTGAGAGCCATGCCTAGTAAATATAAATCATAATTAATTGATAACTAGTAACTCAATTGGAGTTAGTTTTAACTTAAATAGAGTTAGTTTCAACACATTCATATCCTAAACTCAACCTTAACTCACCTTGAGTGAGAGTTAACTCTAAAGGCTATAAATACAAGGCCATACCCCTTCATTTCTAAGATTGAATATTGTAGAGTTATTGTGTAATATTTCCTCCATAAGCCTCATGAAATTAATGATACCATTCCAAAATATTAATCTAAGAAATCAAAAAATCCAAGATTCCAAGGAGAGAATGACCCAAACAATATTCATTGTCAAAGACTTCTTGATGTACAAGTTGAGTAATCCATTCAACAAGTTATTTGGAGATCCAAGATTTATAAAAGACTTATTTATTTTATGTTTTTGTTATGATTTAATTTAATTTTGTTCCCCAATTTCTCCCTAGTGTTTAGGTTATAGGTGTTAGTATTTTACTATGTTCATTTCATTTGTTTTATGAGACTAACACAAGACTAACACCCCCTCTATTGCAATTCTTATTAAATAAAATCATAATTTGAATTTTAATCACTATTTTGGAGTCATTACACTTGGAAAATTTCTTCCCCATCCTCATCCTCCATTATCATTCATTTAGGCACCTTGTTAAATCTTAAAACCTTGATAAAAGAAACTTTTCTCGGTTATTTTTGTACTTTTTTTAACTGTGTACAACTAGTGGACCTATAGGTTGACTTTTTACCTCAATAAAAACTTATTCTAATGTTAAAATATTTAAATATTACCTTAAAAAAATGTTCAAACCTTCATGGAAATCTCTCTTTTTCACTTGATGACATTCTACAGGTCTACAAAAACTTTTTGAAGGAAGATCAATATTGTAACCTTTTTGAAACCATATTAAATGTTCTTGAAGACTCATATAAACCTCCTATAATGTGTTTTCACCTTATAAAAACCCTAAGATACTCTATAGACTTCTAAAATACTTGAATTCTTGATCATTATCTCATTTCATATCCTGTAAGTCTAATTTTTACTTGTTAATGGTCTACAAATGTATCCTAAACTCTCACTTCTTCATCAAAGTCATTAAACTAGTTAGGTTTGTCTTGATTGAATCTAAAACTCACATTTATTTATAAAAAGCCATGAAGGCATTACTTATTCCTACACTTCCATGTAAAAAATTTTGATCTTTGGTTAGCACTCAAAGCTTATGACTTCATTTCTCCCTTTTTAGGCCTAGAATTTCCTTGTAAAAGTCTTGAGGCTATGCAACTCCATTTTTAGTTGCAAGATTGTCTATTAGGTTATTCAGGATTACTCTTATGTTGTAATAATACATAATATGTTGATTTTGTTTCTATATTTTCAAGGCTACCAATTCATTTCCAAAACTTGCAACAAAGTTTTTACTTCATGTGGCTCATTAGGAGGGGCAGAAGGTGTAATAAATTAGCTAGTTATTACAAGAATGGGTGCCAAATTAGGCTATTTTGGTAGAGGTTCATAGAATAAATACATTGGATTCCTAGGGGTAATCTTTCCTACTTGAATTATACTATATTCAGCCCTTATAACAATGCCATATTTTTCTAGTATCAATGTACCTCCCATGGACTATATCATGACAACAATATCACTATTCAAAGATCTTAAATAGTACAAGAAAGAAATATTAGGAGTGGATTTCACCAAGGTGAGATTATATCCCAAGTATTTTGAAATTTAAAGTTTAAATCCACCATGTATTCATGAGGGGATCTCTTGATGGTATTAAGCTGTTCTATAAGAGCGAGATGATCACTATTGTCTTCAAACTATTGGCAAATTCTCTCTCCTAAATAATCCTAGTTGTGTATTATACCAAGTTAGAACCCTATATACTATTGAATATATATTCCTTTTAATGAACTAGAAATAAGTCTCATTACCACATTGTCTTGCATGATGTTATGGATTGATCATATATTAATAACATCTTGTATGTGATCTATGGGAGTGGTAGCATCCTCACTAGTGAATAAAGGGGTACTTTTGAGAGCTATAACTAGGATATCATCATGTTGTTGAAATGACAAAGGAATACCTCTATCAAATATAATAAAAAGGTGATTCCTTTAGGATTCCATATGAATAAGATGATTTATCCTCTCTCTTGGCCTTGGGAATCTACCAAAAGGTGGTGTAGATTGAACCCTTAGAGAAGGTTGTCTAGAACCTCTACCCCTTCTTTCAGGAGATATTGATAAATTAGTTATTTTTTATATGAGTATGTGATAATTGAAAAAACTCAAAATCAACCTCTTGTTAAAGCTCTTATCTCCTTTGGCATGAAAATATATAGCTAATCAGAAACTAGAAAATGATAGAGTCACTAGGTGCTTCTAAAGTGTTTTTAATTATACTACAACTCAATAAGAATAAACCCAAGCATTTATCTAAACCCTTCCAATTATATGAAACTAGTCCCACCAAACGTGCCAAAAACTATTGTCACTTGAATCTTGCACTTTATCATTCAATCAATTGATCTAATGGCAATAATGGGATCATCCCCAAGGTGTGAGACCTTGGATTTTTGGGTATGAACCTCCAAAGAAGGATGACTTCCTTATTAAACTAGATGCACCTAATTTAAGATCATTTGTAGGCCTAAAACTATGCTAAAAGGAACTATTTACATATAAGACTATGCTTTTGGTCATGGAAAATGGAGAAGGAAAAAATGAAACTATAAAAGGTGATGCATCAAAGTTTAGGGATCTCCTCCACTCACTCTAACAACACAATAAAAACCTTTAAAAGACTAATTTTAGTTGCACACTCTCACACACATACTATAACAGAGTTATGATGAATAAATTAAATTGCATTAGTGTTAGAGTGTCTATAATTTCCTTAAAAATGAGCCAAAAGAGACTAATGTGCATTTACAATTGATCTCAAACTAAGAAAAAGAGACTAAAATTAAAAAAATGCAATTAAACTTCTATACACATTGAAACAACAAGATAGGAAAGGTAAATCCAATATTTTATTAATAATTAAATTCCTAAGCCAACATTACAAGTCTCCAAAAGAGAAGAGTCTCATCATACTAAAGAGGAGGGATCATGAATAAAGCATTTTCAACCCTATATATAAAAATGAGCTAAAACATAAGATAAAAGCACTATAAGCCTCATAAATGCTATTGTCACATCATGATTCCATCCCATGCAATAAAAAAAACATGGGAAATGGAAGAATTAAGTCCTCTTCAATGCCATAGGCCTCCTCCATGAAGCTCTCTGAAGAAGGTTGGCATAGTAGTGGAAGGAGAGACATTGGTCTTTGATATTTTTATCCTTAAGAGTGGTTGTGGATGATGAATGTGCTCATTTAGGGCTACCATCCTTGAGAAGCATTTGAATTGATTTCCTTAACTCACCCACCTCTTCATATATGGTGCTAGAGCTTTCTGAATGGTTGAATTGGAAGTAGAACACCCATTGAGAGCCTTAATTTGAATTAATATGATTCCCACTCCTTAGAGGGAGTTACATATCTCTAGGGATAGTTTTATAATGACTTATACCTCTATCATGTCCTTAATGACCATTAATCTTCACCCTTAGTAGTGATTTCCATGTTGAAGAAGCATGAAATAATAGAAATCAACATCAAATTTTGTTAGAGGTAAAATCACTAAGGAGGGGGGGGGTGAATCGGTGAGCCCAAACAATCCAACTTCAATTTCAATATTTAAAAACACTTAATTAGTTACCATAAACATTCATCAAACATACACATCATTCATAGAAATGAATAAGAGAGAAAATAAAAGATCAAGACATAACACATGACATATGTGGGAAACCCTCTTGGGGGAGAAAACCCATTGAAACCTATAATTAGACTATTATCATATAATAAAAATAACTAATTTAGACTAGTTGTAACTAATCAAGGAACTGCCATCCATTATTTAGTGAGACTACAATCCCACAAGGTGATATAATACATGTCTATTTGAACTACCATAAAAACTAGACCTTTATAAAGTTTCACCTTGCAAGGAGGCTATAACCCCATTAGATGTTGAGCTACCACAACAACACCTAAGAACAAGACATCTCCTAGAACACTGATTACCTACCAATCTAATTGTTGACATAAAAAATTACACCTGGGGCAAGGAGGTCAAACTCCTACCTTCTCCTTGCAACATGGAAACTCCTTTCTCACCTGTGGGACTGGTGAAGTAGGAGAGGAGAGTCTCTAGGTAAGGGCTAGCTCCCTCTGATTTATCATTGTTTGTTCCAACAAGTGAAAAATATAGATAGGTATATAGATATAAACGGGGGGAATGAAAAGGGAGAGAGATTGTAGGAAAACAAACCTACTCTAAAGAGGTGATACACCAAAAACAAGATGACCTTCTCACATCCACTCTTGAATGAGACAAATACATACATACACTCAAACTTGGTAGAAAGACCAGGATGCAGGAAATTGGCAAGGAGGTTCTTATGAAAACACAGGAATAGGGACTCACTAAGATGCTGTGAAATACATACTGTGAATGACTTCCTCTGTTCTATACTTCTAAATAGAGCTCTCCTCCTGTCAGCTGAAGAAAATGGTGCCTTGTGGATAGCTGGTGTGTTGGTGCTTGAACCTGTGAGAGCATTAGAAGATAGTGACTAAACATAAATCAAACACTCAGAACATACATAGAATATCCATCCAACAAGAGGTTAAAAATCTATCTTTATTTGATACAAGTGAAAATTTTAGTAGGGCTATGCCTTGTAAAATTTGTCAAAAGATGGATACAAATGAACAAATCATGAACTTATATGGAAAAGCAAAGAGGAGACTCATTGGCACTTTTTCCTTGCAAGTGGCCTATCACGTCTTCATTAGAAAGAAGAAAAATACTGTGGCCGACCTCATACCTCTACTGGAACCATGCTTTCTACTTTGTCTTTTCTTTATTTTATCTTGTCTTATCTGGCCTGTTCGGCCCCTAGGGTGAACTTTCAACAGGTCGCTGCAATTTTTTGGCTCCTTCCAACTAGCATTCTCTTTGTTTTTAAAACCAATGGCTGCTTCATTTTGTCAAACTTGACATCTTTGTCGATGTCCTCATGCCTTTTTGGCAGTCGGATCCATGCTATGCTTCTATGGTATTTTTCTCTTTTAACTGCGAGCACCTTTTCCTTTGTTAAACTTGATGGGTCCCTTTGTGTTTTAGACTATCTATAGCTTGCTTGATTCTTTGGTGGGTCGCTTGTTTATTGTGGAATGCTCCCTAGCTTTTAATGTCTTTGTAGTATTTTGTTTGTAGACATTTCCCCGTGGACAAAATGTTTGTGGAAATTGTCCACCTAACTTTGTATTGTATTTGAAGCATGCTCGAATTCCTTCAGATTTTTTGTTTGAAGGAATTCCTTCAGGCAAAAAGTCTGAAGGAATTCAAGACTATCTATTTTGATCAATATAAGCTTTGGACTTACTTGATCCTTCCATGCAAATGTTAAGTGCTTGCCCTCTGAAAGGGCTTTTGATGTTGAAGATTATCCAATGAACTACGCATCGAACCAATGAACTAGGCCGATGGATTAAAATGCTGAACTGAGAAGGTAAATGCCAATGGACTTCAAAGAAGTCAAAAAAAAACAAAAGCCAATAAACCAACCAATAAAAACAAATGAATAAAACAATCATGTTAAACCAAGTAGGGAGACACTGGCATGAACTTGTGCAACCTAGAAATAACTGTCTTCAAATAGCGAAGAAAGAAGGTGAACAATTTGGCCTGTGGGCAAAAAATGGTCAATAGATGGTGACTCACAGGGGAAGCATGCCTACAATGCTTAGAAACATAGTTACCTTGAAAATCCATTGGGCATGGAGTCAGATGTAGTTATGAAAAGTTAACAACAGCCCTAAGAGATTCAAGAATCAAACACAAAGCTTTTTACCCCACACGCAAAGGGGAACACACAAGGCTAAATAAACACTACTTGTGCAACCACACTTAGGAAAAATAGGAAAGAAAACAAGGGAAACTATGTACAGCCAAACCAAAATTCAGTGGCAATGTTTTAGATGTATCCCATTAACTGGGATACATAGTTCTTCGCCATCCAACTTGGAAAATTGGAATGCATTATGTTGCTTGCATTGAGTGATCATGTAAGGACCACTCCACAAGGCATTGAATTTTTCATGCTTTCTAGGCTTAGCTCAGTCTTCATCCCATTTCAAAATAATGTCTCCTTCAGAGAAATCTTTTGATGAAGATTTCTTGTCAAACTGTCTTTTTACTTGCTATTGGTGACTAGACATAGAAGCCATGGCACGGTCCCTTATCTCTTGGAGCTCCATTAGCTCACACAACCTAACCTCCATGCTGGTTCCTTTTTCTAACTGTAGCTATTGGGTGAGATCCAATGCTAGCAGTTCAAGTGAGATGGGAAGCCTAGCTTCCCTTCCATATACAAGCGTATATAGAGAATTTTTGATTGATCTCTTTGGAGTGATTTGGTTGGCCCATAGAGCTATTTTCAGCTTGGCATGCCAAGTCCTCTAATTTTCCTCCATGGTCCTATTTATAATCTTGATTAAATTCTTTTTGGTGGACTCATCCAACCCATTCCCCTACGGGTAGTAATTTGATGAAGTGCTGAGATATATACCATACCTTAGCACCCATTCACTAGTTTTGGTTCCCAAAAAAGCCAAGGCATTATTTGAGATTATGGTGGCTGGGACCCCAAATCTTATTACCAAGTCTTCATAGAACTCTAGGACTGTGCTTTCATTTGCCTCCTTCAAAGCAATAGCCTCCACCCACTTGGTGAAATAATCTATAGCAGTCAGGACCCATTTGTGTCCAGCACTGGAGGGAAGATTGATCATCCCTATGAAATCCAGGCCCCACTGCATGAATGGTTGCTCAACCTGAATGGGCTATAGAGGCATGGCAGCCAACCATTGCTTTCCATCAAAAAGTGCACACTTCTGGCACTTTCTTACCTAGGCATGGGTGTCCTTGAAAAGAGTAGGCTAGAAATAACCAGTTCTCATTATCTTTGTTGCATTAGTCCTCAGGGCAAAATGACTGCCACTGGCCCATCATGGAACTCAACCAGTAATTTATTAGCCTAGTTTGGGTCAATGCATCTTAGAAGAATCCCAAATAAATCCTTCCTAAATAATACTTCATCAACCAAGACATAAGGGAGAGACTGGAGTTTAAAATACCTTTTGTCGGTCTTGTCAAGACCCCATCGACACTCACTAGTGATAAGGAAATGTCTCATGTCCAACATCCAATCCTTTATGATAGTTGGTTCTTTTGCAATAGCTACATCATGAATTAACAAGATGTCTTCCCTTTTTTGTTTGAAGTCTATAGCCAACTATTCACACAGGCCTCTTTCTATCACCAACTTGGTGATCTTGATGTCTACGTCATACTCCATCACTTTGGTAATCCACCCTGCCCTCTTCTCATTCAAGTCTTGATTGGTCAAGAAATATTTGATGCCAAGATGTGGGACCATAAGGTGAATCCTGCTGTTAGACAACATATGCCTAAATTTCTTTAGGCTCCTCACTAGTGCCAAGACTTGATTTTCTACATATGTGTACTTGACTTCAAATTCCTCTAACCCTTGGCTGAAAAAAGCAAGTGGCTGCTCAAGGTCATCACCATTTTCTTGGGTAAGCATGGAGGATATCACCTCCTCATTTTTGAAAGTATAGAGGTTGAAGTGTTTGCTGAAGTCAGGGCTAATCAAAGTAGGAGCTTGAGTTATGGCCTACTTGATGGCTTCAAAGCTATCCTTTCTTTGAGCTATCCACTTGAAGTCTTCACCTTTCCTCAAAATAGAGGTCAAGGGCTTGAATATCTTAGTGAAATTAGGAATGAACCTCCGAATGAAGTTTATCCTGCCAAAGAAACTCTTTAGGCCTTTCTTGTGCTTTGGGAGGGACATCTCCAAGATAGAGCAAACTCTCTCAGGGTCAATGGATAAGCCTTCCTTGGACACAATGTGGCCAAAGAGTTTCCCTTCATGAATAGCAAACATGCACTTCTTTGGATTAAGAGAGATGCCAAACTCCATACACCTTTCAAAAATCTGCCTGAGGTGTTCTATGTGTTGGCTCGCTTCTTTGGAGAATACCGTCACGTCATCAAGGTAGACTAGCATGTTATTGTTCATTAGGCCTCCAAAAGACATATCCATGGCTTGCTAAAAGGTAGCATCAACATTAGATAGACTAAATGGCATCTTCTTGTAGGCAAACATTTCCCATTTAGTGGTGAAGTCCATTTTATGCTGACCACAACCTTGCACTAGAATCTAATTATACCCTGAATAACCATCCAAGAGGGAGAAATGCTCACTGCTAGTTACCTTTTGAAGGATCCACTCCATGCTCGAAAGGGGATAGTGATCTCTTAAAGAGACTTTATTAAGGTCTCTAAAGTCAACACATAACCTGATCTTTCCATTCTTCTTCCTAACAGGAACAAGGTTGGCCAGCCAGGAGGAGTGTTTGATTGGAAATATAATTCTAGAGTCAATCAATTTGGCCAGTTCCCTCTACATGAGGGGCTCAATTATTGAATTTACAAGCCTTTGCTTTTGTGTGACTGGTTTGGCACCTTCTTCTAATTCAATAGTGTGCTGGGTAAGCCTTGGGTCAAAGCCCTTCAAGTCACTATAATCCCAAGCAAAGACATTGGAGAACTCCTGACACAGCATAATAAAAGCTCACTTTTCTTGAACTATGCAGACTTTTCCAAGCGCAAGAAGCTTGTCCTTGAAGATCTCAACTTTTTCATAATTCTCCTCTTTGGTCATGATGCATGCCTTGTCATTTATTAATTGGTCATCTCTATTGAATATGCTTTCAAGCATGACTAGCCCTTTAGGGAGTTTATTGTTCTTCAACTAAACAATCTGATTGCCGTATTGTTGCTACAATTTTGCTTGATTCTGTGCTATGAACTCAGCTTTCTCTTGTAGGAAGAAAGCTATTTGCTAGCCACTTTTGAAAACTTGCCAATTTGCAATGTTATCCAGGACAGAGGGCCGAACTACCACTTTTAAGTGGCACAAACCACAGTCTCAACTTATTTCCTTGGAAACATTGAACTGAACGCCAATTGCTGCCAGCCTATCTACCTATTTATTTTATTCTCTTGGAATGGAAATGATATTGAAAGTGAGAAAATCCTCTAGCAATTCCCAAACTCTATGCTTGTAAGAATTTAGCAAGGAATTCTTGGTCAGATTTAGGCCTTTCACCTGATTAACAACTAGCTCACTATCTCCCAACACTTGCAACTCTTTGATCCCTCTTTTCCTTGCCCATTCCAGCCCTTGGATCAGAGACTCATATTCTGCAACATTACTTGTGCAAGAGAATTGGAAATAGAAATCTAAAAAATACCTTTCCTTTGAGGGAGAGACCAACATTGCCCCACCACCAGCTCCCAACTTACTTCTAGAACTATCAAAATACAGCTGCCACAAGCCAAGATCTTCTTTACTTGCCTTCATTATATTAGGCATGAAGGCACCTTCTTCATGCATGTAGTAAACTCCAAGGTCTACCTCCTCAATGAACTTGTATGGATCATGCTTGAAATTATCATTTCCCCACTCATCCAAGAGTAAGTTTACAACTCCTTCAAGAGTAGAAGACAGAGATTGGTCTATCTAGGACTCTTCTAGGTCAATGATGGTGTAACTAACATAAGCTGCCTTGGATGTGTATGGTTTTAGATGGTCCTTGTAGAGTAGCTTAGATTTGATTTTTACCTTGGTCCCATACTTGGTTCTAAAAATTAGATATGATCAATTTGCTGCTAGATAGCCACCTATCTTTGACGTGAAGTCTCTGGACAAGCAAATTGTGAAATAAGGAGGAACGTCTGCCACCACTATGTCATGGGGAATTGAGAAAGTTGGGCAAGCATGCAGTATCAAGCCTAAACCCTTCACAATCCCAACTATTTTTGCAGGTGTCCCATCTAGCTGTAGGACTCCTTTTTTCATCTCTTCATACTTCAGTCCCATCTTGTCAGCAATGCACTTGGGCATCACTAAAGTACTAGCCCCACTATCAATTATGCAATTATGTACCAAGAAATACCCTATAACCAAGGATACATAGAAAGGGGGAGTTTTCTCTTCTTTCTTTACCTATCCTAAAGTGGAAGGCTATCCATTTGTCATCAAGACGTTATTAGTGCTTGTTGGGATAGCTGGACAATCCAGCTCATGCAATTCCTTCTTCAACATGTCCTTCTGGCCTAGAAGAGACAATGAATCCCATAAAGAGATGTTCATATGCAGCTTCTTCATCTAGTCCACTATATTTATTTGAGGGTTGCCTCCCTTCAAGTTTTCTTTGGGGTTGATTCCAAGTTGAATAACAAGCTAAGGGGCTAAAGGTAAAGATGGCTGCCTAAAATTTGGGGCTTTTGAATTGGAGTGTGATGGAGGAGGCACTGCTACCATCTGAGTAGTAGCTTGGGCCTCTATCACTACTATTATTTTGAACCTCATGTTAGCTGCAACATAATTAGCCTAATTGTTTGCAGTGCCTACATAATTTATTGAGTAAAATTCCCCTTCCATATGATTCATCAGGGTAGAATCAGGTTGGGCCTGATTGTTGTTTGTGCTGGGTTGCATTGAAGGCTTGAAGACCTAGGATTGAGTGGCTATTTGGTTGTCTACATTCTAAAAAAAGTTCATCATCTCATTTGTGTAAATAGCCTATTCTTGGTTATACCCCATGGTCGAACAGCTTGGCTGCTCTTGTACTAAATTGTTCTGAGTCGACACCATGACTTTAGATGATGAAGGGGGGCCTGAATTGTAATTTTGAAATGGTTTGGTCTGAGTGAGCTGACCCTATCCTTGATTATAGCCTTGGAAAGGAGGCCTAGGAGCCTGACCATATTGCTGATACCCCTGATTCAGCCTATTGCTTTGGGTCTGCTACCTCTTAAGAGCTACAAGCTCATTTGACATGTTTTACAATAGGCTTTTAACCTCATGAAGCTCATTAAATGGAGTGGCAGTTGGCTTTTCAATGGTAGGTAGAGGGGAAATTATGGGAGTAGTGGTTTGAATTGGCGGTAGCATTTCTAGGAAGAGTGGCATGTGAGGCTTAGGGGCTATTTTCCTAGCTTGAACCAAGCAATTTTTGGCTGCTATGGCAATGCCATAAGAAGCTGGCAGTATATGCCCTCCCATAGATTGGATCATCAAAGTAATATCATTATTTAATGCCTTTAAATAGTACAATAAAGTGTAGCTAGGAGTCGGTCTTACCAGGATGGAAATTCTATCCCAAGTCTTTTGAAAATGTGTGTTGAAGTCCTACATATACTCGTGTAGAGCCCTCTTTATGGTCGTCATCTGTTCAGCAAGTGAGAGACCATCACTCTTTTCCCTAAAATGATCTATCAACTGAGTGCCCAATTCATTCCAAAAATGTTTTGAATTCATAGGCAAAGTGCTGTACAAGTCAAGATCTTTCCCTTTCAGAGATAAAGTTAACAGTTTGATGGCAATATTTTCTTTTGTTACATTGTGAATATTGCAAAGATTGGTGATATTCATAATATGCTCGATGGCTGTAATAGGTCCCACCCCATCGAAAGAAGGCACATTATTGAGAGCTATTCCTGGAATTAGATCATAGCATGGGAGATTCAAGGGACTCTCACCATGAAAAGCCACAAAAGGCAATGCCATGGCTGGGATCAGTTGTAATTGGGGTTCTGCTGCAACTATGTCTCTTATAACAGGCCTTAGAGGATTGATTGTTGGATAAGGATGGGTCCTTTCAAATTGTAATATTTTAGTAGAGTTTATAGGTAATTCAATGAAATCAAAAGGAACCCCTCTTGAAGCAGATCTTGTGGTGACCTTAGGCATAGAAAGTTAAGACACTGGTCTAAATTTGAAAACTAAAGCTCTTACCAGTAGAGTCACCAAATGATGGAAAACTTTAATTTGTTGTATCAGGACCAGCATCAATCTTGAATCTCTACACACTAAATGCATTCAAAACATCCATTTTGATCACCCTAGACCTCTTCGCTCATCTTCAACCTACAAGATCACTATTATACCATTATAAAAATGACCCATAGTATGAGGATCCTTCCTGAACAAATTAGCATATAATTGCAAATACACAAAATAAACTACAAAAAATTAGGAATATATTGAATGAAATAAATAGAATATAATTATAATAGCAGAATTATAGAATCATTGGCCTCTTCGAGGGGGCAACCTCCTTTGAGCAAGCTAAATTCAATACAATTCATGGTTGCCTTCATACTAGATTAAGTTCCTATTTAATGTAATGTATCACTAAAAAATTACTACTCACGAATGTGGGATTAATAACTACTATTATACTATTACATTTTACTATCATAATGATCTTGAGGGATGACTTACAAAGCATATGCATCCATGGTATTTTATTAAATAAACAAACTAAAAATAGATGGTTAGGATGAAGGGTCCTAACATGCCCTCCCCCTTAAAAGCTTTGACCTCAAAGCTTGAAGTGAGGAAACTATTATTGAATGGAAAGAAGAGGTTCTTAAGTCACATCTTTTGGTTGTATCCCTTGCCACTAGATGAGAACTTTAGTGATGACCTGATTGTAGAGGGAGAAAGAGTGATTATTGATGATAGACTCGGGTTGTAAAATCAAAGACCCTTATGCATCAAGTTTGAGAAGCACTATCTAAGTGTGGACATTGTGTCCAAGTACCTTATTAAATCAATAAACATGAAAAACAAGGTGCACACATGATGAAGGTGGTATTTATAACTTCTAAGTAATAGGTCCAATTTGTTGGAGAATTTTATAAGGCCCATAAAATTTTGGAGCTAATTTTTGATTGCCTTTGAGCTTAAAAGAGGATTGATTGTAAGATTGTAGATGAAGAAAAACCATATCTCTAATTTGAAAGGATCACTCAGAGTGGTTTTGGTTTGATTGTTGCTTCACGCAATTTTGTGCCATTTGAAGATTATCCTTGAGGAGGCAAAGGATATTATCACATGTACAAAGGGTAGAATCAACATCTTAGATAGTGGAGCTGCTTAATAAATATGAAATAATAAAAGGTGTCTCTTTACCATAAATAACCTCATATGGGGTGAGTTTGGTAGCTATGTGGTAGGAGGTGTTGTACCACCATTCTACAAGAGGTAATCATTTTATCCAAACACTTATTGATAATCTCAATCTAGGCATCAATCTATGGATGATATACTTAGCTCATTTTCAATTATGTACCAAGATGTTTGAAGAGTTCTTACCCAAAATGGATTGTAAAGTTAGGATCTCGATCTGAGACAATAGAGGTAGGGACACTATAAAGTCTAAACATTTGATCAATAAATAGATGAGCAATAATGGAAGTAGTGTAGGGATCATCCAAAGCACAAAAAATGAGCATATTTGAAAAGGTGATCAATTATAATAAGAATCACTAATTTGAATCCAAATTTTGGGAGACCATCAATAAAATCTAAGGAAATGTATATCAAAATATGTGATGGAATCAAAAGTGGTTGGAGTAGACCAGGTGGAGTGACTATCTTTCCTTTATTACATTAGCAAATATCACATTCTGCAACAAATGTTTTTATATCTTGCTGAATTCTAACCCAAAAGAAATTATGACAAACCCACTCATATGTTTTTAGAAATCCTAAGTGTCTAGACAAAGGGGAATCATGTAGCTCTTGTAAAATGGCATGTTTGAACTTGGATCTAGTTGTCAACAAAAGGAGACCTTTATATCATAATATCTAGCCATACCAAGTATAGTGATCTTTAGCAGATGAATCATCATATAGTTGAAGAATGAGCTGGTGGGTTGGGATATCATTATGACATTATTTTTTAGTATCATGGAGACATCTATAAATAGGAAAAAATATGGCACATAGGTGTACTGGGTCTTCAAGTTGGTGAGAGAGAGCATTAGCCACCACATTTTCCTTACTTTTTTTATAACTAATCTCATAGTCATATCCCATGAGTTTAGATACCCATGTTTGATGATTAAAGGAAGATACCTATTATTTTAAAAAGTATTTTAGACTTTGATGGTCTATTTTGATATTAAAATGTTGGCTAATCAAGTATAGACACCATTTGTGAACTACATGGATAATAGAAATTATGTCCTTATCATATGTGGAGCATGCCAAATTATGCCTAGTGAGTGCCTTACTAGTGAAGGAAATGGGATGATATTGTTACAAGAGTATCACACCAAGACATATGCCACATGTATCACACTCAATAATAAATGGCTATGAGAAATCAGGATGGCCAAGTTGGGGGTGGTGTATATTGCTTGTTTGAGGCTATTGAATGTTGTATCAGATGTAAGTGACCATATAAAGGAGTCTTTCTTGAGCATAGTCATTAGTGGGGCTGAAATTTTTCCATAATCCTTGACAAATTTTATATATTACCCTATGAGACCAATAAATCTGCATAGACTTTTGAGTGTGGAAGGTGTCATCTAGGTTGCCATAGCTTCAATTTTGGTGGGGTCAACATGAACACCATCATAATAAAAAATATGTCTTAATTACTCAATTTCTAATTTCCCAAAAGAACATTTGGAATGTTTAGCAAATAAGTGGTTTGCACCTAGAATCCCCAAAGACATATCTAAGTGGTGGAGATGATCCTCCCATGTGTAGTTGTAGATGAATATGTCAACAAAGAAGACCAAGATAAACTTTTGAAAGAATGGTTAAATTACTTGGATCATTAAGCTTTAGAATGTGGAGGGGGCATTGGTAAGCCCAAATGGCATGAACATCATGTGTGCGAAATATTATTTTTGGAATGTTTGATTCATGAACATGAATTTGATGATAGCCAAAGTGGAGGTATAATTTAGATAAAATTCATGCACCATGTAGTTCATTGAGAATCTCATCGATGACTGAAATGGGAAATTTGTCATTGATTATTAGCTTGTTCAAGTCTTGATAGTCAATGTAGAGTTACTAAGAACCATATTTATTATGAATGAGTAATACTGGTGAATAATAAGGATTGGTGTTGGGTCAAATGATGCCTACTTAGAGAATTTCATGAAAAATATTTTCAATCTCAACATTGTGATGAAATAGGTAGTGGTAGGGCTGAATGTTGGGGGGTGTACTACTAGGGAGAAGTTGGATACAATGGTCTTTAGGGTATTGAGGTGGTAATCCTATTGGTTCCATAAAGATAACTACATGCTTGACCAAAATGTCTTACAAATCTAAAGGTTAGCTAGAATCTAATGGAGGAGTAGTGTGAAAAGAGAATAAGTGGGATATGATGCCATGAGACCCATGTTTAAGAAGTTTATTCATGTGGTGAGAGCTGATAACACTATTAAATCTAAGAATAAGGCCTTTTAGAGTGTATTGATGACCATTCTCAGTGAACTGCATTCATAGTTCAAAAAAATCCTAAAGAATGGGACCAAGAGTGTGTAGCCATTTGGCACCCAATACAACATCACATCTAGCTAAGGATAAAGTAAACATATCAACCCTAAGGTTATAGTCACTCACATAAATTTGAACATTACAACACTTGCCTTTAAAAGGTAAGGTTCCACCATTATCAATCATTACTTCAAAGTTGGAACAAGGGTGGATAAAATAGTCTTCTTATTTAGCCAACTGAGGGTCAATGAAGCTATGAGTACTACCAAAATCAATTTGAATAGTGAGTGGTTATTTATTAAAAAACCCTTTGACATGCATTGTTTTGGGAGTGGTGACTCCTATCAAAGCATGCATGGAGATCTCAAGAGTGGATTTTAAGTGCTCATAATCATCAACTACTAGTGTAATTTCCTTGGTGGCATCCTCATAATCTTCTATATCTATTGGAGAATCAATGTCTAGTAGATACAATTTTTTCTCTATGCATTCATGCTTGACAACCCATTTATCATCACAATTATAACAAAGACATTTTTCATTATGTTTATGAATTTTAGCTCTTGTGATACATTTTATGGGGGTTATCCTTAGGTTGGGATATTAGAAAGAGGGCTTGGAGGGTTCCCAATTAGAAGTGTGATGCTAGGAGGTGATTTTTTCTTCAACAAGCTTGGCAAGACCTAAGGTTTCCATCATGGTTTGAGGTTGGAACATATTTACCTTTGAGTGGATGGGCTCTTTGAGACAATAATAAAATAACTCTTAAATAAGTCACTTGATAACCCTTTAGTGTGATTAGCTAGCTTCTCAAATTCAATTTGATAATCATTAATGGTGCATGTCTAGTGAAGTTTGGTGAGGACTCCTATAAAATCCTCAAATGCTAAGGGACCAAACCTATCCAAAAGTAGGGATGAAAAAGTTATCTAATCATGTTCAATATTGGATTTGAGATACCAATGATATAATTAGAGTACCTCTAGTTCTAAGTGGAAGGAAGCAATTGGGACTTTGTTGATGTGATAAGTATTATGAAGGTTGAAGTATTGCTTAGCATGATAGATCCAATTTGTTAGGTCTATACCATTGAAATTAGGAAATTCTAGTTTGGGCCCACATGGTGGGTGGGTGGATGAAAACATATTCTCTAAAAAAGACTCCTTATATAATTTACTGAGCAAAAGGGCATGGGTTTCATTCACTCCACACACCATATCAGCTAAGTCAATGACCTAAGCCATCAAAGCTACAATTTATTCCTCCATGATCTTTATACCTGTACGTGTGACTACCATAACATATGATTTTTTTAATTTTTTTTATATTTTTGGTTTTTTACTACTCTACTAAGGTTTTTGATTTCAAAGATGATATGTTGAAAAAATATGGGCTCAATATGCTCATGCAGTTAAATGCAAGTGCTTTTGGGGTCATTTTTTATGTGTTCATCATCTTTAGTGTATCCTTCATCAATATTTTTGCAAATTTTTTGTGCCTAGCACTTCACATTGAATAGGAAATATTCAAGAAAGCCTTAGAATACTAGTTCATCCAATTAAAGAATCCTAATGTTCTAGAGGGCAACTTGTAGAGAATAATAAAATATTATGTAATTCATACAGTCAATTTCTTTATGGATTCAAAGTATAATAAGCTTTGATCATCAACTTCTGACTGTCTCAACTAGGCATTTTCTTGCCAAGATTTTACAACACACACTAGTTTTCTACTCTGTCTAGTAGAAATGGACCCCAAGTTTGAATAGTTTCCTAAACGTTTTTAAGAAATATCTCCAGCCACTAATGTCATTTTAGTGAGTACCACTCTCCAAAAAAAATTTGGCCATAGATTCACCTCTTAATGATATCTCTTGGTTTTCCTCATGGGTGGGAACTAGTCAATCAAGAAGGGGTCATTGCCCATTTCAATGGTAGGTCCTCTCAATGGGCCATCTACTTTGGGGTTTCTATGGTACTCCTCATAATGAGTTTTATGGATTTCAACCAAGCACTTCCCATAATTATATGGATAGGTTTTACCTTGATCTAAAATAGAAGATAAAATTTGGAGTAGAACACAATCACAATATAGTAGAGCAAAAAATCATGATCTTTGATGATGACCTATTACAAAAATGAAATTATATATCTATAATATCACATAAAATTATTGAGAATGGATATGTTACCACTTTTTGATCACTAAGGTCTAATTATGACAAGGTGAGAGCATACGGTGGGTATCACACAAAAATTTCCTTGAAAAGTGCTCTAATACTAGATGTGAGGATCCTTCCTGAATAAATTAGCATATAATTATAAACACATGAAATAAAACTTAAAAAATTATAAATATATTGAATGAAATAAACATAACTAAATTATAATACCATAATTGTAGAATCGTTGGCCTCTTCGAGGGGGAAACCTCCTTTAAGCATGCTCAATTCAATACAATTCATGGATGACTTCATACTAGACTAATCTCATATTTAATATAATCTATCACTAAATAATTACTACTCCTCATGAATGTGGGATCAATAACTATTATTATACTATTACATTATACTATTATAATGAGATTGAGGGATGACTTGTAAAGCATATGTATCCATAGAATTTTATTAAATAAACAAGCTACAAATAGATGGTCAAGATGAAGGGTCCTAAGATACAGATCATACACATAGTCTTAAATCTACTCAAATATTAACTCATCTACTAGGCACTCTACCTCTCCTTCACTCCAAAACTCTCACATCCACTCACATATCTCAAGTCTAGTAATGATCACATTTGGTTTCACTATTTATAGAGCATTCATGACTATTAACATTTTGGTCAACCATTAGGCATGCCTTAATCCTAAAGTCATCTATCATAAGAAGACACATCTCAATAAAATCTTCATAGGTTGGCCATAGCACCCATGGGTAAACCTTAAGCAACTAAACCTATCAAATAGACCCTTGTAGATCTTATAGGTCTCATAGAGACCTATTCACCCATTTAACACTTCATCAAGCAAAAAAAACATAAGGCCACTCAAAATTACATAGGTCCACTCCACATGACCCATTTAACATCCTCAAATGCTTACAATCATCATTTCACTCTTCTGTGAAAGCTCAATCAACTCAAACAATGACCTTGTATATAGGAACACCATGAATAAACACACAATCAACTTCTTAAACTTTTTTTATATTTAAGATAGATTAATCATACCTCCAATATCCATATAGATGATCCTCTTGGAGTCTAAAACACTCTCCAATAGCTAGGTCATCATGAAACAATATCAACACAAGATCAATTACCCTTCTCAGGTTACTTGCAGAACATGCATGAACACATAGTCAAATTTGAACCTCAATATCTTTCATTATACACACTTTTAGGTCTTCAAATCTATATTTATAGATGTGCCTTGGATTCCTCTACATATTTTTTTTACATAATGATTAAATTATGTGTAGATCAAAAGATATGGCCAAAATAAAGATCACTAGTTTTTCCTTTCTTAAATTGAAATATTCAAATGCAAATGGTCATAGTTAAACCTTGGACACTATGCTCATATCTCATGTCCTTACATCTTCATATTGATCATGAACCATTGATCTTATTTGAGCTTTAACTTATAGTTCACCAATTACCAAATGTTAAACCTCTAACACTTGACCTCACCTCATGTAATCTCAAAACTTTGACCTCATATGCTCTATTGATCTCATCAAGATTGTCCTTGCTTTAGCTATGATCGATAGCTGTCACTTTGACCTATTGACTTTAATGTACAATATTGATATCTATTAGTATGAAAAATCACTCACTATTTATCCTTGTAATAATCTTGATATTTATCTATGTTCAACATTAAACATCAAACACTTGGTAACATCTTGATACATCCTGTCATCTTGGAATGAACAAGCTCCATTGATCCTTTTATAAGGAGCTCGATCTTTAAATTTGTTAACCAATGAAAAATTTGACCATTTTGAATCATATTGAAACATAAATCTATATGTATGAACTCCTATGAATTGTTTTATCTCTATTTGTTCTTGATCTTTAAAATCATGCAAAAATGACTAAATATGGGGACCATTGCTTACCTACCTAGAAGGCCAACTTTGCACAATCATAACTTTTACCTTTCTTGCTCATATGTTCTCAAAATTGGATCATATTTTATTATTTAAAAAATAATCCAATCATGTATTAATTATCTCTTCAAACCTTTGTATGTGTAAGATATAACTCTATTAATCTATTCACTCAGATTTTCTCTACCAGAAAGCCAACTATGTCTAGAACTATTTAGAAGGCCAACTTTTTGCATGCATATCTTTTGATGCACTTTATTGCATGACCTAAAACTTAGTGTAAATCAAATAGGCATAAAATTGAATAAACCCATATGATCATTTTCTCCTTGAACCTTCATATGTGTGAAATATATCATTACCAAACTACTTACTTAGCTCTTTCTTGCCTCATGTAAATTTGACTAAGTATGGGAAAACATTTTCAAACTCCCTGGGAGCCCAACTTTGCACTTATATATATTTTATCACACTTTAGCACATGACCTAAAATTTAGCACATAGAAACTAGGCACAAATGTGATCAAAACCATATGACCAAATCCCCTTGACTCATATGACCACATATGGTAATGGTGATGTCAACAAACTACCTACTTAGATTTTCTACCATTAGACCCAAAATGTCTAGATGAAAATAATGATCAACCAAATGAAATCCACATGCACAAAAACACTCAAATCATTCTTAACTTCTGATAAGACCCCTTATACATGCTCAATAATTTAGAATCATCCCTAATCATTTTAAACTCTGCCAAAACTTAGGATCAACCAAGCATACTTCAATAATACTAAGACAAGCACATTTCACACTTTGTCATTATTAGTTAGACTATCAAGGCACTTCATCCACTCTTTTATACACTTCCATGACATCACCATGACATCATTAACAACTCTCCAACAAATTTTAGGTGAGACCCTTTCTAGGATGTTGATAAGCTAGTTCATCTTCATCCTTTCCCATAAGAACTCATTGAAAGGGTTAAGAAACTTGCATTCTTATACTTTAAGTTCATCTTATCTCATATATTACCCTATACATTTGTTTGAAGGTCCATTAAACCTTGAATATTCTTAATTTAAAGGATCCATCTTGTATCTTGAAAACCTATAATCAACCCTTCCAAACCCTAAAGACTCTCTAAGAGATCCAAAAGTAATAATAAGGACATCTTTTAGAGGTAAGTACATTAATTTTGTTGAGTTACCATTGCATTAAACTAAAAAAATATGTTTTTAAGGTCTAATCCATACATTAAACCCTCTTTTACTAATAAATCCCCTTAAAACAACCAAGTTTTACCTTATATTTTTCATACAATTGTCCCCAAAAATTAGGTCTTTATTCCCTTTAATGGATGAATCCCACAAAATGTTGACCAATATGATGACATACCTATTCATCCCTCAATAGTAGTCCTCATTTCAATGGAGAGAACATAACAAAATATATAGAACACATCAAATATATTGCCAACATCTATTCATCATACCATATTACTTAGGAGAATGTTGCCATTAGGCTTTTAATTTCCTCATTTAAGGACAAGGCTCTTAAATTGTATATAAGATTATAGCCTAATAATATCAATTCATGGTATGAATTAGGAGAAGGATTATACAATAAACTTGGAGATAAAAGTGGCCATTTGTCCTATTTGAAAAACTAACCACTATTAAGATGGTCCCATAAGAATACACAAGTGATTTCAATTTTAGGTTCTAAAGAACTTGGGATAGAATCCTAGCTTTAGTTAAGCCCACTCCTAACAAGGCTTTCCTATATTATATAAGATCCTTAAATAGTGATATAGATGTTATGATCCAGCCTATGGGGGGTATAACTCTTCTTGATGTATATGATATTTCCATTAGGGATAAACAATACCATATATAAGCTTGAAATATTTCTCCAAGACATGCCAATATTTATAGAATTATGTGGTTCAAAGAGTGGAGAAAAAAATCTCTTTCTAGATCACTAAGCCTTTGACCTTGGCTATAAAGTTCTATATTTAATCTAAGGTTCTCACTTATAATCATGTTTACTATTCATATTATTCAGCTTATTCAAATGCCTCCTATGTGAATTTTGAAAAGATACTATGCTATTTTTTATGGATGAATTTTGAAGGATGCTATGGCTTTCATCAAGTCTCCTGGGCCATTTATTGTTATCCTAAATAATCTGGAGATTTGGAGCTTATTGACATAAATATTTAGGGAACTATACTTGGTGCTAAATAGATCATCAAAAACCTAGAAGGTGATTAATCCTATAAAATCTTACTATAACACTACATTTCTCAAGGTTTCCCTCTCAACATAAAAGCCTAGCAAGGCATAGGCCTTCATAGTGAACTTATATCGCCAGTATCTATCAAAGTAGGGGGCACATTTTTTATGAAAAGTATTTTGAAGGCCTATTAAAAGCTTAAAACTCACCTTATTTATGTTGGGAAGGGTTTTAGAAGTAGTCTTTCTCTAAACTCCCACTCATTATGGTGGTCTCCTTAGCTGACCTTCCATAATGTCCATTTTTTCATGGTCCCATGGATCCAAATCTTGAGGTTATTTAAGAAAGGTATTCTCATGATTGGTGATTTATTCTATAGGGGTTTATGGATTTGATTCCTTAGACTATGCTAAAAGAAAAATTCCATCTTAACAAGGAAGATACAAAATCCATTATTGAATTGTAGTGTTCTATACTTGATGAATACTTGCACAAGATTGGATTTTAATCTCTCACACCATGGTGTAAGGACTGGTCCTAGCTGATGTCCATGCCATTTCATCATTAGTCACCTCAATTGGGTTATAATTTATTATCCACCCAAAATATTGGCATAGAGGCTCTTAATCATTGATGGTCTCTCTAATACCTTTATTGGGTTTGGGCGAGGAGATTTGATAACATTTGGGTAGCTTGTATTGAACCCAAAAATTCACACTTCCTTTGGTTTATTATTTACTAGGGTTTACCCCTCAAGCACATGGGGGTTATTAATCCCACTCCCTTAGCCTATCACCACCCAAAAACCATCAAATGCCTCTTTTGGTTTTGCCCACATGCTTAGTTAACTTGGAGATGGATTCATACCCTTTTCAAAACCTTCAAGATTAAAATATTCACTTGGAAAATGGATCTCATGGTGGATTATTCCATGTTAGTTTTAATATATAATAGATTATGGAAGATTTTTTATACCAAAATTTATTTCAAAATTGGAAATGTATAAATCAAACATGTCTTAAAAATGAGCTTATGTAAATTTTTTTCTCTAACTAACAAGGTTTATATTATTATGAATGTTACCCTATAGATTTAGAGTCAAATTAATAATATCTAACTCAATCTTCATCATCTATAATTTCTCCTATACCACTAGGGAATTCTCATTGTGTAATTAGACATGAGCCACTTGATCCCCCACCTTGTAACTCCCCTCTTGAGGGTTGGGATGTGGAGATAAGTGACACCACTCTTAGAAATAAAGGTATAAAATTTGGAGGATCTCCTCTCCTTATACTCACTATCTATATCCTCCAAAAGGATCTACTAGAGGTAGAGATAGTGGTGGTGGGTGGGGGATGGAGGCCCCATTTATAAGATAAGTTCCTACATCTAGAGCTAACCATCTCTCTTTCTCACTAAGATTCATAGATGTAAAATAATAATAACACTAACCAATACATTTATGGTTGGGACCCCCTCCCTATGGATGAATATCCCCGATCCTAAGATGGTTGGGGAAGTAAGCCTCAAGGCCCTCCACCTCTACTACCTCGTTTGGTCTCCATGTTTACAATTGCTTCTTAGTGTGTTCCTTGATGTTTTTTTATTTCATTATATTTTTTTATTGATGTGTACTTTATTTAATTTAATTATGTTTATAGGATAGGTTAGGGCTAATTTTTTTTTTACTTTAGTTTCTCTCGAGGCTTTTTTAGCTCAGTTTGGTATTTAGGGTGTGACTTTTCCACCTATTTTTTTGTATAACTAGAATTATAGTATTATTTGTTTATTAAAATTAATAGAAGTATTTTTCAATAAAAAAATATTTCTAGAATTAGCACCTCTACACCACCTCCAAAACTTACATTAGCACTAATTCCTATGCTAACAAGCCAACCATCTAGTCAAGAGACAACTCCTCTTAACTCATCAAATGATTTACAAGAAGTGAAAAGTTTCATTTAGACTTTTAGAAATGAACCAATCAACTTGAAGAGGTAACAAGCTCAATATAATAGGCCTTACTAGCCTCCTTATCAAGATTATCAACCTTTAAAGTAAACCTTTTAAGGCAATTTTTAGGGATAAGGACAATTTACCCATGTAAGGCTAATAAGCTCTCAAAATCTAACTACTCTTGGTTCCTCAAAATCAATTATGATAGCTAAAAATAAACTCCTTTAAGAGTATGCTTGGTTTTATCCTTGAAACTAGCCTCATAACTAAACTACATGTCCCAATGGTGTTCTCAACAAAGCATTGATGGTATAAAGTGTATTAACTCTTCTAGAGACATAAGCTAAAACACCATCACAAGGAGACTCATCTCAAGGGTATTTATAACTTTATTATACACTTTTAAATTATCAAGATGATGAGTATTTTTGTGTAAATTAGGTGCATAACATAAACAAATTCACTACTTCTATAATAACCAACATAAGGGCCAAGAAAAGGGTTATTGAAAGTGAGCAGCTAGATAAAATAGGTCTTATTCTAGCTCCTCCCATGTTCTAAAGAGACATAAGGTTTATTTCAAATTCAAAGGTTCAAGAAAATAATAAAAACTAGACCCCATGAAGTGAGGTTAAACCATAATAAAAACACTTCTTGAAGACATTATTGATATTTTACTTGATGAATGGGGAACTAAACATCATGAATATGACCCATATAATCTCATTAAGAAAAATAATTTTGGTACCTAATGTATGCATGAAGAAGATGCTATGATCCCAAATCTTGTCAAGCCTAATGAGCATATTGATGGCATATGGAAAATTTTATTTGATGGATCTAAGAGTAATAATGGAGAAGGATTAGGTGTAATGTTGGTATCTCCAATGCAAGATAATTAATTTTATAATTTTATATTTCAATTTAATTATACTAATAACTCCATTGAATATGAAACACTTATACATGAACTCTAGTGGGATAAAAAGAGAGGAATTAAGTTCTTACAATTCTTTGGTGATAGTGAGCTGGTTATAAACTAGGGTAGAGGGTAGTATATAACTAATTGAAGTCCTAAAAATATATGTTTTGGGACTTTGTATATGACTTTGAATCATTCAACATACAAGCTATCCCAAGAGAGAATAATAAACATGAAGATATATTGGCTACCATTGGTGCCCAATTTGATATCCCAAATGACATTAAGAAGGAGAAAACTCAATATAATATCAAGGTAATTGTAAGGCATGTTGTACTTGATAATGTTATAAAATGGAATGTGTTTGAGAATGACCAACAAATAGTCATTTTCATTCAAGAATAATTTGAGTTTTCTACTAAAAATTAGACTGAATTACAATAGCAATATGAGGACCAAATCATATAATTGAAGACCAACAAGCTTCCAAAAGGCTTAGCTTACCTTGAGAGTATTTTTAACACTAATGATCAAGACAAAAAATATAAGTTGAATATAAATATAAAGAATAAGGATTATGAACCAATCTCAATAAATAAAGACAAGCTTCTCCACTTGGGAAAGGTATGCACTAAAGCTAATAAGAATGCATTTGTTGACCTTTGTAGTAAGTATGACGATATATTTACATGTAACTAGAGAGTCCTTAAAGGGTTTGATCCTAGTTTGGCTCAAAAAATAATTGAATTAGACCCAAATGCAAAATTATTTAAGCAAAATCAAAGGCCTATAAACCCCAAAATAGAACCTCTAATGATAAATGAGTTGGCCAAGCTAATAAAATCTAATACAATATATCCCATCAAGCATTTTTATTAAGTGGAAAACTTGGTCCATGTTATAAATAAGAATGGAGATATAAGGTTGTGTGTAGGTTTTATGGATCTTAATAGATATTTTTTAAAGGATCACTACCCTTTTACTTATAAGGAGAAAATATTTCAAATAGTATTAGGTTCAAATTATTTTTCATTTCTTGATAGTTATTTAGGATAGAAAAAAATTCTTGTGCAAGAATGTGACTAGTAGAAGACAACTTTTACCAAAATATGGGGTAATTATTCATTTAATAGGATTACATTTGGTTTATAATGATGATGCAATGTTTAAAAAGGCTATGGACATGGTATTTCAAGGGTTGATCAATGATGTAGTCCTAGTTTATCTAGATGACATTATAATATTTTTCTAAACATGCTAATGATCATTTAGCTCATATCAAGTAGGTTTTTTATAGCTGTATAAAATTTGGGGTCTCACTCAACCCAAATAAGTATATTTTTTTAGTCCATGAAAATTAATCTTTGGTTCATATTATCTCCAATAGAGGACTTACAATAGATCTTGAGAGGGTAAGTGCAATCATGTCTTTTTCCTTGTCAAGTCATAATAAGGGCCTAAAAAGATTCTTAATAAGGAAGTTCACCTTCTTTGGAGATTAATCCCAAGGAGCCAAGGCCCCACACATTGGGGATGATCCCATTATTACCATTGGATCAACTAATTGAATGAACACATGCAAAATCCAAATGAAAATAGTAACCTTAGATCATAAAGTTATAATTGTGCAACCTCGAGCCAATGGAGGGTTAATATAATTGGAATAAGGGGAGTGAAGGCCTAAAATGGTAACTATTGGTTGTTGATTAGTGTTTGTCTATTATGATCCAAATGATGATTACCAATAAATGGAAGCAATAAAATAGACAACAAAGGTCATTAGTATTTTTGGTAATTAGCTTAGGGTTGATCTTGATGGTAGTGATATGTTCACTAGTGATGTGACCTACAACATTATAGTCATAAAGGACATTATTATAGATAACTTGATTAGAATGGTAATTTTGACCTTGATTCCAATTTTACTATTATTTATTTTACCTCTGAATCTAATTATTAGGATGTTTTTTTGGCTCTTAGTTGTTAGTTTGATTCTGATTTTGGCTTTGATTATTGTTGGAGTTATGATATGAAAAAGGGCTTTGATAGATACCCAAATTATGATTAGATGTCATGGCCAAATTATCTAATGTTATTTCACCACTTTCTATTGTGTTATAGAGGGAACTAGATGTGGCTTGGGGTATCCATTTTAAGAGTTATCCACCACATGACAGAAATAATATTTGGAGAGATTTAACTTAGTATTAGTTACTATATTTATTTTGGATATAGGTGTGCTAAATAGATCTAAAACTATTGTATTTTTGGCAATTGGATCCAGATTATATATGGGATAAGCTAATAAATATACTAGATACCCAATCAAAGGACTCAACTCTATTAGTGATGGAATTTAAATATCTAATGTTATAAGGGATCTAATGAGAGTAGATAAAGCTTATTTAGCTTATTGAAGTTGAGTGGAAATATATTGGCTTTGAGAAGACTATTCAATGAGTTGATCCTTTCCCTTGTTTTATACTATAAGAGCTTGATTAGAATCTAGTATATAAATTTGAGCTTAGTCAGAAGTGGCCTGATTGTCTAAATTTGAGCTTGGTCATAAGTGGCCTGATTGCCTACATAGTGGTCATACCCATATGGGTTGTAAAATACCTCTTCATCTAAAGAGGGGCTATATATAGCCCCACTATGTGTGTACTTAGGAATGTTTAGGTTTATGATATTCATCTTGAAAGAGGTTTAGATACTTGAAACTTATCTTGGAATAATACTTGGGAATGTTTTGAAATAAGATATCTTATTTGTCTCAAGGTAAATGTCAAATTAAAATGAACCAATAAAAGATTAAGATAATGTAAATGGTTTTAACAAAAAATGTTATATGAATTAAATGAGTTTATTAAAAGGTATGCACAAGCCTTGGGTACAATGGTTCCAAGTACAAATGTTTAGTACTTAAAAAGTTTTAAGTGTTTGAAATTTATCTAATTAAAAGGATTTGGTATTCAAAACTTGACTTAGGTTTTTGGAAGTTTATAATTTTAGAATCTTAAGATGTATCTAGCATTGGAACAAGGTAGTTTTGAATAATATAAAATCAAATTTTAACTAGACTCAGACCTTTCACTCATAAAAGGGTTTGGATTATTTGTTGAAATTAAATAAGTTTGACTTTGGCTTTGGAAAAGAGATGAATTTGATTGATTTTGGAGTAATTTGTATAGAATTGGAACTTGCCATAGTTTGAGTAGAATTGGAATAAGAATGATTGCATAACAACATAATTTAAATAATAATTAGGATTTAGCTTTGAAATTGTTTGACTTTGGAATTGAAACTTGGTTTTGGAATTGGAACTAGACTTAGAATTGAGACTTGATTTTAGAATTGGAACTAGACTTAGAATTGAGACTTGATTTTAGAATTGGAATTTAGAATTAAACTTTGGTTTAGGTTTGAAACAAAATGGACAAGGTTTTGATTTTAACTTTGGTTTAGATAGGAAAGGTAGGTAGTTCAACCAAGTTTGACATCTCACTTTTGTCTTACCTAAAATTTTGGTAGAGGAACACCTTTTTGTGTGTGTATAAAAGTGGTTTGATTTTTTTTTTGGTTTGGTTGGAAATATGAATGAGGTTTTGATAAAATAATCAATCAACAACACACAAGCATTACAAGGTAATTCTAATAACTTACACATGTTTGTATCACATCCATTAGAACCTTAAATATAATTACTTTGAGAGAAGAGTATCAAATTTAAGATTCATTAAAAAATTATTGTAATTATCAATGGGATTTTAACCCCACCCTTCTCTCAAAAAGGTTTGCGTAAGCAAGGCAATCTTTAAGGGTTATTACTTTTTCACCCATGTATTAATGGATGTTCCACAACAAAAGAAGGTCTTAAAAGTTTTTAATCGGACTTATAAATGGTCCCAATATACCTTACATTACATGGGCATAAAATATTCATCAATTTGATGTCAAGGTTCAAGGGGCCATTCGCCAAAGGGTCTAGTCCCTTTACAACCACTTTAACCATAGGGGTTTTAGTGAAGTGCTACTACTTAAGCCAAGCTCCGAGGGACTTTACATATAAAATTCCATTGGTTTAGCCTCAATTTATATACCCCATCAGATAATGGGGTTGGTATGATGCTAGGATGTGACTTACTAGTCAATGCACACCTATGACCTATCAAAAGGTGATGAACTCCACCTCACATGAACAAAAAGAAAAAGAGGGGTAAAAGAAAAATATGAAATTTGAATTTATGAGTCACATAAAAAGGGGAGAGCATATGCAAAAAATAACCCCATAAGACACTCAATCAAAAAGTAAAAACTCTTATGAAATAAACAAGTTTTTCTTATAACCAAAATGTAAAAGTGAATTCATTTTAAGCCTAAATTGAGATGAGTAAATAATAAATGTGCTTTTCTTATAATAAAAACCCCACCTTTTTTCTCAAGGTCCTAAAAAATAAATGATTATAAGTTTAATATGAGAAATAAATTTATATTTTTGAGGTCTTAGGTTTTTGTTAGAAAGTAATTTCACCAATATGTAGGCAAAGTTAATTTTTCTGATTATAAAGTGAATTCAATGATTACAGATCAATTTTTTTATTTACAAAGTAGTTTCACTATTTTAAAAATATTAGAAAACAAAAAATAAAAAGGGGTGAATTCACCAATTAACATTTTGAATTCACTAATTGCTGAGTCATTTCACCAATTCTAGAACCTACACATAGATAGACAAAAAATAAAAAAGAGTTAATTCACCAATTACAATGTAATTTAGTCAATTTCAAAGCAATGTCACTGATTCTAGATCCTATAAACATAACATACAAAAAATATAAAAGAGTGAATTCATTAATTAGTAGGGTGATTTCATTGTTTAAATCATGATTTCATTGATTACAATGAAATTTTAATATTTTAAAAATAAAATAAAATAGAAAATAAGAAGGGGTGAACTTACCAATTACTAGGACAAATTTTTTGATTCCAAAGCAATTTCACTGATTCTAAAACCTACAAGAAAAATAGAATAAAAAGTGTGAAAGGGTGAATTCAATGATTAATAGGTCAAATTCACTGATAGGTAAAGGATTTTTTTTGTTTTTGGGGATGAAATCATGATTTAGTAGGTCAAATTCATTGATTTCACCTAAAATGGAAACAAATAACTTTTTGAAGAAAAAGAGGTAAAGCAAACTAGTTACTAAGTTAATTCTGGTAATTAGAAGAATGACAATGGTCTAAAATAACTTATGGAGTGTATCAAATTCTTTAGGTCCCACTAGGCATTCCATTATGTATATTATAAATCTAAAAGAGGTTATCCAATCCATTAGTGAATGAAATCAAAATGAACTTGAATAACTATCATCTCAAGCCTAATATCAAGGTTGAGATATGTAGAAAACAAGTAATACATACATATTAGAAGATAAAAAAATGCTTATGCATCCTTATAATATTTGATTGAGAATAGGTCTTAAGAGGTTTATATTTAATTTTAGGTTATGGAGTATTTGGCATTCTTGATTCAACATGTGGGAAACACCTCTCTTTGTCTACACTTGATTCTTGGCTTGGTTTGGATTTAGCCTAAAAAATGGGTTGAAGATCCCTAAAAAATTTGGTAGAGTAAGTTTTAATAAAGAATTTTGTCTATAATGTCCAAAGGCCCTTTTATTTATAGACTTTTTGGATTTTTTTGAACCATTGATTTGAGATCAAGATCAATGGTGGGGGATGAGTACTCAAACTCATGATAACCACATGGAGTGTGTAAGATATACAATTTAAGACCTTTTAGACTGTGGGAGTCATGTTAGAATAAAATTATATTCATTAGTCCTCTTATATTGTTTAATATAGGTGTAAGAGGTGTGAAATATCTTGCTTGCACTCCTCTTTCCCATTGAATTTCTAGAGTGATATCATTTATATGAGGAAATAATTCAAATTTGATTTTAAAAAAAATGGTAATTCCAAATTCATGAAATTTTTTATTATAGGAAAGATTAGGATAATTAATCAAGGTGATTAATTAGTAATTAGAATAATGGTAACCTTTTTCAATAAAAAATTTAACACTTTAACAATCTATATTATTCCATAAAGCTCTTCTAGGAAAAATTGTGTCAAATTTTTGTTGCTCGACATTTTAGATCACCTTATGTGGCCCTTATTTTTAGAAAACTCAAGTAACAACTATTTTTCTTGGGACTTTTAGTAGTGTTTGGTCCTGCTATTTCACATAATTATTTCTCCTGATGAAGGATCACAAAAGGTGATCCAAAATTTCAAGCTAAAAAATTATGACACAATTTTTCCCAAAAGAGCTTATGGAACCTTGTAATGTTATATTTATAAATAAAGTATTCATTTAATTGTCTTTCAAATACACTTAAAAATTATTAATTTAAATTAGGATGTACTTATTATGATGATGCAAAATAATCCATTTCCCTAATTAGGGATGTGTCATTGTGTTTTTGGATTAAATTGGTAGTTGTGCAAGTAAACTAAGTCTATAGACACCTAAAATTGGCCATAATTGGCTTTTGATCAGAATACATACTAATTCATACTAACCATTACAAATTAAGCACCAAATTTGATTGCACATCATTCATCAAAACTCAAAATCATGTTGAGGCATCCCTAATTTGGGTACTATATCATATCCAATAATAACCTCTCATAGATTCATCCCTAATCACCTTGTGGCATCACAAATTTCAATTTGGCCTATGGACCTATTAAGTGGGGCACTTGCACACTTAAATCAAATCTTGAAATAGCTAAAATGATAATCAAAATCAATTAAAAGACTAAATAAGATTAAATGGCTAATTGAATTATCTATTTGAAATTAATGAATATCTAAAAAAGGAAATTCAAAAATTAAAAATATCCTAGACTTTCATCATTGACTTTATGAGTTGTCAAGCTCTTTGAAAATATCCTAAATATCTAATTTGAGATCCATGCATATTAATTGTAAATCATAATTACAGGACAACTATTAACTCTATTGAAGTTAGTGTTAACTAACCAAGGATTAATTTGAACCCATTCCAAACTTAAACTCAACCTTGACTCACCTTGGGTCAGAGTTAATTCATAAGGCTATAAATACAAGGCCATACCTCTTCATTTCTAAGTTATTTTGGTTCAAAGTTATTATTCTCAAATAAATTCAAAAATATATTTGATGTAATATTATAATGCCTAGATCTTAAGCTAAGCAACATAAAATCCATGGCGATAAGGAGAAAAATATCCAAGAAACCTCCATTTTCAAATACTTTTTGATGCACAAGCTAAGCAAGCCATTGAACAAATCCATTTAGATCTTAAAAGTAAGGTAAAAGACATATATCTTTTATGTTTTTATTGTTCTTTCATTTAGTTTTTTTTACCTAAGCTCTCCCTAGTGTTTAGGCTAGAGGTGTTAGGATATTAATGTGTTCATTTCATTTATTTTATGAGACTAACACAAGACCAACCTCCCCTCTATGTAAAATTCCTAGTTCACATGTTGGCATGCCTGGTGGGACCAAAAGCATCTCATATAATTGAGATTAATATGAAACTTTTAGTTTTTATAATAGATGCTTAAATATCTTATAAATTCATGTTTTTAGTTCATTTTTCACATAATTCTATTTTTTAGCAACTCACATGTTGCAGGTAACCAATGCTAGTTTATTTTAAAATTTGATAGAGATCAACGTTGATTCTCCTAGACTGACATTGATTCTCCTAGAATCAATGTTGATTATTATGCAAAAAGTATAACATGATATAAATGTGATTAATGAGGGTTTTCTTGATTGTTTTTGGTTTTTATTTTGTGTCTAAAAACCTACATATTATTTGTCTAACCATTTCCTTACAATATCTAGTGATAATTGTTGGTTTTAATAGCATTTTACTACCAATATTTTCATGAAAAACAATATTGTGTTTTTTCAATAATTGACATCAATCTTTCTTGACCAACAGTAGTCCCTTTGTGGATCGATTGACATCGATCTCTGTGAACCGACATCGATCCATACATGGATCAACATCGATCTCTCTGAGATATAAAAATAGAGAAACTCGAGAGTTCATTTCAAAAAATTGTTTAATCATTCAATTTTGGGCTTCTAAGTAGGCAAACCCCATAATAAATTATAGGTCCTAAGGTGGAAAAAGAAAAGTTTGAACATGGTTAAATCTTACACACTTTGTTTTTGGTGCTTAAAATGAACTTAATTTTTTTCATGCCTTAGTTGTTTTTGAAGTTTTTACAAGTTTTTCAATAAATAATAAGGGGATAAAATATTAAAACATACTTTTTTTTGGTGAAATAAAATGAACTTTCAAATTTAGTTATGTACTCCTAAGAGTTGTTCATTTTATGCTTATTTTTTAGAAGTTGTTTATTTCTAGTAAATTGAGTGATGTATGTATGCTCTCCCCAATCCCCTTTAAGGAACTCAAGTGACCCAAAGTGATCATTATTTGCCTTTATTACTTTAGTCTAAAATCATGAAAATAATATTGTTAATGACCTCCCCAAATCTATATGGTTTGGTGACCCCAAAATGACCTTAAAGTATTTTCACTTGTCTTTATTTTTCATGTATTTTGGCTTGTGAATGGGAGTTCATCACCTCCTCATGAGTTCTTTAAGGAAGCATTACCTTGATAGTTCATTTCCTAAAATATTTTGATCCCCACTCTATGGTGGGGTATATAAATTAAGCGGTGCATCACTAGGATGGTAGTGTAAGGAATTAAACTACCTTTGTTAGTGACTGCTACCCTCACAACATATGATCAACTCATACATCATACTACACTAAGCAAGTGATGGATAAAGTGGTTGTGAAAAGGAAAAGACATTTTAACAAAATTATAATTGATGTGGACCAAATTTACACGAGAATATCTTATGTTAGCCACATTTTGGACCATTAAAAAATGTGAAAAAATTGATAATTTAGAACAACCCACTTGTCATGGATATACTATTGATGTAGGTTGAGTAGCCTGAAACTATCTTGAGAGAAGAGAGGGACTATAAACCCTAATTTTCATGAACTATTACTTTTTGGATTGATAATTAAAACCCTCTTAAGAGTGAGTATATTGATGGAATTCAATAACACTATGCAACCTTGTCAGTTTTAGGATTTAAGATGTTACACTTAGGTGTTTGTGTCATTTTATCCTTTTTTATGTGGTTATTGAGTAAAAAAATCTATTTAATCTATCTTTTCACATAAAACAAGTCTTTTTTATACATCACTCCTTTTTTTGAGGAGGTGTTATGCTTCTTATTTGACATTGTGCATGTTCCTTGAACTTTTTGTCAAACCTTTTTGTGTGTGTCACTTGATTGAAAGGGGTGTCATTATGCTACCCATTTCATATCAAATCTTGTACCCTTAAATATTTAAATAAACCATTGATCACATCACTAGAGTTTGATAATGTTATTACATTGTGATCATATGAATTTGACAATAGAGAGGAGGTTAGATCAAGCATTAGTTTCACAAAAAATGAAATCAACATACTAACATGATAACATATCTAAGCCTAGATATTAGGGGGACATTAATGAACAAGAAACAATTGAAAAATCAACTAAATTTCAAATAAAAAAAATCCTTACCTTCCTTGAGAGATCCAAATGATTTGGTCATGGCTTGCTTGGTTTATGCTCAAAGAGTCTTTGAAAATGGAGTATTTTTTGCTCCTTCTCTCCTTCGCACCATTATTGTCTTGTGGCTTGATTGATGTGGCTTACTTGATGAATTGGATTAATATTTTGACATTATAACACTATTATCATGAGTTTTATGAAAAACCTACATTATAACTCTATAATATCCAATCTCTCTTTTCAATAGGTAATGTCTTGTATTTATAGGCTTAAGAACTAACCCCAACTCAAGGTGAGTTATGTAGACACCTAAATCTAGCCACCAATGACCATCAATCAAGCTTTTGTCCAATTTCAACCAAAATGCACATTTTGGCCTAAAAACACTAAAACACATTAAATGAGTTGAAATTAATATCTTTAAGTGTTGATTTTAGCTAGATTGTCATTAAATGGGGCAATGCAATTTATGAATCAGCTAACTTTGATCAGATCATTTGGAGTGAAGATGACATTTTCACACTTAAGTACTCTGGATTGATCTTTTCTATTAAATTTTTTATACAAGACATTGGCCTATGTTGTTTTACATTGGAAATATCCTAAATGGGATAATGGGGTAAATGCATATAAAATTGACTTCCAATTCCAATGCAGTCAAATTTTGAGCCAATTATATGACATTTTGACGAATTTGGTTAATTTGTGTGAAAATTACCAAATTTTTGTATCAAAGTTGACTAATCATATTTAAAGCTAACTAAACCAAATCAAGAGTTTAATTTAATTTTACATGGAAATTTTTGAATATTTAGAAATTGATATTGAATATCTACATCATCAAATGACATCATTTTTTAAAGACATCCCTAGGCCATAAATGCATGAAATATCTCATCAAGCCACCCTATGCCTCATTAAGACTCTCCCATGACTCATAAATGCCTCTCATACCTTTTAAATTCCCCTTCTTCCCAAATATTTATGGGGGATATTTATGAATTTAATTACATAATTTGGATTAATTCATGGCCACACATCTCAATCTTGAGATGGACGGTCATGGTTGATCCTAAACCATTTCAAAAATATATAAATAGCATACCTTGCCTATTTATTTTTAAGCTCTTTTATGCCAAACTTAGAATTCCCAAATGTATTCAAAAATATATTGCAATTAGTGTTATAATGTCAAATTATTGATCCAAGCCAAGCCAAGCCAAAGCCAAACATGGTGCCAAGGAGAGATTGAGGGAGCCACGCTTCATTGATACATACTTCGTAAGTAAAAATTGAGAAATACACTTCAAAAAATTATTTGGAGTATCCAAGGAAGGTGAAAGAAGGTTTCTTTTGCATTTTATTTGTGTTTTCTATTCTAATCTTGTTTTTTAATCTCCCTCTTTGAGATAGGATTAGGGTGTTAGCTATTAGTGTGTTATTTTGATTTTGATTTCATATACTAACACAATACTAATATCCCCTTATTATAATTCTATGATCACAAATGGCATGCCTGGTGGGACCTAGCCTCAAAAATTTGGTCAAATTGCACCTACAAGTAACATACTAACCATTATCATGCAAGATATTAGAGTGTGGAGGCAAACAAAATAAAAATTTGAGCAAAAATTTATTTTTTCTAAGCCATGGTTTTATTCTCGAGACTATCAAACCAACTTGTCTATTATCCCAACTTGCCTTCAAACCAACTTGACTATCAACCCAAATCACCTATCAACCCAAATCAAATGTTAACCTAGCTCGACTATCAACCTAAGAGCTCATTTTTAAAAAGTCCTTGTCTCATCATTTAATGTGCATCAAATCAGGTAGTCCTAATCTTATTTTTGTAGGTTGAAAGTATGGTTTGGAAGTTAATTTGGGGGTTTAAACAAATCATACACTTCAATTTGGATTTTTAAAAATAACTTGGTATAAATCATGCACAGTTCAAATTTGGTGCTTAAAATAAATCTTTAGCATGCCAAGTCTTGAACACTTCAAACTTTGCATTTAAAATGAATTTAGGTGCTTATTATTTCATTTAATATTTTTTTGTTGTAATCTTTACATATTTTTACAAATTAAAATCAAGGGGTCAAAATAACATCACCAAACTTTTGTTTTAGTGCTTAAAATTGGACTCATTTATCAAGTTTGTATTCAATAGATGATTAATTAATTGATTGCCAAAAAGAAGGTTCATGTGTGTATGCTCTTCCATCTTTCCCCTTTAGGGAATTTTTGGAATCAAAATTACCATCCTTATTGCAAACATGTCTAGTCCAAGGCATAGAAATAATGTCATCTAAAGCACTCCCCAAAAATTCACAATAGTTTGGGTGATCTTGAAATGACCCTAAAGTCTTTCTATTAGTCATTTATTTTATTGCATTTGGGATTGTAAGGGGGACTTGATTACCTCCCATAAGTTTTATAGGGAAGATTTGACCTAGGTTTTCATTTCCTGGCACCGACTTTAACCACTCCCACTAGGATCAGAGATTTGAGTAGTTAAACAACCTTCTAGTGTTGGAGTTGAACATAGGATGTATCTACACTTTGGATATCACGCTCCACTGAGCAAGTGACATATGTAGTGGTTACAAAAAGGGCAAGGCTTTTTTTCAACAATCCAAGTGCCATAGACACCCAATTTAAGTGAATTTATTTTACAACATGATGTGAAAGTCATTGAGCAATTGATCCATCTAGACATTTGAAAACTTGTAGATCTTAGACAAATCCCCACTTTCCATGGAAGTGTTGTTAGTTTAATGTGTGCCTCAAGGTCCATGTCATAGTAATATCATTTGAGAGAATCAGGGTGTAAAAACCCTAATATATAATGCATATTTTAATTTTTGGATGAATACTAATAAAAACATCTCAAATGATGTATATTGATGGATTCCAACAATACCAAGAAACCTTATTAGTTTAATACCTAAGAGCGATTAATTAGTTGTTTTTATCCTAGATTAAAGTCTTGTTTGGAGTTAAAACTTGGTGTGAACAAATGATACAAACCAAAACACATGTTCCTCATTTTCCTTTGAATAAAGAGGTGTTATGCTACCCACGTGACTCATAAATTTACCTTGTTCAAAGTTTATCAAAACTTAGAGTCATGTCATCCACTTTGGCACTGTTATGATACCTAATTGAGTCTATATTATTACCAAACATTGTTTAAATCCTTCATTTATAATCTAAATTCAAAATTTCACCTTTAATAAGTTCATAGGGTTGATATGTTAGGTGGGTTTGCCATTTGCACTAAACTTGAGGGAACTTAGGTTCAATTTCCAATTTGAGTTGAAGGTAATTTAAGACTCATAATCATTAGCACCAATTTATAGACTTAAGTCATTTTATGCTAAACACTTAAACTTTGAGTCTATGCACCAATTTTTTTGTGTTACCATCCTATTTAAATTAATATCATTTGAATAAAATTTTTTTTGCATTAGAGATATTGTCAAAACTCTGAAGGTATGCATGTCATTTGAGTTAAAAAGGGTTATGTTATGCTACTAAATTTGTGCAAAAACATCTTTGCCTTAGAGAATGTTTAAAAAAACATTTTTTCAGGTCTTTTGAGTAGTCTAGTGTTGTTATGTTGCCTAAAACATTTCAAACATTGTTTCATTTACCTTTTTTACATAAAGTTAAATTTTTTACACATTTTTAAAGCCAATCTGAGTATACCTTTGTGAATCTTTGTCTAGCATAGTTACATTGTTCACATTTGTCTAGCCTATTTTTCAAAAGAACCAATATTTATACCATTATTTGTGAGAAAACAAACTATCTTTAAAGTGCCTTTTGTTTCATACCTTATACCTATTTGATCAAGTTCATGTCCAAGAGTTAAATGCCTAGTTTTTGTTAGAAGTGTTTCAAATCTGTTAGATTAAAATTTCATCTATTTTCAAATTCTAGATTTTGATGTTGTTTGGCCAAGAGTCCTACAACATGCTTTGTTTGAGCCTAGCTTTTGATGTCACATTTGGCCAAAATACTTAGCAATAGTTTATTTCTTAGATTAGACTGAGTTGAAACACTTTAACCTTAGAGTTTGGCATTTTGATTTTTGGTCCATTTACTTAATCTTTTTGTATAAGATGTGTAACATTAGATACTTAAAATTAGCTTGTTTTATCACAAATCATTGCATAAACCTTTCCATCCTTTTGATGAATCTTTTTCAATAAGATGTGTAACATTAGATACTTAAAATTAGCTTGTTTTATCACAACTCATTGCATAAACCTTTCCATCCTTTTGATGAATCTAAAATAAGTTTGAATATCATATTTTCAACATTATATTTTTAGATTTTGTACAACTCTATTCCATTTCTATTGCATAACATTCACTATGGATCCCAACATGTATTTCTACACTCGTATTGGACTCATGTACAATCCAAGGATTAGGAATGTGGTTGTGTAAGAATAAATGGTATAAGACCCCTACTTAGATAATATTACTTATGATATGGATCCTTATCCCTCTTATAGTAATCAAATAGGGTCACAAAACCAAGATCAATTAGCTAACTATTTGGTTAATATGCCACCATATTTAGAATAGTACCAACAATAAACCAAACAATACCTAGCTATGATAATCACAGTTGAAAAACAAATTCCTCAACAATCATACTCTATTAATATGTGTTCCACATATGATCTAATTTTTTAGCATCATTTATTGGAGAACAAAGATAATATTTTGGTTAGAGCCATATAAGTAGAGGCTAAGTTTCCAGTGGACTTCCCTCATGAAAGTTTACCAAGCCTAGTAAGAATGCCTCACAACATATTGTATAGTCAACAAGATTCTTATAGGAATCCTTTAACTCTAGTCCAAATGATGTATCAAGACCATAATATTACTAATAAAGGAAATAACCTCATGGAAGACCACCTTAGCCAAATGCAAATAACATATCAAACCTACCTAAATCTAGCATATAATTTCAATCAGATGACCATGGTGAGTAAACCTTTTATTGACTTAGTTATTTCAACAGGAGTTTTGATAGAGTTAATTGGTCAATAAAATTAGAGTTTAAACTCATTCATGCAAAACACTTTGGTAGACAAATTGTTTCATACACCAATTATAGAGTGTCTTCTACTTCTACACATAATAATGAGCAAAACACAATGGACAATGTGCAAGCAACATCTAATCAAAATCAAAGTGGTACTAATACACAAACAACTAGTCAATAACATGTTCCTTTAGTTAATACCATGAGTAGATATACAAACCTAGGAATGGGAGCTTATGCACCCCAACCTCAACCAATTCCTTCCAATCCTCAACCATCTACTTCATCAAGTGCAAAACCAACATGATCAGGTAGTCAACCAACAACTAAGACAAACTTCAAAAACAAAATGTGATGAATCATATTCCTCCTCAATAGGTAACAAGTGGAATTCCACAATAATAGGCATAAATGAATATACCAATGTAGTAGAGGCCAACATATTTCCACCTTAACTGGGGGAGACTAATGTTCCACCTCATTAGGTAGTAGCAAACATACCTTCTTCTTTGCATACCTACATGCCAATTCAAAACCAAAAAATGTTTAATCAACAATGTATTCATGTTGTTTAGTGACATGTGCCAACTCTCTAACATGTATCCACTTCCAAACCAGGATTCACACAATAAGGGGGTTTCAATGTCTCTCAAATACCTACTAGAAAATAATTTCCTTTTATAAAGAACATACCACAAGTTTAGAGACAGGGTCTTGGTTCTCAAGTTCTCAGTGGCATATAGAGATATGTACCTTTTATTTTTGTTTCCAACGAGCTTGGCTAGACAAGCCTTGGAGTGGTTCTTAAAGTTACCTAATAATTCAATAAATAATTTTGATGATCTTTTAGATAAGTTTTTGTAGTACTTTTCCTATAATATCGAGCATGAGATTTCATTGGTTGATTTGATGTAATCTAAACAAAAATATGGTGAGAGTTTTGAAAGCTATCTACAGCAATGAAGAGCACTTATAAGCCAATTCACTCATAGTTTACTAAATAAAAAATTAGTTATTGTATTCACTAAAAACTTTCATAGTGAGATAGCCTATCATATGGAACTACAGTGTGCACATACCTTTAAATAAATCATTGATAATGGTTTATTGATCGAGCAAGTACTCATTAATAAAGGATTCATCAAGCTTAATTCGACTAATCAAAACCAAGGTACTAATCAGGAAAGAGACAAAAACCAACATCTAATCCAAGTGCAAGAATCACAATGGGCATAGGCCAATAACCAAGATAGACCAAAGTAATTCAACTGTAATAGGAATTTTGTGGTAAATGGAGTAATTGAGTCACACCATGTTCAAATGGTGCAAACATCATATGCACCATTTTTTTAGCTTAATCTTACCCAAAAACCTCTCCAATTAACACCAAAAGCACAAAAACCAAGACCTACACAACAAATTCCATAACCTTTGCCATTACAAAACCCTCTTTAAAGGAGAATTATGCCTATGCTTCATGTTTTTAGTGACCTTGGAGAGCCTATTGAGCATGTATTTTGCAAACTTGTTGCCACTAATTTGATTAGATGGCCTATACCAAATCATTATCCTCAAGGCATTCTTTATCTTGATTGGTATCATGAAAATGAATTCTGTGAGTATCATCAAGTCAATGGGCATAATTTATGAATATATGTGTAAATCAAGCATTTAATTGAAAATATGTTGGAGAATGGAGAGATAACATTAGATGGTGGTCACCTCCAATCAAACTCTTGGCATATATAAAAACCATTTTCCATAGCATAACCAAAAACAACAATGATAACAAAAACAACTAGTGTAATAATGATCTGGGCAACAATTCAGGCAACAATTTAGGTGACGGTTCTACCCCAATTGATGATAGAACTTACAAGAGCCATAACTTTTACACCATAGCTCCAATTGAATCCCCATTTAAGATAAGAATGAGGAGAATGTGGTGAGATGGAATTGAGATCTGATTGATGGTTTTTGACCCTAAAAACCTAATGGAAGTACCCCAAATTTAAATTTTAGTAGTGTAGTCTAAAAATAGTAAGTTTCTAAAAATAGTAATTCCTTGAATTCTGTATTGTTTTAAATTGTGTAAGTTGAACCACTTAATCTCCCTCAAGATTGGTGACCTTCCACATCCTCCTCCTGATTTAAAAATGTGTATAAATGAAGATGTAATCCAAAATGGAAATCAAACATCTCTTCCCAAAAATAAGCATATAGTTGTATTGCAATCTTGAGTAATAAAACATATCTTCTTCATGAATTCATTATTACTATGTTATTTTTATGTTCTTGAAATATATATCAATCAAAAATTCTTGAGAGTGTATGATCCTAAGGATGACATCAGGCTACAGAAAGCTTGGGTGGAAAACAATAGATCTTCCAAACTATCTACCTATTCACTCCAAATGGCTTCAAATAGTAGATGACACCAAGACATTTGATCCTTTCAAGGAAATGATGAATGAAGCCCTCTAATGGCAATAATCATAGATGCTACAACAATTTTCCCAAATTCTCTAACAACTCTTGATGGGAAATTTTGGCTCCTCATCTACACTTCCTGACTCCTCATCCATGAAATGTTATTTTAGTGCCCTAACAACCTTCAAGGTTTAGGTATTGAAGGGAAAATCAATGCTAATGTAGTAAAAAATTACTTGGATCAATTGTCTTCCTACTTCTCTGTAAATAAATTCACCGATTTTTGCTCTTTTGAAAGCATCATTACCCATGAAAAATTGGTGGGAAGTGTATGAAAATAGGTTTAGTATAGATGAAATTGGCCTTGAGGTAGAACCTACCTAGGATGATTTCATGGAAGTGGTAAAGGAATAATACTATCTCATTGGAGCATATGATGATTTGTACATATAATGGTAAGGACCAATCTATTTAAGATTACATAGACATTTTTCATTCTCTATCTACAATATTGGGCATCCAAGAAAGTGAGAAACATAAGACTCTCAAATATCATGGTGGACTACAATGGTACATATGGGGGGAAATAGAACTCTTAAATTTGGAAGCCCTTGGTGAGGCATACAAGTTCATAATGAAGACTGAGTAGAAGCATGGAAGAAAGAATATGAAGAGTCATCCTTCAAAATGGAAAAGTGACAAGGAAGGTTAAACATGAGGCCAAAATTGGAAGCAAAATGAGTTTCAAGATAATAAATCCAAGAAGGGGAAGACCAAAAAATGGTGTGATTACCACAAAATTATAACTCACTCCAAATAAGAATGTCAAGCCATCAATTCACTGCTTTCTGAGTCATAATACTCAATATATACTACTCTATCTTATACACAACCTATATTCAAAGAGGACAAAGAATAAATTGTAGATGTTGAGCCCAATACCATCGTCACTTCATCACAGACCCATGAGGAAAGGCTAGATGACAATGAAAGATTTTTTCAAAGGTAAGCATCTATATTTCATCCTTTATAGTGGGAGTCAAAAGAATTTAATCTCTTCTAAAGTTTTGAAAAGTCTAAATCTATCCATGAAGCCTCACCCAAAGCCATATAGTATTAGATGGTTGAGCCCAGGGAGAGACCTCTATGTTACCCATCAATGTCTTCTTTCATATGTAATAAATCCTTTCCAAGATGAAGTCTTATTTGATGTGGTCAATCTAGATGTTTTTGATGTACTCCTTGGTTAGCCATTAATATATGATCGACATGGCATCTATGAATCATGAACTTGAAGAATAACCCTCACTCTTGGAACGTGGTGCTATAGGGTACTAGAGGTATCACCTCTCATATCTATCTCCTTGATTAGTGCCAAGAAATGTAAGAGATTGGTAGAGAAGACAAAGAAATTATTTGTCATGGTGGTCAAACCATAGAAATCCAAGAAGGCCAATGTTGCAGTCTTGACTACACAATCAACACAACAATAGAAGTAGATGGAAAAAATCATAGAAGAATATGATGACTTATTCAAGTCACCCATAGGAGTTCCATTTCATTTCCAGGTAAAATATTCTATCAATTTGATCTCAAGATCACCTTTGCCTAATATTCATGTGTATCATAGATCAATTTTGGAGAATGATGAGATAAAAAGATAGATTTAAGAATTAATCCAAAAGGGTCACATTAGGCTAAGCTTTTCACCCTATGGTAGCCCAATTATCTTTGCACCAAAGAAAGATGGAACATGGAGGATTCGCATTGACTATCAAGCCTTAAATAAAATCACTGTGAATAATCACTACCCCCTCCTCAGGATTGATGACCTGCTAGACCAACTCTATGGTGCAAAGTTTTTCACCCAAATTGATCTCAAATATGGCTATCACCAAATTCCCATCGATCCCATTGATGTCTGGAAGACTACATTTAAATCTAAGGAGGGGCTCTTCAAATGGTTAGTTATGCCTTTTGGCTTAACTAATACACCTAAAACCTTCATGAGGATGATGGATGATATCCTGTGACCCTTCACCAACTCATTCATGGTTGTCTACCTAGATGACATACTCATCTACAATAGAACATGGGAGGAACATCTGCAACATGTTTGTAAGGTGCTTCAAACTCTTTAGGAGCACAAGTTCTATGAAAATTTTGACAAATACACATTCAAAATGAAAAAACTTTAGTACCTTAGGTAGGTTGTGAATGAGGAAGGGGTCCACATTGATCTAGATAAGATTTGGGTTATTTGAGAATGGTCTACACTAAGGACCCTCGCAAAACTTTACAACTTCTTGGGTCTTGCAAATTTCTATCACAGGTTTATTCTCAGATTTTCACATGTTGTTTGGTCACTAACCCAAGTGACTAAAGGAGGATTTAAAGCTACATTTCAATGGGGTGAAATAAAAAAAAGGGCATTTGACTTTGCTTAGCCCCTTTTTTTGCCTTGCTAGATTTGCATCAACCTTTTGAGTTGATGACAAATTCATCTAAATATGCCATAGGAGCCATCATCATGTAACATGGCCATAATATTACATATCATAGTGAAAATTTCACTAATATAGTCAAGAAATACCTAAAATATGATAAGGATCTCTATTCCATTGTGAAATCCTACAAATAATGGAAACACTACATCTTGGAGAAAGAGATGGTCATCCACATTGACCATAGACCATTGGAATTCATCCAAACATAGAGATAACTATGAAATGAGAGGAACCAAAAGTGGGCCACATATCTACAGTAATTACATCTAATAATCAAACATAAAAAGGGGAGCTCAAATATGGCCACAGATTGTCTAAGCTACCCACTAATTACTACACTCACAATAGTTCTTGACCTATGCAAACATGACACTACCACTTGGGGTGCTCTATATGACGTAGATCCTAATTTTACTGATACATATTAGGTGCTTCAAAAAGGTAAACATATTTCATATTTATATTTGAAATATAATGTCCTCTATCATGTGGGGCACATCTATGTTCTAGTTATGGAGCAATAGAAGATGATATGGGAAGCACATTTCAGCAGGATAGTTGGACACTTTGGTGCAAAAAAAACATTGGTAGTTCTTCAAAAACATTTCTATTGGCCCCATATGTGAAAGGATGTGGAAAGGCATCTCAAATCTTGCACCCCATATGTGATAGCCAAACTAATAAATAATAATAAAGTATTGTACATGCCATTGTTAGAACCAACCAAGCCTTGCGAATCTATCTCAATGGATTTTCTCTCAGGTTTGCCCACTTTAAAACATGGCAAGGAGTATATTTTTGTTGTAGTTGATCATTTTTCAAAAATGGTTATCATGATTACTTTTATGAAAAATATATCTGCTGAAGAAACTACTCAACTATATTTTAGTCATGTATGGCTCCATTTTGGTCTCCCTAAGTCCATTGTCTTAGATCGAGATAACAAGTTCTTGAGCATCTTCTAGTCTAATCTATGGAAGATGATGGATAACAAGCTAATGAATTCCATAGCCTTCCATCCATAGATTGATGGTCAGATAAAGGTGGTGAATCAATTCATTTTTTACATGATTTAGATGTATCATTCCAAACATCCATGCAAATGGGATGAGGGGCTTCTTTTCATACAACATAGCTATAATTAGGCCCTGCATAGCTTGACCAAGCACAATCCATTCCAAGTATGCTTTAGGTTCTAACCCATGGCATCAATTGATATAACCATTCCATTCTCCAATATGGAATAAACACCTCATGGAAGATCTAAGGTAGCAAAAGCAATAAAGTTCATTTAAAAAATGCAAAACATCTAGTAGCAAGTTCATGACATCTTGGAGAAGATGAATCAAAAGTATAATCAATGCCATAAAAAATAGAGGATTGCACACCATTTTGATGTGGTTGACAAGGTTTGGCTGTAGCTTCATAAGGAATAACTTGCAAGCCCACACAAAAAAATTTGGCCTCTACGATATGATCCCTATACCATTACTAGAAAAGTTGGATAAAAAACTTTTGAGTTGAACCTCCCAGCCTACCTTGGTCTACATCCAATATTCAACATGGAGCTCCTCAAACCATATCATCCACCTTTGTTAGACACTTTAGTCATATTAGAACAACTAGACATTGATGAGATTTATCCATAGAGTTTTGATCCAGTGGAGGAGGATCAGATTGTGGACACCTAGATGAAGACAACAAGAGGATGTTCTATTCCACTTTATCAAGTGGTCAAAAGGGACTAGCTTAGCCACTAAGGTGAGTGGCTCATAGAGAATCAAATTAAGACAAAACTACCACACTTGATGAGTAATATTGATGCAATTGGTACCATTTCTTCTCAAGGAGGGATGAATGATCTAGGCAATAATTTAGGTGATGGTTCTACCCCAATTGATGATAGAACTTTTGGGAGCCATAACTTTTGCATCGTAGCTCCAATTGACTCCCAATTTGAACTATTGGAAATATAATAATGAGGAATTACCCCAAATTATAATTTTAGTAGTGTAGTCTAAAAATAGTAAGTTTCTAAAAATAGTAATTTCTCAAATTCTATATTGTTTTAAATAATGAAAGTTGAACCATTTAATCTCCCTAAATATCTATGACCTTACACATCCTCCTCCTACTTTAAAATTATGTATAAATGAATATGTCATCCAAAATGGAAATTAGACATCTCTTCCCAGAGATAAGCATATAGTTGGATTGCAATATTAAGTAATAAAACATCTCTTCTTAGAGAATTAATTACTACTGTGTTCTTTTTGTGTTCTTGAAATATATATCAATCAAAACTTTTGAGTTTTGGATTAAAAAAAGTCAATAATCTCAAAATCAAAGGCCAAACTAGTAGAACCAATAAAGCCAATAGTAAATCCAACAACGCCAGAATAATAAACAAAACCAAGGTCATAATAGTAATAACCAACAAACCTACCATGCAGTTGTTCATGAGTACAACAAGGTTATAGGTAATATTATAGGGGTAGTGTTAATACCATTTCCATTAATCTTAAACTAAGCACCAATCAATATAGACCATTGATAAATAATGCCACTTAACCAAATTACATGGATAATCCTTCTTTGACTTGGGACCATAAGCAGGTGAACCAACAAATTGGGAATTTCACTTTTAGACCTTATATTGATAAGTCATCCTTTCCTTGTGACCACATATAAGTGCATCAACAATCAAGACTTGTCTTATCTGGTCCTACACCATTACCACTACTTTTTAACAGTCATGGTCCTATATTTAATCCCAATTATGAAATCATAACTTAGAGGTCAAGGATTACCATCCCAAGCCCACATCCATCTACCACTTTACCCATTATCCAACCAAATATTTAACCTCAAGATAAGATATATACCATTGACCCAAAAAATAAGTTTGATATTGTGGAACGATTGCAGAAGACACCAACCCAAATATCCATTTTAGATTTGTTGCAAGCATTGACAATATATAAGAACATTTTGAATGAGTTCTTAACCCAATCCAAAGTTTCTAGTGACATATCCCATGATAAATTTCAAGCTTTGGTTGGAAACCTAGCTCCCACCCAACAATTCATATTCAACCAAAGTGATATGTCTTCGCTTAGCCTATTCCTTATTAATCCATTATACATAGAAGTTTATATAAAATGACATAAAGTGAAATGTGTCATTATATATAATAGATTAGGCATCACCATAGTGTATCTAAATCTCATCAATATTCTTGGTTACAAAATGGTAGATCTCTAATTAGAAATGATAACTATCAAAACCTATGATAATCATGAGAGAGAATCATAAGTCACCATTAGCTTGCTAGTTATCATTGGGCATTTAACCCATGATACACTTTGCCATGTGGTTAATTTTGAGTTGTCATATAATATGCTTTTAGGTAGGCCTTGGTTACATGAGATTCATTTAGTCCCATCAATGTTGCACCAATGTATCAAGTTCTCCCAATTAGGGATGGAAGTGAATATTCTAGGAGATTTGTACCCATATGAGCACTACAAACATCTTGAGGTCGAGTTTCAAATCCATAATTACCAATACAACATGAATCTAAGTTCCAAGTAGGATAAAGGAAAGGCCATAATTATTGATTCTCTAAAGGATAATTTCATAAATCCTAATACCTTGGATTTCCTCTCCAACATACCACCTCCTAAAGCTTCTAATCATTACACCATTTTAGCTAATGGCCCAGGAGAATATTTAACACATGATACCTTTCATATTACCAATCTTCCTCAGAATATAAATACCTTTGGAAGACCTAAAGTTAACCCAAACATGAATTGGTAATGAAAATGTGAAGATAAACTTCATAATCTAGGACCAATTATGTTCATATCAGCATCTGGTGAAGAACAAGCCCCTCTTGAAGGAGATGACTCATGGTTATACAATGACAAGTTATATGATTATTATAAGAGAAACAAATATCTCATTCCTAATTAGATCATGGAACATCAAGATTATGAAATAAGAGGCCTTGGACCAAATCAACAAGGAACCATTGAGCCAATTTATATGACTAAGTATAAAGGAACTTATAGACTTGGATTTAAACTACTTGTGGGTGAACCCGCATATCTTGTTTGAGTTCCATCACCGTTGACTAGTGATGATGATGCCTATAGTGAAGTAGAGTCTGATCATATCCTTATCTTTGATGACCTAGCTGAGACTAACCTATTTGGTTATAATTCCATATGTACATTTAACCCAATCATTCATAATAACCTATTAGCATTATACTATCCCCAATTGATAGATTAGAATCAACAAGAATCTAGTTTATCGATTGATGAGTTTTAGAATGATGAGGCATTCTATGATTTTCTAGGACTTAGAGATAACTTTCTATTGGGAGATCATCAATTAGGGTTCTCAATCACATTAGATTTTGAAGCCTATTTTGGAGAGCAGGTGAACACGCTTAGCCAAAAACAAATAAATAAAACATTGAGGTCCCAAAGTGAAAACCTCTTTAAGGCACTTTTTAACTAGGGAAAAAGTAAAGATAAAGGTTAGTCTAGTGGTGAAAACATGTTTTAGGTGCCATTAGATGGGGGTGTTCATTCTTCTTTGAATTTAGATCAAGAGACAACCAACGATGAACTTGCTTATGAATCTGAGTTGAATTTTGAGAAACAATAAGTTTTTGATCAAATTCTTCAAAAAATTTTGATTGTTTTTGTCAAATGGTCAGATCTCCCATTTGGAGACTTAGATTCATCATGCCTAGGAGAAGTTGAAGATCTAGTCCTAATAGAGGATCTTGATATAGTCTAATATTTCAAGTCTTTGCCTACTATCCTAGAAGATAGTTCAACCCTTCTAATTGAAGATACAATAGAGTTAAATGTCAAGACTCCATCAGACTTGAAATGGATCAAATTAGGCATGTCCCTAATTAAGGAAGAACATGAAGTATTTATAGCTCTATTGAGAGGATTTGTAGATATCTTTGTATTTCCTTATTTTGACATGCTAGGTTTGGACCCTACCTTGGTTTTACATCACCTTGTGGTAAATCCTAATGCCAAACAAGTTAAGCAAAAGTTACACAAGATGCATCCTTGCAATATTGTATTAGTAAATAAAGAGTTGGAAAAACTCTTAGAATTAGGAATGTATTAGATCCATTGACTACTAAGAATGGATATCTAATGTTATACTTGTTAGAAAAAACCCTAAAGGAATAATAATTTATACTGATTTTTGAGACATAAACAAATATTTCCCTAAGGAAAACTTTCCATTACCTAGTATTGACATGAACTTTGAATCCATGGTAGGTTATGAGATGCTTTCACTCATGGATGGATTTTTAGGATATAACTACATTATAATAGCACTAAAATACCAACACAAGATAAAATTCACTACTCCATGGGGCACATTCTATTATCAGATAATGTATTTTGGTCTTAATAATGTGGGAACTACATATAAAAGAGCCATGAATATCATATTCCATGATATGATGCATGATATTATTGAAGACTATGTCAATGACATTCTAGACAAATAAAAAACTAGGGTCGACCATCCAATAGTGCTACATAGAATATTTGAAAGATTGCATGAGTATAAAGTCCAACTAAATCTAAATAAATGTGTATTTGGAGCAACATAAAGAAAATTAATTGGATTCATCATGTCTTTTAGAGGGATTAAATTCAATCCAACCAAAGTCCAAGCTATAATAGAGATGCCACCACCAACCAATTTAAAGTAGCTCCAAAATTTTTAGGGCAAGATCTAATCAATTCAACACTTCATATATTAGTTAATAGATAAGTGTCATCCATTTACACATATTCTAAATAAGGGAGTTGCATTACACTAGGATAATCACTACCAAATAGCTTTTTAGTAGCTAAAATATTACCTAACAAATCTACCTATTTTGTTACCCCCTAAGCCAAGAAAACCATTTTTGTTGTACCTATCAGCTACAAATAGTGCCTTGGGGGAACTTTAGCTTAAAATGATGATAATGGAAAAGATCATGAAGTATACTACTTAAGCTATACATTTGTCATGTATGAACACAACTATATGCCTATTGAAAAAGCCTATCTAGCCATGGTATTTGTAGATGAGAAATTATGACACTACATGTTGAACAATAAGACCATGGTCATTTCAAAAGTATATCCTCTCAAGTATATACTATCTAAAATATATTTACAAGGTATAATGGATAAGTAGATCATGCTTCTTAGTGAGTTTGACATAGAGTGTGTCAATTAAAAGGTAATCAAGGGATAGGTCCTTGCAGATCAACTTGTTGAATTACCCCTTGTAGACATAGAGTTACTCACATTCCAATTTCATAATGATTCCATAATGACCATAATTAGCATACTTATTGAAGAGCAACATTGGAATCTTTATTTTGATGGACCATTTACTACACATGGATCGGGGACATGCCTCTTATTTATTACACCATAGGGGGATCTAATTCCTAAGTCTTTTAGATTCAGTTTTCCTTGTACAAACAACATGTATAAGTATGAAGAACTTGATATAGTAATTCAATAAAAATTATAGTGGAACATATCTCATCTCTAAGTTTATGGTGATTCTTAGTTAATCATCAATTAGGTCAGATACCATTTCTCGACCAAAGATGATAATCTAGTTCCTTACAAGGCCATGGTTGACACTCTAAAATAGAAAATTGTAGATATCCAATTTGAGAATATAGCAAGGGATAGTAATATAAATATATATACCATGGATACTATCATATCTTTGATTTGACAAATGAACAAAGATAGAGAGTATTGGTTCCTCATTGAGAATTTGTTCACACCAGCTCATAAACCTTCAACCATTACAAAGATTTATGATATTATTGGTCCTAATTATATATAGTATTAATACCTTTATAACTATATTCATGACTAAGTTATACCACCTAACCTATCCCAAAAACAAACCAAATCTTTTATCCATCACTCCACTCATTATACTCTACTTAGATTAACCCTCTATAACTGTAGTTTTGATGGAACTTTGTTTCATTATTTAACTTCAACAAAATTTACACTAGCATTAAAGGAAGTAAACAAAGGAGTATGTGGAGCCCACTATAGTGGGGTAGTCTTATCCAAAAAGATGTTATGGACTAGTTATTATTAGCCCATAATGGATGCAGATGCAACTATATAGGTAAAGAAGTGTGATAAATGTTAATGGCATTCTAGTTTGATTCATTCCCTAGCTAAGACTCTAAAACCAATGTTGACACCATGTCTATTGGGTACATGGGAACTTGAGCTCATTGGGATAATCAATCTTACATCTTCAAATGACCATAAACATATCCTTACCACCACCAAATATTTCACTAAGTGGGTTGAAGTTATACCCCTCACTTACATGACTAAAAAGTAGATTTACAAGTTTGTTTTCAACCATCTCATCTACCATTACGGTATCCCTTCCAACATTATATTTGATAATGGAATATCCTTAACAAATAAAGACATTGAATATTTATGTACTGAATACAATATTACAAAACATTTCTCTATGGCATATTACCCTCAAGGTAATGGTTAGACTGAGGTATCTAATAAAATAATTGTTAACATTCTCAAAAAGATTGTCAATGATGCCAGTCATGATTGACACCTTTAGATATTATATGACCTTTGGGCATACTATACCAATAACCATACCACCATAGGAAGCACTCCATACTCACTTTTTTATGGTACTAAAGCCATACTTCTTATTGAGGTTGAGTTACCTTTACTATGCATATATTTCAAACATGTCCTAGATGATCATGACTATCGAGTAGCTCACCTACAAGAGCTATACCTACTTGATGAAAAATGCATAACTTCATTGAACAATCTCTGGGCATATAATAACTAACTCAAAGGCCACTACAATCATTGTGTCAATCATAGAAAATTTGAAATTGGTGATCTTGTTCTTAAATAAAACCAAAAGAATACCATGACTGAGAAGAACCATAAAGTTAAATTCAAACTAAACTAGATAGGGAATTTCATCATTACTACAAATTATGGATCTAGAGTATATAGGCTCACCACACCAAACATATATGAACTTCCTGAGCTGATGAATATTATTCACCTCAAGTGGTACTATGCTTGAGCACTATGGTGTATTTTCTATAAGGATTATTCTAGTCATGCCATTTTATCACTATTCTACTTTGTATGAATATCATTCTTATCACTCCTCTTAGCCTATTACTTATCCATTTTCCCATTCTATTCTATCAACCAAGCATGTTTTGAATCCTATATACCTATCCCATTTGACCTTGGTTTTGCCATTAGTTGCAAATTTTTAGTACCAATGAATATAATTAGTTTCAACAATTTTTTTGAGAATTTCAAACATAGATAGTATGTTGGAGCATTATGATACAAGTTTTAGTAGTTACATCCTTCATTTGTTTTTCATTTCTTATTATCAGTCTTGTTACTAATTATAACTATCTATGGGCAAATTAGTACCATTGATCTATGCCATTGTGTCCTAGTTATAACCACCTATGGGAAAACTAGGGGAAACATTTATTTATTGAACCTTGACATACCAACTAGCCATTATCTATGCCATAATATGCCTTTATCCCAACTATACCTATTTTTTTAATTGACTACTACACTAGTCAAATTCCTCTACTATAGGATATAAATACAATGACTTGAGGTCCTACCCTAGGACTATGTAGACAGTGCTCGATACTTTTTAAGGTCATATCAATCACCCTAAGCCATGTTCTCTTAATTTTATAAGAAACCTACGCCATGCTCTCATTATTTTGTGAGCTTGAACCATTCTAGTGTCTCATCATTCTCGATCAAGTTGAGATTCTCCAAAAATTCCAAAAACATTTATAAAACAATTTGAAAAAACCAAAAACATTGACCACTTCTTTGCCTTAAAGATTTTGGGAACCCTTATTAAGTTGCAAGAAAATCACTTGAAACTTAGTTTCCCCATAATTTTTGGACTTTTATCCCACACACTTGCCATTTTACAAGACCATTCATATTCTTTTATTACATTCATTATGTAATTTTCATCAGTTATCATTTTATTCTCATTTTTTGGGAGAACTACATTTGGCCTAAAGTTTTTTTTGGATATTACATCCATGGAACTATGCAGGTAGTGTCCACTTGCCTAGTGCATATGGAGACAACTTGGCCACCCACTTCCTTTTCTTCTATCCCCCTATTCTATTAGTTTTTTAAATTATCATCTATTTTCTAGGGGCAATGTTTGTGTGGCTTAAATTTAAATTGTTTGTTTCTTTGTTGTTTTATTTGTATGTCTATTTATTTTCTTTTAGTACTAATACCTTGATTTATTTTATGTGCATTCATTGGGTAATTGCTTGCCTATAATTGCACTTGAATCCATCCATATTCATATGTCTATATTGGCATCATGGTTTCTATCATTAGTTCATTATTTTTTTATTGAGTATTGGATTATGAGAGTTAGTACTTATGCATATTTTGGCCAATTCATAATGATGTTATACCATGATTATTACCATCATGTGATACAACAAGCCTCAAATTCAATAAGTCTATTCAATGATTTTGGCATCGATATCTCTTAGACATTGACATCTCAATTCAATCCCAATCATACCCTACATAGAGTAATTAAACAACAAAAGAATTTTAACATTTGTTTAGTTTAGATGAGCATCTCCCTATTAGTAGGTTATCCTAATTCATATTTATCCTCTGTATTAGATTATCATCATCAACAACCAAATCAATCATGTTTTCCATAATTAGGATCTAATGATTATAACTAGCTATGGGCAAATCATTGCACACTATCACACCTGCATTTATCAATGATTATAACTAATTTTAGGTAGATCATTGTGCTATCACCACTATACTTTTTCTTACCATATAGGGGCATGTTGCTATCTTATTTTTCCATCATAACTGGGACAACTTCATCTTCTCAATTATTATAACCATCTTTAGGAAAATCATTGTGTTTTCATGCCACATTGCCACTATTGGGGTATAATGCTTATAACCACCTTTGGGAAAACCATTATACACTATCCCACTTGCATTCTCACTAATTTTAACTAATTATTCAATATAATTGTGTTCTCATCCCATTGTTTACATTTCTTTGTTCTCCTCATCTCCATTCTTTCTTTCAAGGGACCACTTGCCAACCTTTCCTTGTGCTAACTGTTCCCTCAAAGGCGAATCATACAATTAGTTCATCATCATTACATTTGTAGGCATACAAGACCTTTTAATTATTTGAGAAGACCTTACTATGCCTATAACTTACAATGCCTTCCCAAAAAGGGACAAACTATAGACACCTAAATCTGGCCACTAATGACCATCAATCAGTGTTTTGACTAATTTCCACCAAAATGCAAAATTTGGCCTCAAAACACTAAAACACATTAAATGAGTTAAAATATGGTAGTTTTTAGCTAGAGTGTGATTAAATTGGGCAATTTAATTTATGAATTAAATAACTTTGATCAGATCATTTCGAGTTAAAATGATTTTTTGACACTTGAGTGCTCTAGATTGCTCTTTTATATCAAATTTCTTGTACAAGACATGTGCCTTTGTTATTTGGAATTGGAAACATACTAAATGGGATAATGGTTCCAATTCATCTAACATTGACTTCCAATTCTAATCTAGTCAAATTTTGAGCCAATAATATGACATATTGACTAATTTGAAAAAATTTTGCACAAATTGCCAAGGTTTTGCATCAAAGTTGACTAATCATGTTTAAGGATAATTAAACAAAATCAAGAGCTTAAGTTAATTTTCCATGGAAAATTTTGAATATTTATGTTTATAAATTGATATTAAATATTTGTATCATCAAATGACATTTTTTTTGGAAAAACATCCTTAGGCCATAAATGCATAAAATATCTCATCAATCCACCCCATGCCTCATTAAGACCATCCCATGCCTCATGAATGCCTCCCATGCCTCTTAAATTCCCCTTATTTCCAAATATTTATGGGGAATATTTATGAATATAATTACATAATTTGGATTAATTCAAGGACACACATCTCAATCTTGAGATGAATGTTCATGGTTGATCTTAAACCATTTCAAAAATCTATAAATAGGAGGCCTTGATTATTGATTTTTAAGCTCTTTTATGCCAAACTTAGAATTACCAAATGAATTCAAAAATCCATTGAAATTAGTGTTATAATGTTAAATTATTGAGCCAAGCCAAGCTAAGCCAAATCCAAGCATGGTGCCAAGGAGAGATGGAGGTAGCCACACTTCATTGATGCAGACTTCATGAGCACAAACCAAGTAAGCCACTTCAATAAACTATTTGAAGCATCTAAGGAAGGTGAAAAAATGTTTCTTTTGAATTTTAGTTGTGTTTTCCATTTTAGTCTTGTTAACTAAGATCCCCCATTGAGATATTCTCAAGGTGTTAGCTATTAGTGTGTTATTTTGACTTTTACTTCATATACTAACACAATACTAATCTCCCCTTATTGTAATCATATGTTCACAAGTTAAAGTGTAGTTTAAACATGGAATGGGTTTAAAACTAACCTAAGTGAGTTAATTAACCCTATTAGAGTTAAAAGGTTTCAGTAATTAATGATTTTTAATGAATAGGCATGGGTGAGATATATTGAAATATTTTCAAAGGTTTGACAAATCACAAAAGGTAATTATGAAAAGCTAGGATATTTCATATTTTTGAATTTCCTTTTTTAGTAATTCATTAATTGCACATGGATAATTCAACTAGGCATTTAATTTTTATTATATTTTTAATTAATTTATCTTAGGATTTTATCATTTTCAATATTTGATTTTATGTCCATGTGCCCCATTTAATAGGTCTATAAGCCAAATTGCATGTTGTGATGCTGCAGGTTGATTAGAGATGAATTTGTGAGAGGTTTTTGTTGATTATGGTAGGATACCATAGTTAGGGATGTATCAATAATATTATGAGATTTGATGAATGATTCATAAGAAAATTTAGGGCATTCATTGATTCTTAGGCTTAATTTGTAATGATTGGTAAGAATCAATCTAAAGTCCTGTTGAAGGCCATTGGTGGCTAGTTTTAGGTGTATACAGAAACAAACTATTGACCACATATTTAGAGCATGATAATTTAATTACATTTCTAAAAATAATTATTTTCCTTATGTCTAAATCCCAATTTGAAACCCAATCCATGTATACATTTTGGATCTTTACCTAGTGTTGTTATGTTGTCTATTCTTATTTAGCTTATTGTTTGTTCAAAGAGCCTAATTTTATAAGTTGAGTTTTTAATTAGCCTTGAAAATTTAAAATCCAAACATTGAATTATTTATACCTGCACCTTGCGTAATTTTGTCTTAGACATATATCTTTCACTTTTGGGTTATGAAACATAGGTTAATTATTTATTCATTTGAAAACTATTTTTTGTGCCTAGATTTGGGGAGAAATAGCCTACCCTCCAAGTGCATATTATTTTGTGCCTTATGATAATTGACAAAGTTCATGTTTAAATCCAAATGCCTGGTTTATGCCATAGTGTTTCAAAAAAATTAGATTAAATCTCGTACCTTGTTTTGTTTCAAGTCTGGCTTTTATGCCTTTTCCAAAAGACCTAACACATGTTTATTTTGAGCCTAGATTTATGCCTTCTCTGAAAAACCTAGAAAATTTTGTTTTCTTTAGATTATACTTGTATGGAACAATTTATACCTACATTTTTGCATTCTAATTTTTATTCACCACTTCACCTTTTTTTTTAAGATATTATACGTTAGACATTTGACGTTAAACTATTTCATACCAAGTTTTAGTATAGACCCTTTTGAATATATAAATCCACTTTTAGACCAAGTTCAAACCATTTGTTCTTTGGAAATTTTTTTTAAAGATTTTATAAAACTCTAAGAATTTGTCATGAAACATTAATAATTGATTTTAATATGTCTCTTTATACTCATAACAGAGCCATATACAATCTAGGATATGATAATGTGGTTGTACAAGATAATTTTGTTCAAGACCCTTATGGTGATGATGTAGTTTATGAGATGGATCCTTATCCTCCTTAAAATAATAAATCTAAGGAAAAAATCCAAGATCCTCTAGCCTATTATTTGGTCAAATTTCCTCCATACTCAGAGAAGGACCAATAATAAATAGTGTAATACCTTGCTAGTATAACATTAGTTATAGACCAAATTCAACAACAAATGTACTATGTTATGATGCCAATGACATATGATTCATATTTTTTTATCATCACTTGATTTCAAACAAGGATGAATTTTTAATAAGATACATAGAGGTAGGGGATATGTTTCTAGCAGACTTCCCCATGAAAACTTTCCTAGTCTAGCTAGGGTACCTTATAACATGCTTTATAATCAAACCATTGAACATTCCTCTACTAGTAATCCTCAAGTGATCATGATGATGTCATACCAAGATCCACATATGCTTGTAATAGTAAATGGCCTCATGGAGGACCATTTTATAAAAAATTAGATAGAATATTAGACCTATTTGAATTTAACACATAATTCAATAACATGGCCATGTCAATTGCTCCACTTATTGATCTAGCTCCTTCAAAAAGAGTCTTAATCAAATTAACAGGCCAAGAAAATTTGGTTATATACCCATTCATGAAAATCACTTCATTTGGAGACATGTTCAATGCCCCATCTATCGAATATGTGTCTACTAATTCTATGTAGATGAATGTGCCAAACACAATGGCTAACACAAAAGTTTTATCCAATCTTGGCCAAAGTGATTTTAAAGCAGAAATAACTAGGGAAAAATAAGTGCATTTAGTAAACACCACAAGTGGTTTGTAATAGTAGGGGGTAGGAAATCCTATACCCCAATAAGCTACCCCTAATCCTCAACCAATTACTTCATCAAGTATGCAATTATAAGGATTAATTAGTCAAGAGTAAACTAGTGCCTTGCCTCAAAACAATATGAAAAATGTTACTCCACTAAAATAGGTGATTACTAAAATTCCATAACAACAAGCACAATCCCATATGATAAAGTAATAAATATTGAACATTCTACTACCTTAATAGGGGCAACTAATATTCTACCTCATCAGGTAATGATAGGTATACCTCTTTAGTCATAGACTAATAGGCGTTCATAAACATTACCCCATATATAATGTATGTCTATTGATAAAATAAAAATGCCAAACACTCTATAAGAATCTACTTCACAATAAGTGCTTGCATAACCAAGAGGTGCTACTTTTTAACAAGTTCCATCCAAGAAACAATTACCTTTTGTTCAAAATATGCCATAAATTTAATGATAGGTCCTTATTTCACAATAAGTTCCCCTTATTAATATAAGTATGACTATTTGGTAGCAAGTTCCTAGTCAACCTCAATAGACACAATACTTCACCTAGATCCATATCCTTCCATCCTAGCTATAATTCCCTTAAAACTAAGCCTATTTACTAAATTCAAATCAGAATATTGCACCTCAATTCATGTAATTACAATAATCACATCCTAATCCAAGAATACATATTCCTAGTCAATTACTTAACCAAACCAACATTCCACATTAAACCATGCCTCCACTATATCCCAGTCAAAGTAATCCACTTTTGACTATTTAGTCTCCACCTCAAGGCAATGCCCCATCCAGTTTCTTGGTACAAGAACTATAGTAAATGAAGGATGAAATTACTACCATCCAATTCAAGAAGAATAAAAATAAGTTTAAGTTGGATGATGTGTGTTCTTACCCATTCAATGTGGAGTATCTAAAAATACCATTTCCTCTAGGGTATGAACCACTAAAGTTTGAAAAACATAAGGGTAAAGGAGACCCCAAGACCCATTGAACCAAATTCTTTGTTTTTTTCCATCCAATGGATTATAGTGATATATACCTCCCACTTTCATTTATTTAGAGTTTAAGAAGATAGGATTTGGAGTGGTTTCTAAAATTGCCAAAGAACTTAGTCTCTGATTTTGATGACTTTCAGACAAGTTTGTGCAACATTTCTCCTACAATCTCAAACATGAGATTTTATTGGTAGATTTCACTCAAGATAAAAATAAAGCCAATGAATTTTTTTCTAGTTATCCACATCGATAGAGATAAATTTCTAGTTGATTCACCCATAGATTACTAGATAAATAATTAGCTGTTGTGATTACCAAAAATTTGCACAATAAGATATCTTACCATATAAAGTTGCATTGTGTGCACACTTTTAAGGAAATCATAGACAAAGGTTTGATAATTAAAAATTCCATTATTAATAAAGGGATTATCAATCTTACCTTGTCAAATCAAAATCAAAATCAAAATCAAAATCAAAATCAAGGAAATGACTAAAATTAGAATCACAACCAAATCCAAGCGTAAATGTTAGCACCAACCTAGGATAGTAATAATGAAAAATCCAAGCAATTTAACCACAACAAAAATCTTTTTAGAAATGGAGTAATTAAGTCACGCAATATCAAAATGGTGGAAACATAATATACTCAGCCTACACTACAAATTAAAATTAATCCTCATAAATAACCTATTCAACAAGCGTAACCTTCACAACAACCTAGACCAACTTAATAAGCTTAATAACCTTTGCCTTTGAAAACCCCTCCTCCAAGAAGAAATGTGGCTACTCATCATGTATTTAGTGACCTTAGAAAACCTATTAAAACTATGTTTTTAAAACTATCTACCACTAATATTTTTATTCGTCCAATACCAAAACACTATCTTGAGGGCATTCCTTATCCATATTGGCATAGATAAAATAAGTTTTGTGAATACCATTGAGTTAATGGGAATAATTTATGTCATCTATGTGTAGATCAATAAAATTATTGAAAATATGTTAGAAAATGGGGAGATAAAATTGGAAAATAAAGCTTATACATCCAGTTAGAACCTAGGTATTTATCAAAACCCTTTTCCACAACATAATAAAAAAACAACTATTCACCAAATTTAACCCTATAGGTCAAATTGGGCCCCCTATAGGCAAAACATTGGTCTTTATATGTTTTATGGGGCCTAAAATTTTGTCATAAGGTGTATTATAGGTTATTTGATGTAATTTAATGTCACATTAGCCTTTGTCATTAGTCATTTTAGTCCTTATATCATTTTGAGTCATTTTTGGGGTTATATATGGGTATTAAATGTTTTTTACAACCTCCTATGGAAATTTGAAGGTTAAAAAAGGTTATGTCACACTCAATGTGTCATAATATGTCTTAATAAACTATTGGTAACTAAAAGTGGTAGGTTCTTCAAAAGAAAGGGTAGCTTTCTTGGGAAAAGAGAAGAGTTTGGCACTTGCACAACCCATGGGGAAGTGTTTCATGTTGGATAAGGTCATGGAATGAATATTAATATTAATTAGATATATATCAATTATTAACACACTTTTTAGGTGATAAAAAAATATAAAACCATTTTACTCCTTTTTCACCCTTTAAGACATACAAAACTAGTCTTCAATTTTGTACTTGGTACGACTAGCAGGTGAGGTTCTAGACCAAAGGCATTGGGGAGGTGAAATAAAAATTAGAGAGATTAATTTACAAAAAAATATTTTGAATAATGATAGCATATTATTTATGAGCCATGCTCATGAAGTTGACTTTATTTTTCTACTTGCCAATCTGTACACCCTATAGGTTTTTCCTTGCTTTGAGTAAGTCTATAAAAAATAGTTTCTAAGGTTTATTAAATATTATTTTATATTCCTCATATATTTATATCAATTTTTTTTATCATTTCAAGGTGTTATTATATGATAATCATCTTAAGTTGTAGGAGGGAACACTTTTATGTGCAACAACCAGGTTTTCACCATTTTCAAGAGTTTCATGCTTTGATGGTGACTTCACTGAGTTTGATAGGTTCATAATAATGTTTATTATGTTTTATTGGTCCTATTTACCATTAAAATTATTTATCCAAGTAATCTCCATGAGAGTGCAGTCATAAAACACCATACAATCAATCTACTATATGACTATCATACCAATCAGCCACGTGCTTGAAAAGGAAAATCATGTTGAAATGATGCTATTTTGGTTTTTTTAAAATACTAAAAATTTGAACGGAATTCATTTAAATTTTTAAAAAATGTACATGATCCTTAAAAATGAGACTCATCTTCACTACCTAAGCACATAGTCTACTTGCTAAAATTTAAATATTCACCTATAGGAGTCTTAGAGGATGACATCATGCTATGATGGGAGCCTTTTTAGTGGTTTCAATCTCTTGGAGGTGTGATTATTTAATTTGTTAGTGTTGATATTTATTCACAACTCATGAAATGTTAAAAAATATGCACACTGTCCACTTTCTCCTTTATTACCTGTATACACTAAATGACCACCTACAAGTAGCCAAATAAAGAGCAAAGGAACCATTTTAAAGTGTTAAAATAGATTATGAAACTCTATTTTAGGTCATATTATTCAATAAAAATCCATAATAGACCTATTTTCAAGGTTAAATGAACAAATAGAGGTTGCAAACCATGGTAAAGGGTCAATTAACTGTGTTCAAGAAAAATGCAAAATAAAGGCCTGAGCCCTCTTTTCAAGACCATGTAAAAAGGTTATCAAGGTTTTTGTGACATATAGGTGACCTTATATTATATTATTAACATATTAAAATAACTCTAAAAATTTTTAAGTAAAAATGAGTAATGGAAATTGGTTTTTAGATGGGACAAAGTTGCATATTTATACATTATTTTCAGTAAGTGTTATCTATAAGATGTGCACTACAAAAATACATATTCAATAAAAGGTTTAACATGAGACCATTACACCATAATATAATGGTTATATATGAATTAATATATCATTCATGGTGTAAATGTCATCATAAGGAGATGATATAGTGTGTTTACCTCTGATACACACCTTCAATCTGTATACAGGCCTGAGAGCCCCTGTAGCCAGCCAAAGGTGGAAGTTTGAAAAGGTGTTTTAATTATAGTGAACCTAGGTGAATAATAAACTATAGTATAGTATGAAAATTTGTAAACATGGAAACCAATAAGGAGAGTTTATAATGTTAAGTTTTGATCAGAGAAACACCTTTAGATGTCCTTCCCATGAAAATAAGAACCTATAGCTGACTATGAGTTCTATGTCATCCATGAGAAGGAATTAAGCATAAAAACATAAATTTTGATATATTTAAGGTGATTATAATTTTATAAATAGTTACAAAGTTTTTTTGTAACATTTTCAATAAGAATATTCACCTACATGATATCACTCTCCCCAACACAGTTGACTATGTTTGATTGAAACATGTGAGCTTGTTTGATAGTATAAGCATTAGTAGTGTATATATAAGTTTAAAATGGGTCAAAAAAGGTTTGAAATGAACCTATGGGATTATATAAAGGTTTAAAATACTTATTTAAATCTTTATTCATGAAAGATAACCTACAGGTGTCTCCTCTAAAAGTAAAACATAGTTAAGTAGGGTAACACAGTCTTGACCAGGAAAGTAGTATGAAGGACATGTGAGATGTGGGAAGGATCAATGCAGGATATAAAAAATTAATAAAAAAATATAAAATATAATAAGACTATAATTATGTAAAACAATAAAATAAAGGATCTCTAAATAAATAAGGCATAATCCACATCTTGGAGCCCTACACAATCTTCCTTCTCTAGAAGTATGTTTGGTTTTTTGAAGAATTAGTAGGTCATATGACCTAAAAAAGAGATAAATTTTTGTATAGAGAATAAATATTAATTGAATAATCTCTTAAAATGACAAATTTTCTTGGAAAAATAGGGTAAGTTCCCTTTCTTTTATCTCAAATAGAGGGCACTCCCCTCAATGTAAACCCTATAGATTTAGAGAATAGGGATAAAATGGTAGAATAGAATTTGATTTGAAACTAAAATAAGGTTTACAGAGTTTAAATAAATATAAGGGAACATGAAAGATAGCTCATAGAGGGGATAATTGCTATAGTGAGGTCTAAACCCTTAGGAGTTACATTTAAGCCCACTAGGCATGATTATGCCTATAGTCCAAACGAAGGGTCACTTCCAATTGTAACATGAGGTGATAATTCCAATGGTTTGTGTCATGTTTTTAGATCCATTACAGAAGTGTTTAAACTGGTGAAATTCAAATAATCTCAATTGAATGGCCTAGACCACATGGGTTATAGTTAGGCCTACTATACAAGGTTCTAGGCCAAAGCTAAATGGATATTCAAACTTATTTCTAACCTTAATTGAGCACTAAAATGGATTTAAACATGTTCCAAGGGTAAAATTAGAAGTTTTCAATCCATTGTGATTTAGGGTAAGCACAAAGAAAGCCACTTTTGGCTCAAGACAACCTCAGTTCTATGCAAATAAAAGAAACAAGCTCAATAGGGTGACTTTGAATGCTCACATCTTTCATGATAATTTTCATAGATGACAAGGAAACTTATAAGTGTTATAAGGTGTATTAAAAAACCTTCTTATGGAATTTGTTTTAAAGTTGGATGTGCCGTATTTATGAATAAAACTTAAGAGTCAAAACTACTCAAAACCCTTGTAAACCCTTGTTAGTGACCCAATTATAAATATGAAGCTATAAATACATTCTAATGCACCATTTTGACTATGATGATGATTAGAAATTTCATATTACTCTCTCAAACTCCTCGCCACCCTTCTAAGTTATATAGAATTGTATGAACAAGGTACAAGATATGGTAGTTTTGATTATTTTATGTGCTTTGTAGGTTATAGGAACATTCAAGAGATGAAATAAAGTTTAGGGAGAATATTATATCTTGGGATAACCCCCCATGTTCATTTAATTCATAAAATAAACTCATAATTTCCTCAACTAGAGCTCTCATCTTAGCTAGTCAAAATCAACAGTGACCAAACTAGTGAGAAGGGTGGAAAACTTCACATGAGCTGATTTAATGTGTGACTGATGCCTCTAAGGACATAGAAGGTCTTGATAGGTGACATTAATTCCATAAAATGTATTTTCATTGAAAAATAATGACTTTTTAGAGGCTAAGTGTGCAGGGTGCATGAAGGAAGAGTTTTTTTGAGATATAGATGATGATGGCTCATTCCTACATGATTTCAAATGACCAAGACTACAACTAATATATGGAGAAGAATTTATGAATTATTTACCCTTCATTAAAATCATCATACCTATCCTTAATTATTTTTTACATGTTCAAATAGGTCTAAATCATGAAGACAATTTTTTGAGCTAGAATGAGAACTTTCATGCCACTTTATAAGAGTTTCATGACTTAGAGAGCCACTTGTTCCTTTTTACATTGCATGGTTCATACTAAATCCTATTTCCATGCATGTGTAACTCATTTTATTAGTTTTACAAGTGTATTTTTTAACCTTGGACTTGTCTCTTCTCCTCTCTCTCTCAAGTTCTATAAGAACTAGACATTTTGGCCTTTGTAACTTATGCTCCACCTGAGTATGGTGAAGACCTAATCATTTGTATACCATTTTATCAATAAGAATACTAATTTTTACACTATTCATAGTGTGTTTACTTGAATTTTTTATCTTTCGTAGTGATAACTATGATTTCCTTAACATGTTATCTCATTATTTCATCCTATTTCTAGTTAGAAAGCTTCTTCTTGTAGGGCATGTGAAGTATTCAAGGAAGTTTTAAGGTTGAGTGAGTTAGTTTATTAACTAGTTCCATTCAAGGCCTCTTGTATAGTCATCCTAGCCTAAACATTCATCCATAACCTCATAATGTAATATTGATGTGAGAAGATGCAATTTGGAGAAGTGTATGTTTGGTTTGTCTCTTGGTTTCATGTGTAACATAAAATTTGTTGGAAGTCATCAAATTATTTTGTGTATCACCTCCCTTAGGATAGTTTGCTTTTAGTTTTCTCTCTCTCTTCCCCCCCCCCAAATTTTAGGTGTAGTTGTGAACCAAAGTGATACACCAAGGGAGCTAGCCCTATCTAGAGATTCACCTCATCCTTGGGCTACCCACAAGCCTAGAGGTGCTTTAATTATGAAACTTGGATGAGGTGAGATAAGATATCTCATCAAAGGGTGGAAATCCAAGTGACAATAGTTTTTGGCACACCTAGTGGAACTCTTAGTCCAAGAAGTTGAAGGATTTTTGGTGTTGTCCTTTAACAAATCATCCTTTAGAGAAATCTATCCAAGCATCAATGGTGAGTCTAAAGTTATATCATTTGGTCAAGTAACCTAGGTTTTAATTTTAAATATTTTTGGTAATGTTTTGTTGTGTTATTGCTTCCCAATGAGGTTTCATGGCTAATTTTGGTGTTGAGTTTTTTTAACACAAGTTGGTAAGGTATTTCTAGCTTATGGCATTCTTAATTAGCATTTCTATGATTCTTATCAGCCTTGGTGTGATTTTTAATAGCATTATCATGAGTTGTATTAGACCTATAACCAACCTTGTCATGAGTTGTATCAGTCCTATAACTAGACTCCTCAATAGCTTGTTTCTCCTAGTCAACCTAGCCATTTCTCAACTCAATCCATTTTCACCTTTAAGCAAACTCTTTTGGGGTATGATAAGTATATGTTCAATATTAATACACTAAGGGTACATGGTCAAGATGTTCCTATTAATTTCATTCATCGTGTGGTAAATGCTTTAGGGCTGGTCAAAAGAGAATGAACACTTATTGATAGAGCTAATTGGAAAAGAATCACAAGTGAGATGTTAGATATGAGTGGCCTAGTTTCATCCTTGAAATATAGGCTATAAATTCATGAGAAGAAGCCTTACCAAACCTATCAACCTTCATATCCACTTCCCCAACATTAATATCAATCCTACATGATTCCTACTCATGAGCCCAATCAAGCTTATCAAAGGACATTCTTTTGCCAATTAGTTGGAAGAGAGATTTGAAAAGAAAACTTATTTTTGAAGTTAATCTTGATAGGAAAATTAAGATGGATAAGTTACATATGAAATAGTCCATGTCATAAATAAAATAAGTGGAACCTAAGCCCTCATTAAACTCTCCAATTACATCCCCACCTCAAAGAGAGACCTCCCAATATGATATTCCAAGTTGGAGACAAGGTGAAGAATCCAAGCCTAAGGAGATTCCAAGTTTCTTAAATACTTCATCCACTCCTCAATTTTAATCACCACCTAAATAAAATATTCTTAATCCTAACATCCTAAGCTAGAATAAGATAGTGGAGTCATGGTGAATGAAATAGGAGAAAATTCTTGATAAAGAGTGTGAAGTTGAGAATGAAATTGATCCTTTGCAAGTCCCTCCCACCCATCCTCAATAAGAGATAGTTTGTATTCCATGTCAAACCTATTTTACCCCTCATCCTCATTAAGATTACTATGAACTTCAAGAAATAATTTTCCAATAGAACCTAGCCAAGCAAATTGAAGAGTTAGAGTCAAGGATGAAATTGCTAAGTCAAAGTGTGATGGAAGGTTTAGAGTCCAAAGAAGATCATATGCCTAAACACACCCCATATACCCTTCCTCAAGAGAGACATAAAGATAAATCAGATGTAAATCAATTCATTTCCAAATGGAAAGAATAAAACCAAACTATTTTAGCTCAAGGTCTGCCTCTCCTTCCTTAAGAGCTTCCAAATAATCCCTTACACTTCACTCTCAATATGATTTTGAGTAATATGTGCCACCTCCACCAAATATTTCATATTGTACCCACTCCATCGCCATTTGAATTGATGGAAATATGGTATGGGAACCTAAAGAGGATTATTTGGTTTATGATAATGCATAACTCTTGTTTGAAGAAAACATACCTCCTTGGTAGCCTAATTGGGCTAGGTCACATGATTTCAAGATGCCTAGTCTTGGTATCACCAAGAAGGAGAAGGAATTAGAAGATCTTGTATTCCTTTAAGAATTATATATATATATATATATATATATATATATATAAAATCAAAATTTTGTATATAGTCACTTCTATAATGAATATGAATGTGTTATTTGGGAATAAAAACAATTTGAAGTCATACCCAAAGAGCTAGTAGCCATAGAAGAATTTCTTGAGACCAAGGTGAAAGTTGTTGTTATTTAAGATAATTGAATACCTAAACCTAATTTTTAAACACCATAAGATGAATTGGAGATTTAATAACACCATATTTATGACCTCATACCTCAATAATAGAATATTGAAAAAGTAGTGGTTCTAGATGATAAAGAGGATAAGGATGATTTTCAGTTGTAAAAGAAGTTCTTTCAAAAGATTGAAGAGATTTGGTTGAGGGTCAAGTACATGACACAATGAATAAAGAGTCTTCCATGGAGTAAAATGACCAAGATTGGGTAGATTATGCAAAGCTCCTTAATGAGCTAGAAGAACTTGTAGCTAAGAAGAAACCTAATCTTATTAAGAACACTATGGAAATAAAAAAGGTATGCCTTGTTGAACCACCATTTGAGGTTGTAATTGAGTATCCATATGAGAAGGTTGAGGATTTTTGGATGAAATAATAATTAATTTCCATATCCAACTTATTTGGAGCTACTTAGTTCTCATTGAGCATCATGCTAATGAAGCTGGCAAACTCCATGAAGAAGATTGAGGCATCAATGCTAAATGTCAAAAGGTTACATGTCTCACTAAATCCTTCATGTAATGAAGAAAGAAGGATTTAAAACTTCCCCTTTGATATAGGAGGGATTTTTCATCTCAGTTTAGTTAGTGTTTGATTTAGTTTGTTTGGTTTGGTGTGTGTGCTCCATAAGTGCTCATGAAGTACATGTGTGTTTGCTTTTGCCTTGTGTATGTGTCTTTTGTTTTGTGTGGTTGAGGTATTCATTAGAATTAAATTGATCAAATCTTGTTGTAAAATTAATCATGTGGTTTTCTATACTTTAGATGATTCCATAAGCCCAATATACTGATAAGGCTACTGGTCTAGTTAGTATAGAAAACATACTACCTGTTTCTCTAAGTTTCACTAATTGCATTCAGATAAGGAAGAAACTAAAGTTAAGAAGGTCTTGGGTTTGATTGTTACTTGAATTAAGTGTGCACCGTATCCAAGTGTTGTGGGAGCTCCTCTTTGGCTGTGGAGGAAACACTTACAGTAAGAAAGAAACTTAAACAAAGAAGATGTTAGAAGGAGATCTGGTGGACTTCCAAGCTAAGCGCTCGGTCCTGAAAGCATAAAGCTCCTTGAGGGATGACAATCCACTATTTAAAGAAAAGATTTTTGTATAAAAAGAAATGATAAAAGACTTAAAGAAATGGAAAGGTAGAATGTTGTGTACCTATTCCCTATAGTCTATGAGTCTCAGAATGTTACAAAAAGCTATCCAAAGGTTTTGTCTGGTCTATGGGCTATTTAGATAGGTTTTCTAGTTTGTTATTTTAGAATACAGTCACTGACATCGGTTTGTCTGCCGAGGTCAGTGGGTAAAAGTTGTTGATGTCGGTTTGGTTGTCGATGTTGAAAGGGGTAGTGGGCCTTGGATGAGTTTTGGAATATTTTTGTGATGGACAGAAGAGTTTCTGGGAATGAGGAGGTTTGTGCAGGGTTGTGGGAAGGTTAATAAGGTCTGAGGAAGGGGAAAGGTAGAAGATAGGTGTGAGAAAAGGATAAGAATAAGGGGAAGGCCTTTCAGCCCCTCCATAGAAGAAGTCAGGTCTCTTAAGAGTATTTATAACTATCAAATGGAAACTAATTAACAATGTATTCTAAAATACTAAAATGAGAACCAGAATACTTAGCTCTACTTGGTGAAGAACTAGAGGTGTTAGAATGCTTATTCCCATTATGGTTGATGTTGAGGTTCATGTACAATGTTTCAATCTAGTCTCTAGAATGACTTGTGCAGAGCTTCGGTAGCCAGGGGATGATAGTTGAGTTTTGATGTTTGAGATCAGAGTGTGTGTCTCAATGTGTAAGAAGGTGGGGGGTAACTCATTTTTAGAGCTAGGCTTATGTAACTGACATTGGTGATCCCGCCGACATCGGCTGAGGGTTGACCGACATCGGTAGAGAAAGAATTGGTAAAAGAGCTATTTTTAGCTCTTTGCTCATTTCTCCATCCACCAAGTGCCTTTGCCATTGGAAAATGGTCAAAAGAAAGGTTTATCAGGCATGAGAGTTGGTTAGGGAGTGAGAATAGGTCATGGGTAGTTAGGATTTGGAGGACCTATTCTCAGGGTGACTCATAGGGTAAGAAATGGTCTTAGGGCAAGGTGTCTAGGTGAGGTGTCTAGGTGAGGTCATTAATTTAAAATAAGTAGCCTTTTAAATTAATAAGGTGTGGGTTAGGAGTGTTAACATTTTAGAAGGGGACCAATGGGGGTTGACATGATATTGGTGTCTACATTTGCCCCTTTTTGTCTTGTGGTTTTTGCTGATGAACTGCAAGACAAAAATAGGTGTAGGTTACCCCAAGTATGGGATGAGGTATTCCACCTCAAAGTGGGAATCAAGAGAAGGGAACCCAAAATTGGGTGTTGATTTGATAGGTAGTGGATGGGTAAGGTGAGGTTGGAGTGTAAATGTTGCAATAGTTGAGATTGCACATATACCACTTCACTTGATAGGCAGGTCAAATTGTCACAGGCAAGGTCAAGGAGGACTGAAATCAAAGTAACTAGTCTCCAACTTATTAGTGGTAGCTGATTGGGTTAAATGATCAAAGTTATAGCTCTAATGGTTGAGGAGAACTAAAATTGAAGTAACTAGTCCCTAGCTTATTAGTGGTCACTGATTGGGTTAGATCGATCAAAGTTGTAGCTCCAATGGGCATCATGTTCCAAGTATTTGGGCTAGGAAGTGCTCTTGGAAAACACAAAAATGTCATAGATATTGGGGATCAACTTGGTCATGATCTGACAATAGGTGTGAGGGGTGCATACAATTTGCTAACTATTCATGAGGTAGCATATGTAATCAAAACAACCAAGGCAAAATTGTCTCGAAAGTGGTCATGGTCTGAGGAGATAGTCACGATCTCCAAGGTCATTTGTCGAGTCAGGCTAAGATATAAGTGATCTCAAGTGTTGTTTGTTGTGGTTAGGGAGATGTATGTGATCTCTAATGTGCCCCAAGAAAAGTCTAAGGTGACTTCTACAGTGTTAAGGTTGGTTGTTTGGTCATGATTTTGGGCAGTTTAAAGAAGAGACCTATGTTTTTAGGTCAGATAGTTGGTCCATCAGGTAGATAGATGAATGAATGGCCGAGCTAACCTTAGAAGACCCCATGTAAATTGAGTGCTACCTACATATCCCCTATTTTAAGGGCCTTAGGCCATTGTAGTTCTCCCAAAAGGGAAGAAGAATCAAAGAGATTGTTGGTTGATTTGGTTATGTTAGTGTTTTTAGCATTTCCCATATGTTTGATGGTACATGCTTGAAATGATGAGTGTATGATGATGTTATAGCCTTTTCCATATTGTGTGATGGTGTATGCTGTAACATAGGTTATGTGGTTTTTCATCCTTAGCAATTTTTCCATATTGGTGATGGTGTATGCTAAAAATGAAATGAGTTTATTTATGCTTCAGCAAGTTTCCATATTGGTGATGGTATATGCTTGACATAAATTGTGTTTGGTTGGTAGTTTCCATGTGTATTGTTTTCCATATAAACAAATGTGAATGGGCTATGATAATTTATATAACATAAATTGATATTTACATTAAATAAATCATGATGTTATGTTAGTGGTTAGAAAATGTTTGGGTTGTCATGTTATTGGCATGTGACGAAAGTGTGTAAGAAGTGAAAGGTGCATTACTCTTTCATTGACAAGGACCATAATGATAACATAGATAGGGTTGTTGCAAACAAAAGCCCCATTCATGTATTACGTCATTGACCAATAGTTTGTGTTAGAGAAGTACCCTAAGCACTTGATGTTAAGTGAGCTCAAAATCCCTTGGGTATTTTGGGGTAATAGGTGTGGTTATGTGATATGTGAGGATAGCGTAACCCTTTTTAGCAGGGATAAATTTTCCCCTTTTATAGGTGACCCTAAGAATGACTATAGGCAAGTCCATGACATAATAGTTTGTCAGTCATTTTTTTTTGTTTTTTTTTTGTTTTTTGCTAGACTGATCAATGCGGGAAGTCTACTTGGGGATGTTGTTTTGTTTTGTGGTCATGTGAAGCTAATCAATGCGGGAAGCTTCTGAGAGGGTGTTGTGTATGTAGCCAAAATTTGGTCATAGCCATCCTTCAAAGGAGTGGTCTATATTTTTATTTGTATGGTTGAATGTCTTTGAATAGCTGTCCTTCAAGGGAGTAGTCTATTAATTACAATAATAATGTAGCTATCCTTCGAGGGAGCAGTCTACATTTATAGTTTATGACCTTTTAATATTTTGTTAGGCATCCCAATTTTATGTTTGTTTTGTTGACTAAACTTTTGGTCATGGACTAGACTATAGAGGTTTAAGGGTTTCCCTTTTATTAGGACAAAGCATTAATGCTTAAAAAAAGGTTAACTAATGTTTGTAGGGAAAAAGGGTTGAAAGGAATAGGAATGAGGATGACAGGGTTTGCTCAAGGGATGAGTTCAAGTTAAACAAGTGAATGATTACTTGGTTAACAATAGAATGGTCATAGATGTAAGGAATTAAGGGGCTCAGGTTCTGGCCGGCCTTCGAGGGAAGACATATGATAAGTCCCTGATCCATACTTATGTATTATTATATAAGGTTTGAGCCAATTAGGAGCAAACTTGCCTTGTTTGCTTCTTTCCATATTGGTCATGTGTTGGTTTTCTTTAAGGATGAGATCTCTAATTTTGAAATCTCGCTCTTTCAGATTTTTGTTGTAGGCATGCTTGATGCAATCTTGGTAGATATGAAGATGATTAAGAGTGGCAAGACAACATTCATCGAGTAACTCGAGTTGTGTTAATTGATCTTGATGAAAGTCATTGTTAGAGAGAATGTCATGTAAGGAGATGCAAAGAGAAGGTATTTGTACTTTAAGAGGCAAGATGACCTCAGTTCCATATAGTAAGGAGAAAGGTGTAGCACCCATAGGGGTTCAAATGCTAGTGTGATAGGCCCACAAAGCGAAGGGAATGTGAGTGTGCCAATCCCTTCCAGTGTCATTGACCACCCTCATTAGGATTTTGGTTAGGATTTTGTTAGGAGCCTTTGCCTATCCATTTTCTTGTGGATAGTAAGGTGAGGAGAAGTTGAGTTTAATGCCAAAAGAGTCACAAAGCTTTTGGATAGTTTTGTTTTTGAAAGATTTTCCATTATTGGTGATGATCTTATGAGGTATATCGAAATGACAGATGATGTGGTGGTTAATGAAGTCGATGATTTTGTCAGCTTTAGTGGAGATGAGGGGAACAACTTCCACCCATTTAGTGAAATATTCAGTCACTATGATAATAGACTAATGTTAGAGAGATGAATGAGGGTTAATCTCACCAATTAGATCTAAGCCCCATTGTGAAAAGGGACAAAAATCCTTAGCAACTTATAAAGCGTGGCTAGGGAGGTGAAGTAAGTTATCATGTTGCTGGAATTTGATACAACGCCAAACATAGTCACTGCAATCTTGGTGAAGAGTGGGCCAATAATAGCCTAGGTAGAGGATGTACTTTGCAATCACGTTACCACTAAAATGTCCTCCACAAAATACATCATGGACTTGTTTGATGGCATGAGATGTCTCAGTGGTGGTTGGCATCAAAGAAGGAGGCCATCGAAACCTCATTTGTAAAGAAGACCCCCTAGCATGGTGTATCGAGTGGTACTCTTAATAAAAGTCCACCATCCATTACTAGAGAGGTTAGGAGGAATGATAGAATAAGTCAAGTAGTCAACAAGTTGTTTATACCAAACATCATGTGGACTAGAGTCGACATTGCCAACAAATTTGATGTTAGTTGAGATGTATGAGGGCAATGCCAAATGGTGTACCATGACATAGATTCTTGAGGAAGCAGATGAAGATGGGATGTGTGAGGCGAGAGAGGCCATAGTGTCGGCAAACTTATTCGTAGAGCGAGGAATAGTTTACAAGAGATAACGGACGAAAGACCCTAAAAATGTGTCAACATGGTGTTTATAGCATTGCAAGACTTCATTTTTACAAAGATATGAACCATTAATCTAATTAATGACTAGTTACGAGTCACCAGAGATATTGATTGTCTTAATGCCCAAGGAAAGTGTAGTTTGAAGCCCCAAAATTAAGGCTTCATACTCAACCATGTTATTGGTGTATTCAACGTTGAGTTTGAAAAATAGAGGCATGGGCTCACCCTTGTAAGGGATGAGGATGACCCCCACACCCCCACCAAGTTGACATTTAGATCCATTAAAGAACATTGTCATTTGACAGGGGATGTCATCGGTGGAAAGCATGGCGATAGACTCATCAGGAAATTCACAGTTAGAGGGTTAGTTATCAGGTAAAGGGGCATCTACTAGTTGGTTAGTGATCATTTGCCCCTTCATAGACTTTTGTTGAATAAATTCCAAATCAAACTCAGTGAGAAGCATGAGCCAACGAGCCATACGTTGGTTTTGGTATGGCTTGGAATACATGTATTTGAGAGGGTCAGTGTGGGTGATGACATAAGTCTTATGGTTGAGGAGATAGTGGTGGAGTTTGGAGGTGAAAAAGACTAATGCCAAGAAAAGTTTTTCAGTATGAGTATATCAAGTTTTGTAGTCAATGAGCATTCAACTTATATAATAAACCACCTACTCATGATGTTGTTCATCTCAATGGGTGATTATGGCACCTAAGGAATGATCTGTTGTTGAAATATAAAGATAGAAGGGTTGGTCATCTTTAGGTGGAATAAGGACTAGTGGAGAGACAAGATAGCATTTAAGAGCCTCAAAATCCTCTTGGCAATCCTTATCCCAATTAAAGGAGACATCCTTCTTGAGGAGGTGATGGAAGGGTTGGCATTGGTCAAATTGTTGTGAGATGAAGCAATGAATAGATTGAAGCTTCCCTTGCAGGCTGTGAAGTTGTTTTAGGTTAGTTAGTGGGGGCATCTTGAGTATGGCTCGAATATTAGTTGGATCTACCTCAATACCATGGAGAGAAATGATGACACCCAAAAGCTTCCCTGAGAGAACCCTAAAGATGCACTTCTTGGGGTTGAGTCGAATGTTATATTGTAGTAGGTGAGTGAATATTGTTTTGAGAATGGTTAGGTGGTCACAGTGAAGTTTGGATTTCCCTAGCAGGTCATCCACATAGTCCTCCATGATTTTATGGAGGAGATTGTGAAAGATATAAGTCCTGACACATTGGTATGTAGCGCTTGCATTTTTGAGGACAAAAGGCATGACCCTATAGTAAAATGTCCCCCATGGGGTAATGAAGGTGGTTTTATGTTGATCTTTTGAGGCAATCAAGATTTGGTTATATCCTGAAAATCTGTCCATGAGGGATAGCATCTCATGACCAGCCGTAAGATCAACAAGTTGGTCGATGTTTGGTAAAGGAAAGTCATCCTTTGGGCAAGCTAGGTTGAGGTCATGATAGTAAGTACAAATTCAAATTCCCCTTGTTGCTTTTGTGGCAGGGACAATGTTTGACACCCATTGTGGATAATCAATAGGTTGGATAAATGAGATGGAGAGAAGGCGTTGAAGCTCCTCTTTGACAAGGAGTGCGATGCAAGGATGCATCTTGCAAAGCTTTTGCCTGATAGGCTTAGCTTCACAGTTCATGACAATGTTGTGGATGAAAATGTTAGGGTCAATACTGGGCATATCGCTATAGGACCAAGCAAAGGCTTTACTATGATCTGTAAGGAATGTGGTATAGTTGATTTGTTCTTTGGCATCTAAAGATTGACCAATCTTTAAAATGTGAGGAATATCAGAAGATGGGAGATTAATGTCAACAGTTAATTCATTTAACATAACCTGTGTTTCCAAAGGAAGTGATCATTATATGGAGTCATCTGCACCCATGTAGGTGGGTATGGTGTCATTTTCTAGGCATTGGACAGTGTTGATGCTAGAAGATTCATTGTATATCATGTCTGGATAAATGAGTGGAAGAGACCTTGATGCCCCACCTAGTTGATAGGTCAGGGGTTCGAAGTGAATGGCATTTATGAAAAAAAACTAGGAGGGATGGAGACCACCAACTCTGTAGGTGAGGGTAGGGGAATAGGTGAGTTTGGAGGAGAATGTTCTATGATAGTTTCATGGTGAGGGATCTTAGAGGGTTCTGTAGGTTCTTCAAAACCCACGCCATGTCATTTCTTGGCATTTTTTATTGCCTCATCATTTGGAGGCTCAATGGGCTTGTGTGGACCTTGTTCATAACAACCAAAACCAAAACCCTTCCATGCACACCTATGAAGATAGGTGTGAGCAAAGCGAGGGTTTCTAAGGAAGGAGAAATCAAAAGTGAATAGTTGGGGTGATGAGAGAGTATTTCCAACAGTAGGAGCTTGATCTAGCCCTCCATAGGTGAGATTAGTTTAGAGATTGGGAGGACCATATGGGATGACCATTCTGATGTGATGGTCATAGTTAGGGTGGCGATGAAGCTGTCCATATTCCTATGGAGTTTGGAACATGTCAAGGGTAAGCAAATTATACTCCCCAAGTGAAAGTCATTGGAAGATATCTTCCATAGGATCTTTTGTGGTCACTTGAGGAGTAGGCATAGGTGTGACCGATGTCTGCGAGCTTGTCGAGGCTTCTATGGGTGGAGGTGGTGTTTAGGTGGATGTTTTCAAAGGTATGAGAACATCATTAGGTTGGTAGGTCATGTTGCATGTTTTAAAGGGAGGAAGGGTCAGTAGGAATGACATGAACCTGCCCCTCGTGTTCAAACTTGACACAACGATGCAACATGGAAGGGACACAAGTCATGACACGTATCCAAGGTCATCCCAACAACATGTTATATTGGAACTCCCCCTCGATGATATAGAATAGTTCCAAAATTGTACATGGGCCAACATGAACATGTAAGACCATAGTGCCAATGGTAGTGGTAGTGGCATCGTTGAAAGAATGAAGAATTGCGTCAATTTTTGACAAGCAATTCTTTGAAAGGGCTAGTTGATCATATGCATGGGTAGAAATGATGTTGATGCTATCACCTCCATCAATCATAACTTGTTTAATGTGATTTTTATCAATGTAAGCCGTGATAAAGAGGGTAGCATCTTGATCTTCTAGGTTGGAGGCAGGAATCTCAAAATCACTGAAGGTGATGGAGGCGATGGTGGGTAATGATTTGACTAAAGTAGCCAGTGGTTGGGGGTCTTTAGGTTAGACCTCCACTACTTATAAAGCTTTTATTAAGGCTTGGAAATGTTGCAGAGAGATTTGAATTAGGTCATACAAATACATCTTCACAGGGGTTTGGTGAAGTTGTTTCACCATGGAGTCACGAATTGCCTTTGAAGATGTTGGTTGAGATGTGCCCAAGATAGAAATCTTGGGTTTTGGTGGTTGAGAAGGCTTGAAAAATGGATCTATCCAAGGGATATAAACCTAATCTTTTCCTTTATCCTTTAGGGTTTGGGACCTGGTGGCCACAATAATAGTGTTGATTTCAAATAAAGGGGGAGAAGGTGATAGAGGGACCATAATTTTGTGTTGGGATCCCAATTCAAGTAAGGAAGTTTGAGAGGCATGGGATGGTGTCGATAGTTTGTAAAAAAGGTGGTCAGGAAAATCTTTAATGTGAAGAGTGTCTTTTTCTAGGTGTTGGTGAATGACAACCTTAAGAGCATAGTAATTCTCAGTATCATGCCTAGGTGTGTGATGATACCAGCAGATTTGAGTGTCGTCAAAGCAAGATGGTTTTGATCTGAGAGGTCAGTATGGCTTAATGGGTGGGAGAACAATGCTAGATGACTACAACAATTGGCATAATAGTGAAGCATAGAAACCCACTAATGGGTCTGTGCTCGTTGTTGGAGTAAGGGTTGACAACTTCTATTTAGGAATTGTAGGGGGAGTTTTTTGTACCACCTTTTTAGTTGGCAGTGTGGCCACACATGTAGATGACACTTTCTTGATGAGAGGTGTCAATTTTTTTGGAAGAAGTATGTTTTTGATGGGTAGAGGGAGTAATGGAGGTAGTTTGCCTTTGTGAGGTATTGAAATGGGGAGCACTCCTGTTAAAGTGGAAGGATGTGGACCCAAGATAGAGGGAAATGGTGAAGGTGGGGGAGGAGTTCTCTAATGTGGTTTAGCACTCTTCTTTAGTATGGTGTGAGGACCACTACTATGTGGGGTGAGGTTTAAATTTACCTTCACTTTTGGGTGAGTGAGGTTTGATATAGGATTAACACTGAGAGATTTAATCTATTTCAATAAGGTGGATGCTTGCGAGGGTTTAGATTCAAATGTGAAAGGCTGAGCTTCTGATGATTTAGAAGTGGAAGACCACTCCTCGTTAGAGACTTTGGGGTAAATTGTCATGGAAGGGTTGGCAGTATAAGGTGAAGTGGAATGTGTAAGATAAGGAGTCTTAAGTCACTCCCATAGTGCCTCATGTTTTAGGTTCCTAGAATGGAGAAATCCTAAGTTTTCTGCCAATTGAGAGAAGGGTTTAGATGATGTCATGTGAGGCTTTACAATTGGTGATTTGGAGGATTTGGGCAATTGTGAGAGTAGATATATGTTGGACACAGTGATCACAGGCTAAAGGTGAGAGAGAACCATCACTGCATCTTCCTTAACTAAAGTGGGTGAGGTGGTGAGTTCTTCTCTCAGCAGAGAAGGGAGTGGAGAATTTGGTTCTTCAAGCGGATAGAGTGTAGGAATGATCATGCCTTCCACATGTGGTCTAGGAGTGTGGAAAGTATGATCCTCCATTGGTAATAAGAAGGATGAGGGTGGGGCCAGTGGCATTGGTACCATCAAAGCATCCTCTAATATGGGAGAGGTCAAAGTAGACTCCCCTACATGTGAAAGAGGGGTGGATGGAGGACTATCCTCTATTGGTGGAGGAAAAATAGGAGAGGAAGGCTCCTCTAAAGGGTGAAGTAGAGGGATGATGGCCCCTTCTACATGAGGGCATGGGGTATGAATGGTAACTTCTTCCAATGGTAGAAGAAGAGGGAAGGTGGGGGAAAGAGGAATAGGTAATACAGGATCCTCATGAGGTAGAAGAATGGGTAGAGGAGGTGTTTGATGTCGTGTAGGTGATATAGGTGAGGTTGGTTCATCCACACGGGGAAGAGGGTGAGGCAAAGGGAGCTCTTCATTGCATGGGAGTGTTATGGGTAAAATAGGCTCTTCTACCCATGATGGAGAAATGGGTTGACTAACCTCTTCAGACTGTGGGAGAGGTTGGTTAGGAATAAAAGGAGAAACCATGTCAATCGTGCATATGTTGCATTCTTGAGGGTCATCGACCATGGTCTAAACATTATTCTAACTTAGGGGATGGTTAGGAAATGGTTGCCTAAAGACATCCATGTTTTGGTTGGCTAGTGCATTAGGGTTATCCAAAACAAGATGCCCTTTGTATAATATGTCTTGAACAATGTTTTTTAGTGTTTTGCAATTGTTTGTGTCATGACCCTTGACAGGATGATAGTTACAAAAGTCATTTTCCCTATACCATGCAGGGATGGCTTGTAAGGGGTCAAATTAGACTGGTCAGATTTGAGGGAGGTTGAGGACTCCCTACTTCACTAATTTATCCAATACGGAAGCATATGATTCTCCTATTGGAGTGTATTGTTGCTGTTCATACTATTGTTGGAATTGTCTAATGATGCTTTGTGAAGTGGAGGGATCATATTGGTTGGTTATGGTAGAAGATGGTGACCTAAGGACCACAACATTCACTGATACCTTAGACTTGGAGTGGGAAGAAGAAGGTTTGGAAGAAGGGTCATTGGATTTTGCATTGGTATTTTTTCTATGCAATTTGACCCTATCTTCTTCGACTGTGCGGAGTTCAAGCTTTCAGGCCATAGTGAAAGCTTCATCAAATGTGTGGAAAGTTTGAAACTATAGATTGGATGAGATGTGCTTGGAACATGCTCTTAAAAAGAGCTCAATGAGCTCAGGTTGAGGTAGTGAGAAGGAGAGTTGGTTGATCAAACCTCTCCAATGGGCAATGAAGTCAACTATTGACTCATCCTCAAATTGTCTAATGGAATAAAGGTCTGTGATGGAGACCTTCTTGGTAATATTGATTGAGAAATGGTCAAGGAATAGCTGAGTGAGTTGAGTGAAGGTGAAGCGAGAATGACTGGTAATAGAGCTATACTAGTCAAGAGTGGCACCAGAAAGTGACATGGGAAATGTGCAAAGTAATAATGCATCATCACACACTATGAGGTAGCAAGTGTGTCTAAATGCTCACAGATGTTGTTGTGGGTCCTCTTTACTCTAAAAGTGAGTAAATACTGGGAGTTCCCAATGGCTACAGTATGGTTGAATAAGAACTAAAGGGTGGATAGGTTCGTTGCAAATTTGTTCATATGAAAGAACATTCCTCGAACTTGAAATAGATGTCTCAAGGTTGGACATCTTATCCATCAACATCTTAATTAGATCAGCAAATGGATTGGTAGAAGGGGCACCCCCTAAGTTATAGCATACCTAGAAGGTATTGGAAGGGGTATATGTCATACTTGGTTGCATTTATGTAGGTGTAACATAATGATAGTTCATCATAGGGGTCAATGTCAAGACCAAGGGGGCTTGCGCCTAGAAGTTGGAGGGCACAACTTGACTAGATGCCGCCAAAGGTGGTTGAATGGCAATGACACTAGTTAAAGGATAGGTAGTCACTCTCATGTTTATAAGTGCAAGAGTGGGTGGGATAGAGAAAATAAAGTTTTGGAAAGTTGTCAAACTTGGTTGAATTATTTGTGGTTGAGGAGGTACAAAAACCCCGATGGAGGTAGGGCAAGAAAGGATAGAAGGGGAGGCCAAATCTTGAACATTGTCCATGGTTGGGTTACTGGTTAAGGCAATGGCTTGAGTGACCATAGGTTGCATAGTAGAGGCTATTGATATCATTGCTACTTTAACCAAAGAAGTTGGCATCCCATAAATAGGGTTACCTGAAAGATCTCGCATTTGGCTTCTAGTGAGATAATGTTGGAGAGCCTTGACATTGTGGTCAAGGAATCTCTCAAATTCTTGATCCCCTTCAAGAACAATAGGAGTTTGATTGGGGATAGGTTGGATATGAGTATGTTTAGTATCTGAAGTATGCTCCATTAGATGACTAGGTATGAAGGGAAAAGGTGGGAGTGGCTGTTGACTTGCATGGTCAACAAGAGATTTGGCTTGACTGCGTGTCAAGACCATCCAAAGTGAAAGGGGTTTAGGTTCCAAAAACTATGTGTTTTATTTTTAGAAAACTAGAATTTGTGTTCAACAACAAGAAAGTCAAGTTTTAAACTTGCTATTTGGAAAGAAAAATTATTGACAGTGACCGATGTCAATTGTTTGACTGATATTAGTTATAAATGTTGCCAACATCAGTGGAAAAATTGATGTCAATTTTTGTGTAATTCCAAAAACACAAAAACTTGATAGTTTTTGGAAGAAGATATTCTAAGTTGTTTTGGACTTCAAAATGGTACGACCTTACCAGCTCAAACACACAAATAAAAATAGTAGAATAGATGATTAAGTAAGTAACCTCTAAAATGTTAGATTCCTAGGAATAAGTTTTAAAGTCATGGTGGCTTATGCCTTAAGAGAATGTGTTGGGAGTTAGGCTTGTAGAACAGGTCCTAGAGAGGAAGTCTATGGCTAGTTTTAGGTTGTGTTATGGTGCTCAAAAATATTTTTGCTAGGTTCAGTACGTGGCCTGGTGCTGGGGCTTGCTCCCTTCACTTCATCAACCCAGAGCTGAGCTGGGCCACTTAGCCAAAATATACCTTGCCTATAGTTTATACTCTGCCAGAGAATAGAGTGGGTCCTCCTCTTGGTGGTGAAATCCAAGTAGGATCACCATGTGGGGTAAGGTATTCGCTAGGTGATGAATCCTAGACGGGCCTTGTCTTAAGTAAGTTTATGTGTTTAATTTGAAGTGATTGTGGTTTGGTTGTGTAACATTTGTGCACTATGATTTATTCATAATGCTTTAATTACTAAGTGGGCTAATTATGCATTCAAGCAAGAATGAAATGTAGTAGTCTTAAACCCAAATTGAAATATGTTGTTCAAATGCAAACAATTGGAGAAAAGGTAAAGAGTATGAGTTTTTCACTACTCTATGATGCATGCAAGAAGCAACAAGAAGAAAAAGAGATGTTCTTTTTAACCTCTGCTAATGATTTCCTTTTTGAGACAAAAAGATAGAAGAGAAGCTAAGTTTTTTTTATTTCTCAAGAAATAAAAGCAAAGAAGAGAGGATGCAAGAAGAGAATATTTTCCTAATGCATCTATATGTAAATTTGCTTTTTCTTAAAGAAGAAGAATGAACCCAAGGAAAACTCCAAGGGTCCCATTGGGTGTGCCAGAATGTTTCTCTAAGTTTTCACTAATTGCATTCAGATAAGGAAGAAACTAAAGTTAAGAAGGTCTTGGGTTTGATTGTTACCTGGATTAAGTGCGCACCGTATCCAAGCATTGTGGGAGCTCCTCTTTGGCTATGGAGGAAACACCTGTAGTAAGAAAGAAAATTAAACAAAGAAGATGTTAGAAGGAGATATGGTGGACTGCCAAGCTAAGCGCTTGGTCCCAAAAGCATAAAGCTCCTTGAGGGATGATAGTCCACTGTTTAAAGAAAAGAGTTTTGTATAAAAAGAAATGATAAAAGACTTAAAGAAATGGAAAGGTAGAATGTTGTGTACCCGTTCCCTATAGTTCATGAGTCTCAGAATGTTACAAAAAGCTATCCAAAGTTTTTGTCTAGTCTATGGGTTGTTTGGATAGGTTTTCTAGTTTATTAGTTTAGAATACAGTCACCAACATCAGTTTGTCTGCCGAGGTCAGTGGGTAAAAGTTGCCGATGTCAGTTTGGTTGCCGATGTTGAAAGGGGCAGTGGGCCTTGGATGAGTTTTGGAATATTTTTGTGATGGACAGAAGAGTTTCTAGGAGGTTTGTTCAGGGTTGTGGGAAGGTTAATAAGGTCTGAGGAAGGGGAAAGGTAGAAGATAGGTGTGAGAAAAGGATAAGAATAAGGGGAAGGCCTTTTAGCCCCTCCATGGAAGAAGTCGGGTCTCTTAAGAGTATTTAGAACTATAAAATGGAAACTAATTAACAATGTATTCTAAAATACTAAAATGAGAACTAGAATACTTAGCTCTATTTGGTGAAGAACTAGAGGTGTTAGAATGCTTATTCCCATCGTGGCTGATGTTGAGGTCCACATACAATGTTTCAATCCAATCTCTCGAATGACTTGTGTAGAGCTTCAGTAGCCAGGGGGATAATAGTTGAGTTTTGATGCTTGAGATCAGAGTGTGCACGTCAATGTGCAAGATGACAGGGGGAAACTCATTGTTAGAGATAGGCTTATGTAATTGATGCTGGCGATCCCACCAGAATCGGCTGAGGGTTGACCAACATTGGCAAAGAAAGAATTGGTAAAAGAGATATTTTTATCTCTTTGCCCATTTCTCTATCTACCAAGTGCCTTTGCCATTGGATAATGGTCAAAAGAAAGGTTTATGAGGCACGGGAGTTGGTTAGGGAGTGAGAATAGGTCATGGGTAGTTAGGATTTGGAGGACCTAGTCTCAGGGTGACTCATAGGGTAAGAAATGGTCTTAGGGTGAGGTGTCTAGGTGAGGTCATTAATTTAAAAATAAGTAGTCTTTTAAATTAATAAGGTGTGGGTTAGGAGTGTTAACATTTTAGAAGGGGACCAATGGGGGTTGACACGATATTGGTGTCTACACTACCCCTATGAGTCACCAATTTGTTGACCAAATTTGACCCTGTAGGTAAAATTAGGGCCTCTATAGGTAAAATCCTAGTATTTAAATGTTTTATGGAGCATAAAATTTTGTTATAAGGTGTATTATAGGTTATTTTAAGAAATTTAATGTCATAATAGCCTTGGTCATTAGTCATTTTGGGGGTCATAAATGGGAATTAAATGTGTTGTATGACCTCATAGGTAAAATTTGAGATTAATTTTTTTTATGTAATCAACTATTGGTAATAAAAGTGGTAAGTTCTTTAGAAGAAAGGGTAGTTTTCTTGGGAAAAGAGAAGAGTTTGGCACTTGTACAACCCAAGAGAAAGTGTGCCACATGGGATAAGGTCATGGAATGATTATTAAGCTTCCTTAGATCCATAATATTTATTTAAATTATTTTAAAGTTTTAAAAAAGGCCCAAAACCATTCTACTCCTTTTTCACCCTTTTAAACATATAAAACTAGTTTTTAGGTTTGTACTTGGTACGACCAACAGGGGAGATTATAGATCAAATGCTTTAGGGAGGTGAAATTAAAATTATATATATATTAATTTAAATAAAAATATTTTGAATAATGGTGGCTTGTGATTTATGAACCATCCTCATGAAGTTGACTATGTTTTTTTACTTGCCAATCTATGCACCCTATAGGTTTTGCCTTGGTTTGAGAAAGTCTTTAAAAACCACTTACTTAGGTTTATTTTATATTATTTTGTATTCCTCTTATAATTATTTCCATGTTTTTTTTATTATTTCAAGGTGTTTTGATATGCTAATCATCTTAAGTTGTAAGAGGGAACACTTTCTTGTGCAACAGGTAGGTTTCCATCATTTTCAAGAGTTCCATGAGTTGATGGAGACTTAAATGATTTTGATAGGTTAATAATTATGTTTATTATATTTTATTTTTCCTATTTGTTATTAAAACTCCTTAACAAAGTAATATTTATGAGAGTGCAGTCATAAAACACCATATAATCAATTTTCAATATGACTATCATACTAGTCAGCTAGGTACTTGAAAAGGAAAATCGTATTGAAATGAGGATATTTTGGTTTATTTTAAATAATAAAAATTTGAATGGATTTAATTTAAATTTTTTAAAAAGGTATATGATCCTTAAAAATTAGACTCATCTTCACTGCCTAAACACATTGTCTGCATCCTACAATTCAAATATTCACCTATAGGAGTCTTGGAGGATGACATCATGCTATGATGGGAGCCTTTGTAGTGGTTTAAAGCTATTAGATGTGTGAGGAGTGAATTTTTGAGTGTTTATATTGGTTAAAAACTCATGAACAGTTAAAAATCATGTACATTGTCCACTTTTTCCTTTATTGCCTATATACACTAAATGACCACCTATCGGTAGCCTAATAGAGAGCAAAGGAATCATTTTGAAGTGTTAAAATAGATGATGAAACTCTCTTTGAGGTCATAGTTTTCAAGAAAACTACATGGTAGACATAATTTCAAGGTTAAATGAGAAAATGGAGGTTGGAAACCATGCTAAAGGGTCAATTGATTGTGTTCAAGACTATTTTCCCTAAAAATTCAAAATAGAGGCCTAATCCCTCTTTTCAAGACCATGTAGAAATGTTATCAATGTTCTTGTGGCATTTAGGTGACCATAGATTATAGTATTCACATAGTGAAATAACTTTAAAAAGTTTGAAGGATAATTGAGAAATGGAGATTGGTTTTTAGATGGGCCAAAGTTGTGTATTTATACACTATTTTAGTCAGGGTTATCTATAGGATGTGAGCTACAAAAAGACCTATTCAATCAAAGGTTTAACATGAGACCATGCCACCATAATATAATGGTTATATATGACCTAAGATATCATTAATGGCATAAATGTCATCAAAATGAAATAATATAATGTGTTTACCTCCCATACACACCTTTAGTCTGTACATAGGCTTGAGAGCACCTACAACCAGCCAAAGGTGGAAGTTTGAAAAGGTGTTTTCCTTCTAATGAAACTATGTACATACTAACATAGATTATATTATGAAAATTATTTAATATTTAAACCAATAAAGAGAGGTTATAATGTTAATTTTTGATCAGATAAACACCTTCAGATGTCCTTCCCATGAAAATAAACACCTACAACTGACTGTGAGTTTTACGTCATCCATGAGAAGGAATTAAGAATGGAAACATAAATTTTGATCTATAGAAGGTGATTATAATTTTATAAAGAGGTAAAAATGTGTTTTTTATCCTTTTAAAGAAGAATCTTCACCTAAAAGATGTCACTCTCCCCAATATAGTTGACTACATTTGACTGAGACAACATGTGAGTTTATTTGATAATATAAGCATTCATAGTGTATATGTAAGTGAAAAATGGGTCCAAAAAGGTTTGAAATGAACTTAATGGACTATATAAAGGTTTAAAACACTTATTTAAATATTTATTCATTGAATATAACCTACAAGTGTCTCCTCTAAAAGTAAAACATAGTCAAGAAGGGTAACATAGTCTTGACTAGGCAAGCAGTATGAAGGACATGTGAGAGGTGGGAAGGATGAATTAAGGATATAAAAAATTCATAAAAACTATAAAAACCTAATTAATTATGGAAAAAATCAAATAAAGTATCTCTAAACAAGCAAGGCATAGTCCACATCTTATAAACCTGCACAATCTTCATTCTCTAGAAGTTTATTTGGTTCTTTGAAGAATTTGTAGGACATATGACGTAGAAAGAGATAAATTTTTTTATATATAATATTTATTAATTGGAGAATATCTTAAAATTAAAAAATTTCTTAGACAAATAGGGGAAGTTCCCTCTATTTTGTCTCAGATAGAGGGCACTCCCCTTAATGCAAACCCTATAGATTTAGAGAATATGGACAAAAGGGTAGAATAAAATTTGATTAGAAACTAAATGAATGTATAGGGAGTTAAAAAAAATATAAGGTAACATTAAATATATCTCATATAGTAGATAATCCTTATAGGGAAGTCTAAACCCTTAGGAGTTACAGTCAAGCCCACTAGGCATGGTTATGCCTATAGTCCAGATTAATGGTCACTTCTAACTATAACATGAGGTTAGTATTATAATGGTTTGTGTCATATTTTATGAGAAATTAAATAATTTTAAAATATATTGGAATTAAAATAATCTTATTTGAATGGCCTAGACTACATGGGTTACAGTCAGGCCTACTAGACAAGGTTCTAGACCAAATCCAAATGGAGAATTAGATTTTTTATAACCTTAAGTGATAACTAAAATGGATTTAAAAATGTTCCTATGGTAACATAATTTTTTTAAAATACATTGGGATTTAGGGGAAGCAAAAATAAACCCACTTTTGGCTCAAGATAACCTCAGGCCTATGCAAATGGAAGAAATAAGCTAGACATGGTGACTTTGAATGATCACATATTTCATGAGACTTTTCATGGAGGAAAATGATGTTTATAGGTGTTATTATTAGTATTAAAAAACCTTATTGTGGAATTTTTTTTCAAGTTTGATCTCTCATATTTATAAATTAAGCTTAAGAGTAATAATTACTTAAAATGCTTGCAAACCCTTGCTAGTGACTCAATTTGGAAGATGAAGATATAAATCCAATATAATGGACCATTTTTAATATTATTATGATTGAAAATTTCATATTAATCTCTCAATATCCTTGCCACCCTTTTGAGTTGTATGAAATTATATGGACAAGGTATAAAACAAGGTTCTTTTGACTATTTTATGTATTTTACAAGTTCTAGGAAAATTCAAGAGATTAAATTAAGTTTTGGGGGAATATTAGGACTTGGGATAACCCCCAATGTTCATTTAATTCATCATAAAAACTCCAAAGTTCCTAAAATAGAGATCTCATCTTAGCTAGTCAAAATCAACATAGTGACCAAGCTAGTGAGAAGGGTGGAAAACTTCAAGTGAGATGATTTTAAGGTGTGCATAATGAATATAAGGAAATTTAGGGTATTAAAAATTTTCATCCACTACCTCATACATATTTTCATGGAAAATTTATGTCTTTTTAGAGGCCAAGTGTGTAGGGTGCATGAAAGAAGATTATTTTGGGACTACAGATGATGATGGCTCATTCTTAGATGATTCCAAATGAATAGGCCTACAACCAATTAATGAAGAGTCATGTATAAAATGTTTCCCCTTAATTAAAATTATAAAACCTATCCCTAATCAGTTTTGGGAAATTCAAATAGGTCCAAATAATGAAGGCAGTTTTTTAAGCTAGAATGAGAACTTTCATGCCACTTTGCAAGAGTTTCATGACTTGGAGAGCCACTTGTTCCTTATAAACATGAATTTTTAACCCAAAATACTATTTTTATGTACAAGTAACACATTTTATCAACTTGAAAAGTGTCATTGTGACCCTTTTACTTCTCTCTTCTCCTCTCTCTCTTAAATTCTATAAAAACTAACCATTTTGGCCTTTGTAACTTATGTTCCACCTGAGTATGGTGAATCCTTGATAATTTTCATACAATTTTATCAATAATACCACTAATTATTACCTATTAATGACTTTTAATAGTGTTTTTACTTGATTTTTGGATCTTGCTTAGTGATAACTATGATTTCCTTAGCATGTTGTCTCATTCTTTCATCCTATTTGCTGTTGGAAAGCTTCTTCATTTAGGGCATGCCAAGTGTTATATGAAGTGTTAAGGTTGAGTTAGTTAGTATATTAAATATTTTCACTCAAGGCCTATTTTATATTAATCATAGCCTAAACATTCATCTTTAACCTCATAATTTAATATTGATGTGAGAAGATGCAAATTGGAGAAGTGTATGTCTGGTTAGTCTCTTGGGTTTATGTGTAACATGTATTTGGTTGGATCTCATCAATTTATTTGGTATATAACCTCCCTTAGGATAGTTTTATATCAATTTTATTTCTCTTTCTTCCCCCCCCCCCCAAATTTTAGGTATAATTGTGATCTAAAGTGGTACATATCTAGAGATTCACCTCATCCTTAGGCTACCCACAAGTCTAGAGGTGTTTCAATTGTGCCACTTGGATGAGGATAGGTAAGGCATCTCCTAAAAAGGTGAAAAACCAAGTGATAATAATAACCAAGTACATAAAAATAATAGAAACAAAATCAATAGCTGAAACAATAATAGAAATATCAATAACAATAACAACAACAACATCCACCAAATGAATATAACCAAGGCCAAAATATTAATAATAATACCCACAAAAATTACCATGTATTTGTACACGAATAAATTTTTTTTTAGGTCATATTTTGAGAGGTTGCATTTCTACCATTACCATCAATCCAAGACCAAGTGCTAACTAAATAATATCATTTCTAACTAACTCTAATCAACCAACCTATGCTAGTGATTCTTCCTTGGCTTGGTACCACATAAATGCATACCAACAAGTAGGGATTACTAATTTTTTATCTTATAAAAATAAAATTACCATGTGACCAAAAATAAGTGCACCAATAACCCAGACTTATCCTATCTAGACCCCCTTCATCATCATTGACTATAAACATTAGTCATGCATATAATATTGATTATGCAATCATAATTTGATGATCAGATATTACCATTCCTAGATTATATCCACCTCCCAACAAGCCCATCCAACCCACAATTATGTCTAGGAATAAGTAATATAACACTATTAAAGAAAGGAAGTTTGATATTATGGAACAAATTTAGAATATGCCCACACAAATATCCATTTTAGATTTGTTATGTATGTCTACTATCCACAAAAACATCTTGATAGAGTTCCTTGGCCAATATCAAGTTTCAAATGACATATACCTATAAAGATTCCAAGAATTGGTTATAAATATATACCTAAGCCAAAAATTAACCTTTGACCAAAGTGCTATGTCATCCCTCATCCCTATCCATAACAATATGTTGTACATTGAAGTTGTCATAATGAAACACAAAGTAAAGTGTGTCTTCATAACAATGGATTGGGCATAAATATTCTATCTCTAAATCTTATCAAGCATCTAAAATACACAAAAACCAATCTATATCCAAAAAAAATCATAATTAAGGCCTATGATAATGAAGAGTGAGAGTTACAAGGCACCATTAACTTTCCAGTTGTCTTTAGGATTTTGACCCATGATACATTATGCCATGTGTTAGACCTATTTTTGTCATACAATTGTATCTTGGGTAGACATTGGATATATGAAATTCATGTAATCCATTCAACATTTCACCAGTGTCTCAAGTTCTCCCATTTAGGTATAGAGGTTACCATTCATTGAGATTTGTATCCCTACAAATATTGCAAACATTTAGAGGCTAAGTATGAAAGCTATAAATACTATTTTGTCTTAGATATATTTACAAAAAATGACAAGGGTCAAAAAAATACTTTTTTACTTACTAGAGTCCAATTTTATTGACCTAGATATCCTTCCTTGATATTTCGACATGCCACATCCTAAAATGTCCAATCACTTTACCATCATATCTCAAAAAACTACCTTCATGATTTGTACCTATTTAAACATCCCATAATTGATTAGGGATAGGTATAATTATTTTAATGAGAGTTAATTTCTTTATACATAACTTGACATGAATTGGTGGTAGTCTTATTCATTTTGAAACTGCTAGAAGGTAGCCATCACTATCTATAGTCTTAAAAACTCCATTTTCAGTCACCCCTCACACTTGGCCTCAAAAATGCCTTTAGTTTTACATGAAAATCCATGGGATGGAGTGGATTAAACTTGGAAAGGGTATTCATGGACTTGGACTACTTAGGTACACCTTAAAAAGGGTCACACTTGGATTTTTTACCCTTTTCACCTTTATGTCCACTATGCCAGTTTTGGTTGGTTGAAAAGAAGGCAATTGTTTTAACACTTAGAAGTTTTTTATTAGAAATAAATGAATTTTTGGAGTTATAAAAATTCCTAAAACTCCCCTCAAACTTGATTTCATCTTCAAATCCTCTCTAGAACCTAAAAAACACACAAAATGGTGAGAAAACACCTATTTTGCATGTTATTCATACCAATACGTACATATCATATTAGTGGAAGATATATTGAGAGATTATTATACATGTTATAATAGGTTTTATTTTCAAAATATTCCATTATATTTCTTTCCCAGCCTCATCTCTCCTATCAGGTCATAACCAAGGTTTGCAAGGGTTTCTAAGTAGTTTTGGGTCTTAATCTTTGTTCATAAAGATTTGACATCGGATTCACTTATAAATTCCATAATATTGAATATTTGGGACCATATTTAATCAGATAAATCCATTTTAATTCCATGTAAAACCTTGGAAAATATCTAAGCATTTGAAAACACCTCTTTCAGCTTGATTTTACTCCTTTTACATGTTTAAGCTCTTTCTGGACTAGAAATGGATTTTCAGTGGGTTTATATACATAATATGGGTTAAATAATGTGTATATAACCCTAAATATCCTACCTTAACCATATATATGGTTCAAAAAAGGGTAGGAGTGAAGATGTACCACCATTTGAAACTAGGCCTTCCCAAAGCCTAATAGGTCTAATAGGCATATTGTTAGGCTTTATTGTGAGGACTGATATATTGTAGGTATTTTGGTATATTATGAATATTAATACCTAAATTTATATTAAAAAACCACTACATATCCCTCTAATCACCCTACTTCATCCTCTTTACTTGCTTGCCAACTAGGCCTAGTGTTAACCTACCTATTTAGACTGTATGCATGAGCAAATTGGTCACCCTGAGGATTATAAGATTTATATAGTGATTAAATGGAATAAATTTATATTTAATACACCTTATAAATTATTTCCATTAATTTATAAAATATCCAAGTCAAATATTTTGCTCATTTTCCCTCATTAGCTCACTTTGCCAAAGTCTAATTTTCCTAGACTCGCTAACCTCTGAGACAAAATAGAGAGGTATAACCCTCATCATAATTTAAAATTTAACACTTTTTTATTTTTATTATTTCCTAATGAGTATATTTACCAAATTTATTTTATTTATCCCATGTATTGGATGCCTAACCATCTCTAAATGCCCAAAAAGGCCACAAAAGACACTATTTTCTTGCATTTTTATCAAATCCACTTAGGAGTCACTATTTCCAATATATAAACATGATTCCATGACAAATTAACATGTTTTTAATCCTATAACCCTGATAATAAATATTTTATTTCATCTAAAAACACTTTTTGTTTTGGATTCTTCATATTTGCCTTTTGAGTAACATGTCTTCTTGGAGCATCTATACAGACTGATGGCTTTTAAAAAAATAGGAAATGTGAATGATAAAATTGGTAGGATTTTGGGATTATTTGAAAACTATATAACCCATAATTAATAATTTTTAATTGGTTTTAACCTTCATCTCTTACTTAAACAAGTTCATGTCTCACTTTAGCCTTCAACCATGCTCAACACTACACAAGGACTATTACAGGGGTTTTTCAAAATTTAAGAGGTATGTATAAATTATTTAAAATTTATTATAGATTATGTAGATAATAATACTTATATTTAAGGTACTCAAAATCTTACCCCATCATTATGACCTTTCAAGTCCCTTTCACATGTACCTTTGATTACAATTGCCTGACTAAGACACCCCTATTTGACCCCTACTATAGGTCACTTTTGCTCTTATTTGTATTTATGAATTCACATAAACTTTCAAATATATTTACCATATCATTTCATCATGTTTAAATCTTCCTAACCCTACAATCATCTTGAGTGTCTTAGAACCATCCTTTAAACTCATCTTAGCTGCCTAACTGAGACACCCCTACCTGTAGGTGAACATAGAGTCTAAGATTGAAAATAGTGAATACGACCTTTTACCTTTTTTAAGAAAATTTTATAAGTATTTTGGGTCCAATTTTTCAAATTTATTATATCTTATTCACTATTTTTTCCCCTTAAACCTGGTCACTATTTGTTTGCTTAGCTGAAGGTGAGTACCTTTCATACAAGGGACACATGGAGGTACTTATGAAACTTGAAAATCATACATCAATACAAATTTAATGATATCCATTCCATTTCTATACCATTTCCAACACTTTAATCATTCCCAACATGAGTGAATACATTGTTTCCCACTAAAGGTGTCAAAATACCATCTACATCTTCATAAGCCTATAGATGCTACTATAGGTTTTCAGTGCATAATTTGATAGGTTTGAGCCTCTCAACAACCAATCTCCATTGATTCTCTTGACTTCATTATCTACAAGGATATTCAATTTCATAAGGAATACAAATTTTATATGTATAAGTTCCTTAAAACCTTTTGTAACCATATTACATGATATCCAAAACATACCCCTGGAACCTCTTTTTCTTCATTTTAGGGATTGAAGGCCTGAATTCATAGTCCTTATATTGGAATTGACCTTACACCTTATTTAGTCATCATATAACTTCAAATATTCATGATAGGGTTCCTTATAGCTTATGAGGTCTTACAGTGAGCTTTTCCATTTGTTTTAACACCTCCAAAAGGTATTTTAGGCCCTATTAACACCAACTGTAGTTGCATATTCTAAATTGAAAGCAAGCAGACAACTAGCAAGATTAGTGCAATGGCATAACATTAGGTCTTAAATTGATTCTATCTTATCCTCATACCTAAATATTCATTATTAATTCTAAAACACCTAAAATAAGTGCCAAATCCTTTTCTACAAAGTGGATTTGAGGTTCATAACACATGTAGATGCATATTCATGGATATTATGTGAGGGTGTCTCATGTGATTGCTCATTCCTTCTTCTTTGAAAGTCATTTTAAATTTTTATCCACCACTATATGATGTTGGAAGACACACCAATCCCTCAAAAACTTTAATATACTCCCATGAACATGGCATAAAGGTTTCAGGCATATGATTTCCCAAGACTGACTATGTGTGATAGCTATAAGTTACACACATAACACAATCCTTAAGAATGTAATCTCATGAGTTATATTTTTGGAGAATGAATCTAAGGATACATGGGATTAAAACACATTGGAAACATAATAAATAACTTATCACAACTCTCTCTATCTATTGACAAAGCATGAAAAACTAGAAGATAATAGAAACCTGCCAACAAAATAGAATGGATTAGTCAACAAAATTGAGGTGAATTTATCATCAAATTAAATTTAAAATTGAAAAAAATCATGTGATACATGAGGGGACATATTCAAAATAATCTATAACCAACATGAATAATTCATTTTCATGTAACTGGTCAAACCAAGGGCAAACCAATAGGATACATAGATTAACAAGCAAATTTGCATGGTCAACTTCAAACTAATGAATCATAAATCATAGTTGATAATTATTCAAAAATATTTATATAAAAATTAATTTATTTTAGTGTTAAAAAACCTCCCAAAATAATTCTTTTTGAAACCTTCTAAGTTGTTCATACTAAGCAAAAACTTGCAGGTTACTTTAGTGTGCCTAAGAAACCAAGAAATAAGTAAAATAGTTTTGAGAAAGAAATCGATCCCTAAAATAAAATAAATAATGTAACTAAGTGTGGGGAATTTTAATAGGCACTTCCTAATTTTTCCCATGTGTCACACTTCTTAATAAATCTGTAGAAGTGCCAAACTCACCTTTTCTTACAAGAAAACTACCTTTTTCTTAATGAACTACCAGTTTTTAGTTGGTTTTAGTCACCTAATACTTAATAAGACACATGTCACATTAAATCACCCTTTGAAACATTCAAATTTCCCAAAAAAACTAATACAAAGCATTAAATGCAGAATTTTGACCCCTAAAATGACTCAAAAGGACATGTTGGCTAAAGAAATTTATGACCAAGGATAATACATCATTGAATATCATTAAATTACCTATGAAAAAAATCATTAAAAGATTTTATGCCTCCCAAAACATTTATAAAACCAAATTTTTACCTAGGGGTGCCCCAATTTGACCTGAAAGTTAAATTTGGTCAATAAATTGGTGACTCATAGGGGTAGTATGCTTGCTATACTAAGGGCCAATAGCCTTATCATATCTTGGCCCAAGGGAGTCAAATATTTCAATATCAAGGACTTGCATAAAACTCACACAAAACTCACACACCACACACCAAGAAAAAATAGGACAAAGTAAGACACACAAGTCTCACACATATGCATAAGCACTTAGGGAACACAAGGAAAACAATAAACTATGTACAAGGAGAGAGAAGAAACTTGGTAACAATGTTTGAGATATATACCATTGAGTAGGATATTAATCTCCTCTCCATAAAACTTTAAGAGTTAGAATTCATTGTGTTACTTGCAGTAGGTGATAATATAAGGGCCACTCTAAAAAGCATCAAACTTTGTGTGTCTTATAGGCTTAACCCTATCTTAATCCCATTTTATAATAATGTTTCCCTATTTTAAACTCTTTGGCATGGATTTATTATCAAATTATCTCTTTTTTTGATCTTGGTGAGCTCTCATAGTTTTCATAGCTTGATCTCTTATCTCCTTAAGCTCCATCAACTCACACAACCTGACTTCCATGCTTTCATTTTCCATCATTTGTAGATGATAAGTGAGATCCAAGGTTGGTAACTCAATTGAAATAGTTATTCTATATTATCTCCCATAAACAAGTGTGTATGGTAAGTTTCCAATGGCTCTTTTTGAGGTGATCCCATCATCCCAAAGAGCTATCCTCAACTTGGAATACCAAGTCTTTTGGTTTTCCTCCATTGTTCTCTTTATGATTTTGGTTAGGTTATTATTGGTGGAATCATATATTCCATTACCTTATGGATAATAGTTTGAGGAGGTACTATGATAGATGCCATGTTTCAAAGACCATTCACTTGTCTTCATCCCAAGGAAAGCCAATGCATTATTTGAAATTATTATTGAAGGAGCACCAAACCTTGTCACTATGACTTCATAGAAGTATAAAACTTAAATTTCATTTTCTTCCTTGAGAGATATATTCTCCACCCATATTGTAAAGTGATGTATATAAATCAACACCCACTTATGACCAACACTAGAAGGTGGATTGATTAGACCTATGAAATACAAACCCCATTGCATAAAGGGTTTATCAACTTGAATTGGATGAAGAGGCAAGGTAAAAATATTTTTTTTAACATCAAAGAGATCACAATTTTGGCACTTCCTTACCCAAGCATGGGTGTCTTTGAACAAGATAGGCTGAAAGTATCCAGCCCTCATAATCATAGCAGCTATGGTTTTTGGAGCAAAGTGACACTAGTTAGTCCATCATAAAACTCAAAAAAAAAAATTCTCAATCTGATCTAATTCAATACACCTAATAATTCCTTCTTAAAAAACACTCCATCAACAAGTACATAAGGAATGGATTGCAATCTAAAGTACCTTTTTCTAGCTCTATCAAGGCCTTATGGGCACTCACCAGTTTGGAGAAAATGGATCATATCTTGTGTCCAACTCCTCATTGATGAATATTTATCTATCATAGTGTCATCATGAAGTGATAAAATAAACTCATTTTGTTTTTTTAAATATGAATCAAGATTCTCACATAACCCCTTCCCTTTCACTATCTTGGTTGTCTTTATTTCTACATCATACTCCATCACTTTTGTGATCCAACTAACCCTTTTCTCATTCAAATATCTGATTAAAAGGAAGTTTTTGACACGAATATGAGGTACCAATATTTTAGTCTTATTTTTATATAATGTATTCCTAAAATTCTTTAGACTTTTAACAACTGAAATTACTTGCTTCACAACATAGGTGTATCTTAACTCATAGCCCTCCAAACCTTGACTAAAGAAGGAAATGAGGTGCTCCAAGTTTTCTTCATTTGATTAAGTAAGAATGGTAGATATCACCTCCTAATTTATAAAGGTATGCAAGTTTAAATCCTTTGAAAAATTAGGACTTTCAAGAGTTGGTTCTTGGGTAATGGTTTTTTTAATCTAGTCCAAGTGAACACTTCATATTTTCTTAGAATAGAGGTTAGAGACTTGAATAAATTATCTAAATTATGGATTAACCTCCTTATTAAATTAATTTTCCCAAAGAAAATTTACAAACCTTTCTTGTGTTTGGGCAAAGCCAATGCCCAGATTGCACTCAGCCTTTTAGGATCTATAGATAAGCCCTTCTTGGAGACAATGTGTTCTAAAAGTTTGCCTTAATGGAAAAAAAAATACACTTATTTGGGTTAAGAGAGATTCAAAAATATCTACATATCTCAAAAATTTACCTAAGGTGATTCAAGTGATCCCATGCATCCTTAGAAAAAAACTATGACATCATCAAGGTACACCAACACAATGTCAATTTTTAGTCCTTGAAAATCCATATCCATTGCATGTTGAAAATTATATATATATCAGTAGACAATCCAAAATTAATTTTAATATAAGCATATTTAACCCATTTAGTATTAATGTTTTTCTTATATTGATCAATTTCCTTCACCAAAATCTGATTGTACCCAAAATACCCATCAAGGAGAGAAAACCTTTCACTACCTTCCAAAACTTGAAAAATTTGTTCCATGAAAGGGAGAGGATAATGGTCCTTCAAGGAAACTCTATTAAAGTCCCTAAAATAAAAAAATAACATAATTTCCCCATTCTTCTTCCTAATAGGGACAAATTTTGCCAACCAAGATGAATGCTTAATAGGAAATATGATTTTGGACTCAATCAACTTAGTAAGATATTTCTTCATAAGAGGATAAATCTTAGGATTGATTGGGCTTTGTATTTTTTTGATAGACTTATAATTATCATCTATATCTATAGTATGTTGAGCTAGGTTTGGATCAAAGCCATTCAAATCACTATATTCCCATGTAAAGACATCAAAAAACTCCTTGCATAACTCAGTGAAAGCATGCTTCTCTTCACTAATACATACCTTCCCACGTGAAATCAACTTATTCTTGAAGATTTATACTTTCTCATAATTTTATTTATTATTATACATGCTTACCTTTTCTTTTTTAACTAATCATCATCATTGAATATACTCTCAAGTGTGACTAGGCTTTTAGGGAGCTTGTTTGACTTCAATTGAACAATCTTCCCTCCATATTGCTGTTGTAGTTTGGATTGATTCTTGGAATAAAAATCAGCCTCCTATTGTATAAAAAGGGATATTTGTTGGTGACTATCAAACACTTCACAATTAATGATGATATCTGATATGGAGGGCCTTACAATCACCTTGAGATGTAGCTAGTTATTATCCTCTCTTATCCCCTTTGGAACATTAAATTGAGTTCCAATTGCTAGAAACCTATTAGCATGTTTGTTGTCTTCTCTTGGGATGTATGTGATATTGAAATATTGGAATTCATTTACAATATCCTACTCTCTATGCTTATATGACTTAAGCAAAGAGTTCTTAGTCACATTTTGGCCTCTTAATTGATTCACAATCAACTCACTATCACCATACACTTGTAACTCTTTCACACCTCTCTTCATATCCCACTCAAGGCCATGAATGAGGGCCTCATATTATTCCACATTATAAGTAAAATATAATTGAAATATGAAATTTTAAATGTACCTTTCCTTGGAAGGAGAAACCAACATTGCTCCATCACCTACCCCAATCTTACTTGTTGATCCATCAAAGAAAATCTGCCATAGACCATCCATGTCTTCACTTGGATTCATCAAATTTGGCATAAAATATCCCTCCTCATGCATATAATACACCCCAATACCATATTCCTATAAATAAAAAATTTCTTTAAGAGAAGATGTTGGAGATTGGTCTATGTGAAGTTCCTCCTCATCAATAATGGCATAATTGACATTTTAAACCTTAGGTATGTAAGGCTCTAAGTGATTGTGATGGATAAGATCTAATTAAATCCTCATCTTAGACCCATACTTCGTCCTAAAAACCATATAGAACCAATTGGCTACTAAGTATCCACTTATCTTAGCTATAAACTCTCTTGACAAACAAAGAGCAAAGTATGGAGGCAAATCTGCCATTTAAAAAGTATGACAAGAATGTAAAATCAAGTTAAATTACTTGATTACTCCCAAATTATTTTTTGGTGATCCATCTAATTGTAAAATTTCTTTAGCCATGGATCATACTTGAGGCCTAGTTTATCTACTATACACTTGGGCATAACTAAAGTACTAGCCCCACTATCTATGATGTAATTATGAACTAATAATTCACCAATGATTGTAGATAGGTCTAAATGATGAGTCTTATCAATCTTATTTACTTTTCCATCAATGGGTTGAGTCTTATTCACCAATACAATGTTCTCATTCCTCATTGATCTAACTTGCTTACCAAGTCCTTATAATTATTTTTAAAGCATGTCCTTTTATCTAGGTATTGTTAATGAATACCATATAGATATATTCATATGAAACTTCTTCATCTGGTCCAAAAAATTTATAAAATGATTTCTCACCTTAGAAGGTTCCTTGGAAGCACTAGTACTTTTTTGTGTAGCTTATGGAGGTGGATGTGTAGGAGTAGTTATTACATTCTAAAACTTTTGATTTTCCTACACCTTAGGAATTGAATCAGATCCCCCCACTATTGGAGATGATATAGGATTTGAAATAGGGCCTTGGTTATCCCCTTGTGTCTCTTCAACAACCATCTTCTTAGACCTAGTGTTAGAATCCACACTAGTATTCACATTTCTTAAATTCCCTAAATGATTTATGAGAGTGGAATAAAATTGTGTTTGTCTACTCTCCATTCCAATTTGCATTCTATTTTATATTGACATCTCAAAAGTGGTAACTTGAGATGTTTGATTTCCTTGTATTTTCATGTCTTGACTAGGCATTTCATTGGCATATGCAACTTTGCCTTGACCTTGGTCATATGAGGGATAACATGGTTGTTATTGAAAAAATTTGCTTTGGGTGGTAAAAATGGCTTTGGAAGAAGAGGCAGCATTAGGATTATAACTTTGGTAAGGTCTAGCTTGAGTGATTTGACGTTATCCTTGGGAGTTACCTTGAAAAGGAGGTCTATTTCCTTATCCAAAATAGTTATAGGGTTGATATGGTATATAACTTTGATCTTGTTGCCTTTTGAGGGAAAATAATTCATTAGTAACACTTTGGATCAAACTCTTGACTTCATGAATCTCATTTATGGGAGCAATGACAGACCTTTCTTGACTAGGCAAAGGAGCCAAGGTAGGTGATGTAACTTGACTAAGAGGATGCAAATCAAGGAACAATGGTATTATTAGCCTAGGAGAAATATTCCCTAATTAAACAAGATAATTCTTAATATTGATTTCTATATCATAGGTAGTGGGTAGTGTATTCCTACCCATGGATTAGATCATCATGGCTACATCACTATTTAATGATTTTATATAGTACAAGAAGGCATAATTTGGAGTAGGTCTCACAAGGCCTAGGATCCTATCCCATGTTTTTTGAAACCTAATGTTAAAATATTGCATAAAATCTTGTGGTGCCCTCCTGATAGTGGTTAATTGCTCAGCTAGTGATAGATGATCACTCTTCTCTCCAAACCTCTTAGTCAATAGATATCCTAGTTCATCCCATGAAAAAATAATTTTTTTAGGTAGAGTTATATACCAATCTAAAGATTTTCCTTTGAAATAAAATTCTAATAACCTAATAGACATATTCTTTTGAATGATATTATGGATATTACTAAAGTTTTCTATATTTATAGTGTTTTCAATGGTAGTAATAGGATCCTCTTTACTCAAAGATGGAACACTCTTAAGGGATGCTCTTAGAATTTGGTCATATTGGGAAAGATTCAAAGGAGATGATCCAGTGAAGGCTAAAAAAGGTTGGTTCCTAGCCATATTTGAATGTGAACTATGAGTATTAAAGAATTGAACTAAACAGTAACTTATACTTCTTAAACACCAACTCTCTTGAATAAGGATGAGTATTCATAAACCTAAGACTTTTGATAGAATACAAAGGTAATTACACAAAATCAAAGGGTATACCTTTATTATAAGACCTAGTGATAACCTTTGGCATGGAAATTAGGGACTTATTAGAAACCAAAGAGTTGAAAAACTTTAGTGGAGTTTCTCAGTATTTAATGTAGATTTTCTTGTAGATACAACTATGCCAAGACTAACACCAATATTGGACAATATTCTAGGACTTAGAGTCCCACTGAGAATGCCAAAAACTATTATCACTTATATTTACACCCCTTTAGGATATGCCTATATCCCCTCATCTAAGTGGCACAATGGAGACATCTCTCTTATTGTGGGCAAAAATTTGTTGAGATGAATCTCTAGAAGGGATAATTTCCTTGATGAATTCTTTGAAGTACTTTATTGCCTATCAATTTTGGATGAAAAGGGTTGATAAAATAACTAATAAATATAAAAAAGGTGATGCACCAATATTTTATTTCCTCTTATGAAATGAACTTATACTATTTACAACTAAACAAGGCTTCTTTCACATAAAAACTCATAATTCAAGTTGCATTGTCACATCAATGTTTCATAAGTTAGGTAAAAAAGGTATTTTGATGCTTAAGAGAGTAATTAAGGATTATTTTTTGGGATAAAGTCATGAAACACTTCTAAGACACCTATACACTTAAAAAAATAACACTAAAAAAGACCTATAATAATTTCTCCTTTGCACATTTGGTGAACAATCAAGGATAACATGCTAGAAAAGATAATCTTCTACTAGACAAGACCAATAAGATTGCACTAACAATCAATTTAAAAACATGTGAGTAGGGAAATCAATTTTTTATTCCTTTAACATTTATTTAAGTATGAAATTGGTTAGGGTTTCACCATCAACCAATGAAGGCTACTTAGAAGAGCCAAAAGATTTAATATTTATAGCCTTTAAGAGATGAGCACGATAAGGGAAGTCCAAAGGTCACATGAAAACTTGTAAATATAATAAAATAGGTTATAAATGCATGATAAATAGGCATGGGATGAACCATTAAATTTCAATAGGACTAAGTGTGATAAAACTCTCAGTCTTGGCTCAAAAAACTACCTTCATGATTTGGACCTATTTGAACATCACATAACTAATTATGGATAGGTATGATGATTTAAATTAGAGGTAATGTTTTAATACATGACTTTCCATACATTTTTTGTAGTCATAATCATTTTAAAGCTCATATAAGGTAGCCATCACTATTTATAGTCTAAAAACCCTCATTTTTAGTCACCCCTCACACTTGGCCTCAAAAATGCCTTGATTTTTCCATGAAAATACATGGGATGGAGTGTATGAAACTTTTAAAGGATATAAATGGCCTTGGAATACTCAGGTACACCTTAAAAAGGGTCACACTTAGAATTTTCACCCTTCTCACCCTTGTGTCCACTATGCCAATTTTGTGTAGTTGAAAGGAAGGTAATTGTTTAAACACTTAGAATTTTTTTATTAGTAATAAATGACCTTGGGGAGTTATAAAAATTCCTAAAACTCCCCTCAAAATTGATTTCATATTTAGATCCTATTTAGAACCTACAAAATACACAAAATGGTGAGAAAAACTCTATTTTGCATGTTGTCTATACCGTTTCATATAGCTCATCTTAGTGTGAGATATATTAAGGGATTCCTATGAATTTTATTATAGGTTTTATGTTCAAACTATTCCATTACATTTTTTTTTATCCTCATCTCTGCAATCAGGTCATAACCAAGGTTTACAAGGGTTTGTAGGTAGTTTTGGGTCTTAAGCTTTGGTCGTAAAGATTTGACATTAGATCTAATTATCAATGCAAAAAAATTAAATACATGGGACCATATTAACTCTTATAAATCCCTTTTACTACCATGAAAAACCTTTTAAATATCTAAGTATTTGAAACCACCTCTTTGAGCTTGATTCTACTCTTTTTGCATGTTTGAGCTCTTTCTAGACTATAAATAGATTTTTAGTGGGTTTATATACATAATATGAGTTAAATAATGTGTATATAAACCTCCCTATCCTACCTCAACCATATTTATGGTTCACCAAAGGGTAGGAGTGAAGATACACCACCATTTGGTACTAGGCCTTCCTAAAGCCTAATAGATCTAATATGCAACCTGCTAGGTTTGATTGCTAAGATTGATATATTTTAGGTATGTTAGTATATTACTCATATTAAAAATAAATTTATATTACCAATGCAATACATATATCTCTAATAACCCTACTTCATCCTCTTTACTTACTTGCCAACTAGGCCTAGTGAAAACCTACCTATTTGGACTATATGAATGAGCAAATTTATCACCCTGAGAAGTATAATATTGATATATTTATTTTGTGGAATAAATTTATATTTAATAAAAATTAATATTTGTTTACATTAATTTCCAAAATATTTAAGTCAAATATTTTTCTCATTGCCCTCACTAGCTCACTTTGCTAAAGTTTGATTTTCCTAGACTGGTTGACCTCTAACACAAAGAAAAGAGGTATATCCATCATCATCATGTAAAATTTAATATTTTTTTAGTTTTATTAGATAATAATTATGTTTTTTACCAAATTTTTTTTCTTTATTCCATGTATTGGATTCCTAACCATCTACAAATGCCCAAAAAGGCCTAAAAAACCCTATTTTCCTACATTTTTCTCAAATTCACTTAGGAATCACTCTTTCCAACATATAAAAATAATTCCATGACACTTCAACATGTTTCTAATCCTCTAACACAACTCATGAATATTTTATTTCATATAACAACACTTTTTCCTTTGGATTCTTTATATTTGCCTTTTGAGTAATACGTCTTCTTAGAAAAATTATAGGGACTGATGGCTTTTAAACAAATAGGAAAGGTGGATGATAAACATATTAGTATTTTGGGATTTTTAAAAAAATACATAACATATCATGAATCATTTTTAATTGGTTATAACCTTAACCTCTTCTTTAGACAAGTTCATGTCTCATTTTAGCTTTCAACTATGTTCAACACTACACAATGACTATTGTAGGTGTATTTCAAAATTTAAGAGGTATGCATAATTTATTTCAAATTTATTATATATTATGGAGATATTAATAATCATATTTAAGGTACTAAAAAGCTTATCCCATCATTTTGATCTTTCAAGTCCCTTCCACATGCACTTTTGATTAGAACTAAGCCCTTCACTACCTGATTAAGACACCCCTATTTGACCCTTGATGTAGGTCAATTTTACTCTTATTTGTCTTTATGAAGTAAAAAAAACCTTAATATATATGTCCCTTATTATTTTATCATGTTTAACTCTTCCTAACCCTACAATCAGCCTAAGTGTCTTAGAACCAACATTGAAACTCATGTTGGTTACTTGATTGAGGCACCCCTGCCCGTAGGTGAACACAAAGTCTAGGCTTTAAAATAGTGCATATGACCTTTTATATTTTAAACTACCATTGTATAAGTACCTTGGGTCCACTTTTTCACCTTTCTTATCTCTTATTCACTATTTTAGCCCCTTAAACATGCTCATTATTTGTTTGCTTAGCTGAAGGTGAGTGCCTTCCATACAAGGGACACCTAGAGGTACTTGTGAAACTTAAAAATCATACATAAATAAAAATTTAATGATATCCATGCCATTTTTTTACCATTTCCACCACTTTAATTATTCTCTACATTAATGAATACATTGTTTACCACTAAAGGTGTCAAAAGACCATCTACATCTTTACAAGCTTGTAAATGCTACTGTAGGTTTTCAGTGCATAATTTGATAGGTTTGAGCCTCTCAAAAATAAATCTCCCTTGATTATATTGACTTCATTCTATATAAGGATATTCAAGTTCATAAGGGCTATAAGGTTTATATGTCTAGGTGCCTTAAAACATTTTTCAACCATGTTGCATGATGTCCAAAACATACCCCTCGATCTTTGTTTCTTTATTTTAAGGATTGAATGCCTGAATTCATAGTCCTTATCCTGACAGTGACCTTCCACCCTATTTTTTCATCCTATAACTTTAAATATGCATGTGTAGTCATATAAAATTTGAAATTTGGTAACTTGATTATGGCTAATGACACCCAATCCATAGGTCTATTTTGCTTGCTCTCTTGACCCTCTTAGTAATGTTTTCATAGTTTACCAGTCATCTATAACCTTCTAGATTGAACCCTTGATGACTTAGGCTGATCTTTCTATGACAAATCCATCCCCCTATGTATCCTACTCCCTAGACAATAGTGCCCAAACTTGGACTAAAATGCTAACACTTAGGGTGTCCTCATTTTGGCATTGTTGTCTAAGTATATTTTGGCTTCTAATAATAATTTTCTCTTAGATCCTTATCTTAATACATGTCAACCTAATGAAAATTCATTTAACCTAAAATCTTTAAATCCCATATAAAAGGCCATTTAAATTCCATTTCGAAGGGTTAAAACTCATTTTCAAGATAGAAACAAGAATACAAGAAAGACTACTCAAATATTGTTCCCTATTCTCTGCATACAACCATCCAATAGTATTTCAAGATTATTCAAACCTTTATACCAATCCTTAGTCATTCCAAGTACACCCACTTTTTTATTTACTTGAATTTTCATCACACTATTTCACCAAGAAATTCAATGGGATAACTACATGTAGCTTGATCCCTCATCGGAGTATTGGTATGTAGGAAACATGCCCACACATAGCGTGTGAAGTGCATCTAGAATATTTTTTACACACTAACCCCTTTTCCCCATTTTCTAAAGTTCCATTTAATTGTATACAAGACACAAACATGTGAAGCATTATCTATAAGGGAGTTATATTAATAGTGAAGATTTGAAATTTGGTACACAAGCTCACATAGACACTAAAAATAAAACCTAAAAAAATTAGATCTCTATGAGTAGTTTGGACAATAGCACCAAGACTAGGACTATAGTGCTGGATAGTAGGGTGTCCTATTTTTAGCAGTCCTATCCAGTCACAAAATGAAGTCTAGATCTTAATTTTTAATAGTTTTTTAGTCTTGTTCCTTTGGTATCAGACTCTATCTCAGCCGTAATAACTAAGAATAAGCTAAGTCATATTTTTTCTCACTTATTACTATTTTTAGAAAAGGCAAAAATACCATTTGTTTACATAAATTAGTGGCTTAATTATTGCATATTATTTAATGATTTTGTCTACTCAGACCCATTTATTAATAATGAATTAAACATATAATTTCCCAAAAATAATAAATCATTTGGTGAACCTAACTTACTTTAAAATTTTCTTAAAACCCTAGAAACCCTAGGGTAAATTCCTAGTTGATTTTTCCCATTAATTTCTAAATTTTTCTAGAATATTAAAAGAAAAAATTCCTCTAAAATTTAAAAAAATTGTAGTAAATTTTAAAATAAATTTATTTCAAACCCTACTTGCATCAACTAGCTCCTAGTAATTTTCAAATCATTTTCTAAATTTTTAGTTGCATATTAAAATCAGAAAGTCACTTCAAATTTCAAAAATTCATAGTAATTTTCAAAAAAAATATTTTTCAAAACCCTAGTTGCATCTACTAGGTCCCATTAAGTCACTAATTTTACACTAAATTTTTGATTTTTTCAATTTAATACTTAGCTCAGAAATTCAATTCCAATTTTAAAAATTCATAGTATTTTGCAAAAATATTTTAGAAAAATCCCTAGTTGCATATACTAGATGTTATTTTGCTTCTTGAGGTATCACCTTACATGTTTGGGAGATCTGTATCCTTTCTATGCATATTCTAGTTCTTTTTTTAGATTATATAAGTTTAATATTTTCTACTATTATCCAATTTGTTTTACTTATGCCACCTAAATTCCTTGCATCTCTTCCTTCAAGATGAATTGTAAGACTTAGTGGCAATCCTCCTGAATTCACCTAGATTCCTTCAACTCGACCATATACTATGGATAAACAACCAGTTCAAACTCTAGCTATGGATTCTACACATCTAGATTACATCAATATTAATAAGAATGATTCAAATAATGACCAATATGAAAATACCAATGATGATGTACACACTGATGCTCATCCTCCACCACATTGGACTACTGATCCACTTCCATCTATTATTGATAATGAAGTTATACTCAACAAATATTTAATCCTCTAAAGTTTCAGAGAAAGACTTAGGGAATAGCCTCAATATCATACTCTTATATTACAATCTCTCATGGAAATCAAAAAGGCTAAACAAGTTGAGTTTTCCATTTCTATAGAGAAATCAGTTGTAAATAAAACTATGGGGGAAACTATGTCTCAACAACCCCCTTTAGCAACCCAACTTGCCTCTATGCCACTAGTTACAACTAGTACATCCCTATCTCTTGATGTGGTAGCCCTTGTGTAAGAGATAATATCTCTTAAATCCATGGTGTTACATCTTGATCAAGGTGCCACTAGATCTACATAGGCTTTGGATTCTTTTGCTCTTCTAAATATATTGTTGGCACATCACATTACTTCTACACCCTTGCCATAACATTTTGTTTAACCTAATATTACTCTTTATGATGACAAGGGTGATCCAGACACACATTTGAGATATTTTCATGTAGCATGCTTAGATTATGTACCAAATGATTGACTACTTACCAAGTTATTTCCATAGAGTCTAAAGGATTATGCTTTACAATGGTTATATAGTCTATCGAATCAATCAGTTAATGCATTCAATCTTTTAGCTAACATGTTCCTAACACATTTTAGTATCAACATTGGTTATAATGTCTCTTATGCACAAGTTACACAATAAAACATAAATCAAATGAACATCTCAGCGACTATGTGCTTTGATATAAGACCATCTTGGCTAAGATGACTAGATCTATGGCAGATTAGGAGTTATAGGATCTCTTCAAATAGAGAATTTTACTAGCATTGCATGAATATATTATGTTCAAAATATTCTCTTCATTCAATGAATTGTGTCATAGATTCAAGGAAAGAGAAGTGAAACTCATTTCACTGGGCAAACTCAAGTATACAAGCATTCCAAACATAACAAACAAGAGTAATAACAAAGTCCCATATAAGGTCAAAGTCAATGATAAAAAGCATCAGAATCAACCAATAGTCAATTCATCTTCAAATCCCCCTTAGTGTGTGGTTTTATTAACACCTCCTCGGTGTGCATTTACCATTCTACTAGTTTTTCCAACCAGAGTTTTACAATAATTATTAGAAGGTAACATCATCACTTTCAGTCCTATTTAATAAGTTGACCTAGCAAAGCCTCTTCCATAGGGATATGATCAACATGTATTTTTTGATTTTCATATGGCACCATACCACACTACAGAAAGATGAATTAGTTTGAGACATAAGATACAGGACTTGATAGATGACAACCTTGTTGATCTTGTCACTTCAGTTGATACTCCATAGGCAAAGACAACATAGGATAAAGCTTTGAAAATATTCTCAAATCCATTTCCATATCATTCTAAGTAAGAGAAAGGGGACACATTAGGTATTCACCACACATACCATACAAATCCTTCACCAGTTACATACCAAACACCTTCAATTGAGTCACATCCTTTAAGTAATATGATAGGTGTGTATGAGTCTAGGGTTCCAACTAGACCTTTGATATCCTTCTCAGATCTAGATATTATTGAGGATAATTTAGATTATAATGTACTCTTTATTAGAGCACATATTCATGAGTCTCATCTGATACTCATCAGTTAGTATTATTTTTCTTCTCAGTCTCTCCTATACATAACTTATTTCAAACATACAAAAACAATATAAAATATCAAAAATACCAAAAATATTTAAACATATCCAAAACATAAAAACATTTAGATTATATGCATCATCCATACTTTACATTTCTACTATTATGCTAGAATTACATTTACCATTCTAAGATATTGTTTGTCAATTTATCTACATTACCATGATTCACTTGATCTTCTTTGAGTATGTATAGTGACATCTAGATACTCAATTGCTTCACTCTGCCCATTGAGGGGGAATCCTTATTCTACATTCGAGAAACACATTTGATATACATACCCACTAGGGGCATCTTATACATGACTACACCATCCAAGTTATGCCATTCTTATACCACACACTCCAAGTTATCATGCTGATGTACATTACTTACTAGATTACATAGATTACTATATCAACATTTCACTAGTATCTAACACTTGTGTATCTCTTAGCATATACCTTGTCTTGTACTAAATATGTCTTTCATACTTTCACTCTTGCTTTGATTAGTTAGATGTGATTTTATCTTTCTAGTATATACATGCTTTCCTTTCTTTCTTAATGTAGCTTGATGAGTTTGTATTTTCTTAGTTCTTGATCCATGCCTTGTATGTGTTTTAGGACATTTTCTAATGTCTTTTATTTCTATTCATGTGTGTGCCTTAGGACATTTTCCAATTTATTTTGTTTATTCTCTTCTATGTGCCTATGGCCCTTGTACCAACGTTGCTTATTTCAATTATATGTGTATGTGGCATTTCAACATGCCTTGTATGCTTGTTTTCTAGTTTAAGTGACATGTGCCCATGTCCCTTGTTTTATTAGCCACTTGGAAACTATTATATACTTATTGCTTCTTTCTTTGTGTGATTTTTTCCTGATTACTTTAAATTTCTTGTAATACCATGATCCATATCTTACATTTTCCTTGATTTCTTGGATGCCATAATGGATATCATGCTTCATCCCTCCTTGCTAACAAATAATAACTAACACTTTCGATTCCATTTTAGTGCATTGCACATGATATTAAATTGTTACATCTATCTAGGCATACCCCTATATATCTAACAATCTCTCAATACAAACCATGCTATATCTTGAGATATCTTGTTGTTTATCATTTCTATATCATGTACATTTCTAGATAACACACTTGTAAAACTTTTTATTCTAAGGTTAGTCATTGCAACATAATCATTCCTAACCTCATAAGATGGGGTAACAAAAAAGGGTTTTCTCATAGAGATTAGATCTCATAATGGTAAAAAAAAGTAGTTCTTAGAACACTTAAAACAAAATCTAGACATCAGACTAGGCAAAATAGACCAAGCAGATAGTAGAAAGTCCATAAAAATAATTAGATTTGGCCTTGGAAAATAGTGCCAAATTTAGACTATAGTGTCAAATGACAAGGTGTCATATTTTTTATGCTCTTTTTTAGACAACAAAAAAATCAATTTTTTCCAAAAATTGACAAAAAGGTGAGTTTAGTCATAGGTTTATCAGCACAACATAGTCTAGATTCAACATGTTTTAGTATAGTTTTTTCTCAAAGAATATAGATATAGGGGGCATCATGCATGGCATGATGGATCTCACTTATAATTTAGATTAGGCAATTAATATAACTTCTAGATCAGATTCCATATTTTAGAAACTAGTGATTAGGGGCAATGTGCATAACACATTGATCATCCCCTTTGTTTGAGTTCAGTTAATTTTCCAAGCATTTCTCAATAGATACATGTACTCCATCTGCAAGTGGTTAGCATCCTTTTTCAAGTTTGTCTTTCATACAAGATTAACTTCTTAAGTACTTGAGTTCTTGAGTTGGCTTCTATATAAGCCTATTGCACTAGTTTTGAAGTGGCTTTCATACAAGCCCAATCTCCATTTTTTGAAATGGCCTAGAGTGGCCTAGTTTCCAACATACATTTGGATATCCATGACAACATTATTATATCACAGTAAATTCATAGGCTTTAGGATCCATCTCATATGACATCTATTCCATATCAGTATTTCTTCATAGCTTCACTTCATAGGGAAATGATGGAGCAAAAGGGCCAACTTTTATATTATTGAGCCACCTATTCAAAGGGATTAGACACATAGTCCAAACATCAATTGACACATGCATGATTCATTAGATTCACTTAGTAGGCAATGATGGATCCAAAGGTCTAGTCTTTGTATTCTTGAGTCACCTATTCAAAGGGATTGAACACACATCCAAACATTGATTAACACATGCATAATTTGTTAGCTTCACTTAGTACGTGACAATGGAGCCAAAGGGCCTACCTTTGCATTTTTGAGCCATTTTTAGGTAATTGAGCACTCAAATCCATTCATGATATTAATTTTAGTAAAATACACACCCACCATAATCTAGCATCATAATAGGTTTAATATTGGTTCATATACTTGGTGAGGTGTATTCTTTCCTTTCTCTTTTACCTATATTTTATGCATTATTATTTTAGATATATTATATCTAGTAAGGACTGATCTACTCTATGTTTTTCATTGTATATTCACACTTCACACCATGCTCTCTCTACACACATCCAACTTCATGAGCTTCACCTTTTTAGGTAATTTCAAGTATGCTTTCTATTTTTCCTTTATCCTAGTATTTTGCTTTGCTGCATCATTAGAATAAAGGGGGGGAAATGTAGTCATATAAAATGCAAAATTTGGTAACTTGAGTATGGATAATGACATCCAATCCATAGGTCCATTTTACTTACTCTCTTGACTCTCTTAGGCATGTTTTCATAATTTCCTAGTCATCTATAGACTTCTAGATTGAATCCTTGCTAACTCAATCTGATCTTTCCATGACAAATCCATCCCCCCAATCTCCTACTCCCTAGACAATAGCACCCAAACTCGAATTACAACATTGAGACTTAGGGTGTCCTATTTTTGGCATTATTGTCTAAATGTATTTTAGATTATAATAGTCATTTTATCCTAGATCTTTATCCTAATCCATTTTGGCCTAATGCGAATCCATTTAACCCATGATCATTAAATCCCCTATAAAAGGCCATTCAAAGTCTATTTGGGAGGGTTGACACTCATTTTCAAGAGAGAAACAAGAATACAAGTAAGACTACTCAATCAATATTCCTTATTCTCTACATATAACCATCTAATAGTATTTCAAGATTATTCAAACCTTTATACCAGTCCCTAGTCATTTAAAGTACATGTAGTTTTGCATTTCCTTGCATTTTCATCACACTATTACACCAAGCACTTTAATGGGAGAACTACATATAACTTGATCCCTCCTGAGAGTATTGGTATGTAGGCAACATGCCCACACATGGGGTGTGAATCACATCCAACATATCCTTTACACACTAATAACTTTTACCTATTTACCAAAGTTCCATTTAATTTCATAAAAGACATAAGCACATGAATAATCAAATTTATAAGGAGTTTCATTGATAGTGAGGATCTGAAATTTGGTACACAAGCTCACATAGACATTACAAACAAATCCCAAGAAAAAAATATTTATGAGCTATTTAGATAATATCAGTAAGACCAAGACTATAGCACTAGATAGCAAGGTGTCCTATTTTTTGTGGTCCTCTCTAATCAGAAAATGAAATTCAAATCTCAGTTTGTGACTGTGTTCTAGTCTTATTCTTTTGATATCCAACTCTATCTCAGTAAACTTAATAGCCCAGGATAAGATAAGTCATATTTTATATCACTTATTAATATTTTTAAAAAATTCAGAAATACTATTTATTTACACAAATTAGTGGCTTAATTATTGCATATTATTTACTAATTTTATCTACTCATACCCATTTATTATTTAGGAATTAAACATCTAATTTCCCAAAAATAATAAATCATCATGCTAGGGTTATTTCTAGCTTATGAGGTCTTAAGGTGAGATTTTCCATTTGTTTTAACACCTCTAGAAGGTATTTTAGGTCTTGTTAGCACCACCTATAGTTGTATATTCTGAATTTAAAACAAGCAGACAACTAGCAAGATTAGTGAAATGGCATAACATTAGGTCTTCAATGGATTATATCTTATATGCATACCTTCATATGCATTATTCATTATAAAACACCTAAAATAAGTTCCAAAAACTTCTCTAAAATGTGGATTTGAGCTTCATAGCACCTGTAGGTGTATATTCATGGAGATTATGTGAGGGTGTCTCATATGATTACTTAGTCCCTCTTCTTTTCAAGTACTTTGATGGTTTGATTCACCACTCTATTATTTTTTATGACACACCAAGACCTAAAAATATTAAATATACTCCCTTGAACATGGAATAAAGGTTTCAAACATATGATTTCCCAAGACTGATCGTGTGTGATAGTTATAGGTTAGACACATAACATGATCCTTATGAATGCAATCTCATGAGGTATATTTTTGGAGAATGAATATGAGGGGATATGGGATTAATTTTTTTTAAACATAATAAGTAACCTATCACAACTCTCTATAGCTATTGACAAAGCATTAAAAACCAAAAGATAATGGAAACTTGCCAACAATATAGAATGGACTAGTCTACAAACTTGAGGTGAATTACTCATAAAATCAACTTAAAACTTAAAAAAATAATGGAATACATGAGGGGATATATTAAAATAGTTTTTAACCAACATGATCAATTGTTTTGTATGGAATTGGTCAAACTAAGGGCAAACTGATAGGGTGCATAAATTAGCAAGAAGATTTGTATAGTCAACTTCAAACTAATGATTCATAAAGCATAGTTGATCATTATTAAAAATATGAATATTAAAATTAAGGAATATTAGTTTAAAATAACCTCTCAAAATCATTCTACTCGAAACCCTTTGAGCTATCTGTACCAAGTAAAAACTGGAAGGTCACTTCAGTGTGCCTAGCAAACTAAGAAAAGAGTAGAATGGTTTTCAATAATAAAAGGATATTTTAAATCAAATAAATCATGTAAATTATAATATAGAAGTTTAATATTTACTTCTTGATGTTTCTCATGTGGCACACTTCCCAATAAATATGTACAAGTGCCAAACTCACATTTTCTTACACGAAAACTACCTTTTTTTATTGACCTACCAATTTTCAATTGGTTTTAGTTACCTAAGACCTAATAAGACACATGTAATGTTACATAACCCTTTTACACCTTCACATTTCTCAAAAAACCCATATAAAGCATTGAATGCATCTTTTTTACCCCTAAAATGACTCAAAAGGACATGTTGGTTACTAAAATTTATGACCAAGGCTAATATATCATTAAATAGAATTAAATGAACTATGAAACACCTCATGAAAAGATATTATGCCCCTCAAACATCTATAAAACTTAATTTTTACCTAGGGGTACCCCAATTTGACCTAAAAGTCAAATTTAGTTAATAATAACTTAGGAAAAATAAGAATCCATAGTGCCTATAGATGAGTTTGATAATGATGAGGACTTTTATAAAATTTTAGGCCTAAGATAAAATGTTCCATTGGGAAACCATAAATAAGGGTTCTTAATCAAACTATATCCTTCAACCTATTTTGGATAATGGGTGAACACCCTTAGCGATAAAAAATAAATAAAACATTGAGGTCCCAAAGTGAAAACCTCTTTGAGGTGATTTTGGACCAAGGTAAAAGTAAAGAGAAAGGCTAGTCTTCTGGTGAAAACCTATTTTAGGGGTCATTATATGGGGGTGTTCACCCTTCTTCAAACTTATTTTAGGAAACCACCAATAATGAACTTACTTTTGGGTCTGATTTCAATTATAAAGAACAAAATGCCTTTAATCAAATCATTGAAGAGTTTAAAATAGTGTTTGTCATATGGCCATACTTACCATTGGGATATTCTAATTCATTTTTCCTAGGGGAACTTGAAGAACCAATCCAAATAGAGGACTTTACCATTGTAGGCCAACTCTAATCATTACCAACTATTTTGGAGAATGGTTCGACTCTTCTTGTGGAAGATACTATATAAGTCAACATTAGGACTCCATATGACTTATAATGGATCAAATTAGGTACATAACTCACTAAGGAGGAACATTAAATTTTTATATCCATTATGAGGGAATTTTTTGACATATTTGCTTGGACATATTCTGACATGCTAGGTTTGGACCCCACCTTGGTTATACACTACCTTGTTGTACATCTTGATGCTAAATCAATGAATTAAAAACCATGAAAAATGCATCCTCACATTGTTGTATTAGTAAGGAAAGAATTTTAAAAACTCATATAATTAAGATGTATTTAATTGATCAACTACTCAGAGTGGATCTCAAATGTTGTGCCAATTAATAAGAAGCCAGAACGATTCAGAATATGCACTAATTTTATAGATATAAAAAAGGCATGCCTAAAGGATGAATTTCCTTTTCCAAATATTGACATTAATATTGACTCCATAGTTGGGTATGAAATTCTTTCATTGATGGATAAAATTTTAAGATAAAAAATCATCTAGATTTCACTAGAAGACCAACACAAAACAGTGTTCACCACTCCATGGGGGACATTCTATTATCAAGTTATGCCATTTAGTCTCAAAAATTCTAGGTCCACATACCAAAGAGACATGACCAACATATTTCATGATATGATGAATCACATTGTTGAAGACTACATTGATGACATATTGAGAAAATTAAAGACTAGGGCTGATCATCCAACAACACTAAGAAATATATTTGAGAGGCTATGAGAATATAAGGTTAGACTCAATCCTAAGAAGTGTGTTTTCGGAATTTATTATATAAAATTAATTCAATTCATCATGTCTCTTATAGGCATTAAAGTTGATCCAACCAAATTAAAATCTATTATCGAGATGCCACCACCTTCTAATTTGAAGAAGATCTATAGTTTGTAGGGAAAGATTTAGTCTATCAGACACTTCATTAATTAATTGGCTGATAAATGCCATCCAATTATACACTGTTTAAATAAATGTTACATTTTATTTGGATGATGAATGTCATAAATATTTTTAGCATTTGAAATAGTATCTTGCTAATTTGCCTATTTTAATACCACTAATGCTAGAAAAGCCATTCCTACTCTACCTGTCAGCCATAGACAATGCCCTGGGGGCACTTTTAGCTCAGTATGATGATAATGGAAAAGAACATGTCATGTATTATCTAAGATGTACACTAGTAAATTATGAGCATAATTATATACCCATTGAAAAACCTATTTATCTATGGTCTTTACAATTCAAAAACTACAACATTACATGATGAAAAACAAGATTGGTTAGTTATAAACTAGATCCGATCAAGTTTTTACTATCCAAAATATCTTTACAAGGTCATATGGCCAAATGGATCATTCTTCTAAGTGATTTAGAGATAGAATACATCAACTAAAAGGCCATTAAGGGATAATTACTTATAGATCAGCTTGTTGAAGCTCCCCTTGCAGATATAAAACCATTGACTTTTCAATTCTTAGATGAGTCCATTATGACCATCATTAAAACACCTCTTGAGGAGAAGCACTATAAGCTATATTTTTATGGATCATTCATAGTAGATGGATTAGGGGTAGGCCTATTATTTATTACACCATAAGGGGATATTATCCCTAAGTAATTCCATATCAACTTTCCTTGTACCAATACCATGGCCAAATACAAAGCACTCATTATAAGGCTTCATGAGGTAGTACAATGGAATATCCTACATCTCAAGGTTTATGGTTATTCTTAGTTAATCATTAACTAGGTTACAGACCAATTTCAGACCAAGGATGACAAATTGGTGCCATATAAGGCCATGATTAACACTCTTAAACAATAGATTGCCAATGTATAATTTAAACACATACCAAGGGCTAATAACAAAATAATGGATGCTATGGCCACCATTGGATCTTTGATCCATCATCAAACAAGGAAAAAAAATATTAATTCCTCATTGAAAATATTCTAGCACTAGCTCATGAACCTTCAACCATCGTAATGATTTATGATATTTTTGGTCCCAACTCTATATTATATTTACACCTTTATACCTAATTTCATGAACACATTATGCCACTAGACCTATCATGCAAATAACAAGAGTTCTCTACCCACCAAGCCACATGATATATCTTTCTTGGACCAACCCTTTACTATCATAGCTTTGATGGAACTCTAATTTTTTATTTAACTTTGGAAGAATCTATCAGAGTTGTTGCCATAATCTAGATAATGTGAATGCAATGGAGATATGATCATACGAGATGAAGCTAGTACACATCACATAGATGATAAAGCAATTTGAAATTATACAAAAAGATAAATTTTACAAGATAAATAGGAGAAAACCCAATATCTGATTAACATGAAATGGCCAAAGTGAAGAATACATATAGGAGAGCACATAAGTAACTCCTCCACAAAAGGTGGTCAAGGCACCCCAAGAATAGACTGTAACTCCTCCATGAAAGGTGGTGACAAGGTGCTAAGAATAGAGAAGTAACTCCCATCAAGGGAGTTACTTATGACATTCTTATGACACCTATGACACATTTATGACACACATCTCTACATAAGCTAGCCTATCCCACAAATGTAGGAAAACTCCATGTATGCACAAATATAATTTCTCTAATTAAATAATAGGGAAAAATAAAAACTTATACTAATACCCCCCCATAAGCGCAGTTTAGGTGGGTAGTGTGGAAATATAAAATGGGTCCTAGCAACTAGGCCTAATGAGGTACCCATGTACAAATGCAATCTCTCATAAGATAGAGAAAAGGAGAAAACCTGTAGGAAAAAACTCCCCCCCCCCCAAAAGAGAGACATAAAAGAAATGAAGAGGCCAGAAGGCCCCCCTGAAGATGATGTTGTTGAAGATATAGTCCACACCCCAAGAAGAGCTCATAGATGAATGAACTTACTCTCGATGAAAGGTTTGGTGAAGATGTCTACAACCTACTTTGAAGACTGGCAAAATATCAAGTCAATTACTTGAATATGAATAAGCTCTCGAATGAAATGCATGTGAATCTCTATGTGCTTGGTCCACTGGTGCTGAACCAAATTCTTGAAAATTTGAATGGTACTCTAGTTGTCATAATAAATGATGGTGGGCTGCCTGATAAGAATGCCAAACTCAAAAAGAATCCCCTGAAGCCAAATAGCCTCAGTAGCTAAATTAATAGGTCCCCTGTATTTTGCCTCTATGGATGATATAGCAATAGCATTCTTAATCTTGCTAGACCAACTAATAGGACCAAAACCTAGAGAGAAACTATAACCAAAAGTAGACTTATGAGTTTGTGAATTGCTAGCCCAGTCTAAATCTATATATCTAACCAAGTCAACCTCTATGCCAAATCTTTAATGAATCCTGTATCTATGTGAACCTTGTATGTAAGCAAGATCCTCTTAGCTACTTTCTAATGCAGCTCATGAGGTTCCTACATAAATTTGGAGACAAGTCCCACTGTATATGATATGTTGGGCCTGGTGTGAGCCAAGTAGATGAGAATACCAACAAGTTATCAATACTAAGTGGCATCAACCAATGGTGAAGAGCAGTCAGCCTCAAGCTTGACTCTTGATAGAAAAGGAGTCAGAGATGGCTTGCAATCAGCCATGTGAAATTGAGACAATAAATCAAGAGCATAATTAGGTTGTCCAAGAGAAATACTTGAATCTAACTGTGAGATCTCAATGCTAAGGAAGTAGTGCAACAAACCCAAGTCTATCATGTCAAATATATCTTGAAGAGATGCCTTCACCACTATAATAGCTGATGAAGAACTCTCAGTGATCAAAAGGTCATCAACATATAGAACCAAAATTAGGAGTGAATCATCCTAGCATAAGAAGTAGACATTGGGATCAAAATGGCACCTAGTGAAACCCACTATGAGAAGGAAGGAATCCATCTTGGTGTACCATACCTGAGGGGTCTGTTTGAGGCCATAGATAAATTTCCTAAGTCTACATACTAAGAAAGAATCTTGAACAAATCTTGGCAGCTACTCCATGTAGATCTCTTCCTCTAGGTCTCTATGAAGAAAGGCACTCTTCACATCCATCTAGTGCACATCCCAACCATGTGTTGTGGCAATAGCCAAGGTGAGTCAAATAGAAGTCATCTTTGAAATAGGTGTAAAGGTCTCTGAGTAGTTAATGCCTGTCACCTGTGAGAAACCCTTGGTGACCAATCGCACCTTGTACTATCAATCAACCCATCTACTATAAACTTGGTCCAATATATCCACCTACATCGAACCATCTTTCTTCCATTAAAAGTGAAGTCAAATCCCAAGTGTGATTTTTGATTAAGGAAGAATATTCTTCCTCCATAGCACTATCCCACTCAGGTACCCCCAATGACTCTTAAAAAGTTTGTGGATCTAAAACTGAATTAAATAAGGCATGTGGATCTCTCTAAAAATCCCCCCTAGTATGTCTGTCATCTGCGGGATCTCTTGCCCAAGTGCTAGCACTCTCAAGTGTCTGTCTAGCCCAAAGTGGTCAAAAAGTGGGTGAGTCAGGTGCTAAATCCTCATCCTCTAACTGACTAGAGGTAGATGACTCTGCATCACTACCCTCACTATCTAAACTCAAAGAAGAAGAAGATGTTTCTGGCTCAAGAACCTGCTATGGTTGATCTGAATCTGATGAGGAATCATCATGAAGAAGTAGATCTGATGAGGGAGAAGAAGTGCCAAGTGTTGAGTCTCTAGGACTCTCCTGAAAGTGGACACTTCTCTCAATGAACAAATCATGAGTGACTAGATATAGAAGATGATACCCCTTAATACCATCCAAATATCCTACAAAGATGCAAGGCTTAGACTAATGTTCCATAGCTTTACATTTCTTCTTCAGTATGCGGGCCATGGCTGGGGATTTGAAAACCCTAAGGTGCTCAACATCAAGTTTTCTTTTATGCCAAGCTTAAAAGGGTATTATCCCTTTCAAAGCTTTGTGAGGAACCCTATTTTGAATGTAGCAAGCACAATTGATGGATTCGACCTAGTAATATGGTGCTAAAGATTTGGATTGAATCATACAGCTAACCATCTCTTTTAAGAACCTATTTTTGCATTTTGCAACCTCATTTTGTGAAGGACTGTAAGTGACTGTGTGCTACAAATCAATCCCCTCTGTGGCGTAAAACTACTCAAACCTATTGCTGACATACTCCCCTCCATTATTAGTTTGAAGGACCTTGATAGATTTCTCACTCTATTTCTCAACAAGAGCCTTGAAGTCTATAAAATTTTCAAACACTTCAAACTTTTGTTTGAAAAAATATATCCAAGGGTACCTAGAGAAATCATCAATGAAAGTGAGGATGTACTTGGCCCTTATGAAAGATGGTTTGGGAAAGGGTCCCGATACATCACTGTGGACTAACTCCAAAGGTTGTGAATCCCTCCAAGCTTTGCCTTTGTCAAATCTTGCTTCAGGATGCTTCCTAAGGGAGCACCCCTCACAAAGTCCTTTTGAGAATTGGACACGAGACAAGTTAATGACATGTCATATTTGCAAAGTTACTCAAGGTAGTGGTAGTTAATATGGACAAAATGCTTATGCCATAATTTGCAAACTCCATTTGAATGAGTCAGCAATGCTATTGGAGAATAATTAGGTGTAAAATGTGAGGTGTATAACCTTGCTTGGTGATCTGCCCTACCCACTGCCACTATAGTATCACTATGTAACTCCCTGATAGCCACTGAATCTGGTGAAAACTCAACTCTCATGCCTCGACCAATGTGAGTGATTTGGTACACTGATAAGAGATTGGTTGAAAGAGAAGGAACACTTAGAACATTATTGAATGTTCTTCCTTCCATTTCAACTGACCCTCTCCCTGCAATAAAAACTGATGTGTCATCACCTAAACTAATTGAAGTCATGCTATAAGGCTCTAAAGTTGAAAACTCAACTAGGGAAGAGCCCATGTGGTGAGAAGCACCTGAGTCAATGATCCATGAAGATGTAGAAGTTACTGTAGCTACAAGAGCCTTGCCTTTTCTTTCTCCTTACCCTTGCCTTTTGCCTTAGTAGAATCTTGGGTAGATGAATTCTGCTTGATGGACTCAGGAACACCTATGTTGTGCTTCTCTAGAAGATGAGTTAGGTGATCTATTTGTTTCTTCATGAATTTGTGTTCATCATGTCCTATATTTTTAAAATAGGCACACTTAACCTTCTCTTTCTTAGGTTTACCATTGGAAGAGGAAGACTCAGTGTTGTTTTTGGTAGGATTGTTGTTTTCTTTCTTCTTCTCCTGGTCCTTGTTATTTTTCTTCTTCTCCTTTGTTGAAGTCTTATCCTTACCATTTCTAGCTATCAAAGCTTGGGGTTGAGTAAACTTCATTGTACCCATTTGAATTATCTTATCTTGCTCCCTAGTCAAGTCAATAATGAATGAATCCAAAGAAAGCATTTTCCATGTAGTGCCAAGGGCACTTTTTGTGGCATGGAAAGTGGAGACAAAGACTAAATAGCTTGGACCTAACTTTGCGAGAATAGAAAGGATGAGTTGATCATCTTTCTTATCTATCTCACATTCTTTTAATTGAAATCTAAGGGCCTTAAACATAGTGAAGAAGTCCTATAGGGTGTCAAAGTTGCTAGGACTTAGACTTATGAGTTCATTTTCGAGCTCATGACCTCTCATCTCATCAAGCTTCCCAAATAAAAGTTTTAAGTTGTCCCATATGTCTTTTAGAGTCTTGGAGGTTTCTAAATAGAAGATAAGTTCTATAGACATGGACAAGATTAGTAATCCATAGGCTTCATCACTACGGTTGTACCACTTGACCTTTTCAGCATTAGTATTGGGTTCTACTTCAGTACCCATGGTGATCCTATACAACCCTTTGATTCTAAGAATGATTGAAATTTTAACATTTCATTCATGATATTTGAAGGGTGTTAGGGGTTTAAGTTGAAAATAATCCATTTTAAGCTAAATTTAGGTGAAGTTGTGTTGATTGCAAGTTGTGAAATTATGCAGAAAGGAGAATGAAAGCAAAAATTGCAAGTGCTGAAAAGCAATCACACCCCCTCAAAATGTTGAGCCCCCATAAAATATTCAAGTGCATGCTCAAAAGACATTGGGCTCAGCTGAGAATGTGTCTTAGAGCAATCAGTGCAAGACTTTTAAGCAAATAGGACATCAAACTCAATCGAAAATGCATCCTGAGAGACCCAAATTTTAGGCACTTTATAAACTAGTGCATTTTTAACAAATAACAAGCCTACTCTATGGAGAATTGAAATACAAAAACTTTTTAAAAAAATGGTACCTAAATTTGAGCTACTATTGTCAAGATATTAAAGATTCAATTTTCTCGTAAACTAGTGTTTTTGCAAAAAAAAAGCACTAAAACATTAAAAAATACCTTTTTTGAGAGAGAAAGTAGCCTTCCAACCACTCATTGATTCATCATGGAGTGAAGAATCTAGAGGAGGTCTTTGTGAGGGGGAATTGGCCTCTTACCAACCTGGGCCTCACCCTTCATCTTCGATAGGTGAAGATACAAGTTTAAATCTAAACCCCAAAATTATCAAATTGTCTAAAAAACTTAATATTCAGTCAAATTGACAGATTTTTTTTTAACAAGTCAATTTTAACTAAAAATAATAAAGAGACAAAATTAAATGGAAGGCAAAGTATATAATGGCCCACATGGGATGCCAAGCAAGGAAGGGGCGCCATTTTCAAAAAAAAATAGCAGGTGCAGAATTCTCTCACCAAAAAAGGGCGCACTTCTAATTTATTAACAACAAAAAAATGGCAGAAAGTGGCGCCTTAGTTTATCTTGTAGTTGTTGTATTAGGATCTTGCTTCAGACATGCATCCAATGCAAAAAACACGTAGAAGCTAAGATAAAGTTAATGCGGGAAAGAAAAATGCCAAGCTGCTGGAAAAGGATGCCAGGGTGTTGGAAATGGACACCAAGTTGCTGGAAAAGGATGATAAGCTACTGAAAATGGATGCCAAGCTATTGGAAAAGGACACCAAGTTGCTGGAAATGGATGCCAAGATACTAGAAGTGGATGCCAAGCTACTAGAAGTGGATGCCAAGCTACTGGAAAAGGACGCCAAGCTGCTGAAAATGGATACCACGTTGCTGGAAAAGGATGCCAAGCTACTAATATTTCCACAAATTGCCTTGCTGAAGCCAAAACAGATCTATACAAGATGTCTTGGCAAGTTTTAACTTAGAATTAATTTTTTTTAACAAGTTTTCGTATGGATTTGCATGAGTTTTCAAGAAAATCTACCAAAACTCTCAAATGTAACAGAGTTGAACAAAAATATACTAAGGAAAGTAAGAATTTTGGAATAAACTAATAGCATAACCAAACACATGATTACTAGAGTAGCTCTGATACCATATCAGAGTTATTTCCAGAATCCGGATAATGTGAATGCAATGGAGACGTGATCACATGAGATGAAGCTAGTGCACATCACATAGATGCTAGAGCAATTTGAAATTATACAAGAAGATAAATTGCACAATACAAATAGGAGAAAACCCAATATCTGATTAACATGAGATGGCCAAAGTGAAGAATACATATAGGAGAGCACATAAGTAACTCCTCCACAAAAGGTGGTCAAGGCACCCCAAGAATAGACTGTAACTCCTCCATGAAAGGCGGTGACAAGGTGCTAAGAATAGAGAAGTAACTCCCATCAAGGGAGTTACTTATGACATTCATATGACACTTATGACACACATCTCCACATAAGCTAGCCTATCCCACATATGTAGGAAAACTCCATGTATGCAAAAATATAATTTCCCTAATTAAATAATAAGGAAAAATAAAAACCTACACTAATAGAATCAACATTATCATTATGAGAAGTTCATGGAGTATGTGAATCCCACATAAGTGGGGTCATCCTATCTTAAAAGATCATATGTATCAAGTATTATTGGCCAATTCTAGATGTAGATGCAATTGCATATGTTAAAAGTGCAATAAACATCAATGACATGCTAATTTGATCCATGCCCTAACCAAAAAACTCAAACCAATGTTTATTCCATCATTGTTTTCAACATTTGGACTCAATCTCATTAGGAAAAAGACCCCACCTCATTTGATGGCAATAAACACATCCTTATCGCTACCAAATATTTCACTAAGTGGGTTCAAGCTATACCCCTCACTTACATGATTGGAAAACAAATTTCCAAATTTAATTTTAACTCTCATCTGGTGCTATGGTATCCCATCTGACATTATATCTGATAATGGTAGATCATTTAAAAATAAGGATGTAAAATCACTATGTGTTGAGTATAAAATTACTGAGCATTTTTATATGACATATTACCCATAAGGTAACAACCAAGAAGAAGCATCTAAAAAAACCATTATCAACATCCTTGAAAATATTTTCAATGATGTTAACCATGATTGACACTTCTAAATATTTTGTGCCCTTTGAGCATACCACACCAATTAACATACCCCAATAGGAACCACTCCATATTCCCTAATTTATGGTACTAAATCCATTATTCCCATTGAGGTTGATAACTTCTTTGTGAATATTTTTGAAGTATGTCCTGGATGATGAAGCTTATCGAGTAGTTCACCTATAAGAGCTGGAGTTACTTGATAAAAAATTCATGGATGAAGTCAATAACATACAAGCATACCAAAATAGACATCATCACTATTATATTTGATGAATAAAACACAAATAATATGAGCTTAGTGATCTCGTACTCAAAGAAAACTAATAGAATACCATGATTGAGAAGAAGCACAAAGGTAAGTTCAAACCAAAATGGATAAGTCCATACATCATTGTTATAAACTATGGCTTCAGAGCATATAGGATTGCTACAACAAATAGGGATAAACTTGATTATTCGATGAACATTATACACCTCAAGTGTCACTTCACTTGAGGGACTTGAAGTATTATCTATGAGGCCCATTTATATTATATCATATAATGATTTTCTTTGTGCCATACCCTATACCATTCTACCATACCTTTAATATCAACTAAATTTGTTCTAACCCTCCCAACCCATCCCTTTGACCTTGGTTTTGTTCAATTGGTTCCACGGATACTTTCAACAAGAAGATTTAGATCAAGCTTCCACTATTGTTTCAACATTATAGATAGAATCCATATTTTAGAGTTATATGATAGTGGTTTTGAAGTTACATCATTCATTCCTTATTTTGTTCCATTCAATTAATAATGATTATAACTACCTTTGGGTAAATCAATGTACCACCAACATGATACTAATTATAACCACCTTTGGGAAAATTAGCATACCACCATTGTGATACTAATTATAATCACCTATGGGAAAATTAGTATCATTAACTTATGTAATTATTTCCTAATTATAACCTCTTATATGAAAATTAGGAACAACACATTTATCATGATTTGAATTACCACCTTATCATTCCTATGTTGTACTATGCAATTTGCCTACCTTGCCTAGTTTATGAATTTGTTGCTACCTATTCATATTCCTCTGATGTAAAGGTAGAATTATAATTACTTGAGGTCCCATCCTAGGAATATGTAGGTAATGTTTGATTTATGTTAATGTTAGATCAGTCACCCTTTGACATACTCTTTCCATTTTTTGAGCAGTTTAAGTTTGAATGCTCTCGCCCTTTTGTGAGTTGAGACATTTAGTATCTTGTCATTCTTGATCGAGTTAAAATACTTCAAAACTTTTTTAAAAATTTGAAAATAGATCTATAAAACTAGATATTTACCACTTCTTTACCTTAAGGATTTTGGGAACCATAGATATTTCACAAGAAACCACTTGTCATGTAGTTTCCCCATCCTTACTAACCTAACATTCCATGCACTTTCCATTTTATGAGACCATTCCCATATTCCTCCACCACATAAATCATATTTCCTTTCTCATCATTTTTCTTTTACCCCATTTCCTGGGAGAACTACATTTGGAGTGAATTTTATGTTGGATCTTGCATCCATGGAACCATGTAGACAACATCCACTTGCTTAGTGCATCTAGAGTTAGCTTGGCCACCCATTCCTTTTCTTATATTCATCTATTTTTTTTGTTTACTTTATTATCTCTTATAATCTAGGGACAATATTTGTCATCTTATTTATGTCACGTTGTTTGTACTAATATTATGATTAACCATTGTTTGTGTTTCTTTTAGTTTATTCTCATAGTTTGCTTTTTCTTTGGAATTATGTTTGTTTTCTTGTTTGTTTTCTTTATTTTTGTGCCTTGATTAAATCTATGTGCATTATTCTTGAATCCATCCATATTCCTGCATCAACATTTTCATCATGGTTTTTATCATTAGTGTATTATTTCTAATGGTTTGTTGGATCACATGTTAGTCTTACGAATATTTTGGTTAAGTTATCATGGTGTTCTATCATGATGCATACCATCATGTGCTACATCAAAAATCATTTCAAGAAGTCTTACAAGTAATTCAACCATGATATATCTCCTTGGCACCTAGAAAAATATTGATCTATCCAAATTATATCACATATAGAGTAATTAAATCATGAAATGATTTTAATCCTTGCTAGTTAGGATGTGCATCTCCATACTAGTAGGTTGCCTAAATCCATATTTCTCTTGTGTACTAATTTTTCATCATCATAGTATCCAATTATTTTCATTGCCTCTAGGCAAATAATTGTGTCTCATCCTACTTGTACTACTAATGATTCTAAACACCTCTTTGGTAAATCATTGTGTATCATCCCACTCATAGAGTCAATGATTATAATTGCGTATGGGAAAATCACTGTGTTTCAATCTTATTGAGAAGTTTTTTCATTGATGTTAAGCTTGATGTCATTTGATTTCAAGGTTTATGTCATTGATTTCAAGGTGAATATGATGAAGATACATGGTTAATGGTCTATGAGACATGAGCTTATGTGCTTGATGTGATAAGGAAGCCATATGACAAGAGATAATTTGAAGGAAACATAATGTATTTTTTTTAATAATTTGAAGTTAACCTAATGATTATTCTATGTTTGATGTCAATATTCATGTCAAGTGAGCATTAAAGCATGTTTGAATACTAGTTCTTGAGTCCAAGGTGTCTTGAGAAGCCTAGTCATAATAAGAATAGTCATATCATGAGAATGTGGATGATGAGCATGAAGAAGTATATTAATAGGTATAAAATTGTTTAAGGAGCATGTAAGGAATGTGAGAAAGGTGTAGAAGCATCAAAAAGTGTTTCAAGATTATTTTCCAATATTAAAATAATTGAGAAGCCTAGTCATGACACTAGTCACAGCATGAAGAGTCCTAGTGAGGAAGTTTGATTATGGTGGCTTAGTGAGATGGATACAAAAAGGAATAAGATGATGTATAATGTTGTTATAAAATTAATATGAGGCTTTGGATCACTTAGGAGAGTTTCAAGGTGAGCCTATAGGGGTATGAGTCTAAGTCCCAATCTACATCTAAACTAGTTCTAGACCTTGCTTGACCTAATGAGAAGTCATGAGGTGTTGTCAAGACCCATGAAGGATGTAAAGTAGTGTTTGAGAATGAGATATGTTGTTTTATTTTGACAACGATGTGGATAATGCATATAAATAATATTGAAGGTTAGCTTTTAGGCCTAATATGGGTTATAGGTCAAGATCTACGAGAGCAAAGACAGAGAGTGTGTGGCTTAATGAGGGGTCATGATCAAATTTCAATATGTGTGATCTCGTAAGATAATTTACATAGGTATTATATGTTATTTAAATCATGTTAACAAGGTTTTAGGTCATGGTTTTTAAGACAAGGCATGAAAAGTGGTTTTGAGGGCTCTCATGTGTACAAAATGAAGGGTTCTCAACCCGAGAAGGACTTTTAGGTTTTCATTGGCATGTGTAACCTCTATATGGGAACTTGAGATATTTAGGAGAGATGGGGAAGGGTCATAGCTAAGATATATAGGAATTATTTTTGTAAATGAAGGCCAGTCCTTTATAATCAATCATTAACACCAAAAATAGTTTTAACCCTCTCTAAAATCCTAACAATGACCTGATGTGAAAGATATTGTTCTAAAGTGATTATAATGGATTGATATGGATATTTAAGTTTTTTTAGGCTGTATTAAACTCTCCTAGGCATCTCTAGGTGTGATTGGTTTGTCAATTGAGTGAGTAGAACCTACAAGAAAAGCCTTGTTTCTTAGAGATTTGTTGTAGCAATCAGATTTGACCAAGTTAAAGTTGATAAATAGATGGAAGACAAATTTTGAGACATGTAGTTTATGTCCATGGTGGTTTATAGATATTTTATATCCCTTATGGGTGATAAATTGATCATCCAAGCTGACTAGTCGCTAACAGACCTAATGGTGAAAATAATGATAAACTTAAGCAACAATGAGAAGATGTTTAAGGATATGTTATCATAGATTAGGGATGAATCCAAGTGAATGAAGAAATTTTTCAATACTTTTAATACATGTTAATTTTGGATATAATTTTTAGAGGTTAGTAAAAATGATGAAAATGTTGCTCATAAGTTGACCTATCTAGCTCAGATGAGACAATGAGGTACAAGATCATGAGATTGGTCTATAAGACCAATATTACCATTTGAACATATTGTCCCTATATATAATAATGGTATAATGATCTCATAATATCATCCATATGTATCAATATTCATTGAAAGTGTCTACATAGATGTTTAAGGTCATTATCACCATGATTATGCTTGAAGGTAAATTGGTAGTTTTGGGTAAGCATGTTGAAATGATAAGTTTGAGGCTATATGCCTTGAGTTGATGTATATGATGCACATGATGTTGTTGTTTTGGACTTGAATTACCTATCCATTATTTTAATAATCTTGTAAGTTAGTGTAAGAGGTTGAGACATTGAAGCCAAAATGGCTTGTTTAGTTAAGTGAGGTCTAAGAGAGAGAAGGTCAACAAATTGGCCTGCAAGTATAATAATTGCCATTGGAGAATATGATAATTTTATTGGAGGTTGTTTTTAATATTTTATAAGATTATTTTAATGAATTTTAATTCATTTATTTCATTATTTAAAGTTTTATAAATTTAAATTAACTGTGTTTTGAGGCTAGTTAGTAGTTTAGAGTGGGTTATTTGTAGATAAGGGTTTGAGTCATTTTGCCTTGAATTGTGAAGTATAAATAATATTATGATGAACATGAGGTCATTTATATTTTTTATATTTAATTTTTTGACATTTTTTTTGAAAAATTGTGCTTATGCTTTAGTTGTTCAAGATAGACTTTCTGGGTATGCACAAGCTTAATTATGAATGGTACAAATAGTGTGCTTCAAGTGGTGATTGGACTTGAAAGATGGTATTGATCCTATATGAGATTATTAGAGGTATATTTTTTTGTTTTTTGATATTTTCCTACCATTTTTGTATTTTTAAAGTGTTCTAAGAAATGCAAAGTATAATGTGTACTAAAGTAGACATAAAGGAATTAGGTCTCCATGAGACCTAAAAATGAGATGAGGCCTAATTAAGGTATGTTATACCTAAAGGGACTCAAATAAATTTTTATTCATGTTTATGAGATGTCCTAAGATATATTACATGTCTAAACTAAGAGGTTAAGGGTGTTTGTCCAACCAACAAGGATATGAACAAGAGACTTGTATAAATACAAGGTTATTTTAAGCCTATTTGAGAGTGTAGAGAGTAAGTGAAGAAAATAATATAATGCAAAGAAAATAAGGTCCTGTAAATAATAAAAGGAGTGTAAGGTATCTATGATTAATATTTCATAGAGGTTAGGTATATGATGTTTAAGGTCATATGACCTAATCAAGTTAAGAAGAGGACTATTGGAACTAAGAATCCTGAAAGATAGTTTGAGAGGGCCAAGAGTGTGAACATATGAAGAGGAGATAATCATATTGTTGACCTAGTGGATTACACCCTTGGGTAGGAGGTTGAGCTCTTGCCTATCCACACACAACATGGAAAATCCCCTCTCACCCATGGGACCAGTGAAGCTAGAGGGGAGAGTCTCTAGATGAGGGCTAGCTCCCTCTGATGTATCTTTTAGGCCCTGGTTTCTCCTACTGCTAACAAAAAAATGTAAAAAAGGGGGGGAATTAAAAGAGAGAGAGAGATAAAAATAGAACCTAAGCCTAGAAATGAAAAGGTGATACACCAGAAAAATGTGATCCACTCAGTCCTGAACATGCACTTTCCACTGAGAACCAGCTCCCATACACTTCATTTGTCATGAGAAAACCTTCTACATCAGTGGGTCAGGGGTCCATGGAGATACAGGGAGGAAATAACTACTAGAGGCATTCTAAGACACACTGTACTATCCTATCCACTTCACCTATACTCCTCTAGGGACTCTTTTGATAGACCTGTAAAAGGAAACTCAAAAAAATGCACTAGACATGCTGAAATCATTCTGCAAAAGCATTAATAAAATGACTTAACATAGAATCAAGGCATAGACACATAATAAAGATGCAAAACTTAGAATGGAGGTAAAAATGCTAAGTTTAAATTCAAGGTAAAATTTTAGGAGCTTTGCCTTACAAGCTTCGAGAGATTTTTGGGTAGAATTTTGCCTTAAGGCAGAAAGTTGATCTTTCTCAAATGAGAAATTTTACAATATATAGAAAGAGGAAGAGAAACTTGGCATTTCTTAGGGAAGATTTTGGTGTTCTTTTCTCTAGTGGCCCATGTGCATTCTGAACCTTGGAAAGAAGAAGCCATTTGATTGTCAGCTCCTGCTTTGACTTTGGTGTCCCAAATTAATGTAAAACATGGCCACACCTCTTTTTTGTAAACAAACTGCTCTTTTCTAGGCATTTACATGGCTTGTCTACTATTTGTGCCATTTGGTGACCACCTGGAAAATGCTATTCCAACTATAGGAATAAATCCCTGAGTTGACATCTCCTCTTGCCACTTGGATGCTTTGTCTTTTTATACATCTTGTTTTCTTCCTGATCTTGTCTCATTTTGCTCTTTCAGCCCCCAGGGGTGATCTTCTGGTAGGTCACTACATTCCTTTAGCTCTTTATTTTGAGAGTGCATCTGCTTGTGACACGTGTCGTAGTCTGCTACTTAGACACTTAGAAGACACTTTGAAACATGGTCGCTAACATGTGATGACTTCCATCAAGCTGATAATGGGATGTGGAAGCATCCGCTCACCTTTGAGGGTTCCTTGAGAGTTAGGTGGAAGTTGACATGTGGCCACTTCCACTTACTCTTTCCCTTTGATGATTCTTCTACTGTGAAAATTGATGTTTACATGCCTGTCATTGCTTGAAAACCCCAATAGCTAGTTTGCATGCTTAATTTTGATGGTTTTTGGGACATCACCGTCCTTGGCAAATTCCATCAAGTCTTTTCCTTTGGGCTTTTCCTATAGACAAAAAGTATGCAAGAATTTTCTCAACCTTTGTTCCTTCGTTTCTGGCTCTTTCTTTCGGCCCCTTTCTATGGCTTCTATACTTTGAGCCCTTTGGCTTTCCTACTTTGCCCTTTTCATTTTGGCCGAGAGTCCCCCACAAGGGAACCTACCCTTTGGGGGCCTTTGGCTCTTTGGCGGGTTCCTCTGAGTTTCTATGGACTTTTTGTCCACATACATTTTCCCGTGGACTTTTTGTCCATGGACATTTTCCCACATACTTTTTGTTTGCGGACATTTTACCACAGACTTTTTGTTTGCAGATAGTTTGCTTCGGGCTTTTTTCCTATGGACAAAAAGTTTGTGGGAATTGGCCACTTTGAATTGGCCTAGATCCTTTGCTTTGAATGGTGGCCTTCCCCTGAGTTCCTTTGGGCCTTTTGTCTAAAGGAAATCCTTCAAACAAAAAGTCTAAATAAATTCAGAGCCTTGAGTCTTTTTCATGTTCTTTAAAACCTTTGACTACCTTTAAAACTCTCTCTACCCTCTACAAGGGATTTTGGACCTTGAACTGCCCTCCAAAAGGGATTTTGGACCTTTGGCTATAAGACGCCTCATTGAACCAACCCATTGAACCACTCATTGAACTGGTTTAACAGTTCAACGCTGCGCGCTGAGATGATTGAACCAAGCGCTGAATCAAATGTTTGAACCAATCAATAAAATTAAGGCATTGAAACAATGAATTTGAACCAAGCATAGAACTAAGCTAATGAACTAGCCACTTGAACTTAAATGTTGTACCAAGTGCTGATTGATCCAATGAATGAACTAGTGTGTGCTTGAACTAAGGCATTAAACCTTTAAACATTAAACTCACTAATTGCACTCAGGCTGATTGAACCAAGCATTGAAATAGTTCATGAACCAAGTCCGATGAACTTGTGCAACCTAAAATTGACTAGCTCTGAATAGCAAGGGAAGAAGGGGACCAATTTTTGGCCTGTTGGGAAAAAATGGTCAACAAATTGGTGACTCCCAGAGGAAGCATGTCTGCTATGCTTAAAGACTAGTTGCCTTGTATTCCATTAGGCACAGAGTCAGATGTAGCTTGAACAAAGATCAATAATAACCCAAAAAGATCTAAGAATCAAACATGAAGCTTTTTACCCTAGACATAAGGGAAAGCACACACAAGGCTAAAAAACACTACCTGTGCAAATTGCACTTAGGAAAAACAAGAAAAGAAACTGAAAGCAAACTATTATATACAACTAACCAGGTACATCTGCTTCCCTCTTGGATCAAAAGGAAAACTTCTCAAGTTCCCTTCTTGGCAAGAAGACTTATGGTGGCAGACAAGTGGCTGAATGAAAAGGAGATTTGGTGACCTGCCCCTCTTGCATGTCACCTGGATTGGCCTACATCTAAGTGGATCAAATTCAAACATGCTTCTAACATATATATACTCTACTTATCCTTAGAAGCTCATTGAATGCTGGTCCCTTATACTGGTGCTTTTCACCAAGAAATCAATGGCTGCTGGTTCATCACCATAAGTCCTTTGTTATGTATAGCTCCCCTATAGTGCATCATGGTCTGACCCATTTCCTTCTGCTTCATTGAATATCTTGTCAGACTCATCCTCTACTCCCTTTTAGCCTTCTTGAAGAAGGGTGACTATGATGATGTCTAAAATAGAATCAAAAATTGATTGTTCATCCCACAGAACATCACCTCTTTGTTTGAAAATTTCTTCTTCAAGGATTTCCTCAAGGGAGACCAGCTTCTCCTTTTCCTCCTCAAAGGTCAGGATCTCTAGATGTTCAAAGATATCCTCCTGATCCTTCTCTAACTTAGGCTCCTTAGCGTAGTCATCCTCCTCATCAAAGCAACATGGAAGTTCATAAAACAAAGGAAGAGTGAGCTCACCATGTTTATGTTCCTCCTCATATTGCTAGAACATCTACATGTGTGCATGCCCTGCATCTTCTCTATTGCTAATGAGGTCTTCACAAGGAGCATTGATGATGATTTCTTCTTCATTATCACTCATGATAGTCTCCTAAAGAACTGTTGATTGGATCTTGTCTTCCTCACTCACCTCCTGTAGAACAAGTTCCTCCTTGAGAAGGGTTAAAGTGGGAAGCTGATGATTGAACTCATGTAGAAGAAGAGGTAGTCTTTGAGCTAGAATCGAATGATTCTCCTCCTTCCACTTGGTCAACACTTCATCTATATTAGGTGTGGCCTGATGGCTCTCTTAGAAGTGTGTAGATGGGGTGTGTTCAGACATAGAATGTGCCATTGGGTTTGAACTATCCATCATATGTTGGCTATGGAATCTCTCTCTAGATTCCAACTTTGTAATTATTTTGGCCATATCTTCCTAGAAGTGCCTTTCCTGGAGGTCATCAACATCATCATAAGTAGGGGCAGCCTCATCTTCTTCAAGGTTTTGAAAAAAACCTTTCTTTTCCTCCTCCCTACCCCATGATTCTACTATTTTTCCCCAGTTTAGGATCTCAGAATTGGAATTTTGCTCTTGTGAACAGGCATCAACTTTGTTTTCTCCAAGGTCCTGGGGCTCCTCCACAAGGTCTAAAAGTTTTCTCTCTTTCACAAAGTAGCCTCATCTTAGCCTCTAATTCTTCAATTTGCTTGGCTAGATTATCTTGAAAGAGTCTTTCTTAGATGTCACTAGCATCATCCTCTTCAAGGCTCTGGGCTATTTCCTAGCATTCCTTCCTCTAACTTAGAATCTACACATCATGTTGAAGGACTTAGGGAGGTTGAAGAACACTAGGAAGAGACTGTTGATGCACCGAAAGAGTCTCTAGAAGAGGGATGTGCTGGCTCACGGTATTTTCCTTAATGGAAGATTCACAATATAAGGAATTAAGAAGATTGACATCCATGGGGGGTTGCTCTAATGCACTTTGATGTTGGAAAGCTAGGCACATAGGATTGAGAGTAGATGCATCATATGAGTTGGAGTGAGCAAGTGTTATCTGATAAAAAGGATTTGGTGCACAAGAGGGGGCTTTCTTCAGAATAGGAGAGGGCACATAAGGCTGACTACCTTGAATAAATGGATTTCTCCATTTTGCTACCTCTTCCTCCATAGGTTGCAAGGCCTGAGCTTGCCTAAACAAACACTCCTCTCTATACATCAGCTCTTTTTGATATTTGTATCACTCCTCTAGTCTGTCAATATCTAGGGCCACTTCCCTTATCATTGTAGGGAAACTAGGAGAGCTGCTTGAGGGGATTACATAAATATCTGGAGCTTGATCGAAGTCATATGAAGGAATACAAGACCCATGATTTAGTGAAAAGGAATTATACATACAAAAATAAGATTTTTGATGGCACCAGGTTGCTTAACCAGCTGAATCAACTTAGAGTCACCATTGGTGTTAATGCAAAAGCCTCTAAAGGCTGGTTAGTTGAAGAACACACCAAAAATTCTTTAACTCTTTAGACACAACTTGTCCTAGTTGGTCCCACCAGGTGTGCCAGAACTATTGACACAGTGGATTGCACCCTTGGGTAGAAGGCTAAGCTCTTGCTTGCCCACACACAACATGGAAACTCTCCTCTCACCTATGGGACTGGCGAAGCAAGAGGGGAGAGTCTCTAGATGAGGGCTAGCTCCCTCTGATGTATCTTTTAGGCCCTAGTTTCTCCTAATGCTAATAAACAAATTTAAAAAAGGGTAGGGGAATGAAAAGAGAGAGAGAGATGCTGAAAATAGAACCTAAGCCTAGAAATGAAAAGGTGATACACTAGAAAAGTGTGATCCACTTAGGCCTAAACATACACTTTCCATCGAGAACTAGATCCCATACACTTCATCTAACATGAGAAAACCTTCTGCATCAGTGGGCCAGGGGTCCATGGAGATACAGGGAGGAAATAACTACTAGAGGCATTTTGAGACACACTGCAGCAGCCTATCCACTTCACCTATACTCCTCTAGGGACACTTCTGATAGACCTATAAAAGGAAACTCAAAAAGATGCACCAAACATACTGAAATCATTTTGGAAAAGCATTAAGAAAATGAATTAACATAGAATCAAGGCATAAACACATACTAAAGATGCAATACTTAGAATGGAGGTAAAAATGCTAAGTTTTGATTCAAGGTAAAATTTTGGCAGCTCTGCCTTACAAGCCTTGACAGATTTTTGGGCAGAGTTTTGCCTTAAGGTTGAAAGTCAATCTTTCTCAAATGAGAAGTTTTACAATATATAGAAAGAGGAAGAGAAATTTGGCATTTCCTGGGGAAGATTTTGGCACTCTTTTCTCTAGTGGCCCATGTGTGTTCTAAACCTTGGGAAGAGGAAGCCATTTACTTTTTGGCTCCTACTTTGACTTTAGCATACCACATTAATGTAAAACATGGCCATGCCTCTTTTCTACAAACAAACTACTCTTTTCCAGGCATTTACGTGGCTTGTCTATTGTTTGTGCCATTTGGTGACCGCCTGGCAAATGCTATTCCAACTACAAGAATAAATCCCTGAGTTGACATATCCTCTTGCCACTTGGATGCTTTGTCTTTTTTTGCATCTTGTCTTCTTCCTAATCTTGTCTCATTTTTCTCTTTTAGCCCTCAGGGGTGATCTTTTGCTGGGTCACTACATTCCTTTGGCTCTTTCTTTCGAGAGTGCATCTGCTTGTGACATGTGTCATAGTCCATTGCTTAAACACTTAGAAGACACTTTGAAATGTGGTCACTGACACATGGTGGATTTCATCAAGCTGATAATGGGATGTGGTAGCATCCACTCACCTTTGAGGGTTCCTTGAGAGTCAGGTAGAAGTTGACATGTGGCCACTTTCGCTTACTCTTTCCCTTTGATGATTCTTCTGCTGTGAAAATTGAAATTTGTGCAACTGTCATCACTTGAAAACCCCAACGACTAGTTCACATGCTTAATTTTGATAGTTTTTGGGACATCATTGGCCTTGAAATTTTTTTTGAGTCTTTTCCTTTGGGCTTTTCTTGTGAAAAAAAAGTCTGCAAGAATTGTCTCGGCCTTTGTTCCTTCATTTCTAGCTCTTTCTTTCAGCCCCTTTCTGTGGCTTCTGTGCTTCAGGCCCTTTGAATTTCCTACTTTTCCCTTTTAATTTTGGATAAGAGTCCCTCACAAGGGCACCTACCCTTTGGGGGCCTTCAACTCTTTGGTGGGTTCCTCTGAGTTTCCATAGACTTTTTGTCCGCAGACATTTTCTTGCAGACTTTTTGTCCACAAATAGTTTACTTCAGGCTTTTTTCCCACAGATGAAAAGTCCATGGGAATTGGCCACTTTGAATTGGCCTAGATCCTTTGCTTTGAATGGTGGCCTTCTCCCAAATTCCTTCAAGCCTTTTGTTTGAATGAAATCCTTCAGACAAAATGTCTGAAGAAATTTGGAGCCTTGAGTCTTTTTTGCATTCTTTAAAACCTTCAGCTGCCTTTGAAAACTCTCTCTGCCCTCTGCAAGGGCTTTTGGACCTTCAGCTATGGGATGCCTCAATGAACCAACCCATTGAAACACTCGTTGAACTAGTTTAATGGTTTAATGCTGCGCATCGAGACAATTGAACCAAGCATTGAACTGAATGTTTGAACCAATCGATGAACTTAAGGCATTGAACCAATGCATGTGAACCAAGTGTAAAACTAAGCTGATGAACTAGCTACTTGAACTTAAATGTTAAACCAAGTGCTGATTGAATAAATGAATGAACCAATGTGTGCTTGAACTAAGGCGTTAAACCTTTAAATGTTAAACTCATTGATTGCACTTAGGCTTATTGAACCGAGCATTGAACCAGTTCATGAACCAAGGCTGATGAATTCATGCAACCTAAAATTGACTGGCTCTAAATAGCAAGGGAATAAGGGGACCAATTTTTGGCCTATTGGGAAAATATGGTCAACACATATATTTTATAAAAAAAACTATTTATAAAGGTGATCAAAGGTTTTAAGTTATTGAGTTGGTGCTGAGTCATCTAGGGGGTCAGTGCCTCCTTACAAGTTGGTGTTTGCTAAGACCTAACTGAGTTGGTGCTTAGCTAGTTAAGGTTGGTGATCCATGTAGAGTTAGTGCTTCACCAAATTTTATGTTTGTATTATGGGACTATATTCCATTTTTAGATATCAATGTGTTATATGCCCCTTGAGATTTTCCCATATATGTGATGTGTTATTATGTTTTATTCTTATGTGGATAGGTGTTTATGCATACTAGATCTATATGCTTGTTTAAATGGTCTATGATTGCTTAATTGAAATTGATAATAAAGTTTTTGAAGATTGATTCACCCCCCTTATCAATCATTTTTCTTCCAAAAATTGTTAATATATTTTGGTCCTTTGAAGTAGGTCTAAAATCCCAAAGGAGATCCTAGAAGAAAGGATGGCTAGTTAAAAAGCTCAAGGTGGTTTCTCTACTAGTAAGGCTACATTATTCAATGGATCTAATTTTTTATTTTGTAAAATTAGGAAGAATATATATTTTATGTATCAAGGTCATGGTATTTAGCAATCAGTTTTGGATGGCTATAGTACTTCTCCTATTTCACCAACTAATGCAATAGGTAAGAAGGCTAGTGAAAACAAATCCAAGGTAATGAATGCCATTATTTGTTGCTTATTAGAGGAAAATATTATGAAGGTTATGCAATATGTATAATACAAATAGATATGGGACAAATTGAACACTATATGTGAAAAATACAACAAGGTGAAGATGGCCAAGTTGTAGACCCACCAGAGATTGTTTGCAAATTTGAAGATGAAAGAAGATGAAACCAATACATCATTATTATTAAAGGTTTATGAAGTTATCAATGTCATCAGAGGATTATGATAAGTGAAAGAGTATAATTTTTTTCAAAATGTATTAAGATCACTAAATCCTAAGTTTGATTCTAAGGTATCTTTAGTAGAAGAGATGCAAGATTTGGACAAGCTAGAGATGGATGGGCTTTATGGCATATTAACTACCTATGAGATGATAATAAATTAAGTAAGACCTATAAAGAAGGAAACAAATTTTAAAGCTAAGGAAAATTCAAAATCCAAGAAGTTCAAAGATGAGGAATGTTCATATGTTGATGATGATCAACTCATAGCCATGTTTGCAAGAAATTGATGTTTGGATTTGGTAAGTAAAAGGGTAAGTTTCCTATAAAATGTTTCAAATGTGTTAAGATTGGTCACTTTTCATCCAAGTTTCCTAAGAAGAATAAAACTAAGCATGATAAAGAACATGATATAGATCATGAAGATGATAGGAAGGTTTATAAGCTTGATAAGAATAAGAAATATTTCAGGAAGTATGAAGGTAAGAAAGGGTCATTCAAAAACAAGAGAATTTTATATGCCAAAGAAGATAATAAATCATCTGGTATAAGTGAATCAATTACATTTGATAGTGATTATGGTAGTAATGAGCCTGAATGTGAAAGTAATGAAACCTTATTCATGGCCATAGAATTAGATAATGAGGATTGCTCAAATGTGAAAGGCCTTATGATTGATGGAGAATCAGATGAATAAGAAGATGAATTCAAACTTGAGGTAGAGTTGGTGAGTGACTTAGAGGAATTAAAGTTAAAAATAATAAATAATCACAAACTAAGATCATGAGTTAAGGACTATGAGGAGCATATTAGCTTATTTTAGGAGAGATTGAGTAACACTTCCAAGGAGTATGATGAGATCATCAATAAGATTGAAACATATATGGAGATAATCAATATAAACCTAAAGAGGAAGAATGCACCACATATGAAACTAAAGTAGAATCCCTAAAAACTAAGTTGGATCAAGTATGTAGCAAAGTGAATACCTTTGTGAAGTTTGAAAAGAGCACTGAGGTTATAGATGACATCTTGAGTAGTCAAAATTTTGCAAGTGATAAGATAGGTCTTGGTTTCAAAGAAGACCAAAAAAAGGAATCTCAAATCAAGGAGAAGGATATTGAAGACAATAAGGTCAACATGAAAATACCTATTAAATAACCTAATTCTATGAGGTATGTTAGTCCATTTAATGGATACTATTTTATATGAAATTAGTTTGGTCATATAGAAAGAGAGTGTATACGACACTATAAGAATGAGTACTCATGAGACTGTGGAAGGAGTCAAAGTTAAAATCAATCAAATGCTATGTATAAGTTTGTTTGATACATTTTTCATAATTTATGACACATTACAAGATTCTATCCTAATAGAGTTAGAAAATCATCAAGTCAAAATAGGAGGTTTAAATCCTCTAGAGTGCAAGAAATAAGTCAAATGAATGTATGGAAACCAAAGATAGTAAAGATGAGTCATGATCAGTATACAAGATCAATTTGACTATTTGATGTGATAGATCATACCTTAAATGTGAAATCAAGATAGGAATGTTTGTTATTATCTCACATTGATGATCAAATGGTTAATGAAGAAATAAATTCTATATTTCCAATCAAGCCTAAAAGGATACTCAAGGATGTTCAATCTTGTGAGAACATGGAGATATAGGAATATCATAATATTATGTTGTTTTAGTTCCTTATTGAAAGGGGTGACTCCATTATTATTCATGGAGGCATACTTAAGATATTAGAAGCTTGTTAGATGCTTGGGTTGAGGGGGAGCTATTCAGGTTGTTAACTGAGCTTGATCTATGTTAAGAAATGGTCTTGTAATATGAGTTCATGTGAAGGAGGTATACATGGAGTAAGGGGGAAAATGTTACCTTAATGTTTCATATTTTGTGTGGTGAACTTTTGTTGGAAATGTGTGATTTCAGATGATAATTTTGGAAGACCTTTCTCATTAATGTCAAAGGGGGAGAAAGTTCAAGAAGGGAGATGAGAGTGATTAGATTGAAGAGTGTTTTTACATCAATGACAAAGGGGGAGTTCATTTAGAAGTGTTATCATTGATGTTAAGGTTAATGTAATTTTATGTCATTGATGTCAAGGTGTATTTGGTGAGATGCATGGTGAATGTTATGTGAGATATGAGCTTGTGTGATTGATTTGACAAGGAATCCATATGAGAAGAGAGAATTTGAAGGCAACCTAATGAATTTTTATTGAGAGATAATTTGAAGGTAACCTAGGATTCTTCTATGGTTTGTTTCAAGGATCAGGTCAAGTGATTATTAAAGTATTTTTTAGTACTAGTTCTTAAGTACAAGGTGTCTTGAGAAGCTTAGTCATAACAAACATAGTCATATCTTGAGCATGTGCATCATTAGCATGAAGAGGTATGTGTATAGATATGAAATTATTTTTAGAGAATTTAAGGCATGTAATCAAGGTGTAGAAGCATCAAAGAGTGTTTCAAGATCAGTTTTCAAGCTTCAAATGCTTGAAAAGCCTAGACATGACACTAGTCATAGCATGAAGAGTCCTAGTGAGAAAGTTTGAGCATGGTGGCTTGGTGAGATGGATTAACAAAGTCATAAGAGGTTATATAAGGTTTATTTATCATTAATATGAGTCATTGTATCACTTAGGAAAGTTTTAAGGTGAGTCTATAGAGGTATGACCATAGGTCTAAATCTATAACTAGATTAGTTCTAGACCCTACCTAATATAATGAGATGTCATGAGGTTATTTCATGACCTATGAAGGATTTAAAGCAATTTTTTTTATCATGAGAGAGATTTATTTATTTTTATAATGAGGTTGATAATGCATATAAAGAATTTTGAAGGTCATATTTTGAGGCCTAATATGGTTTATAGGTCAAGATCTAAGAGAACAAAGAGAGAGTGTGTGAACTAATGAGGGGTCATGATCATATTTCAAGATGTGTGAGATAATATGAGATAGTAAAAAGGTATGATATGTTTTTTAAAGAATTTAAAAAAAAATTGAGGCCATGGTTTGCAATACAAGGCATGAAAAGTGGTTTTAAGGTCTCTCATGTTTATAAAATGAAGGGCTTTCAACCCAAAAAGGATTTTTAAGTTTTCATTAGCATATTTAACCTATACATGGGAGCCTAATATATTGAGTAGATATGGGGAAGGTTCCTAGATAATATTTCTAGGAATTAGTTTTATAAATGAGGGGAAGTCCTTTATGAATAATAGTTAACACCAAAAATAGTGTTAACCCTCTCTAAAACCCTAACAATGACCTGATGTGAAATATATTATTATAAAGTGATCATAATGGATTGGTATGGATATTTAAGTGATTTTAGGTTGTATTAAAATGTTTAAATCATCCCTATGAGTGATTGGTATGTCAAGTAAGTGAGTAGAAGTTATAAGAAAGGCCTTATTTCTTAGAGATCTATTGTAGTAGTTAGAGTTAACCAAGTCAAAATTGATAAATGGATGGAGGAAAAAGTTTTATAATTTTAATTTGTGTCCATGGTGGTTTTTTGATAGGTTATATCACTTAGGGATGATAAACTGATCATTCAAGCTAACCAGTTGCTAAAAAACCTACTAGTGAAAATAGTGAAAAACTCAAGCAATAGTGAAAATATGTTTAGAGATGTGTTATTAAGGATTAGGGATGAATAAAATTGAATGGATACATTTTAAAATAATTTTAATACATTTTAATGTTGTATATAATTTTTTTATTTTAGTATAAATGATTAAAATTTTGGGCATAAGTTGACCTGTCTAGTTTAGATGAGATAGTTAGGTACAAGATTATGAGATTGGTCTATAATACAAATATATCCATTTAACCATATTTTAATATATAATAATGGTATAATTATCTCATAATATTGTACATATGCATCAATATTCTCTGAAAGTGTCTACACAGGTGTTGAAGGTCATTATCACCTTGACTTTACTTGAAGGTAAACTAGCAATTCTAGGTAAGCAAGTTACATGATAAGTTTGAGGATATATGCCATGATTTGATTTATGTAATTCACATTATTTTGTTTTTTTAAATAAAATTACCTATAAATTATTTTAATAATCATGTAATTTAGTGTAAGAGGTTGAAACATTGAAGCCAAAATTGCTTGTATGGCTGAGTGAGGTTTAAGAGAGAGATGGTCAATAAATTGGTCTAAAATACCAATAATTGAAATTAAATATTATCATATTTTCATTTAAATTTGTTATGAGGATGTTTTATGATCATTTTAATTCATTATAAGTCATTTATTTTGTTATTTTAGGTGTAATAATTTCAAGTTTCCATGACTATGCTTTGAGTCTAGTTGGCAGTTCAGAGTGGGATATTTATAGAGAAGGGTTTTAGTTATTTTGACTTGAGTTGTGAAGTATAAATAATATGGTGATAATACTAAGGTCATGTATCATTTTTATATTTCATTTTTTCCAAGGTTTTTTTTAAAATTGTGTTTATGCTTTATTTGTTTAAGACATACTTTCTGGGTATGCACTACCCAATTGTGTACAATACAAATGGTGTGCTTTAAGTGGTGATTGGATTTGAAAGATATTATGGAGCCTAAATTATCTTATTAGAGGTATATTTTTTTATTTTATGATATGTTATTTCTATGTGTGTGGTTTTAAAGTGTTCTAGGAATGGCAAAGTATAATGTGTCCTAAAGTAGACCTAATGGAATTAGGTCTCCATGAGACCTAAAGATGAGATGAGGCCTAATTAAGGTATGTCAAACCTAAAGGGAATAAAATAAAATTTGATACATGTTTATGATATGTACTACGGTATATTTCATGGCTTACCTAATAGGGTAATGGTGTTTGGCCAACCAAGAAGGATATGAACAAGAAACATGTATAAATACAAGGCTATTTTAGGCCTATTTGAGAGTGTAAAGAGTAAGCGAATAGAATAATATATTATAGAGTATAATAATGAATTTTAAATGATTATATGAGTGTATGGGATCTATTATGAATATTTTATATAGGTTATGTGTATGAGGTTCAAGTTTATATGACCTAATCAAGTCAAGAAAAGGACTAGTTAAGCTAAGAAGCCTAAAAGATAGTTTGAGAGGGCCAAGAGTGTAAAGATATGAAGAGGAGATCATCATCTATTGTATGAGAAATAAGGGTTTATAAAAGTGATCAAAGGTTTCAATTGACTAATTTGGTTCTAACTCATCTAGGGTGTTTGTGTTTCCTTGAAATTTGGTGCTTGTTAAAGCCTAACTGAGTTGGTTCTTAGCTAGTTGGGGTTGATACTCCATGTGGAGTTGGTTCTTCACTAAATTTGGTTTTTGTCTTATATAATTATATTCCATTTTGATATAAAGTGTTTTTTATTCCCCTTAAGGTTTTTCCATATATGTGATATCTTTTTGTGTTTCATGTTTATGTGGATAGGTGTTTATGCATATTAGATCTATATGCTTATTTGAATGGTCTATGATTACTTAAGTGAAATCAGTAAGAATTTTTTTGAAGACAGATTCACCCCCCTCTCAATCATTTTTATTACAATAGAACTATCTAGTACTAATGACTATAATCACCTTTGAGAAAATCACTCTTTCTTTTACCCAATTGGGGCACATTTTTATTGTGATAATGCTTATAACCACCTCTGGCCAAACCATTATCTATATCCTCCCAAATGGGGCTTGTTTTTATCCTACCAATGATTATAACCATGTATGGGTAAATTATTATTTTCCCTTTGATGATTATAATTGCCTTTGGGAAAAGCATTATATTTTTTATCCCACCTATGTTGATGATTATAACCACGTATGGGAAAATCATCCTATTTGTCTGCTCAACTAGGGTTGATCCATATACTAATAATTATAATAGCCTATGGGAAAATCAATATTTCCACCCCATTTTACTTTTTTTTTCCCATTGTGTCCTTTCGAGGGATTGATCATCAACCATTTTTATTGATTGCTCCCTTGAGGGGCATCTACAATTCATCCATTGCAATTGAAGTATTAGGAATATAGGACATTTTAATTATTTGAAAATACATTATTATCCATATAGCTTGAAACACCTTCTCAAATAGGGATAAACTAGAAACACCTAAAATTAGCCATAACTAGCTTTTGACTGGACTATAGATTGATTCCTACCAACCATTGAAAATTAAGCCTAAGAATCACTGAACATCCTAAATTTACTTTTGCATCATTCATTAAAGCTCATAATAATATTAAGGCATCCCTAATTTAGGTATTCTATCATATGCAATAATAACCTCTCATAGATTCATGCCTAATCACTTTCTGGCATCATAATTGTCAATTTGGCTTATAGACCTATTAAGTGGGGCACTTGCATACTTAAATAAAATCTTGAAAGAGCTAAAAGACTAATAAAATTAATTAAAAAAATAAACAAGATTAAATACCTAGTTGAATTATCCATGTGAAATTAATTAATATTTTATAAAGGAAATTCCAAATATCCTAGCCTTTCATCATTGCCTTTATGAGTTGTCAATCTCTTTGAAAATATCTAATTTGATAGCCATAACTAGCAATTACAAATCATAATTACATGACAACTATTAACTCTACTAGAGTTAGTTTTAACTTGCTAAGGGTTAGTTTGAATCCATTCCAAGCCTAAACTCAACCTTGACTCACATTGGGTGAGAGTTAATTCCTAAGGCTATAAATATAGGTCCATACATCTTCATTTATAAGCTATTTTGGTGAAAAGTTATTATGCTCAATTATATTCAACAAGCTCTTTGATGTAGTGTTACAATGCCAAAATCTTAATCCAAGAAACATAAAAGCTAAGGTGCTAAGGAGAAAATGAGCCAAGGAACCTCCATTGTCAAATACTTCTTACTTCACAAGCTGAACAAGCCATTCAACAAAGCCATTTTTAGCTCCCAATGAAGGTAAAAGAGATATGTCTTTTATGTTTTTGTTGTGCTTTAATTTAGTTTTTTATACCTAATATCTCCTTAGTGTCTAGGCTAGAGGTGTTATGATCTTAGTGTGTTCATTTCATTTGTTTATGAGGCTAACACAAGACTAACCTCCCCTCTATGTAAAATCCCTATTTCATAAAGTTTAGTGGTTATTTTAAGTTAATCTTACATATGATTATAGAGAATCACCCTTGACTATAATTTAGACACAAAATTGGTTAAAATTAAGTGTATACACAAGGAAATTGATTGATTGGATTTTTATGACATGAAATAGGAGTAGGGAACATGATTTCATTTTATTTATTTAAAATTAGAGCATTCCTTTGAGCAAACAATGTAAAGGAGGCGGAAAGGAAAACATTTTATACTTTATTGGTAATATCATTATAGGAAAGGAAAATGCAATTTTTAATTTCATTTTTAAAGTCAAATAAATAAGGTATAGAAGATGCGATACTCCTTTCTATTTTTGGTACATCATTATCATATGAGAAAAAAATATTTGTGTTACTAGGTTTTTATTTTTGAGATGCAACATCATCATTTTTGTCATGCAATGTATTTTTGATTTTATTTATAAGTTGTAAAATTGTGAAGAGAGATGTAAAAATTATTTTTTACAATGTAGGAATATCATCAAACAATGCATTTCCAATGAGAGGTTCTTATGGATTTATATTTTGATTTTATTATTTTCAACCTACAAAGACAGGGGGAGAAGTAGTATATGCACGTGTATCATTAATATCTAGAGAAAGAGGGTTGATTTCACTATTTTAATTTAAATTATCTAAATAAGAAATAAGAGGTTCAACATTATAAATATTGTGTAAATAAGGCAAACATTCATAATTTATAACTTGAAAGTATAGAGGAAATACTTTCAACTATAGGTTCATGTGTTGAAGATGACAAATTACTCCTTTCAATATCATGAATTATAATTTCTTTCATGTTCATTGTATCATATTTTATTCTATGAAAAAAATAGTATACTTGATCTTTGTTCAAACAAATCATCATTAGATTATAAATCATGTGATGTAGTAGGATTTAGAGAGTTAGGTTCCTCATAAAAATAATTAGAATCATAATCATAATCATAAGGGGAATTTGAAATCATACTATGAGATTCAACATATTCATTAAGACTTACACTTTCATTATTTGTCTTTTTATAATTACAAGGAGGTGATATAAAATAATATTTCTCATAAATTTTTTGTTTATCCATAAGATAATCATAAGGAATGTATTGTCATCAGGTAGATTAAACACAAGATCTAAAGGATAGGGTTTCATAAGTGTAGTTACGATTACAAAATGGGTTAGTTCATTGTTAACTAATAAAAAAATGAAAAATATGACACCTCAAGCATAATCCCTCAATTTAATTTGAGTAATCAATGCAATAAATATTTATAAAATAGTTTGCATTAATGAGGCATGGATTACAAATTCTTATATTTATTTGATATTTTGAAAATGCTTGACAACTTTCATGATTATGACATTACGATGTCATGATTATATATATTTGTTGAAAAATAATTAAATTAATGAATTAATAAAATATGAAATTACAAAAAACTATGGAATTTACCATTAGAGTAAGATTAGGTTAATTAAGCTAAGTTAATTAGCTTAATGCAAAGTGATGTGACTTTTGAAAGTTGAAGAATTATTCTACCAAATTAATCCAAAATGTCTCTTAAATAATTGTAATTTGATTTGGGATAAATTAGCTAAAATTGGTGATTATATATGGTGCATTTACCCAATTAGGGATCACCTAATACATTTTAGAATACACATGTCAAGCATGTGGGCAAATTTGGATGTCTTGGTGATTTGTGTATTATTACAAGAAATTTATAATGATTATAATTTTGACCTAAAAAAGATGAGAATTTAGTGTTTATGTTTTGATATTTTTGAAAGGTCATTTTGAGACACTTTATGAACCAATTTTTTTCAAATAATGAAAAAGTCATTAAAATGATTGAAGAATGATGTGTTCACATTTTGATAATTCTTGTTTAATTTATTGAAAATGAGTTCACAATAGTACCCTAAATGATGTTGGGGATGCCCAAGATGCCCCCTCAAGGGAGTGATCAAAAAATAATTTTTGATTGATTGGCCATTGAAAATAAGAAAATCAATAAAAATAATGAAACTAACCTAGGGATGAGATGAATCTAGGTGAGCTAATGCTTACACACTTTGATATTTAATGATGGTAGAGTAGAAAATTGACTTTACCTAACAAGGGGGGAATTGGGAGGGATGCATCCCAAGATAAGTGACATACTTTAAATTTCACATGGGCTTAAGGAATTACCTATCCCAAAATAAGTTGCACACTTTGATTTTATCCAAATATGGTAAAAAATACGAGCTTGAAATTAGAAGAAAGATTGAATGATTGAATTCCCCCAAAGAGGGCATAATTAATTAACTAATGATTTTCCCTAGTAAGGATGATTTAATCCTTGATTAAATTATTTACCCCAATAGGGATTATTTAATCATTAATCAAAATAATGTGTTTGCCCCAATAGGGTATATTTTATTTTTGACAAATTGATTAAGTAATTGATTGGAAATCATAGCTAAAGGATGTAACTTTTTACATAGATTAAGATGAAATAAATGATGCAAATATATGTGTAATGGTATAATGAATTTTTAAAGAATGAAAAATCCATAAAAACTAGTCTCATGAGAATGATCAAAGGTAATGAAAGAAATGATTGGAAGAACAAAATAATGATTGAAGAGTATTAATATAATGGTGGTTGAGCTAACCCTAGAAACTAAGTGTAACTGAGTGCTACTGACGTAGTCTAAATGGACCTTAGACCAATTTAGTTATCCTTAGATGAGATAAAATGGTATGAAAGAATAGAATAGATGATCTAGTTTAATGTTTGACAAATGTGCATGACTTTTTGTTACATGCTCATTCAGATATGTACATTTTTATGAACATATATATAGATAAAATGTTACTTTTTTTATTTGATCAAGAAAAGTGTGATGCTATTTTCTAAAAAGTTAAGATGTTGTGCTTGTAGACACTATAATTTTTCTCCCTATATATGATTAATTAGGATTCATAGGTTATTATTTTTATTTAATATCCTAAATAATTGCTATATTAAGGTTTAGTATATTCACCATTGATACATTGGTGACTTGCCTTTACTATTACCTTTCTATCCCCAACCTCCTAAATCTATTAATAACCTAAGGAATCTACCTATCAACTACTTTACCCCCATATAGTTTTTTTACCAATAACTCTACACTCAACAAATCTAATTTTACCTATGATTGGAATAAACTTGCCAATTTTACATCAATCCATAAATATCCATCCAACCTTTGGCTTTTGGACATAGAAACTTTGAACCTCGAATTGCTTCTAGATTTATTGGAGAATTAAGAATGTCCTTAATGATACTCTACCATAATTTTTATACATTCAATCCACAATCTCTATCATAAGCTTGAGAGACTACCTATGTTTGTGAAGGAGGATTTCATTTTGTTTGTAAATGGATAAAATGTAAGTAATCATGTTTATTTCTTCCATTTTATATCAATTTATCTATTCTATCTAATTATTTAGTTTTTATAATATTATCCATATCCATCAATATTCATATTTTATCATCTATCTTCCAATCTATTTTCTATTTTAATTAAAATCAGATACAAAGAAAATCGATGTTAATTCATTCTAAATCGACATTGATTATATAAATAGGCACTGATCCTATCAAGATCGACATCAATCCATTGTGTTTAATTTTTAGAACATGAGACCTTGATCTTAGACCCTTGTTTGTAATCCTTACTAATTTTATATCATTTTGAATATGGCCTTTATATATACATGACTCTACTAGGCATAGTACATGATGTAATCAATATCATAGATCTTCCCATAGTATCCCACCCCTATTTACTGATCAGAGTGACATAGATTTTGAGCTAGCTCTCTAAACTATTGTTTATTCTCCCTCCTTTGAATCCACTATCAACCAACTAGATGTCATACAAGATGATATAAATGAGTTCATGTCACATCCCATTTTCCTCTACTAGGTTTTAGTCTAATAAAATATTAAATAAGTGCATCATTAATGCATTTTTCAGTGGTAAATTGAAATAGTGCTAATGCTATATTTAATTTGTCAAATTAAATATTTGTTATAATCTTAAAATTATTTAAATTAGGTAATTATTAAATTGTGATATTCAACATATTATTTATGATAATTAATTTTGGGAATAAATCATAATTAAACACACTAGATGAACTCATATTTTAAAAAAAAAGTCAAGTTACCTTCTTATTAACCTCATAAATCAAGGGAGATAAATTAGGAGTTTATATGATGGTTATGTTGTTACTCCTAGTGAATGATTTGGAATAAATACTTCAACTGGGTGTTAAGTAATATGTAAAAAGGGGGAAAATAGTATTAATCAAAGAGGAGAAAAGGAAAAAAAATATTCATAGGAAAGAAAAAAAGAGAGGCTAGAAGAATAACCAGAGGCGAAAGGGAGACAGAGGCTTGGAAAATCTAGTGGAGAGGCACATCCCACCTTGCAAGCAAATTCTCTAAGGTAGGGACTATAATTTCATTTACCTATGTAGATAAGTCATTAATCTATGTATATATATTATTGATTATTGTGTTTTGAAAGATAAGCTAATTTTTATATTCTTATACTATGTGCTTAAAATTTGTATGTATCTATTATAAATAAAATTATTGTTCTTAGCAAGAGAGAACAAAAAACAAACAAACATAGAACCATAAAAATTAAGTCACTGAGTTTTAAATTTGAATAGTTCTCTTGGTAGATAAATAAACAGCCAAATAAGTGAATCACTATACATAAGAGGAATCATTGAGTATTTTAGAGATATCTTATTTATCAATTACTGAGTAGATTTATTTTGTGAAGTCTAATAATCTTATTGAGAATAGTTATGTTGAGGCCAATAGTTGATAGGGAAAAATCTTGAAAAGACCAATCTTTTAGTTTGTAATAACCCCCCTAGACTACCTACAGTGACTTACTAGAAATAGATCAGACTTTATGTAACTAAAATAAAATATAAAACAAAAGGATGATCCTCTATGTTGTAAAACCAATATTTTTGAATTAGAGAACTGTAAGAAGGTGATAATTGAGCCATAGGTTCAGTCCTTAAAATGCTTTCTTCATGCTTGGAATAAGTGACCTACTATAAAAAAATATATTTCTATTGGATGAACTTGCAGACAACTATTTAGACTGATGGTAACCTACTGCAAACCAAACATATTTCTATTGGATGAACATGTAGATAATTGTTAGATTTATGTTGATAATGATGACATAGAAGGTTTACATTTTTTTGGTTTTGCTTCTCCATAAGCTATATACAATTTGATCCTCTTATCTTGGTACCATTCTTCTTGGTATGGTGTCCACTTATAATTATTGTGTGACATTGTTGTATTTACAGCTTACTCATAAATCTTCTTCTCCACTTACATTTCCCTATATGTGCATTGGGGAAGAAGAAAAATGTTATGGTCTCCATCAAATATTGAACTCTACATTGTTTAGTTGTTAGATCTGATGTCTTAGTATTTTGAGCTTGAATTATCCAGTCTTATGAAGTAGGTATAGAGTGGAGGAGATTTTTGCATCCAAATCATCTTTTCTAAGGATACTAAAAACATTAATTACACAATCTTAGCTAAGAATATATTTTCAAGCTCACTTAACATGTATGTGAAATTCCTAACCAACGGGTTGAATTGTGTGATGGGAGATGGCATGTTTAATGTGGTCTATGGATTCCCACATTGATGTTCATATTGACATAAAGATAATATTTTTGAGGGTAAATGTGTCAATTTTATATTAGATTTTTTTTGTCTTAATCTTGAAAAGATTTAGAAAAGGCAGGATGAGTTTTTTTGTTTGCAAGGTACACACACACACACACACACACACACACACACACACACATATACATATATATATACATATATATATATATACATATATATATACATATACATATATATATACATACATATATATATATATATATATACATATATATATATATACATATATATATATATACATATATATATATACATATATATATATATATATATACATATATATATATATATATACATATATATATATATATATATATATATATATATACACACATATATATATATATATATACATATATATATATATATATATATATATACATATACACACACACACACACACACACACATTTCACAGGGTGAGGTTGACACCTGTTAAAAAAGTTAAACTAAAATAAATAGGGTTAAAAACAAACTAAACATTCATACTAGTTGCTTGCATATGTTGAGAATATAAACTATATAGATAATTATGCATTCATAAACCATTATCAAAAAGGAAGCGAGAGATAAAAATTAAGCTTTGGTTGTTGTCTTGTATCTACATGGACTTTCACTACATTTGCATTTCAGTGTTAAAGTGAATTTATATATATTACCTTCTGAATTTTGAGGCAATTGTTTAAAAATTTTGAGGAGATACTATAATCCTTATAACTAAGACCAAGGATCTTGACCTAGTAGCCAAAGTTATTATTATTGTCATTATGTAAATATGAAAATATTGGGAACCTATGGATTAAACATTGAACTATTTATAGTCAAATTCCAAGCTTATCTCCTTAACAAGATAGTACACCAGATAAACTAAAAATTAAATGGTGGGCATGACTAGTTGCCTTAGTTATACCTCATAAGAGCTCACACCTGAACATTTGGAAGAGACTTAATTTTCCCTTGTGACACCAAGCCAATGTTTGGAATAACTATATGAATATAATTTCATAATAAATATTTTATTGGGAAGATGATCTATTGAGTTGGGAATGAAAATAAACATGCTATAACTGAATAACTATGCTAGTAGATGAACATATTATTTTTAGTATTGAAGGTCATTGTTCATTGTAATAGTTACATGTCAAATAACTTGATTTGTTATGCTCATAGATAACAATATTTTGAGTTGGGACTCTAGGGTTCAAATAACTCTATTCAATTGTGAATGTCTTATATGCTTTATTGATAGTACATGCACTGAAATGGACTTTTCATGTATTTAAACTATATGACAATTTATGTTTGTTTGCTTAGAATACTATAAATCTTTACAAAGACTTATTGTAATGAGGATAAGGTATTATTACTTAATAACTCATCGATTTTTATTCTTTCAAATGAAAAAACACATTTTATATATGGTTAGATAAACCCGTATGTAGGAGATTGTAGCCATATGATTGGTGATGGATAAGGATGCGAGAATGATAGTGGTAATCACTAATCCTAACATATGCACGTTGGTTTCAAGTTTTATTGTTGTAAAGATGATTGAGACTTCTCACTATAGTTAAGGAATGTGGTCATCCTTACCTTCTAGTTTAAGCTCTTGCATGACAATGACTTTGAGAAGCATGTACACCTTCAGTAGTTTTGGTAGAACTACATCTAGCCTTGATTTTGTGTATGTAGGTGACATCACAAATATGTATGGCAGCTCAGGTAATGAGCATGGGCATAGGAAACTAATCCTATTAGGCATAAAAAACTAACCTTGATAGGTATTACTTAGTATGACATATGTTATAAATGTTAGTGAAATCAAATAACCTATATGTAACACAGTACTGTTATGCAAACTTGTGAGTAGGATCAAGTTTGTCACATCTTGTAGGATAAACACTCTATGAGATATCTTTTATGAGAAATTAATTATGTAAGTGAATAGACATATCTATAAAAGTATAGTGCTTCATGAGGTGTGCCTTGAGATTAGGTTCTCATTAGTTTGTTGTTAAAATTATACTCAGATAGTATAATTCTGATTTGCTTTATTATTATGGTTGGGTGTAAGACTGTTGTTGGTGTTGAGTCGGGTACTCAAACACAAAGACCTATGATAGTATGAGATGTCATAGAGTTTTACAGTATGAAAATTACCTAGATGGTACATACTATATTCATTACATCTTAATCCATACCTAAATAAATGTCTAAGTTATGGTTATTAATCTTTAGGTAGAGTGATCATGAACTATGATAGTATGGGATATCATAGGATCTTGTAGCTTAGATGTATATAATCAGGTGGTCCATATTGTAGATGTATATATAGACTCTTACCTAAAGTAATTTTTATAATGATTTTATGATTATTACTTGAGAAATATGTTTATATTAGTTAGTTGGATAAACTATATGTGTGCGTACAATCTTGTGAGTATAAAGGAATGATAGGTTTGATTGTTATGTACTTTACATATCACTTTGTTTTATATAATTAGCTTACTTATGTGTCTATCATGTTATTTTATATGGATCTAGGAATTTGGTTTATTTCATCATTGCTTATATCTAGGTTTATATGTGAGAGTGCTTGGGTAAGCACACAAGTCTAGATTAGCAAGATGTTAGGCTAGAGTGTGCCACTTAGCTATGGGATTAGATAAGATATTTAGAAGCTCATCTATGTCATGATTAGTTTATTCCCTATTTGGATTAGAGTGCCAATCCCTTTAGTGGTGACGTCTTGTGGAGGAGACCATCATAATTAAAAGGAGAACTACATCAGGCCCTGATTTTGAGGAACATATATGTAGGTTGCCCAAGTTATGGTGGGCACATCAGGTCTAGATCCTTCAACTAGGTTAGGGTATATTTGATTACATAAAAATGTGTGACTGGTTGAATTTTGACCAGTACTTAGTATGGGAATTCATATTGTACTAATGTCCATAATGAGATAGTAAACTTTTTGTATCATGCATTTTATGCTATTGATTATAGTATTGGATTGTTGAAATTATTACTACTTATAGTCAAAAATTATGACTGACTAAAGTATTCTAGAGACTATGGTTGAATAAATGTTCAATATTTAGTAAAAAATGTACTACATTTTTTGAGTACAACTAGGTGGGTTATGACTTATTGGGATGAATATTACACTTATATTGATAGCTTAAATGAGTATTGAATCTTAATTATCATTATTAACTGTAGCCATATAAAATGTCAAAATTGGTAGCTTGAGTATGTCTTGTGACACTCAACCCATAGGTCCCTCTTGCATGCTCTCATGACCCATCTAGACACCTTTTTTCTTATCCCCAATCATCCATATACTTCTAAAACCTAATTGTAGCTTAGTTAGGTAGCATTTCCTAGGCCAATCATATCCCCCTAGGTCCCACACCTATAGGACAAGAGTACCCAATTTGGACTATAAAACTAGACCCTAGGGTGTCCTATTTTGGTGCTCCTATCTAATTTAATTTTAAGCTCCAATGGTTATTCCCTTTTAGTTCTTATCCTTCATCTTGTTGGCCTAGCATGAATACATTTAACCCATGACCAATAGATCCCTATAAAAGCCAATTCAAAGTTCATTTATAATAAGGTTAGAAAATGTTACAAAGAAAGTAAGAATACAAGTGAAACCACTGAGACAAACTTCCCTATTTTATGTATATAGCCATATAATACAACTACAAGCATATCCAAATCCTCACACTAGTCCCTAGCCACCTCAAACATACCTAGTTTAGCATTTTTGCATATGCATAACACTATTGTATAAAACACATCAAATGGGAGAAATACATATGGCTTTATCCATATTTAGAGTATTGGTATATATGTATCATGTCCACATAAGGGGTGTATATACACATTCAGTGCATCTTACACATACTAACTCTTTTTTCTCAAGTTTTAACAAAGCTCAATGAAGTCTAGGGTTTGAATATTAAATCAACTCTATAAGGAGTTTCATAAACTTTCAATAGTTGATATTTCAAAGGCAAGCTTATGTAGACATCCAATTCCTAACACCATTTGTGTTGAAATTGTCAATCTTATTTGAATTACACTCAAATGCACATTTTAGGTCAAAATCCATAAAATACCCTAAATGGTTTGAACTTGTCACTTATAAGTTCTAGTTTAGGTCAAAGTATCCCTAAATAGGGAAATTTATTTTATGGGACAACTAACTTTGATCAGATCATTTCAATTCAAAATGGAAAATTTTCCATTTAGTGCTTTGGATCACTCTTTTATTATAAATTCATTGGTACACATCACGTACCTTTATTATTTGGTGTTGCCAACATCCTAAATGGGAATACAGCTTCAACACATCTAACATTGCCTTCTAGTTCCTCTCTAATCAAATTATGACCTAGTAATATGACTTTCTGACCATTTTGATTAATTATGCACCAATTTCCAAAGAATTGCACTAAACTTGATTAAACTTACATAAGATAATTAATCCAATTTAAGAGCTTAAGTAAGAATTCCATATATCTTTTTGAATTTCTCATTATTTAAAATTGATTTTAAATATCTATATCACCTAGTGACATCATATATGTGGTGGCATCCATCAAACCATAAGTGCATAAAATATCAAGATTATGGGTCACTCATGCCTAGTTAATGCCTCATATGCCTCTTTAATGCTTATTTATCTTGAGGATATTTATGATTTTAATTACAAATATTTGGATTATCTAGGGACACACATCTCAATCTTGAGATGGATGGTCACGATTGATCTTGACCAATCTCAAAAATCTATAAATAGAGAGGCCATGGACATGAATTTTAAGCTTGATTTATGAAAAGTTATTATGAGAATTATCTCCACAATCCTTTTCAATAGACCATTAAAATTAGTTACAATCTTCATTGATAGGCTATTTTAGTGATTTGGAATCATGAGGCTAGGTGTTATAGAGTATTATTGAGACATTAGAGGAGTTTACCACATTTGTTGACAAAGACAATGATGTTTGATCAAGGGAGAACATTCTTTTGAGCCACATGGGTATGGTGAATCCATTTGGGAAGGTAATATGATGTTTTATTTCTTTCATTTATTTCATGATATCCTTTGTAATCACCATAGAAATAGATAGGCTTAATTAGTTAGTTATTATATATTTTTCATGATTTATGGACTAATGTTTGACTAACTTGATTTGTGATTCTCTCTACATCTTGGCATTCCCAATGACACTAGATGCATCCCACACATGAAGAAGATCATTTTGTATATTTAAAATCTGAATTTGGATCATTAAAACTCTTACAATTTGATTTTCTAACTTTATTTTGCCATTTTTATTTGTCACATATTTACATAGTAACCGATGTTGGTTAGAAAAACTATCATCAATTGGATAGATATCATTGGTAACTATTGGAATAACCAATATCAGTTAGATAACCATCATCGATTAGTAAGTATAACCATCATCAGTTATATAACTGACGTCAATCACTATGTTTTTTCTTAAAACACAAACCTGAGAGCTCTTTTTTTTTGAAGTTCATTATTCCAAACCCAAAATAGTTTCAAGGATAAAGGACATGCTAACATTTTTATTGCAGGACCAAGCTTGAAATTTGCTAAAAACATGTTTAGATCACCTTTGCATGCTTAAAAATGAATTAGGAACATTATTTTGGTGATTAGAGTAACATTTAGGTGCTTAAGTGAGTTTTTAGCATTAGTTTTAAAAGTTACAACTAAGACCAAGTGGTCAAATGAACACCACCTCATTTTCCATATGGGCTTAAAAATGAACTCACCTTTCTAAGTTTTTTGTATTTACTTAATTGTTTAAGTTATATTTTGTTTAGTAAAAAGAGGGATACCATGCGTATGCTCTTCCATTTTTCCCCTTTAGGGAACCTTAGAATGAAAAGCACCATTCCTATTGCAAGTAACCTATTCTAAGGCTTAGAAGGAATTTCATCTAAAGCACTCCCTAAAAACTCGTTAAAGTTTGGGTGATCTTGAAAATGATGCTAAAGTCTTTCTATTTTTTGCTTTCTTTATTTTTATGCAAACTTGGCTTGTGAGGGAGACATCATTACCTCCCACAAGTTCTTTAGGGAAGCTTTGACCCAAGGTTTCATCTCCCAGCATTGACTTCATTTGGATCTTAATTAGATTTGCACATGGGATGTATCTATATTTGGACATTGCACTACACTAAGTGAATAACATGATGTAGTGGTTGTAAAAAAGACTAGACCTTTTTAAAAATAGCCAATATCATGGTCACCTAATATAAATTCTTGTCTTTTACATAATTTGACATGAAAGTCATTGTGTAATTGATTCCCATAGAATGATTGAAACCAATTAGTTTTAGTCAACCCCATTTTGCTATACCCTTGCTAGGATTTGGACAATTATACTTAGTGTATTTTGGTCATTATTTTCTTGGTATGCTTTGAGGCTAAAACTTGTTTGTTTGTTCATAATCCATATCAAAATCATGTATTTGAGTTAATAAGGGTAGCCTTATGCTACCCAAATCATGTCAACTATTTTTTGCCTTTGAGTCTTTGAAACATAACAATTGATCACATCATTCGAGCGTGCTTACACCATTAGGATGATCAATTTGTTTTAAGAAATTGTCTACCATTGTATCAAAAACCTTTTGTTTCAAAACATGTCATTTATACCATTTATACCCTATTTATACATCGGTATGTTGTCCACTCTTGTCTAGCTTGTTTAGTCTAATCCTAGTCTTCAACATTGCATTTTTAATTAACCTTGTCAAGTTTGAATCCAAACATTGATTGATTTCTATTTAGGCCTCAATTCATGAGGTTGGTACATAGATATTTTTATTTTGGTTTTCATAGCTTTGGTTAAATGATTACACAATTTTTTACACAATTTATTGTTTGTTTATTCGAGTGCCTATCCTCATCATTTTTTGTGACTTTGTTTGGGAAAACACAACCTTTCTTCAAAAAACTTTGATGTTAGAGATTTGACATTAGGTTATTTTATGCCAAATCTTTGCACAAACTACTTTTGAGATGCATCTTCACCCTTTCAATGAAGGTTGAACCTTTTATCTTTTAAACATCACTTTTTAGAGTTTGCAGAACTTTAAGTCTTTCTATTTTTGGAGCTTTCTTCATTAAATGTAGATATATCTAGCTAAACTTATGGTGCAGTCATAAATAATCCAAATTATGATAAAATGGATACACAAAAAGACTTTTATGACTTTATTCAAGACCCCTATGGTGACAATATAGTTTGTGAGATAGATTTCTATCCACCTCACAAAAATTATTCATGGGAACATAGTAAAGATCCAACTTATGATCCAACTCATGATTGGAATGATTGAATTTATCAGGAAGACTTGGATACTTTGGCTTGTGTAAGTAATAAAACTCCATAATATACCAAGATCACCATTTTAGGACCTCCTTTTTTGGTTTGCATGAGCAACCAAATTAAGAAGCATCCTGTCATTACCATTTTAGGACCTCCTCCTTTGGTTTGCATGAGCAACCAAACTAAAAACCATCTAGTCATTACCATTTTAGGACCTCCTCCTTTGGTTTACACAAGAACCAAACTAAGAAGCATCTAGTTATTACCATTCTTGGCCCATCACTAGTTTTTGATGAACCTATTGTTGAATAACCTCCATTTGATGAACCAATTATTTGTTATCCCTTATTTAATACTCTAATCTTTAGAGAGTCCATTATTGAACCAAAAACCATTTCCCCCCTAAACTAAAGGTTCCCCACTTTAAAATTTTTGTGTCGATCTTTGAGCCTAAAAAATAACCATTACCTCTTCAAAAGCCATCTTATGAGGATCAAAATGTGTTCAAAATTGATCTTTTGCAACCAATTATGAACCAAAACCAACATGTTATTATTGAAACACCCATTTGTGACTAGAAAAAACTATGATAAGTTACTTATTCATATGTTATCTATTTTTAAAGAGCCTCATCTCCTTCGCAAGCCAATGTCGGTAGAGTTGTCTCTTGATCTTTCCCAATCATTAAGGAGTCTCACTTTGATAGACATGATTTTTTTGAGATGTCCCTTAAGTGGTTCCCTCTTTTTGAGGGGCTTCACTTAGATTAGTTAGTCTATGTTAAACCCTTCCAAGATGAATCAATTTTTATTGAGCCCATTATGCCATTACTTATCAAAAATTTAGCATTCAACATAACATTATCAAAATAACCATATCAAATGAAGAATCAATATTAGAGTCAGGTTCTATTTTTAAACCAACATTGGATTTAGCATTAGAAATAGGATCAACATTAGTTGTGGCATTGTATTCAAATTCCCTTGCTTCAGAATCAAAGTCAAAAATAGATTATAGTATTGGTTGTTACAACATTGGTTAATTTTGCCTTGTAGATCAATTTAAATATATTTATGATCCTTCTATAGTTTTTGAGGATGATTACTTCAGCATCAACATAAATTCTCCTATTATATTTTATGAGGATTGTGCTGCCTTTCACCATCCCATTATTAGTACCTAACATAGCCATTATATTGGCATTCCACCTCCCATAAGTGTCAATTAAGACTAATAGAATCAAACTTTGTTGAACTTCATCCATAGTGACATATCATTTGCAAAATATTAGGGGAACCAAGACCACATTCATTCATAAGAAGAATAATTTTCTAGTTAAACCATTTTAGAGGCACCAGGTGATAATCAAAGATCAAACTCAACATCTTTTAGTGTTTCCTTTCACCATCCCATTATTACCACCCAACATAGCCATTATATTGACATTCCACCTCCCATAAGTGTCAATTGAGACTAATAAAATCAAACTTTGTTGAACTTCATCCATAGTGACATATCATTTGAAAAATATTAGGGGAACCAAGACCAAATTCATTCATAAGAAGAATAATTTCCTATTTAAACCTTTTTAGAGGCACTAGGCAATAATCAAAGATCAAAATCAACATCTTTTAGTGATACCTTTTTTAAGGTGCTAGAAGACAATCAAAGTCAAATATTAACATCTCATTGTGAAACCTTCTAAAAGGTGCTTTGGGATTATCAGAACAAATTCATTGGTGAAAACCTCATTGAGGCACCAATAGCTAATCACAAAAGTTCTTCAATGTTTATTGAAAAAAATATAAAATATCAAATCAAAATAGCTTCTAATCTACAACATAATCAAATGGTATTTACTCTCAATTTCAAGAAATAGAATAATCTAATGGTCCTATCAAGAGAATATTTAGAGGTCTTTGGCCCTGCCATAACCAAAATTATGTTGAATCCAACATCATAAAAATTATGTGTGACTAAAAGTCCTAATCTCCATTTGTTTCCCATTCATTATATATTCCATTATCACCCACCTATTTATTACCCACTTATCTCATTTATCCCACCATTATTTACCATCACTAACAACACTTTCCTTTATCAAGGTTATAAGGATATCTTGTCTCAACATTTGAAGGAACCAAAATCAATGATCTATGAATATCACAAACACATTATTGAGATCCAAATCAGCAACAAGTTCTTAATAGAGCAATTATTTTAAAAGGGTGTTGGATATCAACTTATATAGTTGATAATTTTTATTGTCTCACATATTGACTAGGACATACATCTCCCTATCAGCAAGAGAAATAAAACCATTTTTCATCTACCATTCAGACATTTGCCATTCCCATGCCTCATCTCTTTGGGACAACCCTATAGACCCTTTTTAGGCATTATTATACCATTGAGATCCATGAACCATGTCATTTTAACTACATTGACTTGAGGTCCTTCGAGACTATGTAGGCAGTGCTCAATTTTTATTGAGGTCAGCTTGGTCACCCCTTTTCCATGCTCTCATCATTTTTCAAGCAACCTAAGCCAATGTTCTCACTATTTTGTGAACAATCTAATCTAGTCATTGCTTGGGGGCAAATTTGTTGCCACTGTATCCAATTTTCTTTTGATCATTTCACTATACCATTTATTTACTATTGACCAATGATTGTTTTTAGTCATTTTGTTTATCCCATTTTGATCTTGGTTCCTTTGGTTCATCATACACCTTTTGCAGGGGGATTCTGATCTAGTTTTAATAGTTTTTTAAATTTAGAGTTTAAGGATAGTCTATGAACATAGTGTGACATTTGATATGGAAAGTTATCTTTCATCTATAATCTTATTTGGTATCATTGATTATAAATACGTATGGGAAAATAAATATTGTTTTGGTACCCCAGATTATAACCATCTTTAGGGAAATCAATATTATGACATTATTTCCTAATTATAACCACCTATGGGAAAATTAGGTACAATGCCTTTTTATCATGCATTATTGCATCATCTGGTCATTACTATTATCATTTATATTGTCATTCACCTTTGCTTGTGAATTTGTTATGACCTAGTCAATTTTTCATCACCTTTTGTGTGGATAGAATTATTGTGACTTGGGATTATTTTGGGGTTACATATTCCATACTCGATTCATGTCAAGGTCAACTCAGTCCCTCTTATCATACACTCTTGTCATATTGTGAGCATTTTAAGTTGGTGCACTCTCACCATTTCATGAGATAGATTGTTATGTATCTCTTAATCCTCAATCAAGTTGAGATACTTAGAAAATTCCAAAAACATTCATAAAACCATTCAAAAACTCAAAAATAATTTGTGTGTTTATTTGATTATTATTTGTTATCTGGTCTTTTATTTTCCTATTTGGTCTTGCTTCTTTGTTTTATTTTTACAAGTACATCTTGATGGTCCACATGGATCTTGATTATTTATATCTTGGTCTCATGTCCATAATATGTTCTTACCTTTTGTTTTTAAACATTTTTGTTCCTACTTAAGTTCTGATAGATCATATTTTGATTTCAAGCTAGGTTCATTTATGTTTATCTTTTTCTTTGTCTTTGTTTTGTTGTTTAAATGTAAATCATTATAACTATGGTTTTGGTCATTATTTTACCATTATCCTTAGTTATAGGTATTCACATTTGAATTGGCTTAGTGCGTTTGGAATCTTATGTCATTCTAAGTTATGCATACTTATAATGCCTGATTTATTTTACTATGAAAATCATTTTATGATCAGGTCTCAAAGTCATAATGTCAGCATCAACTCCGATGAATGATTCTCAATAACACTTTGTAAAACATAGGCTCATGATATGGAATTTGGCTTCTAGATAAAATAAATTTTAGGCTTATTTGTCTATGCTTAGATATTCATCTCTTTGCATACATTATGAGTCTAATAAATTCTTGGTTTATTTTCATCATTTCTCATTCCATTCTCTCCCAAACTTGGGTGAACTACATTGGCCTAAATTTCATGTTAGAACATGAGCCCATGGAACTATGTAGGTAGTGCTCAATTTCTATCAAGGTCAGCTCAACTATCTCCATTCTTATTTTCATCTCTCACATCATTTTGCATTCTCATATGCTTTGTTTTATATGGCTTTCTAAGCCATTACACCATCACATGTATGTTTGTGCTTGCTCACTTTAACCTATCTTTTTGATTATATCTTTGAGTTATTTTGCTTACTAATTTCCCATGCTAGGGCACAACATCTGAACCATATCTAAATCAAATCAACTTTATAGGGGAAAAATCATTATTCATTCTTTATCAATGATTGAAATTTTTCCTACTATGGCAAAACTATTTTAAAATGATCACATTTAGTCTATTGGAATACTTATTATTATCTTCTCTTTGGAGAACCCATTCTAGTGGTGCTTCCCTTCCTAAAGTATAATGTTCTCCCTTTTCCTCTAATTCCAAGCTCTCTAAATTAAAGCTTATGATGTAAATATTTTAGTGTGAAACTTGTCTCGAGATAGATTAATTTCATATGCGTGTAGCTTTTACTCTTAAATTGGGTACATTTAAAGTGTGTCCCTTACATTTATGGATTATATCTTTCCCATTCCCCCTATCTTTGGGGCATATTATACTCCTAATTATATTTTGATCATTGATGGTAATCACATGTGCAAGTATTAGATCATTTGGATGTGATCTATTCCATGGGTTAATCTCTCACTTTATCTCTCTTTTTGAGAGTCCATCCTTTTCTTCCATCTTAGTATGTCCTCTCGAGGGGGTATCATGGGTCTATTCCAATTTATTCTTGATAAATATTTTCTTTGAAAAAATGTTTCTTCACCTAAATGTCTTGCTACACCTTTTCAAATAGGGGCAAAATGTAGACATCCAATTCCTAACACCATTTGTGTTGAAATTGCCAAACTTACTCAAATTTCACTCAAATGAACATTTTAGGTCAAAATCCATAAAATTCCCTAAATAGTTTAAACTTATCACTTACAAGTGCCAATTTAGGTCAAAGTATCCCTAAATAAGGCAATACATTTTATGGGCTAGCTAACTTTGATCAGATCATTTTGAGTCAAAATGACAAATTCACCATTTAGTGCTCTAGATCACTCTTTTCTTAAAAATTAATTGGTACACATCATGTACCTTTATTATTTGATGTTGTCAACAACCTAAATGGGAATACAGCTCTAATGCATCTAACATCAACTTCCAATTCTTCTCTAGTCAAATTATAACCTAATAATATGACTTTATGACCATTTTGATTAATTGTGCACCAATTTCTAAAGAATTGCACTAAAATTGATTAAACTTACTTACGATAATTAATTCAATTTAAGAGCTTAAGTAAGAATTCCATATATCTTTTTGAATATCTCATTATTGGAAATTAATTTTGAATATCTGCATCACCTAGTGACATCATCTATGGGGTGACATCCATCAAGCCATAAGTACATAAAATATCAGGATTATGGGTCACCCATGCCTAGTTAATGCCTCCCATACCTCTATAATGCTTATTTATCTTGAGGATATTTATGATTTTAACTCCAAATATTTGGATGATCCATGGCCACACATCTCAATCTTGAGATGGATGGTCATGATTGATCCTGACCAATCTCAAAAATTTATAATTAGAGAGGCCATGGACATGAATTTTAAGCTTAATTTATGCAAATTTATTATGCATAATTATCTCCACAATACTTTGCAATAGACCATTAAAATTAGTTACAAGCTTCATTGATAGGCTAGTTTAGTGATTTGGAATCATGAGCCTAGGTTTTATGGAGTGTTCTTGAGACATTGGAGGAGTTTACCACCTTTGTTGACAAAGACAAGGATGCTTGATCAAGGGAGAACATGATTTTGAGCCACATGGGTATGGTGAATCCATTTGGGAAGGTAATATGATGTTTGCTTTCTTTCATTTGTTTCTTGTTATCCTTTGTAATTCCCATAGGAATAGATAGGCTTAGTTAGTTAGTTATTTATGAATTTTTCATGATTTATGGACTAATGTTTGACTAACTTGCTTTGTAATCCTCTCTATAGCTTACACAGGGACAATAAATAAAACCCAAAAAACTTAGGTCTCTGTGGATAGTTTGGATAATAGCGGTAGAAGAGGATAACAATGCTAGACCCTAGGGTGTCCTATTTCAAAACTCCTATCCTTTCATAAAATGAAAGATAGAACCTGATTTGTGATAATGTCCAAATCTTACACAACCAATATCAGACCCTACAATAACCATTTCAATTTTTTTAAAGCTAATTGTTATTTTCTCTATTTTTATTGATATTTATAGAAAGGTTAAAAATACAAATAAATTATATAAATCATCAGTTAAATTTTTACAATATTATTTACTAATTTATTCAACTCAGAGATTTAACTAAATTAGAAATAAAAATCTAATATTCCTAAAATAGCTAAATCATTTAGTGAACCTAACTTACTCCATTTGCACATAAAAACTCTAAAAACCCTAGGGTAAATTCCTTGCTGAGTTTTTCATTTTTTTTTCAATTTTTTTACCTACATATTTAAATAAAAAATTCACATTAATTTTTAAAATTTCATAGTAATTAAAAAAATCATTTTCTTCCAAACCCTAGTTGTATATACTAGGTCCCTTTAAATAAAGAATTTTCCAATATTTCTTTGATTTTTCTACTTGCATTTTTAAATTAGAAATTCACATTAATTTTTAAAAATTTCATAGTAACTTTAAAAATAATAATTTTTCAAAACCCTATTTGCATATACTAGGTCCCATTGCTATTGAGGTATCACCTTACATCTTAAATCAAATTTTACATAAAAACAAAAATGGATCTCATTTATTTAAAAGCATTTCTTACAAATAATAAGGATTCTATGCTCGGTCCTCTCATGTACATGAAGGATGAAGTTTACAATATGTTAATACAAATATTTAATCTTTGAATTTCATGCTTACTTTTCATAATATGAGATGATATTAAGAAATTTAGTGCTAAACATGTTTAGATACCTCTTACCTCACCTCCCTTGGAGCCTTCATCCCATATCGAGTCATGTTACATGGTCTATTTTTCTCTTCTTTAGGTCACTACCCATTGCCAAAGAGCCTAATTAACACCCTTTGTCACTCCACCACCTTGACCTATTGATTATATTCACTCCCTTCTCATATCTATTACTAGTCCTATGAGATAGTAGATAATGTAGTTAGAGATGTTACTCGACGTGATACCATGACTCCCCTACCTAGTCAAGAACCCCACCACCCTCTTATTTCTTCCCATCCTAGACCTAACCCACCCATAGTAGGTAGATCTACATGAGGTTCATATGATATTATTTATCAGTTGAGAAACACACCAGCCAAGGTTTCTATGTTAGAACTAATTTAGAAAGCCAATGTGTTCAAGGATATTCTTTAGTAGGCACTCACTCAGACTTCTATACCCATTGATTTAGAGGCTTCTTATTTTTCATCAGTGGTCAACATGATAAAAACTATAGTATTTATTTTGATTATGAGGACATGCCATCTTAGATAGTTATTGATCAAAACTTACCACTATTCATATAAATTCAAGTCAAAACTAGTGTAGTTAAGAGAGTTCTAGTTGATAGTGGTTCCAAACTTAATTTATGTAATATTACATTCTTATAGAGCATGGGCATAAATATGGAATCCATGCAAAAATAATATAACAATATTAGAGGGTTTGATAATATACCAAAATAAACATTGGGAACCATTACTTTGGATATCATGGTTGGGACCAAAACCCTCTCTACACAGTTCTAAGTCATGCCATGTCCTCTACATTATAATCTTTTACTTGGACGACCTTGGATACATGTTATGGGGATAGTTACTTCTACTCTTCATCTATGTGTTAATTTTTTCCATGAAGGATACCTATACACATGCCTAAAAGATAACCAACCATTCATATATTATCAAATTATAGAGTCATCTTCAATTATTTCACCAGATGTACTCCTCATATCATAGTTTAGTCACCACCTCATCACATTTATCTTGATCAAATACATACATATGAGGTAAGAGAGACTAGCACATCTCTTACTCCTCTACTTATAGTTGTGTCACCAACTCCAGATACCCAACCAATCATAGTATCTTCAACCATTCTAGCTAATCCATTAGTCATGGTTCTTACACCTATTACAATTATATAATCACTGACAAAATTTCTAGTAGTACTATTTGATTTTATAAATACAACTCCTCTGATAATTATTGATACTCTCATTGCACTTCCATCTTCTACTACTACAGTTGATGAGACTCCTATATCATAGTTACCCCTTGTGGTAAATTAAAAGTAACCATATTACATGATGTTGAAACAGATTCCCAAGCTACTTTAGATGATGATATGACACCCATATTCATAGATGACTATTTGTGTGGATTGAGCTTTACACTAGTTATCCTAGGAGAGTACTGAGATGACTCTAAAACTCTCATTACACATCCTACACCACTCTTAGAATCTTTTACTACACTCTTAAGATATACTCCACATTCATAGACATAGACAAATCACTTGGCACATATAGTTCACATGATTACCTCTATGGATATAGAGCCAATCATTCAAATTTAGGTAGATAACACACAACATCAACCATAAGTTATGCTATAGATGTTACTTGATTGTGGATTAATCACACTACCTAAAGTATGACATAGATCTATTAGTAGATTATCATGATAGGATGGTCACCCATTTTGTCTCTTTCACTAAATAATAGGCCATGACACTGACTCATGGAAAAATTTATAATAGAGATTGAATAAACTATTGGTTCAAGGTACTATTTAGATTACATCACCATTAGCACAAGCTTCACCACTTGTACAAAATCCATCTACTACAAGAGATAAACATCCCAGAGGAAAATCAACATCTTCACCACTAAAGCAACCTTTAGTTCACCTTCGGTAGGATGACACCATATATATAGAGTCTATGACATACGATGACACTTATGATGATGATCTTGAGGCATTTGATGATGGTCATGATCCCTTCCTCCATTTTCATCCCTAAAAAGATCTATCCTTGGACCCTTTACCCCCTTCAACCTAGTCTTTTATGTCATTGCGTACATATTTATGTATTCATATGCTTGTGTATAGTTTACTTTTAGCATACTTGTACATAGTTTCTCAGTATTACTTATACATAGTTTATTTTTTCTTACTTGTAAATATTTTATTAGTATCTATTGTACATAGCATCCTAATACTTGATTGTACATATCTTATACCAAAAATACAAAAAATAATATAAAATATGTCAAAATATAAAAAACATTCAAATATATCAAAAATGAAAAAACATTCAAATATATCAAAAATAAAAAAAACATTCAAATAAATAAAAAACACAAAAAATATTTCAATTATATGTATTATCCATGCTTTATATTTCTACTACCATGCTAGAATTACATTTGTAGTTCTATGCTATTATTTGTTGATTTAACTACATTACCATGCTTCACTTGATCTTCTTTGAGTGTGTGCAGTCACATCCAAATCTATGATTGCTTCACTCTACCAATTAAGGGGCCATATTACTTATATATTCAAGATATACATCAATATATCTAACCCTTGGGGACATCTTCTACATGAATACACCATCTAGGTTATGCCATTCCTACACACACTCTATACACATCTAATTCCTAACACCATTTGTGTTGAAACTATCAATCTTACTTGAAGTGCACTCAAATGCACATTTTAGGTCAAGATCCATAAAAACACCCTAAATGGTTTGAACTTGTCACTTACAAGTGCCAGTTTAGGTCAAAGTATCCCTAAATAGGGTAATGCATTTTATGGGCTAGCTAACTTTGATCAGATCATTTTGAGTCAAAATGATAATTTCATCATTTAGTGCTTTGAATCACTCTTTTATTCTAATTTATTGGTACACATCACGTACCTTTGTTATTTGGTGTTGGCAACATCCTAAATGGGAATACAGATCCAATGCATCTAACATCACCTTCCAATTCCTCTCCAGTTAAATTATGACCTAGTAATATGAATTTATGACCATTTTGATTAATTGAGGGCCAATTTTAAAATAATTACACAAATGTTGATTAACCTTGTTTAAGGATAATTAATCCAAATCAAGAGCTTAAGTGGATTTTCCATGAAGTTGTTGAATATTTATTTTTGAAAATTGATTCCTATTAACTGCATCATTAGGTAACATCATTTCTTAAGAAGACATCCCTAGGCCATAAAAGCCATATATATCAAGATTATGGGTCACCCATGCCTAGTTAATACCTCCCGTGCCTTTTTAATGATTATTTATCTTGAGGGTATTTATGGATTTAATTCCAAATATTAGGATTATCCATGGCCACACATTTCAATCTTGAGATGGATGGTCATGGTTGATCCTAACCAATCTCAAAAATATATAAATAGAGAGGCCATGGACATGAATTTAAAGCTTGAATATTGCAAAGTCATAATGTTAAATTGTTTCCACAAGGTTTTGCATTTGATCATAGATTTTGATTACAAGATTCATTAATATGATAGTTTAGTGATTTGGAATAAAGAGCCTAGATTTTATGGAGTGTTTTTGAGGCATTGGAGGAGCTTACCACCATGGTTGACAATGACAAGGATGTTTGATCAAGGGAGAATATGTTTTTGAGCCACATAGGTATGGTGAATCCATTTGGGAAGGTAATATGGTGTTTCTTTCTTTAATTTGTTTCTTGTTATCCTTTGTAATTCCCATAGGAATAGATAGGCTTGGTTAGTTAGTTCTTTATGCATTTTTCATTATTTATGGACTAATGCTTGACTAACTTGATTTGCAATCCTTTCTATATTTTGGTATGCCCAGTGAGATGAGACACATCTCACACCTAAAGGAGATCATTTTGAAACTCTAAAATATTTATTTGGACCTTTAAAACTCTTTAAAATTGATTTTCTATCTTTATTTTGCCATTTTTGTTTGCACAATTTTACACAATAACTAACATTGGTAAGTAATACTAACATCAATTACCTAGCTTAACTGATGTTGATTAGTAAAACTCACATCAGTTAGATCTCAGTTAGCAAAATTAACCATCATCAATTGTAATAACTAACGTTGGTCACTTTTTTTTCATAAAAAATAGACCTGAGAGCTATTTTTCAAAAGTTTATTGTTTCAAGTTAAAAAGAGATTCAAAGCTAAATGACATGCTAACATTTTTGCTACAAGACCAAGCTTGACATTGATAAAAACATGTTTAAATCACCTTTTGCATGCTTAACAAAATTAGAAACTTTGTTTTAGTGTTTTAAAAAATAATTTAGATGTTTTGGTGAATGTTTTCAAAGTTTACAACTAGGACCAAGGGGTCAAATGAACACCACCAGATATTTCATTTGGACTTAAAATTGAACACACTTGTTAATTCTTATTTGTAATAGTTGTTTACTTAGGTTTTGTTTAGTAAAAAGAGGAATGTTGTGTGTATGATCTTACATTTGTCCCCTTTAGGGAATCCTTAGAATCAAAAGCACCATTCCCATTTCAAATAACCTAGTCCAAGGCTTATAAATAATGTCACCTAAAGCACTCCCCAAAAGCTCACCAAAGTTTGGGTGATTTTGAAAATGACCCTAAAGTCTTTCTATTTTATACTTTATTTATTTTCATGCAAACTTGGCTTATGAGGGAGACATCATTACCTCCCACTATTTCTTTAGGGAAGCTTTGACCCAAGGTTTCACCTCCTAATATTGACTTCATTTGACTACTTTGGAGTTGCACATGGGACATATCTGTATTTGGAAATCACACTACACTAAGTGAACAATAGGATGTAGTGGTTGTAAAAAGGACTAGAACTTTTTACAACTATCCAATTCCATGATCACCTAATTTTTATGCTTATCTTTTGCATCATTTGATGTTAAATTCATTGTGCAATTGATTCCCCTAGAATGATCGAAACATTGCTAGTTTAGTAGACCCCACTTTGCCATACCTTATCATTTTAGACATAAGACATTTGTTTTTTGTCATTAGCTTACTTGGTCTTGATTTGTGTCTATAAATTATTGTTAACTCAAATAACTTAACCAAATCATATTATCCTCAATTTTATTGAGCAAGGGAGGCATTACACTGTCCAAATGGAAAATTCATCTTTCCCTTATTCAAAATGTTATCAAAAGATTTATGTTATGTCATCCACTTTGGCACAGTCGTGTTACCTAATTAAGTCTATATTTTTTACCAAACTTGTTTAAATCATTCATTTATGATCAACATTCAAAATTGAACATTTCTTAGTTCTAAGGGTTGGTGTGTCAAAGTGGGTTCACCATTTTCACACTAAGCTTGTTTTAACTTGGGTTCAATTTTTCATTTAAATTTAAGGTCATTTATTAAGAATAAAAATCACATATCACCTTAGTGGACTCAATTCATATTGTGTATCTCTCATGCTTTGAGTCTTAGAACATATTTTATCCTATTGGAATCATGTGGTGATGTTATGCTGCCTATTTGGTCTAGCTTTATACTTAGTGATTCACATATGTTTTTACATCTTGAGTTGTTTAGTTCATTTTGTCTTCTTCATAATCTAGAGAGATTTCCTTTAAACTTCTAGGGTCAACTTGTCAAATTTGAAGCTATCTTTTACAATGTGGGTGTATCACAAATATTCAAGCTTTGGTGTACTAGTTTTCACCTTGGGTCTTTGAGTTACCTTACTCTCTTTAGATCTATACAATTTAAACTTTACCAAAGGTTGAGTAAACTCATTAACCAAATATCCTAAATTGTGCATGGTTTCAGACCACCCTCCCTTATAGTCTCATTGGTACCTTAGTTATTTGTTTAAAAAGAGAGCCAAAGAATAATTTGATTGGTTGCTGAAGAATTAGTCTAAAGTTAGTCAAACACATAAAATATCTCTTTTTATACATGACTCAAAGGTTCACTCATAGTGGGGCCTCTTATGGTCTTAGTTATGAATATGAATTTTTTTATGATGGTCAAGATAACCCCATTATTTTTTAATGATATCCCCATAATATTAGGATTAAAAGATTATTACAATAGATATTAACCCTAAAAATATCAAGATGAATCCCTTCTTCGATTGATAGAATCATGTGCTAGACTACCTTTTGACTTCCCTACAAAATAGTTGCATACCCTAGCTAGAAAAGGAGAAAAATGATGGAAAGATTTTTCAAAAATAGACATAACTTCTTCCTATAATAAAGGAAAGGAAATACAAGAAGAGTCAAAACCTACAAATCTAGATCTTCTAGCTAAGATCAAGATAATAAGTCAATGATATGTAGATCAACTTGTCATAGACTTAACTGACTCCCTAGTGGCTACTTCAATTAATAATAATGCTTTGAAAAAACAAGGAAATGTGGTCAAAAGTATGAAATAAATAATGGATGAGGTCATTACCATAGTATATCAAGGTAATCTAAATGAACAGTTAAACTCATAAGAGACCTTACAAAGTGTTCCATTTGATATGAAACATATATTCTTAAATCATCAAGAACCTCTTGTTACTTTACAAACTTAGAAACCCAAACATTTAGTTTGAATTGAGGAAATCCCTCGAGAAAATTTAGATATTTTTTTCAACCAACCCAAAGATTGGTAAATAAACATAGAAATTTCCAAAATCAACAAAGTGTAAAATAACCAAATTCAGGGAATGTTTTACAATCCAAGAAACAATGGCCTATGTTCTCAACTCAAGCAACAAATCATAACCAAATCATGTATCAAAAGGTATACAATCCATATATATCCACACAAAACCAAGGGCATATTCCACCCCAACAACAACAAAATTAGGGGCACATTCCACCCCAACAACAATAAAACTAGGGGCACATTCCACCCCAATAACAACAAAACTAGGGGTACATTCCACCCCAATAACAACAAAACTAGGGGTACATTCCACCCCAACAACAATGAAACCAAGGGCACATTCCACCCTAACAAAATTTTATCTAATTCATAAATTCACTAAACATGTAAGAATGGAATTCTATGAATTAAATTATCCAAATATTGGAGATGAATAATAGAGTCAAAAAGTACAAAATTGATGAGATATGCCCATATTCATTTGATTTATCTATTCTCTAAAATCCCATTACACCTCATTTTGAGGCACCCAAATTTGAAAAATATAAAGGAAAAAAGGAGATCCATGTGAGCACATATAGACATTCTTCATCTTATGTTAAGAAGTTGCTTACAGTATTGAGTACTTGTTATGACTATTTCCATGAAGTTTAGTAGGACAAGCTCTTGATTGGCTACTTAAACTACCCAAGGGATTAGTTTTGGATTGGAATGAATTATCAAAAAAGTTCATTAACCATTTCTCATATAACATAAAAAAATTAATTAATCATTGTTGACTTATGCAAAGCCAAACAACATGATGGTGAAAGTTTCATTACATATCTACAAAGGTGGAGAGCATTGGTAGGCCACTTTAAACATAATTTACCAGATAAATAGTTGTTTAATATCTTTGCACAAAATTTGCATCCTGAAGTTGTCGATAATCTATGATTAGCTTGTGCTAACTCATTTGAATAAATTATTGAAAAAAGAGTGCATATTGAGAAGGCCCTTATTGCTAAAGGCCTTGTCAAGATTTTTGTGTAAGGTCAAGCATATAATCAGACTAAATCACTAGTTCAAATAGTTATGCAGGATAAGCCTAAGGGATTTAGAAAAAATAAGAACATGGTTGGAAATTGGGTGACTGAAACAAGACATGTACAAATGATATAGGTTATGCCTCCTTCAAATGTACAAATAACTCCCCCAAATCCAATACCTCCTTTATAGAGACAACCTCCATGAAGGACATCTCATAACAATTATAGAGTCCTTAGTAAGTTAGGAGAATCAATTGAAATAGTGTTATAAAATCTCATTATAGCTCATTTAATAATATTGCTAGTATCAAGGCCATTTCCTCAAGATCAACCAAAACCCGATTGGTACAAAGAGAAAAAATGGTGTAACTTTCATCATGTTGCTGGTCATGGTGCATATCATTACATTCAATTGTGACTAATTTTTGATGAATTTATTAAAAGTGGTGAAATGGAAATTAAGTTGGTCCCTAATTAGGACACAAATTAGGATATGGGAATCTACAAAGACCCCTTTCCTTGACATGATCCACCACCACCAAGAAATAATCAAAATGGTCACAATCAAGGATAGAGGCAGAATATAACCAACAACAAGGTCAGAATTGTAATGAGCACAATTGTGATGATAATGCCCACACTAATAATGTGGCTTATAAAAATGTACCTTATGACTATAATAACATTATAGGATGCATTTATGTAACCCACATTACCACTATTATTGTGAATCCATGTAGTAAATCTCATATTCCTCACAACATGGGACCCATCATTATAGGTTCAATACCCTCTTCCCCTAGTAATACCATGTCAGGTTTGCATCATCATGTTGCTACTCCATTTGCATAGGTTACTAATCTTGAATGATAATACCTTTCTTATAAAGGCTCTTTGTTGACCCAAAATTGTCACAATACTGTTAATCACCTATGAGTCACCATCCAAGGCCCTTTACCTCCCTCTTCTAATTATAATAACTCCTTTCCACCTCTAGGTTATGAAGCTGTAACTTGATGCTTATGAATTACCATTTAGAGCCCTTCACCCACTTTTTACATAAAACCCAATGAGAACATTGTGCCAATGGTTCCAAAGCCAAATACTATCCCAACAAAGACTAAACTAGTTCAATCCATAGTTCAAAGGCCTTATAGTCTATCATATTAATTAGATAAAACTCCTACATAACTTTCCATATTAGAATGCTTACAGATATTTGATATCTATAGAACCATCGACAACAAAATTTTATGAGAGTCTATTATGCCTAATGATATAAACCTTGATCAATTCCAAAACCTAGTTAGACATTTGTATTCATTTTAGCAAATCACATTTGATCAAAAAGACATGTCCACCTTCAGCCCAAACCACTATAAACCACTATACATTGAGATAATTATTATGGATCACAAGATCAAGTGGGTTGTTATAGATAATGGTTTAGGGCTAAACATCATATCTCTTAAATTGGTACAATGATTGGGCTACATGGATAAAAACATTCAGCTAAAAACTATTACAATTAAGGCTTATGACAATGTCAAGAGGGAGTCATCTGGTAAAATTTGGTTGTCAATCATGGTTGGGTCTATCTCTCATCACACATTATTCCATATTATGGATATTGAGCTTCCTTATAGCATACTTCTTAGTTGTCCTTGGATCCATGAAGTATAGGTAGTTCCATCTTCTCTTCATCAATGCCTTAAATTTCCCCATCATGGGATCAAGATTACTATTCCCATTCATCACTAGCCATACCAATACTATAAACATCTTGAAGCAGAGTTTCATAATTATAACTATTTCCCAGGTTATAAATTAATTATAAATAAAAATAAATCCATCATTTCTCATCCATCTCCATCTAATTATATAGACCCTGGTGATCTAGCCTCTACTTCATCTAATCCATTTCTTGTAGCTCTGGTCAAATAGGTTATTATTAAAGATGCAAGAATTTCCACATACCATCTAAAGGACATCTTCCATATTGAAAAATTACCAAAATCCCCTAAAACATTGGGTAAGCCTAAAACTTCCTAGACTCCTAATAGAACTGATTAGATTTGGCAACCAAAGAAGAAGCAACCAAAACCTCCTATGGTTTTTATACCTGTAATTGTACCAAAGAAAGATTGAGAGGCTTTTACTGAGGGAGATTGGTTATATTTTGAATCCCTTGTTTATTGTTTTTAGAATCTAAAGTATCCTATCCCTAACTAGATAATGGATCATATTGATTATATAGGGAAAGGCCTTGGCCCATAGGTGCAAGGAATTTTAGAACCCTTATCATATGGAGTTGTCAATTGGAATCATGGTCTTGGATTTAAACCACCAAAGGATGACCTCATAACATTTGGTAGGGACTCTTTTGAAGTGACTAGTAATGAGACTCCTAACAGTGACACAACATCCCATTCTAGCTTTTCTGATGAGCTTGATGATTTAGATTTATTTGATTTAAATGCCATATTAACCATAACACCTATTAGATCTTATCATCTTGAATCAAAAACCCATCTTAGTGGTGATTCCCTTCTTGAAGTAGGACATTATATATTTAACATTGGTGCTTCCCATCTTGAAGCAAACCGTCACTGTAACCTATGCCTTTACCATCCTGAACTCATAGATTAGGATCAATAGAGTTTTGTCATATGCCTCGATGAGTTTCAAAATGAATAATAAATTGTAGAGTACATGTCCCTACGAGATGCATTCCCCATTGGTGATCGTAACCAAGGTTTTGATTTTTTTATTGAATTCTTCTACCTACTTTGGAGAGTAGGCAAACTTTCTTGGTCATAATAAAGAACAAACATCAAGATATTCAAGTGAAAACTTATTTGAGGCACTTATTGATCAGGGAAAAAGTAAAGAAAAATACAAGCCTTTGAGTGAAAGCCTATTTCAAGTATTCCTAGGTGGGAAAGTTTGTTCATCCCCTTAGGATGTAGAAAGTCCATCTAACCCAAGTTCCACAACTAGTACAAGTATCTCTTCAGAATGGCATCAAATATTTGAGTGTCTTGCTCTTGAGTTTCCAGAGGTCTTTTCCAATTTACCTTTATCTAAGAAGGTAAATTATGATTCTTCATATTATCTAGATCTTTGGGAGGAACAAAAAGAAGATATAGAAGAATAAAATGATCATGACCATACATTGCCTATAATTCTAGAAGATGGATCCACACTCATTATGGAGATCACAATAGAAATGAATTTGGGAACCCATTGGGATCCTAAAATTGTTTATCTTGGAGCTTCCCTTGATGAATAAGAACATGAATATATTATATCCATTTTTAAGGATTAAATAGACATCTTTGCATGGGCATACTCTAACATGTTAGGCTTGGACCTAGATTTAGTTGTGCATCATCTTGTTGTTCACCTTGATGCTAAACTGGTCAAGCAAAAGTTGAGAAAGATGTATCCACACATCTCCCTTTTGGTTAAGGATGAGTTAGAAAATTTGTTAAGAGCCAATTTTATCAGACCATTAGACTAATTTGAATGGATTTATAACATAGTGTTAGTAAGTAAAAAGACCACAGGCATATGTGTTTATAATATTATTTTTGATATCAACAAAGCATGCCTCAAAGATGATTTTCCTCTACCCAACATCAACATGATAGTCAACTCAACTACTAGGTATGAGATGCTATCCTTAATGGATGGGTTTTTTAGTTATAATTAGATCAAGATAGCCCTTGAAGATCAGCATAAGACCACATTCACCACTCTATGGGGGAAATTATATTACCAAGTCATGCCATTTGGTTTGAATAATTCTAGAGCCACATATTAGTAGGCAATGACTGCCATTTTCTATGACATTGTCAAGGACTATGTTGATGATATACTAGCAAAATCAAGAACAAGAGTTGGATGCCCTGAGATTCTATGAAGAATATTTGAGAGGCTTAATGCATATAAAATTCACTTGAATCCTAATAAATGTGTCTTTGGAGTCACATCAAGAAAATTACTAGGGTTCATTGTACCATAAAGAGGGATTGAAGTTGACATTGAAAAACGTCACTGCTATTATGGAAATTCCTCCACTAAATAATCTTAAATATTTGTGAGGTTTATAAGGCAAGATCTAGTCTATACACAGGTTCATTTCTCAATTAGCAGATAAGTGCCACCCATTTACCTATCTCTTAAATAAAGGGGTAACATTTTAGTGGTATGAAGATTATCAGATAGCATATACAAATCTTAAAACATACTTGGCCAATCCACTAATCTTATGACCTCTAACACAAGGAAAACCACTACTTTATATATCAGTCATAAAACATGCATTGGGGGCACTTTCGGCTGAGCATGATGATCATGGTAAGGAACACATGGTTTATTATTTAAGATACACATTGGTAGCCTATGAACATAATTATATGCCTATTTAGAAGGCATGTTTAGCTATGGTATTCGCTACTCATAAATTACACCATTATATGCTAAATAACAAAACTATTATTATCACTAAGGTATACCCTCTCAAGTTCCTCTTATCTAAATTAGCTCTTCAAGGATGCATGGCTAAATGGATTATGCTCCTCAATGAGTTTGATATTGAGTACCAGAATCAAAAGGTAATGAAAGGACAAGTTCTTGCTGACCAACTTAAAAAAGCTCCTATTATTACCACTCAAGCTCTCAACTTTGACCTTCCAGATGATTTTATCATGATGATAGAAAAAGTATCACAAGAACCTGAATAGTGGATTCTCTATTTTGATGGATCCTTCACATCCTATGGATTTGGAGATGGCATATTATTGATCACACCATAAGGGGATTTGATTCCCAAAGCCTTCCATATATAATTTCAATGTACAAATAATATATTTGAATATGGGGTATTCGTTATGGGGTTATATCTTTCCATAAAATGGTATAATTAAATCTTAAAGGTCTATGGAGATTCATAGCTAATCATAAATCAGACAACTAACTAGTATCAAACAAGAGATGTTATGCCCCTAACCTATCACATGTATGAGGATAAGAATAGCCAAATTATGGATCAATTATCCCTCTTTAATGTTATATCACATTTATCTATGCATTCATTTGGTTATTAGGTCAGCCCATGGAGTAACGATGGCCTAGATAAACTATATATAGGAGGTAGTGGGTAATTATTTATTAGCATATTGTGAATTCTACTCTTATTGAAGCTTATGGAGGTTGCCCCCTCAAAGTGGCTTGTCTATTATCATATATTTTGATATATTTTATTCATATCTAGATCTATTTCTACTATTCTACTTTATTGTTGAAGTAATTTCATTACAAGTGGTATCAAAGCTATGATTTGGGCAATCTTGTGGGTGAAACCCTAATTGTTTAAATTTACATATATATTAAAAATGGTTGTGAATTTCTCTAAATTTTTTTTAAGGGAGGTTAGAAATCATTAAATTAAGCTTTCATTAAAATTTCAGCTCATTTGGATTTATTTTAAAAAAGTTATCACCATTTTAGGGCTTTTCATAAAGTTGCTCTATAGTGTGCAATTCAAAGAATGTTTCTAAGTTACTTACATTTTTTGAAATATTAGAAAAAATTGGATAGGGTATTTCATTTGTATGTTTTTATTTGAGGCTGACATAATTCCAAAATTACTTCGTCAAAGTTGGGTTAAAAGTGCCAATCATGGTCGACATCATAAATCCCTTTTATGGTAGGTCCACAAACTTAGGGCCAAGGAAATGGTGCTAAAACTCTAGGTAAAACTCCTAAAAAGGAAGATATGGAGTCATAAGGGGGATTTAATAGATCCTTTGTACCAGGGTTCTCTGACATAGATCACAAAGTGAGCCAAATTGACTATAGTGTGCAAGGTATTCAAAGTGAGGTACAAGGCATACAATCTAATATGAAATCCATACAAGATAGTTTGGTAGATATCATGATGGCTTTGAGAAATAATTTGTCAAATCATCTATATAATACTATTGCACAACCCCACCAGGGTAGTTCTCCCAAATAGTCTACTTTAAATCTAACTACATTGCCATAAAGGAACCTATTACCAAAGGTGGACATGCACAAATTTGATGGAAAAGATCCACTCAATTGGATCAACCAAATGGAGATTTTTTTAATCTACATCAGATCCTAGGAGGATAGAAGGTTACCATGGCATCCTTGTATCTTTAACCTGATAAATTCATTTGGTATCGATGGTTGTGTGCTTAAAAGAAAAAGATGAATCTCAGTGTCACCTAGTCAGTTTTTATAGAGGAGATGCAATTACACAATGGAAATAGTGTGATATAAATTACATTAGCTAACTAGAAAAATTGTGATAGATTGGCTCCATCAAGGATGATATTCATCATTTTTAAAATCTATCCTTATGTGTGGAGACTAGTTCTGAGAAGTTGAATGACCTATTTTTGGGTGGACTCAAGGACCACATTCAACATGAGGTATGTATGTTTAATCCACTTAAGATTTATGATTCTATTATCATGGCACGTAGAGTTGAGGAAAAATTCATAGCCAACAAGAAGCAGCCATTCACTCACTTCAAAGATCATAGCATATCGACACCAACATTTCCTCCACCTACCAAATTGACCCTATAGCAAATTGAAGATAAGATGTAAAAGGATTATGTTTTGGTTGTGACAGTAAGTGGAGCAAAGGACATAGATGTGCTAAGAAGTTATTCTACATTGAGGGATCTAATGAAGATGAAGAATAAGATGATGCCTCCAATGATGATGAGGAAGAGATAGAGGAGGTACCCAAAAATTCCCAACCTACAATCTCTTGTCATGCACTTGTAGGTATTATCACTCCATAAACTCTTAAGGTGGTGGGTTTCCTCAAGAAATAGAAGGTGACAATGTTGATTGATTCAGGGAGCACACATAACTTCATCAACCATAATTTGGCCACTTGATTAAACTATTTCATCTACCCAACACCAAAATTTTAGGTCATGATTGCAGATGGTGGCACAATTAATTATTTAGGCAAATGACATAGTATTAATCTTGCTATGGGTGAGTAAAATCTCAATTCTCCTATGTTTTCTATTCCCATGGGTAACATAGACATTATTTTGGGAGTCCAATGGCTCACCACCTTGGGTACCATTGAGATGAACTTCCAAGAACTATTCATGTGCTTTCATTCCAAAGGTATGAAAATTGAACTACATGGATTATAGGCAAAATCTCCATAATTGATTAGTTCACATTAGATGACCAAGATGCTAAAAATTAGGGTAGAGAGAATTATTGCATGATTATGTTCCATAAAATTTCAACCCACATAGGCATCTACACATCCTAATCTATAGATGATTCTTGATGACCACCCATTTATTTTTGGGGCCATGCCAAAAGGACTACCACCAAAAATAGAACATGATCATGTCATTCAACTATTTCTAAGGATTCAACCACCAAATATCAGACCATATAGATATCCATATGAAAAAAAGAGTGAAATTGAAAAGATGGTCCATGAAATGCTAGAGGAAAGGATCATCAAACATAGCCAAAGTGCATATTCATCACCAGTGGTCATGGTGTGGAAGAAGGATGACACATGGAGGATGTGCCCAGATTATAGGGAACTCAAAAATTACACCATCAAAGATAAGTTTCCTATTATAGTAATTAATGATTTACTTGATGTGTTTCATGGTGATAATTATTTCACAAAATTAGATCTTCACTTGGGATACCATTAAATTAGAATCAAGGATGAAGATGTTCATAAAACTACTTTTAGAATGCATGAGGGCCATTATGAGTTTTTGGTAATGCCCTTTGGTATTACAAATGTACCATCTAATTTTTAGAGCTTGATGAACACTATTTTTAGGCATTTTTAAAGGAAGTTGTGATGGTTTTGTTTTACAACATATTGATTATAGTCAGACATGTGAAGCACATTTGCAACATGTGAAACAGGTGTTGATAGTTTTAGAGAAGCATCAGCTTTATGTGAAGCCATCCAAATGTGCTTTTGGAGTAAAAGAGGTAGAGTACCTAGGTCACATTGTTTCCCATGAAGGTGTCAAATTTGATCCCTAGAAGATCAAAGATATGATGGAATGGCCCATGCCAAAAACTCTCAAAAACTTCTGAGGGTTCCTAAGACTAACAGGTTACTACCAAAGATTTGTGAAAGGTTATGGTAGCATAGGAGCTCTACTCACTACATTGATAAATAAGGATGCCTTTAATTGGAATGATGCTACCACCAAATCATTTAAGAAACTAAAAGTAGCTATGTGCACCACTCTAGTTTTGGCTACTCTAGACTTCTCAAAGACATTCACTGTTGAATGTGATGCTTCTAGATCTGGGTTGGGATTGGTAATAATGTAGGAAGGAAGACCCATTGCATTCGAGAGTCATTAATTCAAAGGTAAGAATCTATAAAAACCTATATAGAGAAATAAATGATGTCTATTATTCATGTAGTTAAATAATGGAGGCCCTATCTGATGGGTAGACACTTTAAGGTGAAAATGGATCTTGATAGTCTCAAATACTTTTTGGAGCAAAGATTATCATCTGAGGAACAATAAAAGTGGGTAACCAAAATGTTGGGTTATGATTTTTAAATCATATATAAGGGTAAATATAATGTAGTAGTAGATGCACTATCTAGATGAGATACATCCATAAAATCATTACTTTGTGCAATGTCCATGTTGCAAGTAGATTGGGTGGATGAAGCTAGGTTAGAATGGGAGCAAGACAAGGATCCATAGGTTCTAATTTAGAATCTATAGCAAGGTAATTTAGCCTCTAAAAAATTTGAATGGAAAGGTAATGTCCTATAGTATAAGGGTAGGTTATACTTGTGCAAAAAATTAGAGCTTAAGCATAAGATTCTTGCAGAGTTGCATGCATCTCCAATTGGGGGACACTCAGGGTTCTTGAAAACTTATCACAGAATTAAGAAAAAATTATTTTGGGAATGAATCAAGGGAGATGTATAAAATTTTATGGTAGAATGCATGATATTCCAACAAAATAAAGGTGAGATAGTTAAGACCCTAGGTTTGTTACAACCATTAGCAATTCCTAGTCAAAGGCGGGAGGAGGTTTCTATGGATTTCATCATAGGGTTGCCTTGATTTGAAGGTAAGAATGTTATCTTGGTCATTGTGTATAGGATTAAAAAATATGCCCATTTTTGTGCTCTCACACCCATTTTTAGCAAGTACAATAGCAACTATTTTTATAAAAGCAGTTCTAAAATTACATAGAACCCAAAAAATAATTGTAATTGATCATGATCCTATTTTCACTAGTAATTTTTGGACTAAACTATTTTCATATTTGGGTACTTAGCTAGCTCATAGCTCATCTTACCACCCCCAAACTGATAAATAAATAGAAGTGGTTAATAAATGTTTAGAGGGGTATCTCCATTATTTTGTATCAGATAAATAGGAACATTGGATTGAATGGCTACCACTTGTAGAATGGTGGCATAACACATCTTTCCATACCTCTTCTAAAATGTCTCCATTTATAGCACTATATGGTTACCATCCACCTTCCATCACTTCTTCATTAAAGGTGTAAACCAAGGTTTGAGATGTGGAAGAGCACATTCAACATCAACAAGAGGTTTTGGCTAGTTTGAGAGAGAATTTGGCCTTGGCAAAAAATAGGATGAAACAATAAGTAGATCAACACCATAGTGAGTGAAATTTTGAGGTGGGTGATTGGGCATTTGTACATTTGCATCCTTCCAAGTAGATGTACTTAAAGCAACAAAAAAAGGACAACAAACTTGCTCCTAAGTATTATGGCCCTTATTAGGTTTTGTATAAAATTGGAAGTGTGGCTTACAAGCTCAAGTTACCTCATTCATCTTGTATACACCTAGTATTTTATGTTTCCTATTTGAAGAAGGTTATTGGATAGAAAGTTTCATCCTAGATAGAGATCCCAGAACTAGATGAAGAAGGGTGAGTCATTTTGGAACCAAAGAAGATCCTCCAAACATGTACTAAGAGGTTGAGAACCAGAGAGATTAGGGAATATTTGATCAAGTGGAAGAAGTTGAGCAGTGAAGATGCAACTTGAGAAGGTGAATATTTTCTGCAACAACATCCAGACTTGTTCAACATTGAGGACAATGTTGGTTTGAAGGGGAAGGGCATGTTACACCCCTAATCTATATCATGTATAAGGATAAGAATAGCTGACTTATGGCTTAATTATCCCTCTTTGATGCTATATCACATTTCTTTATGCATTCATTTGGTTAGTAGGTCAACCTATGGAGTAACCATGGCCTAGATAGACTATATATAAGAGGTAGTGGGTAATTGTTTATCATCATATTATGAATTTTGCTCTTATTGAAGCTTGTGGAGGTTTTCCCCTTGAAGCGGCTTGTCTATTATCATATATTCTGATATATTTCAGTCATATCCAGATCTATTTCTACTATTCTACCTTATTGTTGAAGTAATTTCATTAAAATAGATGATAAACCTATTCCTTACAAGCAAATTGTTGATGTCCTCAAAACACATTATAAATCTCTGTAGTTTGAGTAAGTTCTATGAGTCAATAATAGATCTCCTGATTCCATGGCAACAACTAGTTACATGATTCAAATTCATGATAATGCTAAAGAGTTTCAATTTTTGATTGAAAATCTTCTTCAACCATCACATATTCTATTATATTCAGAGAGGATATGCACCATTGCTGATCCTAATCCCTCACCTAAGCTACCATGGTACCAATATTTTTATAACTATTTCCATAGTCATGTATTTCCAACCAACCTTTCCAACAACCAACAAAAACTATTCCTTCATCACCTAACATGTTATATCCCCTTGGAAACACACTTTCTAAAAAAGGCTATGATAGAATGCTTCTTCATTATTTATGTTTGGGAGAATCCAAGCTGGCACTAAAGGAGGTTCATGAAGGAATGTGTGGGGCCCATACCAATGGTGTATTCCTAGAAAATAAACTTCTTAGAATAGGATATTATTGGCCCAAAATAGAGATAGATGCTTCTAATTATGTAAAGAAGTGTGTTCTTTGCTAGCAACATGGCAACTTGATACATGCACCTTCCTTACCATTGCATTCGATTACAACATCCTGGTTAATCTCAACATAGGGTCTCGATCTCATTGGGAAAATTAAGTTGACATCTTCAGATGGCCATAAGCACATTTGGATTTCAACTGAGTACTTTACCAAGTGGATTGAGGCCATTCCTATCACTTATGTTATCAGGAAACAAATAGCCAAATTCATTCATTACCATATCATCTATCGATATGGCATCCTAGCCTATATTATATTTGATAATGGTAGATCCTTTGTGAACCAAGATGTGAAATATCTTTATGCAAACTTTAAGATCAAGCACAAGAAATACACTCCATATAAACCTCAAGGAAATGGACAAGTTAAGGCATCAAATAAAACCATTCTAGCCATCTTAAAAAAAATTATTAATAATGCTAGCCATAATTGGCACTTACAACTCTTTCCTACCCTTTGAGATTATAAAACAAATCATCACACCCCAATTGGAGCTACTCCATACTCCCTTAATTTTTGCACTAAAGCTATCATCCTAGTTAAGATTGAGATCCCATCATTAAGAATATCACTAGAGCACATTGAAGATAATGAAGACTATAGAGCCTCATGACTACATGAACTAGAGCTTCTTGATGGTAAGTGTTTGGTTGCCCTAGAAAACTTGTAGGCCTATTAGAATAGAATGTAGAAAAGCTACAACAAATGCATTCTCCCTAAAGAATTTGAGATTGGTGACTTAGTTTTGAAAGAGAACCAGAAGAACACGAATGTTAAACCCAAAAAGAAAGGAAAATTTCAACCTAATTGGTTAGGACCATATATTGTCACAACAAACTATGGATCAGGAACATATCGACTCGCTAAACCTAATGGTGAAGAAATTTCAGAGCCCATGAACATCGTAAAATTCAAGAGGTTCTATGCATGAAAAAAATTAAACCATTGTCTATAAGACCCCTAATTTGGGGGCAACTAGTGTTATCATAATTTTATCCCATCCTTTTATCTTACATTGAACACATTTTATACTACCCTGGTTCACTTTTCATGAATCCTGATAATAAAGGCTTTAAACCATTGGCACTCTGAACACATTCTTCATCCCATTATGTATTACACTATTTGAGAAGAATATTCTTTATTTTGTGTAAGACATGTTATAAGCTTGAAAAAAATTTATCCCTTAACCAATTATGATCACGATTATGTCTCAAGAATATTATGAACATCTTCAACAATAGTTCTACAAAGTAGTTCAGCCAAGATAGTCTTGTACAACTTCATACAAGTGAATAGCCACATCTTCTCAGTTCCAAACCATTAATACATTATTACATATTAATAACCTCACTCTCACTAATTAATGAGCATGGGAATTATATCCAACTTAGCTATCTTATTAGAACCTATACTCTTAGGATGTGCATCTCCTCGACTAAATGGTCCCACCTTGTGCATATTTTATCCCAAAAACACCAAAAACATTAAAAATACTTTGAAAATACCAAAAAAATTAGAACATGATCCCCAAAAGAATAAAAAAATTATGTTATGCTTTTATACATTTGTACATTCCCATTCTACCATGCTATGCTCTTGCCATTTTCAAATCACAAAAACACCAATTTATTTCATCTTATCCCACGCACTTGTCATTTTATAAGGTCATTCTTTCTTGTCTAATCAACTTCTTATTTTCTAGAGCATTCTCATTTATTTTTTGTATCTTCCATTTCTTATATAAAATTAATCATGTTGGTCTGATCATCATTTTTATTCTATCCCATTTCCTAGGAGAACTACATTTGGCCTGAAGTTCATGTTGGAACATGTATCCATAGAACTATGTAGGTAGCATCCACTTGTCTTATACATCTAGAGTCAACTTAGCCAACCCCTTACATTTATTCTCTTCTCCCATTTCTTCTATAATTGTTCCTCTTTAATTAGGTAACAATTGTTTTGGAATTATTCTTTGTTATGATGTGGTGGAAAGTAATGCCTCTACCACACATGCATGAACATTTGTCTTTAAACTGCACTAATTTGGTTTTTGTTTATGAGTGTTTATTTGAGTTTTTTTGGTGTTTTGTTGTGTTTTGTTGGTGTTTTATTATGTTTTAACACCTCATCTTTTATTTCTTCTCCTTTTCTCTTTTTATTACTTCTTGTCTCATCTTGGTCTTATGTTTCCTTGATTGTTTTTGCTTATCTCTTTTGTGTTTCAACACATCTTTATGATTCACATGGATCTCAATTGTTTATATTTTTATCCCATGTTATTATGTTGTTCTTGGACCATTTTTAAATTTTATTGTTGTTGGTGTCTTGTTTTTATATTTTATTTTGCTTTTTATTCAAGAATGCCTTGATGGTCCACATGAATCTTGATTATTCATATCTTGGTCTCATGTCCTTAGGATGTTCTTGAATTTTTTTAAAACATTTTAATTCCTACTTAATATCATTTTTTGATTTTAATATAGGTTCATTTATGTTTATCTTTTTCTTTGTTTTTGATTTTTTGTTTAAATGTAAATAGTTGTAACTCTAGTTTTGGTCATTGTTTCACCATTATCCTTAGTTATAGATATTCAATTTTGAATTGGTTTAGCATAATTGGAATCTTATGTCATTATAAGTTATTCATATTTATGATACCTAATTTATTTTTCTATAGCAATAACTTTGTGCTCAGGTTTCAATGTCTTAACATCAACATCAACTCCAATGAACGATTCTCAAGAACACTTTACAAAACTTAGGCTCATTATATAGAATTAGAAATCTAGGTAACATGCATTTTAGCACTAAAATCTATGCTTAAATGTGCATATCTTCATACATTGTGAGTTTAATCAATTCTTGGTCCATTTCCATCATTCCTCCTTCCATTATCTCCCAAACATGGGTGAACTACATTGGCCTGAAGTTCATCTTGAAACATGAGTCCATGGAACTATGTAGGTAGTGCTCAATTTATATTGAGGTTAGCTCAGCTATCTCCATTCTTCTTTTAATATGTCTCATCACCTTATGCATTCTCATATGCCTGGTTTTATATGTCTTTCTAAGCCATTACAACATCGCATGTACATTTGCACCCACTCATTTTAACCTATCTTTTCAATTATATCCATGATCTATTTTGCTTGTCAATTGCCCATGTTGGGGAACAACATTTGAGCATTAAATCAAATCAGCTCTACAAGGGAAAATCATTATTTATTATTTATCAATGATCAAGATTCACCCTACTAGGGCAAAATAATTTTATCATAATCAAATCTACTCTACTAGAGTACTTCTTATTATATTCTCTTTGGAGACCCCATTCTAGTGGTTCTTCCCTTCCAAAAGTAGAGTGTTCTCTCTTTTCCTCTAATTCCAAGATCTACACATTAAATCCCATGATGGTAATATTTTTGTGTGTAAATTGTCTCAAGATTGATCAATGTCATAAGCATGCAGCTTGTACTCTGAAATTAGGTATGTTTAAAGTGTGTCCCTTACATTTATGGATTATATCTTTCCCATTCCCCCTATCTCTGGGGCCTATTATACCTTTAATTATATTTTGATCATTGATGGTAATCATGTGTGCAAGCATTAGCTCATCTAGATTTGATCTATTTCACGGGTTAATCTCTCACTCTCTCTCTCTTTTTGAGAGTCCATCCTTTTTTCCATCCTAGTATGTCCTCTCGAGGGGGCATCATGGGTCTATTTTGATTTCTTCTTAATAACTCTTTTATTTTAAAATATGTTGCTTCACTTAAATGTCTCACTACACCTTCTCAAATAGGGGTAAAATGTATACATCCAAATCCTAACACCATTTGTGTTGAAATTGTCAATCTTACTTGAATTACACTCAAATACACATTTTAGGTCAAAATCCATAAAATATCCTAAATGGTTTGAACTTGTCACTTAAAGTGCCAGTTTAGGTCAAAGTATCCCTAAATAGGGTAATGAATTTTATGGGCCAACTAACTTTGATTAGATCATTTCAAGTCAAAATGACAATTTCACCATTTAGTGCTCTGGATCACTCTTTTCTTCTAATTCATTGGTACATATCATGTACCTTTGTTATTTGGTGTTGGGAACATCCTAAATGGTAATACAAATTCAACACATCTAACATCACCTTCTAGTTCCTTTCCAGTCAAATTATGACCCAATAATATGACTTTTTGACCATTTTGATTATTTGAGGGCCAATTTTCAAATAATTGCACAAATGTTGATTAACCTTGTTTAAGGCTAATTAATTGAAATCAAGAGCTTAAGTGGATTTTCCATGAGAGTTGTTGAATATTTATTTTTGAGAATGGATTCCTATTAATTGCATCATCAAGTGACATCATTTCTTAGGAAGACATCCCTAGGTCATAAATGCCACAAATATCAAAATTATGAGTCACCCATGCCTAGTTAATGCCTCCTATACCTCTTTAAGGCTTATTTATCTTAAGGATATTTATGGATTTAATTCCAAATATTAAGATTATCCATGGCCACACATCTCAATCTTGAGATGGATGGTCATGGTTGATCCTGACCAATCTCAAAAATATATAAATAGAAAGGCCATGGACATGAATTTAAAGCTTGAATATTGCAAAGTTATAATGTTAAATTGTTTCCACAAGGTTTTGCATTTTATCATAGATTTTGATTGCAAGCTTCATTGATAGGCTAGTTTAGTGATTTAGAATCAAAATCCTAGGTTTTATGGAGTGTTCTTGAGGCATTGGAAGAGCTTACCACCATTGTTGACAAAGACAAGGATGATTGATCAAGGGAGAACATGTTTTTTAGCCACATAGGTATGGTGAATCGATTTGGGAAGGTAATATGGTGTTGCTTTCTTTCATATTTTTTTTCTATACTTTGTAATTCCCATAGGAATAGATAGGCTTAGTTAGTTAGTTCTTTTTTCATGTTTCATTATTTATGGACTAATGCTTGACTAACTTGCTTTGTAATCCTCTCTACACACTCTAGTTATCATTGTAATGTACATTATTTACTAGCTTAGATATATTACTATATTGACACTCACTAGTATATAGCACTTGTGTATTTCTTAGCATATACATAATTTTATAATACATGTCTCACATACTTTCACTTCTTTCTTTGATTAGTTATATGTGATTATATTTCTAGTATTTACAGGATTTCCTTTCTTGATTTGCATAGCTATATGTGATTGCATTTCTCAGTTCCTATTTTTTATTTTTTATGTGCCTTAGGATATTTTCCAATGTCTTTTTCTTGTACTCTTCTATGTGCTTGTGGCCCTTATGTCAACCTTTTTTGTTTCAATTGTATGTGTATGTGTCATTTGAACATGCCTCTTATGCTTGCTTTTTAGTTTGAGTGACATGTGCCCATGTCCCTCATTTTCTAGGTACCTTGGCCAATTTTATATGCTTATTGCTTTGTGTGCTTGTTTCTTGATTGATTCTCAACTATTTCCAATTCCATGATCCACATCATACATTCTCTTACTTTCTTAGATGCCATGATGGACATCATGCTCCATCTTTCCTTGACAACTAACAACTAATAACTAATATTTTTAGTTTAAATTCATTATATTTCACATGTTATTACATTGTTACATCTATTTAGGCATACCTTTATTGATCTAACAATCTCTCATACAAAATATGCTATATCTTGAGATATCTATTTGATTATCATTGCTATATCATGTATTTTTATATCATAACACACTTTCAGGGCTATTTATTCTAAGGATAGCCATTATAGGGTCTTCATTCCTACCCTCAAAAAAGGGGGAAACAAAAAAGGGTTTTGTCACAAAGATCAAAGCTCCTATCAGTCAAAAAATTAGGTTTCAAAACACCTAGACCAATATTTAGACTTCAAACCAAGCATAATAGACTAGACAAATAGTGACAAGTACACAATAGTCTTTAGAATTAGCACATCAGAAGAGCACCAAGTTTGGAATATAGTGCTAGAAAATAGGGTGTCCTATTCTGGCTCTATCCAAATAGAAAAAAAACCATATTTTATAGAAATAGAAATGTAAGTATAGCTATAATTTTGTCAACAATATTTTAGTTTAGAATCAACAATTTTAGTACATTTTTTCTAAAAGAATCTATATATAGGGGGAATCATATGTATCATGTTGGCTCTCACTTCTAGTTTTAGATACGATAATTGGTATAACTTTTAGATCATAATCCATGTTACAAACACCCGTGATTGGGGGCAAAGTGCATGGCACATTTGCTTTTTCTTCTTTATATTTCAATACATCACCCAAGTATTCTCATTAGTTACATGATTTATTCCATCTACAGGTGGTTGGCATTTTTCTTGAATGTCTTCCATATAAGCCTATTCCCTAGTTTTGGAGTGGCTTTCATACAAGCCTAATCTCCACCTTTTCTGAGTCACTAAGAGTGGGATAGTTTCTAACACACATTCAACTATCCATGCCATATTTTCAAATTAAAAAACATTCATAGATTTCAAGAGCCATGTCATATGACACACATTCATACTAGTATCATTTCATAGCTTCAATTAATGAGGAAATGATAGAGCTAAAGGACTAGCTAGCCTTTGTATTCTTGAGCCACCTACTTAGAGGGATTGGACACATATTCCAAACATTTATTAACACATGCATGATCACATAGCTTCACTTAGTGGGTGATGATGGAGCCAAAGGGCCAAATTTTGCATTGTTGAGCCAATCTTGGGGAATTAATAACTTAGAAACATTCATGATATTAATCTTGATACAACATTATTCAGTACACACTCAACATCACTTAGCATCACATTAGGTTTTATATTGGTTCATGTATTTGATGAAGTGTATTCATTCCTTTCACTTTTACCTAGATTTTGTATATTTTTACTTTAGACATAGTGTGTCTATTAAGAATTGATCTAATCTTAATTTTATATTTTAGATTTACACTTCATGATGTGCTTTCTCTATGCACACTAAACATCACATAGCTTCATGGGATTCACTCTTGCAAGTAAGTTCAGGTATGTTTTCTACTTTTCCTTTATCATAGTATTTTGGTTTGGTACATCACTAGAATAAAAGGTGGGGAGAAATGTAGTGATATAAAATTTCAAAATTTGTAGCTTGAATTTGTCTTGTGGCATCCAACCCATAGGTCCCTCTTTCATTCTCTCATGAACTTTCTATACAGCTTTTTTCTTATTCCCACTTAGCCATAGACTTTTAAAGCTTGATTCTAGCTTAGTCGGGTAGCATTTCCTAGGCCAATCCTATCCCCCCAAGTCCCACCCAACTTGGACTATAGTGTCAGACCCTAGGGTGTCCTATTTTGATGATCCTATCCAATTGCATTTTGAGCTCCAACAGCTATTTCCTTTCAATTTTATCCTTCATCTTGTCATCCTAGCATGAATAAATTTAACCCATGATCAATAGATCCTTATAAAATCCCATTCAAAGTTAATTTAGAAAGAGGTTGGAAAATATTATAAATCAAGTAAGAATACAAGCAAAACCACTAAAGTAAACTTCCTTATTTTATGAATATGACCATCAAATATAGATACAAGCATATCCAAATACTCGCACTAGTCCCTAACCACCTCAATCATACCTATTTTAGCATTTTTGCATCTGCATAACACTATTTCACAAAGTACATCAAATGAGAGAACTACATATGGCTTGATCCCTCTTTGGAGTATTGGTATGTAGGTAGTGTGCCTACAAAAGGGGTATGGATACATGTTTAATGAATCTTACACAAATAACCCCCGCTTCTTTGTCAAGTTTTATCAAAGCATAATGAATTATAGGGTTTGAATATTAAATCAACTCTATAGGGATTTATGTATACTTTTAGTAGTCAAGATTTCATAGGCGGGCTCACACAAAGACAACAAACAAAACCTAAAAAACTTGAGTCTTTGTGAGTAGTTTTGAAAATAGTGATAGAAGAGGATAATAGCACCAGACCCTAGGGTATCTTGTTTTGGCACTCCTATCCTTTCATAAAATGAAATATAGAACCTTATTTATGACACTATCCTAGTCTTGCATAGCCAATATCAGACCTTACAATAGCCATTTCAATTTATTGTAAGATAAGTCTTATTTTTTACATATTTATTTTTATTTATATAAAAGTTAAAAAATTCAAATAAATTATACAAATTAGTAGTGAAATTATTAAAATATTATTTACTAATTTAGTCAACTCCAACCCTTAACTAAATTAGGAATAAAACTCCAATATTCCCAGAATACTTAAGTCATTATCATATCTTTTTTCTATTATAATTTCATATGTTGTTTGTCCACTTTATTGTGTAAACAAGTGAGATGACATCTATTTGAGGAAGAGGAAGCTCATAACTTCCTAGGAATGGTTTACAACTAGGCAACTCACCTAATTATCTATTAATCTATGTTTGTCCAGGTGTTTATATGTGTACAGGTTATTCTTCCTAGCCAAAAATAAGCTCCCTCAGTCACTGGATTCAAAGTACTGTGCAACATTTCCTAATCCATATGTATTCGCTATAAACCTTGATTTCATTTGAGTTTTTATTTAATAATATAAATTTAAAGAAAAAAAACTACTATAACATTTTGGCATGCCTAGTGGGACCCCTAAGGTCTCACTTTTCTTATTAAAATTCATTCTAAATTGATCTATCTTTCTCTCCCTTTCTCTTATTTGATTGTTTTCATTCAAAGAAAATCCAAAATTATTTTTTCCTTTCTAAAGGTTAAAAAAACTGCATCTATTTTACTTTCTTAGGTAATTCATGTAAAATAATCTAGGTAGTAAATTTATCATAGTTATCACTTCTCTCACACACAGATAAAACCACTTGCATAACAAACTCATCAAACATTGACATAAGGGAAATGACTAGGATTTCATCACCTAGTGGTAATCTTCTTCTTGGTTATCTCACTTAGATTTCACCACCAAGGGGAGAACCAACTCAGTACTCTAACTAAATATAAACCCTAGTTTTTTGATATATACTAGCTAAGCACCTGATACCCTTATGTTAAAATGTGTGAAGTGAGGTGGTAGGCACCAATACAAGGCCAAGTATCAAATCTAGTACAAAAATATTTTAAATCCTAAACAAACTTGAAACCACCCTTAGATTAATTCTTCTTAGGACCCTCAACAACCTTTTATTTTATTTTATCACACTTTAAAGTTAAAAAGTAAATTGTTTTAGGTATGTCTTTTGTGTGTGTGTCTTTTCATTTTCACTAAATATAAGATAATCAAAAAGAACTTTTGTGTCCTTTTTTATTTTATTTCTTAATTTTTCTTTTATTGCTACATGGTTTTGATGCAACATCAGTTGCAAAATAAAACCAAACCCCCAACTTTGTCCTCATCCATGGAGAATCCTAGTCATCCGACTTCCCCTAAGTCCATAGGGGAATGTATTCCTTAGTATTCTACCCAAGGTGATCCTGAATTCACCACTATACTAGATAGCAATGTAATTTAATTTTTTTGAGAATAATGGAGTTTTCTTCCTATTTTAGCTCAAGGTCTGGATTAATAAATCAATAAATAATATTGCATTAATTATTGTCCTAATTTGTATAATTTATCTATCTTTTTTACCTTTCTAAGAATATTAATAAATAATGAGAAATATAACTTATCTTTAAACTAGACTGAGATGGCTGAGATAGAGGTTGAAATTGCCTATGCAAGATTGAGACAGTGTTACAAATTAGAATCTAGCTTTCATTCAATGAAAGGATAGGAGCATCAAAAATAGGATACTTCAAAGTCTAGTGCTACTATCTACTCCTACTACTATTATCAAAATTGGTTATAGAGACTTGAGCTTTCTTGGTTTTTTGTGTTATTCCTATGTGAGTCTGCCTATGAAATCTTGAGTGTTGACAAAACTCATTGTAGAGATATTTTAATCTTCAAACCCTAACCCTTCATCATGATTGATAAACAAGATTTGAATCACTTGAAATGGGGGGTTAATATTTGTAAGATGCACTAAACATATTATATATACCCCTTGTGTGGGAATTCTTTTTACATACCAATATTTTAAAGAGGGATCAAGTTATATGTAGTTCTCTCACTTAATGTGCTTTGTGCACTAGTGTGATGCTAATACAAAAATGCCAAATTTAGAGTGATTGAGGTGGTTAAGGACTAGAATGATGGTTTGAGTATGTTTTCAGCTATGTTGAGTGACTATATACAAACAATAGGGAAGTTTGCCTTAGTATTTTACTTATATTCTTGCTTTATTTGTAAGATTTGTTACCTCCCTTATAAATAAAATTTGGATGGGATTTTATAGGAAACTATTGGTCATGGATTAGATGTATTCACACTAGGTTGACATAATGAAGAAGAGGAATTAGATGAAAATGACTATTTAGGATCAAATTACAAAAGGATAGGAACACCAAAAATGGGACACCCTAGGGTCTAATTCTATAGTCTAGGTATGGTACTCCTATCCTACAGGATCAAGACCTAGGGGGATAGGATTTGCCTAGGAAATAGAGTTTGGTTGAGCTATAATGACCATTTAGAAGGCTATGGATGACTACCAATGAGAAAAAGGTGTTTATAAAGGTCACAAGAGCATCCAAGAAGGTCTTATGGATAGGGTGTCATAAGCCACACTCAAACTACTAATTTTGGGATTTTATATGACTACATTTGCCCCTTTTTATTTTAGTGATGTAGCAAAGTGAAATACTAGGATAAAAGAAAAGTAGAAAGCGTACCTAAACTTATTTACAAGGATGAAGCCCATGAAGATGTGTGATGTTGATTAATGTTGGGTATGTATTGCACCAAAGTAATATTACAAATGGAGCTAAGTACTCAATTCCTTGAGAGTGTCTCATTAATAAAAAGCTAGCCCTTTAGCTCCATCATCACCCAATGAGTGAAGCTATGTGATCATGCATGTGTTAATTTATGTTTAGACTATGTGTCTAATCCCTCTAAGTAGGTGACTTAAGAATACAAAAGCTAGATAGTCCTTTGGTTCCATCATTGGATACTACGTAAATCTATGAACTGACACTAATGTGAATGTGTGTCATATAGGATGAATCTTGAAGACCATGAATTATCTATAATATAACAATGTGGTGTGGATATTTTAATGTGTACTGAGAACTAGGCTAATCTTGGCCACTATGAAAGGTGAAGATTAGGATTGTATGAAAGCCAGTCTAAAACTAGGAGTTAGGCTTATATGAAATCCACTCCAAAATGATACCAACCACTTGTAGATAGAATAAGGCATGCAAATATTGAGAATATCTAGGTAATGTATTGAACTTAGAAATAATATAAGGCAAATGTGTCATGCACATTACCCCCAATCACTGGTGTTTGTAACATGGATTTTTATCTAGAAGTTATACCAACTACCCAGTCTGAAAGTATAAGTGAGAGCCATCATGCCACACATGATGCCTCCTATGTCTATATTCTCTAAGAAAAATTGTATTGAAATTATTGAATCTAAACTAAACTATAGCTAAAAAACTATAACTAAAGTAACCTTTCTACCTATTTCTAGAAAATATGGGGTTTTTTTTGTTTGGATAAGAACACCAAAAATAAGACACTTTATTGTCTGATGCTATAGTCCAAATATGGTGTTCTTATTATTTTTCATTTTTTATCACTATTTTGTGTTTATCACTATTTTCTTGGTTTGTTCTACCTAGTTTGGGTTTTAGTTGTTTTGATTGTTTTGAAAACTAATTTTTGACTAGTAGTGGGTTCTGATCTCTGTAACAAAACCCTTGATTATTACCCCTTCTTCTAAGGGTAAAATGAAGACCCTAAAATTACTACCATACAAATAAATATCCTTGCAAGTGTGTTATGCTATGAAATACATGATATAGAAATAATAATAAAAAAATATGTCTCAAAATATAGCATAGTTTGTATTGGAGATTATTAGATCAATAAGGGTATGCCTAGGTAGATGTAACAATGTAATAGCATGTGCAGTATACTAAATTAAAACTAGAAATGTTAGATATTATTTATCAAGGAGGGATGGAACATGATGTCCATCATGGCATCCAAGAAAGTAAGATAATTCATGATGTGGATCATGGCATTGAAAACAATGAGAAGCAACAAGTAATAAACATGCAAGGTAAGAAACAAGAAGCACACACAAGTGGCCAAGGGGAAAATAAAATAAAGGACATGGGCACATGTCACTAAAACTAGAAAGTACGCATATAAGGCATGTTTAAATTCCCACATACATATATAATTGAAAATAACCAAGGCTGGCTCAAGGGCCATAAGCACATAGAAGAGTACAGTCAAAGGACATTGGCAACTATCTTAAAGCACATACAAGAGATAAAATAAGAACTAATAAATGTAATCACATCTAGCTACTTAAATAAATAAAAGAAATCATGTTAATTTTGGAAATACTATCACATCTAACTAATCAAAGTAAGAAGTGAAAGTATGCAAAACATGTAATATAAGATTAGGTAGATGCTAAGAAATACATAAGTGATATATACTAGTGAGTGTCGATAGAGTAATTTGTGTAAGCTAGTATGTAATGTATATAAATATAATAAATAGAGTGTGTGGTGTAGGAATGACATAACTTAGATGGTGTAGTCATGTAGAAGATGCCCCTAGTGGGTAGATATGTAGATGTATGTCTTGAATGTAGAAGTAGGATGGCCCCTTAATGGGCAGGGTGAATTAATCAAGGATCTAGGTGTCACTACACACACTCAAATAAAATAAATTCAAGGATGGTAATGTAGATAAATCAACAAACAATTGCATAAAACAACAAAATGTAAGTCTAGCATGGTTGTATAAATGTAAAGCATGGATAATGCATAGAGTTTGAAATGATTTTAGTGTTTTGAGTTATTTGAATGTTTTTGTATTTTAACATGTTATATTGTTTTTTGGTATTTTAAAATAAGCTATGTACAAGTAATCATAAGGAAACTGTGTAGAAGAAATATTGATAAGAAATGATAGTAACTAATGAGTCTCGAATGAGACTCCCTATTATGGTGTTCTGTATTAAACAAAGGAATGTGAAGCATGAGGGAATGGTTATGAATATGATTATAAATATTTAGATTCATTGTCGGTATCTTATAAATCATAATAACTTATATTATTCGACTCATCATTATCTAATTTTAAATGAATGGAATTCTAGTGTTGACTTTTATTATATCTGGATATTTTCCTTTGATAAATTATGTCTATGAATGATTTACCTCAGGATGTTAAATAATCCCAAACCTTGGTGACAAACATTATCAACTACTAAAATAGGAGTAGTGATGCCTTGAGCATGCTTTCCTAACTCTTGACCTTGATAATCAAACTATTGTAGATATTTTTGACCAAACCCATACTTATTTGAAAGTTGAGCCTCATTTTGGAGAGGTAGATTTTCATATTTTTTGTGCTTTACCTATGCTTATGGTACTATTTCTTGCTCTGATTTTGATTTTTTATCCTTTTATTATTTTGAGTTATGATGTGGTAACCACTTTTATACTATTTATGAATTTGACCCTTTGTGAATGTGTTCCTATATCACCGTGGATTGATTAACTGATTTACCTTGTATAGGGTCCTTAATAGCAAATATTTGTTGTATATGATTTTGCAATGCCAAACATGAATCTGTGTGATGCCCATGCATTCTATGATATGCATAATAATATCTAGATCTTCTCACTAGATGTAGAGGAATTAGTTTGATCAAATTATATTTAATAATTTCCCTTAGTACCTCACTTGAACTCTTATTTGATCTTTGAATGCTTTTTGAATCACTAGTTGTAGAGTTATTTTGTTTTGATTTCTTGTTTTGATATGTAACATTGCTTGCAGCCAATTGACTAGGTAAAGGTGCATATGCATGATTGGCACTAGGATACCTTTAAGGCTTGTGTATTATAAGATAATTTTCTAATGTTGTGATCTTTTCATATAATATCTGATTTTACATTTGTAAATCTAAATTTAACCTTCTCATACTGGTGATTTGATCCCTTAGAGTCTCACAAGCACAAACCCTAGTTGTTTTTTATTGTACATGTAAGCACATATGTTGAAGGGGGTTTAAAGAAGCTATAGGATGAATTTATGCATTAGGAATAATATTATATTCTACCTCACTTTTGGAGGGTGATATTATATCCCTATTTAGAGGGAAAATAACTATCACCCTCTTAGGGGAGAGGAGGAGAAGGAAATTCTTTCCTGTGGCTAAGATATGACATTGAAACTTGATAGATGGGTGTTATCTTATGTGATGTATCCTCTAAGTATGCAAGGATTTTATTCTTAATTGAATTACACATAATATAGAGATAACATGTTAAATAAGTAATGAAATATGACATATATTTGAATTGGTCTTAAAATAGCATGTACATATGTATTTATGTCATTTTTGAATTCATGCCAAATGAAAGGAATCAAGCATTCTATAGAAACTATAAAACTTTGAATAAGTAAATCATGATTAATAAAATTGGAATATTCATCCCAATGTACAAAAATAAAAATTTTAATTTCAAAACCCTAGGCTAGGGTTTGAAAATATAGGGACCTAGTATGGACAACAAGGGTTTGAAAGAAATAATTTTTAAAATTACTATGGTAAATTTTAAAATTTAAATGTGAAATTCTGATTTATATATGTAATAAAGAAATCAAAAAAATATTTCTAAAATTAGCAAGGAATTTTCCCTAGGGTTTATAGAGTTTTTGTGAGCAAATGAAGTAAGTCGAGTTCACCGAATGATTTTTTTTGTAATAATGGAGTTTTATTTCTATTTTAGCTAAAGCTGTGGATTAATAAATCAATAAATAATATTTCAATAATTACAGTCCTAATTTGTATAATTCATCTATCTTTTTTACCTTTCTAAAAATAACAATAAATAAGGAGAAATATAACTTAGCTTGAAACTAGACTGAGATGGCTGAGACAAAGGCTAAAACTAGTTATGTAGGACTAGGATAGTGTTGTAAATTATAATATAGATTTTTTTTTTGAAAGGATAGGAGTGCCAAAAATAATAAACTTCAGGGGCTAGTTTTGTTTTCCACTCCTACCACTATTGTCCAAATTGGTTATAGAGACATGAGCTTTTTAGGGTTTTTTGTGTTGTTCTTATATGAGCCTACCTATGAAATATTGAGTGCTAAATGTTGATAAAACTCAATATATATTTATTTTAGTCTTCAAACCCTAACCCTCCATCATGCTTGATAAACAGGATCTAAATCACTTTAAGGGGGAGTTAGTGTGTGTAAGATGCATTGAATGTGCGATCCACACCCCTTGTGTGGGCATGCTGCCTACATACCAATACTTTGAAGAGGTATATATCCATATATAGTTTTACCACTTAATGTGATTTGTATAATAGTGTGATGCATATGTAAAAATGAGAAATTTGGAGTGTTTGATGTGACTAAGGACTAGTATGATGGTTTAAATATGTTTGCATCTGTGTTGGGTGACTATATGTAGAAAATCTTGCTTTGTAATATTTGTCACCTCCCTTTTAAATGAACTTTGGATGGAATTTTATAAGAAACTATTGGTCATGGGCTAGATGTATTTGTGCTAGGTTGACATAATGAAGAATAGAAATTTGATGAAAATGACCATTTGGGCTCAAATTGTAAAAGGATATGAGCATAAAAAATGGGACAGCTTAGGGTCCAATGATATAGTCTAGGTATGATGCTCCTATCCTATAGGCTTGAGACCTGGGGGATATGATTTTCCTAGGAAATAGAGTTTGGTTGAGGTTGAATGACCATTTAGAAGGCTATAGATGATAGGTAATGAGAAAAAATGTGTCTTTAAGGGTCACAAGAGCATGCAAGAAGGTCCTATGGATAGGGTATCACAAGCCACACTCAAACTACCGATTTTGACATTTTATATGACCAAAATAACCCATTGTACTTAACAATTCCCTCAAATCTTGAGCTATATGCATCCCACTTTCTACCCATATGCAGTTTTATAGGAACATATATGGCATGCCTTTAAAAGAAGGTGAAGGGTTTACCACTACTATGGTGTCTTCTTATAAAAATCCTCTTTTGACTAGTTATGACACTACTACTATGTAACCCTTAGGCAATCTACCTCTAGTGATGTATATTTTTCCATCACCAACTACTACCCAAACATAGAATGTCACCATGCCTTAGACTACATCTACTTAGATTATTACTATTGCACTTAAAAATCTAGTTATGTTAATCCCAATAACCCTTCCACCTATCCAAATTAATGTAACTTTAAGTACCTCAACTCAACTTTACAACAAGCCCCTGTAACTCAGCCAACTCAACAGTATGTCCCCTTGACCACCCAATACATAGTAACTATGAAAGCTATTATATCTACTTATATTACATTACAAGCCCTATATTATGTGGTGGCCTCTCAACTAATCATAACCACATTGGTGGGTTATCATTTATCTTAGTCCTTTTCCACTCAACTTCCTACACATCAACTCTCACAATAGAATTTTTTGGGAGGAATCGCTCAATATAACACCTAAGCAAATCTTATGAGCATCCTTATTAATAATATGTCCAATTTATAAGCCTCTTACTCTAGATAAAAGAACATTATCACTTTCAAGAAAATCTATAATGAGCCTATTAACCCAGTAGTTCCTATTAGACTTTACCCTCTATAGTGGGAGCTTCCAAAGTTTATGAAGTTTCAAAATAAATAAGATCCTCAAAAACACCTTTAAGTGTTCAAACATGCTTTCTACCTTATAACACATGGTAATGCACTTATTATTAGGACATTTCCTATGTTGTTAGCTGGACCTACCCTAGATTGGTATAACTTAATTCCTCAACATTCCTTTTTCTCCTTTGGGTAGCTAGCCCAAATTTTCTCAGAACACTTTTCTATCAATATCACAAGAAAAGTCACTATCACTAACCTCTATACCATTCAACAACTCGATGATGAATCTATCACTAAATTTATGGATAGATGGAGTCTCGTAAATAAACTCACTTTTTCCCTTTCATAACCTGAGCTAATAGACTTATTCACGAGAACATGCAATAAACATATCTCATAAATGTTATGGGTATACTATTTTAAAACCTTTGATGAGGCAATTTTGAAGGCCCATAAATTTTAAATTAGATCCCTAGAAGAAGGGAAAGTTAAATCATGAAATAAAAACTTCAAACATAATTCCTCTAAAGGGGCTAACAATAATAATAAAACCAAAGGAGATTTTAATGTCATAGTTATAAAATTAGCACCACTACAAACTAAAAACCAATTTAATCCCTCCACCTCTCAAGAACAATCTCAAAAGCCATTGACACATTTTCCTCCATGATAGTATACACCTTTAGGAGATTATTATTCTTCTATCTTAGATAAAATCTTAAAGGCATCTATTGTCGAGCTTCCTTTGATAAGACCTCTTGATGATTCTCACCCTAAACTTAATTTGTTTAGGGAAAATGACTTTTGTAACTTTCATTGTGTAATAGGTCACGATGTCCGTAGATGTCACTATTTCAAGGGCTTGGTATAGAACCTTATCTATCAGGGGGAGTTTCAACTAGATAACCCTAACACACCTCATAATTAATCTATAGATATATTTATACAATCATTCCATAATCATAATTCCAAATCTAATTCCATTCAATCTAATTTGGGATCTACCTCAAAACATGAAACTCATGTAATTAAGACAATCAATGACCATATTTTCCTTAAATAAGTTGATAGTACTCCCATTCTTGATCTCCTTATAAGAAATACCTTCTAACCATCCTAACTAAGTGAAGACATACTAAAAACTTATTCAAGCATTCTGGATCTCATTATTTGGGATCCACTTTAGGAAAACATATCTAAAAGCATTCAAGAGGATCAACTAGAAATAAAAGAGGAAAAGACTATCCAATAAAAAGTTTTTGTAGACATTTCAAAAGATATGCATACCATTCCTTACATCATTTTAGTACCTAAATCTAACATACCCATTCTTTCTATTGAGTGTGGAGCCCTTTCGGGCTATCACATGACCATGGTGGTACATTTTAGGGGCTTAGAGAGCTCCACAAATGTGGGGAGCACATTTTGTATGTACTCCACATATGAGTAGAATAATATTAAATGTTTTTAATAATTTCTATGACAACTTCCATGTTTTATAGAAGTGATATTTATTTCCTTGTTTTAAGGAATTAATTGCAATCTTTTCTTATTTTCATGTTGACTTTCATGTTTATTGGAAGTGGGATTGACTTCCTTATTTCAAGGAATTAGTTTTTATCTCATTCCATTATAATTTGTGTAAGCCTTTTGGAGGAGAGAGATAAGGATGGCATGTTCCTTCTTAAGAGTGCTTGTGGATAAGCTTGACTGGGTGGAGGATGGCATGTTTTTTTGTGGATAAGGCCATCTTGGATAAGCATGGCATATTTATGCTTCTTGGGTGTATTTCTTCCTCATTTTTTTTATATATAGGTGTGGTGTGACTTTGTAGAGGATGTGTTTATTTTATATGGTGTGGTATTTGTGGTGTGATTATTTATAGGTACAAGTGTGGCATAACATCTATGGATTATTTTTTATAGGTTTTAGATTTGGATAAAAAAATTAGAGAATTATTTTATGAATTCTTGAGGAGATATTCTGTCTCTATGAGAGGTTCTCTTTGGAGAGTTTTTACTCTTGTTTTGTTATTATTTTATTGAGAAATTTCTTAGTGGATGTAGCCCATATTGGGTGAACCATGGTATACTTATGTTATGTGTTATTATTGGTTTTTTATTCTCTCCATTATTTCAATCATTTACTATGATTTGAGGAATTGATTCTATGATACAATTAGTGCATAAAGAGATCCAATTTTACACATTTAAAATCTAGTTTATGTGTTTTAAATTAATATTTTATGGTGAATTGAAATTTACTTGAATTCATTTAATTCCTAATAATTGGTATTAGAGCTTTGGTGGTGTTTTTTTACTGAAGTGGTAATTCAAAGGAAGAGTTATTAGCTTGAGTGGGACTATGGGAGAAGATATCAGATTTAGAGATGAGAAATTTGATGGAAAATATTTTGGTTTGTGGAAAATAAAAATGAAAGATTACTTGTATGAGAAGGAACTTCATCTCCCCTTGGAGAGGAAAGGAGGATAACATGTATCTATGAGTGATGCTAATTGGACATTGATTAATAGGAAGTGATTAGGAGCCATATGGATATGCCTTTAATCTTCTATTACATTCAACATTTTAGATGAGAAATCTACAAAGGATCTCATAGATAAACTTGTAAAGTTATATGAGAAAGCCTCTGCTTAAATAAAATATTTCTTATGAAAATATTGTTTATATAGTCATATAAAATCTCCAAACTGGTAGCTTGAGTGTGGCTTATGGTACCTAATCCATAGGACCCTCTTGCATGTTCTCATAACCCTTCTAGACACCTTTTTGCTTATAATTGGTCATTTATAGACTTCTAAAACCTGACTCCAACTCAACCAAGTTGTATTTTTCATGATAATTCCATCCTCCCCAAGTCCCAAGCCTATAGGACAAGAGATTTGGGGTTGGAATATAGTATTAGACCCTAGGGTGTCCCATTTTTAGTGCTCCTATCCAATCACATTTTGAGCCCAAATGACCCTTTCCTTCTAATTCTTATTCTTCATTATGTTGGCCTAGCATGAATACATTTAATCCATGACCAATATATATCTATAAAATAGCATTTAAAGTTAATTTATAAGGGGTTTATAAATATTACAATTCAAACAAGAATACAAGTAAAATTACTGAGGCAAATTTCCCTATTCTCTACATACAACCATCCAATATATCTACAAGCATATCCAAATCCTCACACCAATCTCTAACCACCTTAAACACTCTTAGTTTGGAATTTTATAATTTTCATATCACTATTGCACAAAGCACATCAAGTGGGAGAACTACATATGGCTTGATCCCTCTTCAAAGTATTGGTATGTAGGCAACATGCCCACATAAGGGGTGTAGATACATTTTCAGTGCATCTTACACACACTAACCCCCCTTCTTTCTCAAGTTTTATTCAATCATAATGAAGTTTTAGAGTTTGAGATTAAATCATCTATATAGATATCTCCATCAACATTCAAGATCTAAAATTTCACAGGTAGGCTCACATAAGGACAATAGACACAACGTAGAAACTTAGATCTTTGTGACTAGTTTGGATAATAACGATAGGACCTAGACTATAGCACTAAAATTCAAAGTGCCCTATTTTTGATTCTCCTATATTTTCACTAAATGAAAGCTAGATCTAGGTTCATGACACTCTCATAGTCCTGCACAATCAGTTTCAACCTCTATTTTAGCCATCTTAGTCTAGTTTTAAGCTAGGTTACATTTCTCCTCTTTTATTACTATTTTTAAAAAGATAAAAAAGTCAAATAAATTATATAAATTAGTATTCTAATTATTTTAATATTATTTATTGATTTATTATTCTAGACCCTTAACTAAATTAGGAATAAAACTCTAATATTCACAAAATCGTTAAATCATTTGGTGAACCTGACTTAATTCATTTACACATAAAAACTCTATAAACCCTATGGAAAATTTCTTCTTCATTTTTCTAATATTTTTCTAATATTTTACTTGAATATCTAAATAAAAAATTCACATTAATTTTTAAAATTCTATAATAATTTTAAAAAAATCATTTTCTTCCAAACCCTAGTTGCATATACTAGATCCCTTTAAATAATTTTTTTTAAATATTTTTTTGATTTCTTACCTACATATTACAATCATAAATTCACATTAATTTTTAAAGTTCCATAGTAATTTTTAAAAAATCATTTTTTTCAAAACCCTAGTTGTATATACTAGGTCATATTGCTTTTGAGGTATCACCTTACATGTTTGTGAGCTTCATATCCTTTTTATGTATTATCTATTTTGATTTTTTTAGGACTTTACATTTCCTATATTCAGTACTTTCTTTTCATCACACTTTTCTTATTACAAATTATTAAAAAAAAATCAATCAATTTTCAATTTGTTTTCCTACTTTACCAATGGTCTAATACATCGATTTTGATGAAATTGATAAAAGGGAACTTCAAGAACTCTTAACTAAACACCTTGACATGCAAGATGATATTTTTAAAATACTACAAGAAGAGTAATAAAAATAAAACAATGGTAAATCCTCTCAAACCATAGAACAACTAGTTGTAAATGACACTACAGGGGCAATTATGTCTCAACAATGCCCTATAACAGCCCAACCTTCTTGTATACCACCACGAGCTATAACTAGTACATCATTGTCTCTTGATGTGGCTTCCCTTGTGTAAAAGATAAAATATCTTCAATCCAAGGTGCTACATCTTGAGCAAGGTGCTTCTAGATCAACATAGGATTTGGATTATTTAAATCTACTTCATACACCATTAACACATCATAATAATTCTACACGCTTACCACTAGGTTTTGTTCAACCCAAGATTACTCTATATGATGTCAAGGGTGATCTAGAGACACACTTGAGAGATTTTCACATATCATGCTTGGACTATGTGCCAAATGACTAGTTACTAACCAAGTTATTTCCATAGAGTTTAAAAGATTATGATTTACAATGGTTCTATAGTCTAACAAATAAGTTAGTCAACAAATTCAATCTTTTAACTAACATGTTCATATCTCATTTTAGCATTAACATAGGTGACAAGATTTCTTATGCCCAAGTTACACAATAGAAACAAAGGTCAAATGAACATCTCATATATTATGTTCTTTGATATAAGACTATTTTCACAGATGACTAGCCCCATGGCTGATCAAGCATTATAATATCTCTTAAAATAGTCTTCTACTAAATTTTCATGAATCAATAATGTTCAAAATATTCTCTTCCTTAATTGAGTTATGTCATACACTAAAGGAAAGGGAAGTCAAACTAATTTTAATGGGAAAACATAAGTACACAAAAATATCTAAAACAACAAACAAGAGAAATAAAAAAGTCCTATAGAAAGTAAAGGTAAATGATATAAAAAGTCAAAATTAACCAATAGTTAATGAAGCATTAGAGCCCCCTTAGTGAATGGTTTTATCAACACCTCCTCGATGAAATTTTACTAATCTACCAGTATCTCTAGCTAGAGTCTTAAAATGGTTATTAAATTGTAATATCATATATCTCTCTAATCCAAAACATAGAAGTTCTAGTTGATAAATATTTCAATAGCATAGAAATAACATAGTAACAATGAATTCTCTGAGAAGAGATGTAGTATTACTCAAGATCACAATACAAATATATGCTTATCTCTGGGAAGAGATGTCTATCTTCACATTTTGAGTTACCTCTTCATTTATACACATTTTGAAAGCATGGGGAGGATGTGGAAGGTCATAAATCTTGAGGGATATTAAATGGTTTGACTTACAAGATTTAAAACAATATAGAATTTGAGGAATTACTATTTTTAGAAACTTACTATTTTTGGACTGCACTACTAAAATTAAAATTTGGGGCACTTTTGTTGGGTTTTTAGGGGTCAAAATTCATTAAGAAAATCTTAGTTCCATCTCACAAAATTATCCTCATTCTTAGCTTTCTAACAATTCAAACGGTGAGTCAATTGGAGGTACGGTGCAAAAGTTATGGCTCCCACAAGTTCCGTCATCAATTGGGGTGGAATTGTCACCTAAATTTTTGCCCAAATCATTCCTCCCTCCTTGAAAAGCAATGGTCTCCATTGCATCAATGTTCCCCATCAAGTGTGGTAATTGTGTCTTTATTTGATTCTCTATGACCCACTCACCTTGGTGGCTAAGTTGGCCCCTTTTAACCACTCGATAAAGTGGAATAGAGTGTCCTCTTGTTGTCTTCATCTACGTATCCACAATCTGATCCTCTTCCACTATAGCAAAACTCTATGGATCAAAATCATCACTATCTAGTTGTTCTGCTACAATTAAAGTGTCTAATAGAGGTGGGTGATATGGTTTGAGGAGCTCCACATTGAATATTGGATGCAAACCAAGGTAGGCTGGTAGGTTCAACTCAAAAACATTTTCTCCAACTCTTATAGTGATGGTGTAGGGACCATATCATAGAGGATGAATCTTTCTATGTGGGCCTACAAGTCATTCCTTCTGAAGCTGCAACCAAACCTTATCACCCACAACAAAATGGTGTGTAATCCTATGTTTGTCATGGCATTGCTTATACTTCTAATTCATCTTCTCCAGGATGTCATGAACTTGTTACTAGATGTGTTGCATTTGTTCAATAAACTTTGTTTCTTTTTCTGCCTTAGATCTTCCATGGGGTGTGTATTCCATGGTGGAAAATGGAATAGCTATATCAATTAGTTCCATGGGTTGGAACCCAAAACATACTTGGAATAGACTATGCTTAGTCAAGCTGTGCAGCACCCGATTGTATCCATGTTGTATGAAAATAAGTCCCTCATCCCATGTGTGTGGATGTTTGGAGTGATACATCTGAATCATGTGAACAATCAAGTGGTTTACCACCTCTGTCTAACCATCGATCTATGGACTTCATCAGCTTAGTATCCATCATCTTCCATAGAGTGAACCAGAAGATGCTCAAGAACCTGCTATCTTGATTTGACATAATGGACTTAGGGAGACCAAAATGGGGCCATACATGACTAAAGTATATTTGAGTAGTTTCCTCAGCAGATATATTTTTCTTAGAAGTAATCATGATAGCCATTTTTGAAAAATGATTAACCACCACAAAAATACAGTCCTTACCATGTTTTGATGTGGGCAAACCTGAGAGAAAATCCATTGAGATGGATTTCCATGGCCTGGTTGGTTCTGGTAATGGCATGTACAATCCTTGTTTCTTATTTGTTGGCTTGCCTATCACACATGGGGTGTAATATTTGAGATATCTTTCCACATCTTTTCACATATGGGGCTAGTAGAAGTGTTTTTGAATAACTATCAATGTCTTTTTGATACCAAAGTGTCTAGCTATCCTACTGAAGTGTGATTCCCATATCATCTTTTGTTGCTCTACAACTGGAACATAAATGCACCCCATATGATAGATGACATTATCTTTCAAATAGAAATTATAAACATGTTTATGTTTTTGAAGTGCTTGATATATATCATCAAAGGTAGGACCTGCTTCATACAGAGTACCCCAAGTGGTAGTCTCATGTCTGCACAGGTCAAGAATTATTATGAGTGCAGTAATTGGTGGGTGGCTTAGACAATCTAAAATTGTATTTGAGATTTTATTTTTGTGTTTGATTATTAGGTGTAATTACTGATGATATGTGGCCCACTTTCGGTGCCTCTCATTTCATAGTTTGCTTTGCATCTAGATGAATTCCAATGGTCTATGGTCAGTGTGGATGACCGTCTCTTTCCCCAAGATGTAGTGTTTCTATTTTTTGTAGCCTTTCATAATGGCATAGAGATCCTTATCATATGTTGGATATTTCTTGACTGTATCATTGAAAGTTTCACTATGATATGCAATAGGATGGCCATGTTGCATGATGAAAACTCCCATGGCATATTCAGATGCATCTGTCATCAACTCAAAAGGTTGATGCAAATATGACAAGACAAGAACAGGGGCTGAGTAGAGTCTATTCTTCAAATTATTAAATGCCCTTTATTGTATTTCACCCAACTGAAATGTATCTTTAGCTCCTCCTTTAGTCACTTGGGTTAGTGACCAAACAACATGTGAAAATCCAAGAACAAACCTATGGTAGAAATTTGCAAGACCCAACAAGATGTGAAGCTCTATGAGGGTCCTTGGTGTGGGCCATTCTTGAATAACCCAAATATTTTTTGGATCAACATGGACCCCTTCCTCATTCACAATTTACTTGAGGTACTGAATTGTTGTCATCTTGAATGTGCATTTGTCAAGATTTGCATACAACTTGTGCTCTCAAAGAGTTTAAAGCACCTTACGAACATGTTGTAAATGTTCTTCCCATGTTTTGTTATAGATGAGTATGTCATCTAAGTAAACAACCATGATTGAGTTGGTGAAGAGTCTTAGGATGTCATCCATCATCCTCATGAAGGTTTTAGGTGCGTTAGTTAAGCCAAAATGCATAACCAACCATTCAAATAGCCCCTCCTTAGATTTGAATGCAATATTCTAGACATCAGTGGGATCGATGGGAATTTGGTGATAACCAAATTTGAGATCAATTTTGGTGAAGAACTTCACACCACTGAGCTGGTCTAGCAGGTCATCAATCCTAGGGAGAGAGTAGCGATTCTTCATAGAGAATTTATTCAGGGCTTGATAGTCAATGTAAAACTTCCATGTTCCATCTTTATTCAGTACCAAGACAATTGGGCTACCACAAGGTGAAGAGCTCGGCCTGATGTGACCCTTTTGGATTAATTATTGAATCTATCTTTTTATCTCATCCTTCTCCAAAACTAATATGTGATACACATGACTATTAGGCAAAGGTGATCCTGGGATCAAATTGATAGAATGTTTTACCTGGCAATGCAATGGAACTCCTGTGGGTGACTTGAATAAGTCATCATATTCTCCTGTGATTCATCCTATCTACTTTTGTTGTTGTGTTGATTGTGTAGTCAGGACTACAACATTAGCCTTCTTGGATTTTTATGGTTTGACCACCATGAGAATAAATTGCTTTGTCTTTTCCACCAATCTCTTGCATTGCTTATCACTAATTAGGGAGATAGATGTGGGAGGTGGTACCTCTGGTACACTGTAACACCATATTCCAAGAGTGAGGGTGATCCTTTATGTTCATGATTCATAGATGCCATGTCACTCATACATAAATGACTGACTAAGGAGTACATCACAAACATCTAGATTGACCACATCACACAAGACTTCATCTTGGAATGGTTTTATAGCATATGAAAGAAGACACTAATGGGTGACATAGAGGTCTCTCCCTAGGCTCAACCATCTAAGACTTTAGGGCTTTAGATGAGGCTTCATGGATAGATTTAGACTTTTCACAACTTTAGTTGAGATTAAATTCTTTTGACTCCCACTATCAAGAATGAAATGCAGAGTCTTACCTTTTACCCATAATTTGGAGTGAAATAATCTTTCCTTGTCATCTAGTCTTTCCTCATGGGTCTATGATGAAGCAATGATGGTGTCAAGTTCATCATCTATGATTTCTTCTTCATCCTCTTCAGTTGTGGGTTGCGTATGAGGTAGAGTAGTAGATGTCCAGTATTGTGACTTAGAAAGTAGTGACTTGATGGCTCGACATTCTTCTTTGGAGTGAGATCCAATTTTGTGGTGATCACACCATTTTATAGCCTTCCCCTTCTAGGATTTATTATCTTGAAACTCCTTTTTCTTCCAATTTTGGCCTCATGTTTGACCTTCCTTGTCACTTTTCCACTTTGAGGGTTGACTCTTCATATTCTTTCTGCCATGCTTCTGTTCAATCTTCACTACAAATTTATATGCCTCATCAAGGGTTTCCAAATTGAAGAGTTCCATTTCCCCTATATGTACGATTGTAGTCCACCATGATATTTGAGTCTTATGTTTCTCACTTTTTTGAATGCCCAATCTTGTAGATAAAGAATGAAAAGTGTCTGTGTAATCTTGAATAGATTGGTCCTTACCTTGGCAAAATTGTTGCCACTATATGTATAGATCATCATATGCTCTGATGGGATAGTATTATTCTTTCACTACTTCCACAAAATCATCCCAAGTAGGTTCCACCTCAAGGCCAATGTCATCTATACTAAATCTCTTTTTGTACACTTCCCACTAGTTTTTCATGGGCAATGATGATTTCAAAAGAGCAAAAGTAATCTTTTCTCCATCGGTGAACTTATTTACAAAGAAGTAGGAAGATAGTTGATCCAACTAGTTTTCTAATACATCAGCATTGATTTTACCTTCAAATGTAGGAATATCAAAATTTACCTGAACCTTGAAGGGTGTTGGGGCACTGAAAGGACCTTCCCTAGATGAGGAGCCAGGAAGTGTAGCTGCAAAGCCAAGATTTCCCATCAAAAGTATTTGAAGAATTTGGGAAAATTGTTGTAGAATATATGCTTGTTGCCATTGGAGGGATTTATTCACCATTTCCTTGAAAGGATCAGATTTCTTTGTCATTTGCCATTTGAAGTCATTTGGAGCGAATAGGTGGAAAATCTGGAAGCTCTGTTGTTTCCCACCCAAGCTTCTTGTAGCCTGACCTCATCCTCATGATCATACTCTCTCAAGACAAACCACTTTGATACCACTGATCCAAAACTTAGAAGTTGTAGTTGATAAATATTTCAATAGCATAGAAATAACATAGTAACAATGAATTCTCTGAGAAGAGATGTAGTATTACTCAAGATCACAATATAAATATATGCTTATCTCTAAGAAGAGATGTTTGTCTTCACATTTAGAGTTACCTCTTCATTTATAAACATTTTGAAAGCATGGGGAGGATGTGGAAGGTCACCAATATTTATGGAGATTAAGTTTTTTGACTTCCAAGATTTAAAATAATATAGAATTCAAGGAATTACTATTTTTAGAAACTTACTATTTTTAGACTACACTACTAAAATTGAAATTTGGGGCACTTCCATTGGGTTTTTGGGGATAAAATTTCATCAAGTAAATATTAGTGCCATCTCATGAAATTATCCTCATTCTTATATTTCCAATGTTTCAAACGGCGAGTCAATTGGAGCTACGGTGCAAAAGTTATGGCTCCCAGAAGTTCTGTCATCAATTGGGGTGGAACTGTCACCCGAATTATTGCCTAAATTATTGCCCAGATCACTCTCCTATTCAAGAAGTTAATCCAATAAAGCCTCTTCTATGTAGATATTATTAGAATTCATTTTGATATTTTCATAAGGTACCAAGCCACACAATAAATAGATGCATTAGTTTGAAACACAAGATACAAGACTTGATAGATAGCAACATTATTGATCTTGGCACTCTAGTTGAGCCTCCTCAAGAAAATCAAACATAGTACAAATATTTGAAAATATTATAAAATCATTTCACATATCATTATAAATAATATATAAGGGATACATCATGTTTTCACCATGTATATCATACACATCTTCCACTAGCTACATATTAGGCACCTTCAGTTGAGACACATCCTTTGAGTAACATGATTGGTGTGTATAATTTTAGAGTTCAAACTAGACCTTCCATCTCCTTCACAAAGTAGGAGATAATTGATTATGATTCAAATTACCATGCACTCTTTATCATAGCTTACATTAATCATCATCCTATTTATAGTGTTCTTGTAGACAATAGATCCATTATGAACATGTTCACTATGGCATTACTATAGTATTTAGGATATTTATAGTAGGATATTACCTCAATAGAAATAATTATCAATGGATTAAATGGGCATATATAGATTTCATTAGGTGATATTGTACTTCCTCTACATATTGGTCCAACATATGTGGCCACACCATTTACTATTGTTCCTAGTGTAGGAGTTTTTGATATGTTACTTCGCTGACCATGGATTCATAAATTTTGATCAGTATCTTCTATAATTCATAGATGCATGAAATTAATTCAAAATAATTAAGTTATTATAGTTGGTGGAGTCCCACATGAGTTACCACTCACTAATTCAAATCCATATTATACTTTACAATCACTAGTTTTAGCTTCTCTACTAGTTACAATTTTTCCTCTAGTTCAGATATAGACATAGTCAAGGTCTTCCTCACCAACATAGAGAGTTCATACACCTCCATAGAAAAATATTTTAGATCAACCACAATCTCAATATTATATATAAATTTTAGACATAGTATTCACACCTAGGGTGGTATCATTGAGGTCTCATGCCTCTACACATAGAGCACATGTTCAAAAAGCTTCTCCTACCACCAGATGGGTCCCTAAAAACCCCATAGTTACATCCACTTATTATAATCACAAGGTGACCCCATAGTTGCTTTCTACTTCAAATATTTTAGATAATTTACAACATACATAACTTTCAAAATTATTGTATCAGCCTCTCCATCATGCTTCATGATCACGCACAATCCCTATCCTCGATACAAAACATCATGATAAGGATTATCTAATGAAACTCATCAATTAGTATCATTTATTCTCAATATTTCTTGTACATAGTAATATTAGGATTGATTTTACATAGCATTATTCCAAAAATCTAAAAACATTCAAAAAATTCAAAATACCAAAAACAATACAAAGCTTCAAAATACAAAAACATTTTAATTATATGCATTATCCATGTTTTACATTTTTAATACCATTTTAGACTTAAATTTTATATTATATGCTATTATTTGTCAATTTATCTATATTACCATGCTTCACTTGATCTTCTTTGAGTGTGTACAGTGACATCTAGATTCATGATTGCTTCACTCTACCCATTGAGGGGGAATCCTACTTCTGCATTCAAGACATACATCGATATATCTACCCCTAGAGGCATCTTGTACATGACTACACCATCCAAGTTATGTCATTCCTACACCACACACTCTAGTTGTCATGATTATGTACATTACTTGCTTACATAGATTACTCTATCGATACTCACTAGTATATAGCACTTGTGTATGTAGTAGCATATACCTAGTCTTGTACTACATGTCTTTCATACTTTCACTTCTTGATTTGATTAGTTATATGTGATTGTATTTCCAGAATATTACATGCTTTCCTTCCCTAATTTGTGTAACTAAGTATGATTGCATTTCTTAGTTTCTATTTTTATGTATGCCTTAGGATATTTGCCAATGTCCTTTGATTTTACTCTTCTATGTGATTGTTACCCTCATGCCAAATTTTATTGTTTTTAATTATATGTGTATATGGCATTTGAACATGCCTTGTATGCCTACTTTCTAGTTTGAGTGGCATGCTTCCATGCCCCTTGTTTGCTAGGCCCCTTGGCTACTCTTGTATGCTTCTTGATTCTTGCCTTGTGTGCTTGTTTCTTATTTGCTTCTCACTATTTTTAATGCCGTGATCCACATCATGCATTTTATTATTATATTGGATGCCATGATGGACATCATGCTCCATCCCTCTTTGACAACTAACAACTAGTGTTTCTAATTTCAATTCAAGACATTGTACATGTTATTAAATTGTTATATCTATCTAGGCATACCCCTACTGATCTAATAATGTCCAATACAAAGTATGCCATATCTTGAGACATATTTTCAATTATCATTACTATATCATGTATTTTGTAACATAACACATTTGTAGGGCTCTTTCTTATGAGGATAGTCATTTTAGGGTCTTCATTCCTACCCTCAAAAGAGGGGGAAATAAATAAGGTTTTTTTCACAGAGATCAAAGCTCCTACCAGTCATAAAATCAATTTTTAGAACACTCAAAATAATAATTATAGGTCAAACAGGTAAAACAAATGAAAAAAATAGTGATGATTATATAATAGTCATTAGATTTAGTAAAGGACAACAACACCAAACATGGACAATAACACCAAAAAATAGGGTGTCTTATTTTTGGTGCTCTTATCTAAATAGCAAAAAACTAGATTTTCCATACATAGGTAGAAAGGTGAGCTTAGCTATAGTTTTTTCATATATAGTTCAGTTTAGAATCAATAATTTTAGTATTATTTTTCTTATAGAATCTAGATATAAGGGGAATCATGTACAATATGATGGCTCTCACTTCTAGTTTTAGATTAGGTAGTTGGTATAACTTCCAAATCAAAATCCATGTAACAAACACCAGTGAATGAGGGCAATGTGCGTGACACATTTGACTTCTTTTCTTTCCAAGTTCAGTATATTACCTAAGAATTCTTAGCAGTTGTGTGACTTATTCCATCTATAGTTGGTTGGCATCATTTTGGAGTGTCTTTCATATAGGCCTAACCTCCACATTCTTAAGTGACTTCTAGATAAGCCTAGTTTCTAGTTTTAGAGTGGCTTTCATACAAGCCTAATCTCCTTCTTCCATAGTGATCAAGATTGGCCTAGTTTATAGTACACATTCAACTATCCACATCACATTTTCAAATTATAGAGTATTTATGGGCTTCAAAATCCATATCATATGACACATATTCATATCGATATCAGTTCATATCTTCACTTAGTGGGGAATGATGGAACCAAAGTTTTAGCTAGACTTTATATTCTTGAGCCACCTACTCACAAAGATTAGACACATAATCCAAACATTGATTAAAAAATGCATGATTACATGGCTTCACTTAGTAGGTGATGATGGAGCCAAAGGGCCAACCTTTAAATTATTGAGCCACTCTCAGAGAATTGAGAACTCTACTCTATTCATGATATTACTCTTAATATAGCATATATGTAGCATCACTCAGTATCACTCAGCATCACTCAATAATACAATAGATTTTGTATTGGTCCATGTACCCAGTGAGGTATATTCATTCTTTTCTCTTCCTCTCTCTCTTATCTATCTTTTAGAAATTCTTATTTTAGATATATCATATCTAGTAAGAATTGATATACTCTTTATTTTCTCTTGCAGATTTATATTTCATAATATTCTCTCTCTATGTACACTCAACATCATATAGCTTCATGGGCTTCACCCACATAGGTAAGTTTAGGTACGATTTCTACTTTCATTTATCCTAGTATTTCACTTTGATACATCACTAGAATAAAGGGGGGGGGTAAATATAGTCATATAAAATGTATAAATTAGTAGTTTGAGTGTGGCTTGTGACACCCAATCCATAAGACCCTCTTGCACGCTATCATAACCCTTCCAAATTTAGAGAGGATTAAAAATCAAGTTAGTCAAGCATTAGTCCATAAACCATGAAACATGCATAAAAAAATAACTAACCAAGCCTATTTATTCCTATGGGAATTACAAAGGATAGTAAAAAATAAATGAAAGAAAGCAATCACCATATTACCTTCCTAAATGGATTCAATATAACTATGTGACTCAAAAACATATTCTACCTTGATCAAGCATCCTTGTCTTTGTTAACAATGGTGGTAAGCTCCTCCAATGCCTCAACAACACTCCATAAGACCTAGGATCTTGATGTTGAATCACTAAACTATCCTATCAATGAAGCTTTGTGGAAATAATTTAGCATTATAAATTTACAATGTTCAAGCTTTGAAGATATTTGAGCATAATAACCTTGCACAAAATACCTTATAAATGATGTTCACAACCTCCCTATTTATAGATTTTTGAGATTGAACAAGATCAACCTCAACCATCCATCTCAAGATTGAGATGTGTGGTTGAGGATAATCCTAATATTTGAAATTAAGTCCATATTTATCCTCAAGATGACCTTGGAATAAGGGGTATTTAAGAGGCATGGGGGGCATTAACTAGGCATGGGTGACCCATAATCATGATATTTCATGCAATTATGGCTTGATGGATGTCACCCCATAGATGATGTCACTAAGTGATGTAGATAATAAGAATCAATTTTGAAAAAGAAATAGTCAATAAATCTCATGGAAAATTCACTTAAGATCTTGATTTGGATTAATTAGTCTTAAACAAGGTCAATCAACATTTGGGAAATTATCTGAAAATTAACCCTCAACTAATCAAAATGGTCATAAAGTTATATTACTAGGTTATAATTTGACTCAAGAAGAGTTAGAAAGTGATGCTAGATGTCTTGGAACTATAATCCCATTTAGGATGTTGCTAATAACAAATAACAAAGGTACATGACGTGTACCAATGAATTAGAAGAAAAGAGTGATCCAGAGCACTAAATGGTAAAATGGTCATTTTGACTCGAAATGATCTGATCAAAGTTAGTTGGCCCATAAAATGCATTACCCTATTTAGGGATACTTTGACCTAAAATGGCACTTGTAAACCATAAGTTTGAACCATTTAGGATGCTTTATAGATTTTGACCTAAAATGTGCATTTGAGTGCAATTTGAGTAAAATTGATAATTTCAACACAAATGATGTTAGGAATTGAATGTCTACATTTTCCCCCTATTTGAGAAGGCATAGTGAGACATTCAAGTGAATAAACATATTTTCAAAGAAAAGAGTTGTCAAGAAGACATTGAAACAGACCCATGATCCCCCCTCAAGAGGACATACTAAGATGAAAGAGAAGGATGGACTCTCAAAAAGAGAGAGAAAGTGAGAGATTAACCCATGGAATAGATCACATCTAGATGAGTTAATGCTTGTACACATGATTACCATCAATGATCAGAATATAAGTAGAGGTATAATAGTCCCTAGATATAGGGAGAATGGGAAAGATATAATCCATAAATGTAAGGGACACATTGTAAATGTACCCAATTTGAGAGTATAAGCTACACGCTTACAACATTGATCAATCTTGAGACAAGTTGCATACTAAAATATTTCCATCATGGGATTTAATGTGGAGAGATTGGAATTAGAGGAAAAGGGATAACATTATACTTTAGAAAGGGAAGCACCACTATAATAGGGTCTCCAAAGAGAAGATAATAATAAGTGCTCTAGTAGAGTAGATTTGATCATGATAAAATAGTTGTACCCCAGTAGGGTAAATTATGATCATTGATAAAGAATATAAAATGATTTGCCCCTATATATCTGATTTGATTTAGACATGGTTTAGATGTTGTGCCCCATCATGGGAAATTGGCAAGCAAAATAGCTAAAGGATATAACCCAAAAGATAGGTTAATGCGAGTGGGCACAAATGTACATGTGATAGTGTAATGGCTTAGAAAGGTATATAAAACCAAGCATATGAGAATGCACAAAGGGATGAGAGAGATGAAAAGAAGAATGGAGATAGCTAAGATGACATCAATAAAAATTGAGCACTACCTACATAGTTCCATGGACTTCTGTTCCAACATGAACTTCAAGGTAATATAGTTCACCCAAGTTTGGGAGAGAATGGAATGAGAAATGATGAAAAATGACCAAGAATTGATTAAACTCACAATGTATGCAAAGAGATGCATGTCTAAGCATAAACTTGAGTACTAAAATTCATGCTACTTATAAGCCTAATTCCACATCATGAGCCTAGGTTTTGCAAAGTATTCTTGAGAATCATTCATCAGAGCTGATGTTGATGTTAAGACCTTGAGACCTAAGCACAAAGTATTTTTTATAGCAAAATAAATTAGGCATAATAAGTATGAATAACTTAAAATGACATAAGATTACAATTGCACTGAGCCAATTCAAATATGAATATCTATAACTAAGGATAATGGTAAAATGATGACCAAAACTAGAGTTACAATGATTTACATTTAAATAAAAAAGAAAAAACAAAGAAAAAAAAAACATAAATGAACCTAACTTGAAATCAAGATATGATTTATCAAGACTTAAGTAGGAACAAAAATGTTCAAAAACAAAAGGAAAGAAAATCTTAACAACATGAGACCAACAATTATCAAGATCCATGTGGACCATCAAGGCATTCTTGAACACAAAATAGAAAAGCAAAATCAAATAGAAAAAACAAGACAAAGAAATAAAAGACCAAGAATGGAACAAAAATGAATAAAAAGAGGAAAGGAGAATAAATAAAAGGAGAGGTGTGAAAGCACAAAAAAACACCATGAGAACCCAAATAAACACACACAAACAAAAAACCAAGTCAGTGTGATTTAAAGACAAATGTTCATGCATGTACAGTAGAGGCATTACTTTCCACCACGTCATAACAAAGAATAGTGACATGACAATTGTTCCCTAATTAAATAGTAATAATGACAAAAGAAATGGGGGAAGAGAAGAAAAGGAAGGGGTTGGCTGTGTTGACTCTAGATGTATAAGACAAGTGAAAGTTGCCTATATAGTTCTATGGATGCATGTTCCCACATGAATTGCAAGCCAAATGTAGTTCTCCCAAGAAATGGGATAGAAGAAAAATGATGATCAAATCAGCATGATTAATGTTATAGAAGAAATGGTAGATATGAAAAATAAACAAGAATTGTCCAACAAACAAGAAACTAATGAGATGAGAAAGAATGATCTTACAAAAAAAGGCAAGTACATGGGATAAGATGAAATGAACTAGTGTTTTTATGCTTAAAAAATAGAAAGAGCATTCAAACTTAATATTTTCTCACAAAATGGTGAGAGCATTCTTTCTTAACAGTTACTCACAAAATGGTGAGATCATTCAAACTTAATAGTTGTTTGCAAAATGGTGAGAGTGTGGGATGGTAGAATGGGAATGTATAAATTTATAGAAGCATGGGACAATGTTTTTTTATTTTTTGAATCATGTTATTATGTTTTTGGTATTTTCAAAGTATTTATAGTGTTTTAGTGTTTTTGGGATAAAATATGCACAAGGTGGAACCATCTAGTCAAGGAGATGCATGTCTTGAGAGTAGATGTTCCAATAAGAAAGCTAAGCCAACTACAATGGCCCATGCTCACAAATCAATGAGAGTGAGGTTATTGATAAAATAAGAAAGTAGCAAAATACTTATACCAAAAAGATGTGGCTATTCACCTGTTGAAAGCTACACAAGATTTTCCTTGCTAAACTAATTTGTAGAACCACTACTGAAGATGTTCATAATGCTTATGAGACATAATAGAGATTATAATTGGTCAAGGGATAAAAAGTGTTCAAGCTTATAACATGTCCTAAAAAAAACAAAGAATAGGCCTCTTGAAGAGAACAATCCATAATGGGCTAAAGAATGTGTTCAGAGTGCCAAGAGTTTAAATATTTTACCATCAAGATTCATGATGGACCCAGGTAGTATAAAATACGATCAAGGTAAGAAAAAAGGGTCGGATAAAATTATGATATCACAAGTTACCCCCAAGTCAAGGGTCTTATATATAATGGTTCAAATCTATTCATGCATAGAATCTCTTAAGGTGTATGATGTTCATGGGCTCTGAAAGTTATTCACCATTAGGTTTAGCTAATCGATATGCTCCTGATCCATAGTTTTCCATGATAATGTATGGTCCTAACCAATTAGGCTAAAACTTGGCTTTCTTTTTGGGTTCAACATTCATGTTCTTATATTTTTATTTCAAAACTAGGTCACTAATCTCAAATTCTCAAGGGAGAATGCATTTGTTATAGCTCCTCTATAATCTATTTTGATAGCCCTATAAGTTTTCTAGGGTATCCAAATGCTTACCATCAAGAAGTTTTAGTTCTTATAGCCATGAGGCTCTATAGTCTTCATCATCTTCAATATGATCTAGTGATATTCTTAGAGACAAGATCTTAATCTCGATCGAGATGATAGCTTCAATACCAAAAATAAGTGAGTATAGAGTAGCTCTGTTTAGGGTGTGGTGATTGGTTCTATAAGCCCAAAGGGAAGGAAAGAGTTGTAAGTGCCAATTATGGCCAACATCATTGACAATATTTTTTAAGATGGTTAGAATGGTTTTATTTGATGCCTCAGCTTGTCCGTTGCCTTGTAGGTTATATAGAGTGGATTTCTTATGCTTGATCTTGAATTTTGCACAAAGATATTTCACATCTTAGTTTACAAAGGATCCACCATTATTAAATATAATATAGACTGGGATTTGATATTGATAGATGGTATGGTAATGAATAAATTTTGGATATTTGTTTTTTGGTAACATAAGTGAGATGAATGGCCTCAATCTAATTGGTAAAGTACTTGGTCATAGTCAAAATGTGCTTATGGCCATCTGAATATGTTGGGTTAATTTTCCCAATGAGATCAAGACCCCATGTTAAAAATGGTCATGGTGTTGTAAATGGATACAATGGTAAGGAAGGTGCATGTATCAAGTTGCCATGATGCTAACAAGGAACACACTTCTTTACATAATTATAAGCATATGTCTCCATTTTGGGTCAATAATAACCTATTCTGAGAAGTTTCTTAGTTAGGACTACACCATTGGTATGAGCCCCACACATTAATTCATGAACCTCCTTTAGTGCTAGCTTGGATTCTCTTAAAGATAAATAATGATCATTCCATCATTGAATTTTTGATAAATCATGTTTCGAAGGAGGATATAACATGTTAGGCGATGAAGGAAAAGTTTTTTTTGGGTTATTGGAAAGGTTGGTAGGAAAGACATGGCTATGGAAATAGTTATAAAATTCTTGGTACCATGGTAGCTCAGGTGAGAGATTAAGATCATAAATGGTGTATATCCTCTTTGAATATGATAAAATATGTGTTAGATGAAGAATATTTTCAATCAGGAACTGATACTCTATAGCACTATCATTTATCTGAATCATGGAACCAATTATTTCCATGGCATCGATAGACCTATTATTGACTCGTGAAACTTGCTCAAACTACAGAGATTTAAAATGTATTTTAAGGTTATCAATAATTTTCCTATAAGAGACAAGCTTATCATCTCTTATTTAATACTGATCAGTTGTTTGATTTATGATTATATATGAATCTCCATAGACATTTAAGCTTTGAATATCCCATTATATGGAAAGATGGAGCCCTATAACCAATGCCTCATATTTGGCCATATTGTTTGTACACTAAAATTATATATGGAAGGCCTTAGGGATTAAATCCCCTTGTGGCATTATCAACAATATGCTAGATCCAAATCTTCAAGATGTGAAGGATCCATCAAAATAGAGTCTCCACTACTCAGGTTCTTGTGATTCTTGTTCTATTATCATGATAGAATCATCTAGAAGGTCAAAGTTGAGAGGTTGAGTAGTTGTAATAGAAGCTTCTTCAAGTTGATCCATAAGAATTTGCCCTTTAATTACCTTCTAATTTTGGTATTCAATGTCAAACTCACTAAGGAGCATAATCCATTTAGCCATGCATCCTTGGAGAGCTACTTTAGGTAAGAGGAACTTGAGAGGATCTACCTTGGTGATAAAAAAAAAGTTTTGTTATTTAGCATATAATGTCACAATTTTTGAGTGGTGAACACCATAGCTAAACATGCCTTCTCAATTGGCATATAATTATGTTTATAGGCTAACAATGTGTGGCTTAAATAATAAACTATGTTTTCCTTACCATGATCATCATGCTAAGCTAAAAGTGTCCCTAGTGCATATTTTATGGCCGATATGTAAAGAAGCAGTGGATTTCCTTGTGTTGGAGGGAGTAAGACCAATGGAGTGGACAAGTATGTTTTAAGATTTACAAATGCTATCTAACAATATTAATCCCACTAAAATGTCAACCCTTTATTTAAGAGATGGGTAAATGGGTGGCACTTATCTACCAGTTGAGAAATAAACATACGTATAGACTGGATCTTGCCTTGTAGACCCCACAACTATTTAATATTTTTGGGTGGAGGCATTTCCATAATAGAAGTGACCTTAATAGGATAAAATTTAATCCCTTGTTGTGATATAATTAAACCTATCAATTTTCCTAATGTGAATCCAAAGACACATTTCTTCAAATTCAAGTAAACTTTATATGCATGAAGCCTCTCAAATATTCTTCATAGAATGTCAGGGTGTCCAGATCTTGTTCTTGATTTTTTTAGTATATCATCAACATAGTCCTTGATAATTTCATGGAGGATGATAATCATTACATTTTGATATGTGGCTCTAGCATTATTCAAACCAAATGGTATGACTTGGTAATAGAATTCTCCCCATAGAGTGGTGAACACGGTCTTATGTTGATCTTTAAGGGCTATCTTGATCTGATTATAACTAGAAAATCCATCCATTAAGGATAGTATCTCATACCTAGCATTTTAGTCGACAATCATGTCTATGTTGGGTAGAGTAAAATCATCTTTGGGACATGCCTTTTTGATATCATGAAAATTGGTAAAAATATATATGATTGGGGTCTTTTTACTTATTGGCACTATGTTAGAAATCCATTCAAAGTAGTCTAGTGGTTTGATAAAATTGGCTCCTAACAACTTCTCCAACTCAGCCTTAACCAAAAGGCTGATGTGCAAATGCATCTTTCTTAACTTTTACTTGACTAGTTTAGCATTAGGGTGAATAACTAGATGATGCACAACTAAATCTAGATCCAGGCCTAACATGTCAAAATATGCCCATGAAAAGATGCCTATATAATACTTAATAATGGATATAATATGTTCCCATTCGACTTTATTAAGGGAAGCTCCAAGATAAACATTTTTGGGATCCTCATAGTTCCCAAATTCACTTATATTGTGATCTCCATAAGGAGTGTGGATCCATCTTCTAGAATTATAGGCAATGTATGGTTTTGATCATCTTCTTTTTCTATATCTTCTTTTTGTTCCTCCCAAAGATCTAGATAATATAAAGAATTAGAATATACCTTCTCAGGTAAAGGCCAATTGGCAAAGACCTCTAGAAACTTAAGAGCAAGATGCTCAAATTAGCTATGGAACTTGTGCTAGATGGAATTTTTACATCCTGAGGGGATGAAAAAACTTTCCCACTTGGGAACACCTAAAATAGGTTTTCACTTGAAGGCTCATCTTTTTCTTTACTTTTTCCTTGATAAATAAGTGCCTCAAAGAGGTTTTCACCTGAAGATCTCAATGTTTATTCTTTATTATGACCAAGAAAGTTTTCCTGCTCTCCAAAGTAGGTAGAAGAATTTAATGAAAAATAAAAACCCTATTTATGATCACCAATGGGGAATTCATATCATAGTCCCATGTATTTTAAAATTTATTCTTCATTTTAAAACTCATTGAAGCATATGATTGAATTTTATTAATCCCAATCTATGAGTTTAGGATGGTAAAGGCATAGGTTATAGTGAGGGTTTACTTCAAGATGGGAAGCACCAATGGTAAAAATATAATGTCCTACTTCAAGAAGGGAAGAACCACAAGGTTGGGTTTTTGCTTCAAGATGGGAAGGTCTAATAGGTGTTATGGTCAATATGGCATTTGAATCAAATAAATCTAAATCAATAAGCACATCAAAAAGGTTATAATGGGACATTACATTACTACTAGGAGTCTCATTACCAGTCACTTTGAAAGAATCACTATCAAATGTTATGAGGTCATCCTCTAGTGGATTAAATCTGAGACCATGATTCCCATTGACAACTCTAGCTGATAAGGGCTCTAAAATTCCTTACACCTAGGGGCCAAGGCCTTTCCTTGTATAGTCAAGATGATACATTATCTTGTTAAGGATATGATACTTTGTATTCTAAAAACAATATGCAAGGACCTTAGAATATAACCAATATCCCTCAATAAAAGCCTCTCAAAATTTATTTGGTGTGATTACAAGTACAAAAACCATAGAAGGTTTTGGTTGTTTCTTCTTTGGTTTCCAAATCTGATGGAGTCTATTAGGAGTCTAGGAAGTTTTGGGCTTACCAAATGTTTGAGGGGATTTTGGTAATTTTCCAATATGGAGGACATCTTTCAAATGATACGTGTAAATGCTTACATCTTGAATAATCACCTACTTAGCTAGAGTTACAGGAAATGGATCAGTTGAAGTAGAGGCTAGATCACTAAGGTCTATATAATTAGATGGAGATGGATGAAAAATGATGGATTTGTTCTTCTTTGAAATGAATTTAGAACTTGGAAAATATTTATAATTTTGAAATTATACTTTTAGATGTTTACAATACTGGTATGGCTATTCATCAATGGGAATAGTGACCTCAATCCCCTCATGGGGAAATTTAAGGCATTGGTAAAGAGTAGATGGAACTACCTATACTTCATGGATCCAAGGATGACCAAGAAGTATATTATAAGGAATCTCAATATCCATAATATGGAATAATATGTGATGAGAAATAGCCCCAACCATGACTAGCAACCAAATTGTACTAGATGACTCCCTCTCAGTGTTGTCGTAAGCCTTGATTGTAATAGTCTCTAGCTAAATGTCTTTGTCTATGTAACCCAATCATTTCACCAATTTAAGTGATATAATGTTCAACCTTGAACTATTATCTATAATAAACTATTTTATCTTGTGATTTTTAATGATTATCTCAATGTATAGTGGGTTATTATGGTTTGGCCCAAAGGTGGACATGTCCTTTTAATCAAATGTGATTTGTTGAAATGAAGACAAATGTCCAATTAGGTTCTAAAACTGATCAAGTTTTATATCATTAGGCATAATAAACTCCTGTAAAAGTTTGATGAGGATGGTTCTATGGACATTAGATGTCTACAAGAGTTCTAATATGGAAATTTATGCAGGGTTTTTATCTAATTGGTCCATTAGACTATAATTCCTTTGAATTGTGGATTGAACTAGTTTAGTCTTTGTTGGAATAGTATTTGGCTTTAGAACCATTAGCGCAATGTTCTCATTGGGTTTATGGAATGAAGTGGGTGAAGGGCCCTGGATGGTAACTTATGAGTATCTATTTGTGACTACAAATCCTAGAGGTGGAAAGGAGTCATTATAATTAGAAAGATGAGGCAACGAACCTTAGATGGTGATTCATGGGTGATTAACAACATTACTATAATTTTGGGTCAGCAAAGATCCTCTAGAAGAATGTTACTATTGTTCAGGATTAGTAACTTGTGAAAATGGAGTAACAACATGATGATGTGAACTCTACATGGTATTACTAGGGGGAGAGGGTGCTGACCCTATAATGATGGGTCTCATGTTATGAGGAACATGAGATCAGTCATGTGACATCATAGTAATAGTGGAAATATGGGTTATATAAATGCATCCTATAGTGTTATTATAGTCATAAGGCACATTGTTATAAGCTACATTATTAGTGTGGGGATCATGATCTCAATTATTCTCATTATGATTTTGACCCTGTTATTGGTTTTAATTCTACCTCTGTCCTTGATTTTGACCATTTTGATTATTTCTTGGTGGTGGTGGATCATGTTGAGGAAAGAGGTCTTTGTAGATTCCCATTTCCTAATTTGTGTACTAATTAGGGGCTAATTTAATTTCCAACTCACCATTTTCAATAAAGTCCTCAATAATATGCCATAATTAAATGCAATAGTATGCATCATGACTATCAACATGATGAAAGTTACACCATTCATTCTCTTTTTACCATTTTGGTTTTGGCTTATCTTGAGGAAATGACCTTGATATTGGTCATATAATTAAGTTAGCTACAATGAGATTTTTTAATACTTCTTCAACTGATTCTCCTAACTTGATAAAGAATCTATTTTTTTTATGAAACATCCTTCATGGAGGTTGTCTTTTTGAAGTAGGTAATGGATTTGAGGGAGTTAATTATACATTTAGAGGAGGCATAGTCTATACCATTTATACATGTCTTATTTCTATCACCCCATTTCCAACCATGTTTTTATTTTTTGGAAAGCCCTTAGACTTATCCTACATAACTATTTGAGGAGCCAGTGATTTAGTCTAATTAGATGCTTGTCCTTATGCAAAGATCTTAACAAGACCCTTAACAATAAGAGCCTTCTAAATCTACACTCCTTTGTCAATAATTTCTTCAAATGAGTTAACACAAGCTAACTATAGATTATGTGCAACTTTAGGATGCAAATTCTATGCCAAGATATTAGCTGACTATTTATCTAGTAAATTGTGTTAAAATCAGCCTGCCAATGCTCTCCAACTTTGAAGATATATAAAAAAACTTTCACCATCATGTTGTTTAGCTTTTCATAAGTAAAAAATGGTCAATTCATATTCTATGTTGTATGATAAATGGTTAATAAATTTTTATAATAAGTCATTCCAATCCACAAGTGATCCCTTAGGTAGTTTAAGTAGCCAATTAAGAGCTTATCCTGCTAAACTTTGTGGAAATAATCATTATAAGTATTTGATACTATAAGTAACCTCTTAACATAAGATGAATAATGCTTATATGTATTCATGTGGATCTCCTTTCCCTTTATATTTTTCAAATTTGGGTGACTTAAAGTGAGGTGGAAAGGGGTTTTAGAGAATAGATAAGTCAAATGGATATGGTCATATCTCATTAATTTTGTACTTTTTGACTATATTGTTTATCTCCAATCTTTAGACAATTTCCTTCATATAATTCCATTGTTGCATGTTTGGTGCATTCATGGATTGGATAATATGATATTAGGGTGGAATGTACCCCTATTTCTATTTTTGTTGGAATATGCCCCTAGTTTTATTGCTATTGGGGTGGAATGTGCCCCTGGTTTTGTTGCTATTAGGGTAGAATGTGCCCCTAATTTTTTTACTATTGAGGTGGAATGTGCCTCTAATTTTGTTGTTGTTGGGGGTGGAATGTACCCTTGGTTTTATTGTTGTTGGGGTGTAATGTTCCCCTAGTTTTGTATCTATTGGGGTAGAATGTGCCCCTAATTTTGTATGGATCTATAGGGAGCATATACCTTTTGATCCATGATTTGGTTCTAATTTAATGCTTGAGTTAAGAAAATAGGCCATTGATTCTTAGATTGTAAAACATTCCCTGAATTTGGTTGTTTCATGTTTTGTTGATTTTGGAAATGTCTATGTTTATTTACCAATATTTGGTTTGTTTGAGGGATTTCCTTAATTTAAACTAAATGTTTGGGTTTCTAAGTTTGTAAAGTAACAAGATGTTCTTGATGATTGAAGAATGTATGTTCTATGTCAAATAGAGCATCTTGTAGGGTTTCTTGTGACTTTAACTATTCATTTAGATTACCTTGATCCACTATGGTAATGTTCTTATCCAATGTTTGTTGCATACTATGCACCATATCTTCATGTTCTTCTGAAGCCTTGTTGTGAATTGAAGTCGTAACTAGGGAGTCAGTTAAGTCTACAACAAGTTGATCTGCATATCATTGACTTATTATCTTGATCTTAGCTAGAAGATATAGATTTATGGGTTTTGACTTTGTTTGTATTTCCTTTCCTTTATTAGAAAAAGAAGGTATGTTTATTTGTGCTAAATCTTGCTCTTGCCATAATTGTTCTCCTTCTCTAACCAAGGTATGAAATTGTTCTCTAAGAAAGTTAGAAGGTAGTCTAGTACCTAATTCTATCAATCTAAGAAGGCCTTCATCTTGATATTCTTAGGGTTGATATTCATTATAATCATCTTCAAATCCTACTATTATAGGGATATAATAAAAAATAATGGGATTATCTTGACCATCATAAAATTTCTCATCCTCATAACTAAGGCTATAAGAGGCCCCACTATGAGTGAACCTTTGAGTCATGTCTAAAAAGAGTTGTTATGTGCATTTGACTAACTTTGGATCAATGTTTAGCAACCAATCAAAGTATGTTTTGGCTAAATTTTAAATAAACAACCAAGGCACCAATGAGACTATAAGGGAGGGTGGTTTGAAACCACACATAATTTAGAAGATTTGGTTCATGAAATTACTCAACCTTTGGTAAAGTTGAAATCATATAAATAAAAAGAGATTAAGGTAACTCAAAGACCCAAGGTGAAAATTATTACACCAAAGCCTATATCTTTGTGATACACCCATACTACAAAAGCTAGTTTCAACTTTGACAAGTTGACCCTAGAAATTTAAAAGAAATCTCTCTAAATTATGAATAAGACAAAATGAATTAAGCAAATCAAGATGTAAAAACATATGTGAATCACTAAGTATAAAGATAGGACCAAATGGGTAGCACAACATTTCCACATGATTCTAGGAGGATAAAATATATTCTAGGACCAAAGAGTGAGCGATACACAAGATGAATTGAGTCCACCAAGATGATAATGCAATTTTGAGTCTTAATAAATGACCTTCAATCCAAATAGAAAATTGAACTCAAGTTAAAACAAGCTTAGTGCAAAAATGGCAAACCCACTTGGACGTACCAACCCTTATAACTTAGAAAGGTTTAATTTTGAATGTGGATTATAAATGAAGGATTTAAATGAATTAGGTAAAAGTTCTAGACTAAATTGGGTAGCATGACTGTGCCAAATTGGATTTCATGACTAGAAGCTTTTGATAATAAATTTAACAAGGAAAAGATGATTTTTTCATTTGGACAACATAATGCCTCCCTTGCTTAAGAAAATTGAGGATAATGTGTTTTGGTTAAGTTCATTAACAAGCAGTTTATACACAAATCAAGACCAAATAAGCTAATAACAAAAAACAAACATCTTAAGTATAAATTGACAAGGTATGGAAAAGTGGGGTCTACTAAACTATCAAGTTTCAAATGTTCTAGGGGAATCAATTACATAATGACTTTCATACCAAACAATACAAAAGAAAATCATGGATTTTGGGTATGTATCACTCGACTTGTTACATAAAGGTCTAGTACTTTATACAAACACTACATCCTACTATTTTCTCAGTGTAGTGTGATGTCCAAAGTGTCACTACGTCCCATGTGCAACTATAAAAAGAGTCAACTGAAGTTAATGCTGGGAGATGAAACCCCAAGTCAAATCTTCCCTAAAGAACTTGTGAGAGGTGATGAAGTCCCCCTTACAATCCTAGATGCATAAAAATAAAGAAATCATGAAAATAGAAAGAATTTAGGGACATTTTCAAGATCACCCAAACTTTTGTGAGTTTTTGGGGAGTACTTTAGGTGACATTCTTTCTAAGCCTTAGACTAGGCTCCTTACAATAAGAATGTCACTTTTATTTCCAAAGGTTCCCTATAGGTGACAAATTAAAGAACATATACGTAACATTACTCTTTTTTCTAAACAAGATTAATCTAATCAAATATTACAAATAAAAATTAATAAGTGTGTTCAATTTTAAACCTGAATGAAATGTTTGGTGGTGTTCATTTGACCCCTTGGTATTAGTTGTAAACTTTGAAAAAATTCACCAAAAACACTTAAATCCTTTGTTAAACACCAAAAAAAGGTTCCTAATCCATTTTTAATCATGAAAAGGTGATTTAAATATGTTTTAAGTAAATTTTAAACTTGATCCTACAACAAAATTGTTAGCATGTCCTTTAGCTTTGAAGCCCTTTTGAATTTGAAACAATAAACTTTGTAAAAGTAGGTCCTAGGTCTATGTTTTTTGAAAAACACAGTGACCAATGTCAGTCAATACCACTGACATCGATTACAACCAACTGAGATCTCATTGATGTTGGTTAAGCCAAGTAACTGATGTCAGTATTTCTATCGATGTCGGTTAACATGTAAAAACTGTGGTAACCAAAAATGACAAAATAAAGTTAGAAAACCAAATTTCAAAAAGTTTTAAAAGCTCAAATAAGTTTTTTAAGGTTATAAAAGGGTATTATTTATGTGTAGGATGTGTCTTATCCCACTAGGTGTGCCAAGATGTAGAGAGGATTCCAAAGCAAGTTAGTCAAGAATTAGTCCATAAACCATGAAATATACATAAAGAACTAACTAAGACTATATATTCCCATGGGAATTACAAAAGATAGAAAGAAACAAATGAGATAAATAAATCACCATATTACCTTCCTAAATGGATTCAATATAACTATGTGACTCAAAAACATATTCTACCTTGATCAAGCATCCTTGTCTTTTTTAACAATGGTGGTAAGCTCCTCCAATGCCTTAAGAACTCTCCATAAAACCTAGGCTCTTGATGTGGAATCACTAAAATAGCTTATCAATGAAGCTTTATGGAAATAATTTAGCATTATAAATTTGCAATGTTCAAGATTTGAATATATTTGAGCATAATAACATTGTACCAAAATATCTTAGAAATAATGTTCATGATCTCCCTATTTATAAATTTTTGAGATTGGTCAGGATCAACCTCAACCATCCATCTCAAGATTGAGATGTGTGGTTAAGGCTGATCCTAATATTTAAAATTAAATCCATAATTATCATTAAGATGACTTTGGAATAAGGGGCATGGAAGAGGCGTGGGAAGCATTAAATAGGCATGGGTGACCCATAATCTTGATATTTTTTGCACTTATGGCTTGATGGATTCCACCCCATAGATGATGTCACTAGGTGATGTAGATAATAAGAATCAATTTTAAAAAATAAATATTCAACAACTCTCATGGAAAATCCACTTAAGCTCTTGATTTGGATTAATTATCTTTAAACAAGGTTAATCAGCATTTGTGCAATTATTTGAAAATTGACCCTCAACTAATCAAAATGGTTAGAAAGTCATATTACTGGGTCATAATTTGACTCAAGAAGAATTAGAAGGTGATTCTAGATGTGTTGGAACCATACTTCCATTTAGGATGTTGCCAAAATCAAATAATAAAGGTACATTATGTGTACCAATAAATTAGAAGAAAAGAGTGATCTAGAGCACTAAATGGTGAAATGGTCATTTTGACTTGAAATGATCTGATCAAAGTTAGCTAGCCCATAAAATGCATTTCCCTATTTAGGGATAATTTGACCTAAAATGACACTTGTAAATGACAAGTTTGAACCATTTAGGATGATTTATAGATTTTGACTTAAATGTGCATTTGAGTGTAATTTGAGTAAGATTGACAACTTCAACACAAATGGTTTTAGGAATTGGATGTCTACACTAGACACTTTTTTGCATATAATCAGTCATCTGTAGACTTTTAAGACCTAATTCTGGCTCATCTAGGCTATATTTTCCATTCTAATTCCATCCCCCCAAGTCTTGATCATGTAGGATAGGAGTGTTGGGGTTGGAATATAATGCCAAACCCTAAGGTGTCCTATTTTTGGTTCTCCTATTCAATCATAATGTGAGCCTAAATGACCATGTTTTTTCAACTCCTATTCTTCATTATGTCATCCTATCATGAATAAATTTCACCTATGACCAATATATCTCTATAAAATCCCATTCAAATTTCATTTAGAAGGGGTTGGCAAATATTACAAAGCAAGCAAGAATACAAGCAAAATGACTGAGGCAAATTTTCTTATTATCAACATACAACCATCTAATATAACTAAAAGCATATTCAAACCCACACACTAGTCTCTAGACACCTCATGTACTCTTAGTTTAGCATTTTTGCATCTACATAGCACTATTTTACAAAGCACATCAAGTGGGAAAACTACATATGAATTGATCCCTCTTCGAATTATTGGTATGCATGTAGCATGCCAACACAAGGGGTGTGGATACACTTTTAGTGAATATTACACACACTAACCCCCCCTCCCCTACAACTCTTTCTCAATTTTTATTCAAGCATAATGAAAGTCTAGATTTCAAGATTAAATCAGCTCTACAAGGAGCTCCATCAGCATTCAAGATTTAAAATTTCATAGGCAAGCTCATCTAAGTACAGTGGATAAAACCTAGAAAAATCAAATATCTATGACTAGTTTAGACAAAAAAATTAGGAGCTAGACTATAACACCAAACCTTAAAAGGTTTTATTTTCTATGCTCATGTCCTTTCACTAAATGAAAGCTAGATCTAGGTTCATGACACTATCCCAATCTGACACCATCAGTTTCAATCTCTATCTTAGCCATCTTAGTCTAGTTTTAAGCTAAGTTTAATTTATCCTCTTTAATTACTATTTTTACAAAGCTATGAAATTCAAATAAATTATACAAATTATTACTATAATTATTTAATATTATTTAGTGATTTATTATTATAGACCCTTAACTAGATTAGGAATAAAACTTTAATATTTCTAAAATAATTAAATAAGTTTAATAAGAAAATGTCTAATAATGGTTCTATTCCTAATAATTTATTTGATTTTAATATGGTTGTAAGTATTCTCACTTCTATTAGAATTAAATTTGATGATGAAGTTAGACCTTTGCTGATTTTGTGTTCTTTATTTGATAATTGGGGTAGCTTGGTCATGGCTATGAGTAATGTAGTCCCTATTAAGGGAAGTTTAAATTTTGAGGATGTTGTAGGTGTGATTCTTAGTGAGAAAATTCAAAATAAGAGCACTAGTGAATCATCTTCAAGGAATGATTTGTATATTTAAACTATAGGGAGACAAAAATACAAGAGAAAAGGAAACCATAGAAAGTCAAAGGGTAGATCTAAATCTAGATCTAGAGCCAATGTGATATGTTGACATTGTGGGAAGAGTGGACACTCAAATAAGGATTGTTGGTCACTTCGGGATAAGAATGCCAATGAGGGGGAAATGAATGAGTTAAATGTGACATCAGGTAAATCATGTCAAGATGCCTTAATTCTTTCTTTGGATAATTTTTTTGAGTCTTGGGTATTAGATTCAGGGGCTTCTTTTCATGCCACCCCACAATCATTATTTTATATATTACGTTTAAGAAAATTTAGGGCATGTTTATGTTGGTGATGATGAACCATGTGAGATAATAGGGAAATGTTATGTTTAGGTGAAAATGTAAAATGTTAACACATTGCTACTTAAGGATGTCAGACATGTACCTATGTTGAGACAAAATTTGGTTTCAATGGGGAAATTATGAAGTGAGGGATATTCGATAATGTTTACAATAGATTATTTGAAATTTACCAAAGGATCTCTTGTGGTTGTATGAGGTAAGAAACTTGGCATTTTATATTTGACTAGTAGTGTTGATTCTTGTGATTTAGTTGCTACAAATGGAAATGCAACTATGTGGCACTACAGGCTCAGTCATATGATCCATAAGGGCATGGAGATTTAAAAAGACAAGTTATCTACATTAAAATATATTGATTTATACTTCTATGAGAATTGTGTGTATGATAAATATAAGTGAGTTAAGTTCTTAAAATTTGGACCCATAAATAAAGAGCATAAGTTAGAGTTAGTACATTTAGATGTATGGGAACCAACTCAAGTATCTTCTGTTGGTGGTTCTAATTATTATTTCACTTTTATTAATGATGAAACTATGAAATTTTGGTTTTATTGCATTAAAATTAAATTTTATGTATTTGACACTTTTAAGAAGTGGAAATCCTTAGTTGAGAATGAAACAGATCTCAAGATCAAATCTCTCATATCAGTTAATGGAGGTGAGTATTGTAGTAATGTTTTCTTTGATTATTGTTCTAACAATGTAATCCATAGGAAAAGGATGGTTCCAAGAAATCCACATAAAAATGGGGTATCTAAAAGGATGAATAGAATAATAATGGAATGTGCTAAGAGTATGAGGTTACATCTAGGATTACCTTTATAGTTTTGGGTAGAAGTAGTTAGCTTGATAGTTTATCTGATAAACAAAGGACCTTAATGCCTTTGGATGGAGTCATTCCTAAAAAATCTTGGTTTGGTAAGAATGTTGCTTATTCTTTTCTTAGTGTCTTTGGATGTGAGGCTTTTGTTCTTATTAAGAAAGATGATAGGACCAAGTTCGAGGTAAAATCATAAAAATTCACATTTGTTGGTTATGGTGAGAATGACTTTGGTTTTTATTAATGGAGCATTAGAGATAAGAAAATACTTTGGTCTAGAGATGTAATATTTAATGAAAAAGTCATGTATAAGAATCATTTTTAGGAACATGAATAGAAGAGTACACAGTATTGGATGACATTACAGATGGTAAAGTATCTAATGAATCAATTTAGGAACCTTCTACACAAGGACCCCAAACTCCTATGGTAAGAATGTCTTCTAGGGTATGAAGAGCACCTAAACATTTTTATCCTTAAAAAAAAATTTAGATAATCTATACTGATGTTCCTAAATTGGATGAGAGGTAATCCTTGAAAATGAATAATTTTTGGGTTCTGTGTAAGTTGCATGTGAAGAATAAGGTAATAATTTTGATCTATTGCCAATTTATTAGATTGGAGAGAATTTAAAATTATAAAAAACTTGAATAATTTATTTGCATTATTGATATATTGTTTTTAGTTGGACTATATATAAGTCTAAATTATCTGAAATAGTCCCTCCTTCATTGAATTATTTATTACTCACTGATAATGGAGAACTAATGTGTTATGAGGAAGCAATGTAGGTAGATGCTAGGAAGAAGTGGGATCAAGCCATGGATGAGGAGAATAGATCTCTCATGGAGAACCAAATGTGGGATTTGGTATGCTACCCAAGGGTAAGAGTGTATCACCAAATAAGTGGAAATATAGAATAAAAGAAGAAGATAAAGGGAGAAAAAGGTATAAGGCCAGAATGGTGGTTAAGGGGTTTGTACAAAAATTAGGTATTGATTATGATGAGATTTTTTATCCTATTGTAAAGATGACTTCTATTAGGACTATTATTGGTTTAGTTTTAGTTGAGGATTTACACTTAGAACAATTAGATGTGAAAACAACTTTTCTTCATGGTGATTTGGATGAAGAGTTGTATATCGAGTAGCCATAGGGATATGAGGTCAAAGGAAATGATAACTATGTGTGTAGACTAAAGAAGAGCTTATATGGTCTAAACCAAGATCCACATAAATGGTATAATAAATTTGATTATTTTATGTTGAAAAAAGGTTATCAAAGGTGTAATTATGACCATTTCATGTGCATCAAACATTTTGATGATGGATATTTTATTGTATTATGTTTGTATGTGGATGACATGTTATTTTCATGAAAGAACATACAACATATTCATATACTTAAGAAATAGCTTAGTGAATAATTTTCTATGAAGGATTTGGTTGTAGTGAAGAAAATCTTTGGTATGGGGATTACTCATGATAGAAAGGAGAGGAAGCTGATTTTATCCCAATCAAAGTATGTGAAGAAAGTATTGGAAAGGTTTAGCATGTTGGATGCTAAATATATTGGTACTCATTTGGCAGGCCACTTTAGATAATGAAAGGCGTAGTGTCCCAAGATAGAGGTGTAAAATCTTAAGATGTCTAGGTACCTTACTCATCAATATTTGGCAGCTTGATGTATGTTATAGTTTGTACTAGGTTGGATATTGCCCATGTAGTGTAAGTTACGAGAAGGTATATGAGTGATCCTAGTTATGAGCATTGGCAAGTAGTGAAATGGAATATTTAGTACTTGAGAGGAACCATGGATGTTGCATTATGTTATGGTAGATCATATACCACTTTACATGGCTATGTGGACTTAGATATGGAAGAGGATATTAATAGTAGGAAGAGTATGATAGGTTATATATTTATTGTTGGAGATACACTAGTTAGTTGCATTTATAAGATAAAAAAGGTTGTGGATTTGTCAAACACAAAGGTAAAGTATGTTGATACCAAAAAGTATATCAAGGAGATGATTTGGTTATAATAGTTATTTCAATATTTGGGGTATGAGTAGGAAGTTGGGAGATTACATAGTGATAGTCAGAGTGTTATTCATTTGGCAAAGAACTCTGCTTTCCACTCGAGTACAAAACACATTAAATTACACTATCACTTCATCAAGACAGCTTTGGAGGGGAACTTGGTGAAGCTGGAGAGTATTCATACTATTTAGAATCCTATAGATATGATGACCAAGGTGGTAGTATTGGACAATTTGAGACTATGTTTAGATTTGGTTGGTCTTAGTGGTCATGGAGAAGTGATAGATTATGTTTAAGAGAAATAGTCTCCAAGTGGGAGATTATTGAGTGTGGAGACCTTTGGGGCTATCACATGGCTATGGCGGTACATTGTGGGGGCTTAGAGAGATCCAAGAATGTGATGAGCACATTTTTAATGTACTCCACATGTGAATAGAATATTATTAAATGTTTGAAATAATTTCTATGGTGACTTCCATATTTTGTGGAAGTGGAATTGATTTCTTTTTTTTAGGGAATTAATTATTATCTTTTCTTATTTCCATGTTGACTTCCATTTTTATTGGAAGTGGGATTGGCTTGCTTATTTTAAGGAGTTAGTTGTTATCTCTTTACATTGTAAGTTGTGTAAGCCTTTTGGAGGAGAGAGATAAGGATGGCATGTTATTTTTTAGGAGGGCTTGTGGATAAGCTTGACTGGGTAGAGTATGGCATGTTTCTCCTTCTTGGGTGGATTTATTCCTCATTTTTTTATATACAAGTCTAGTGTGACTTTGTAGAGGATGCGCTTATTTTATAGTGTGTGGTATAAAATTTTGTGGTGTGATTATTTACACATAAAGGTGTGGCATATAAATTGTAGATTATTATTGATTGGTTTTAGATTTGGATCAAAAATTTAGAGAATTCTTTTGTGAATTTTTGAGGAGATATTTAGTCTCTGTGAGAAGTTCTCTTTTGAGATTTTTTACTCTTATTCTATTATTATTTTATTAAGGACTTTTTTGGTGGATGTAACTCACACTGGGTGAACCAAGGTATACTTAAGTTATGTGTTATTGTTGGTTTTTTATTATTTCCATTATTGCAATCATTTACTATGATTTGAGGAATTTATTTTTTGATGCAAGTAGTGCATAAAGATATATGATTTTCCACATTTACAATATGGTTTATGTGTTTTAAATTAAGATTTTATGGTGAATTAAATATAATTTAAATTCATTTAATTCCTAACACCATCTAGTTTATTACCCCCTGATTAAACTTTTATATTACCTCAAACTAGCTCAAGACCAGTTCCTCCCATTACTCGAGAGGAACTAAATCCTAGAGAAATTAAGGGAAAAGTCATAGATATCGAAACTAAAAATCTCAGGGGCTCAAGAGGAAAATATCTTTAGCATCCTCTTATTAGGATTTAAATCTCTAAATAGGATATCCCCATTACCCCCAATTATATTCAAAAAGGGGAAGCACTGCTACCACCTATTCTAACAAAAGCATTTGTACTATGACCCTATCCTTTATCAAGATTAAAAGACACTATCATAGAATCCTCTATTAAATTTCATGTACCATCATAATTGGATCTTCCCATCATGATAATTCCAATTTATAACACTTTAAATCCCTATTATCCACAAGGTTTAGGTGTAAGGGCTTATCCTAAACACAAAGTACCTACCATAAGAAATATTCAAATAACTAGTTTAAAAGGTCAAGGTTTGAAGTTACATACCTCTTCCATACCAATACCTCAAAGGATTGAAAATCCTAGTCAATATCCATTAAAGGTGTCTTATTCTAAAATCCTTGATTAGCTTCTCTAGACCTCCCTTATCACTCTACCACCCATAAAACCCATTAACATTCATATTTAGAAACTAGCATGGTATATATAAAACAAGAAATGTGCATATTATCGAATAGTAGGTCATCCCATAAAAAGTTGTAAATCATAAATATTGTGGTCTAAAATCTATTATAAGAAGATGATCTCTTAATATAATAATTAGATCATGACCATCCCCATAGTTAAACTACTAGGGTCACATCCACCTCAGGAAGTAGCATACTACCAATAATATCAGAATGAGTTGTAAAAGAAAGTAAAACCTCTAATAGAGCTCAATATCAACCTCTCTTAAAACCTTTATATTTGGATGATTCTAAGAATGCAAAAAATCCCCCTTTGTTTCAGATAGATGTAGTTCACATAGCTATGCAATCCCAAGCCCAGGGTCATAAGACCCACAATCATGAAAAAATAAAGTGACTATTACCAAAGAACCAACTTTACCATAAATAGTACAAAAATACCCACTCTAAAACCTAAAATTTATATCTTAGGGAAAGTGCAAAAAAATAATCCTTCAAAACTCATACAAATATCTATTCTAAATCAACTTCATCAACTTATAATCAAAATGTCTCTATATGTACTTGTCCAAAATTCTTCACAACATCATGAGTCTATGATAGAAGATTTGTGGGCCTCTGAGATACAAGCTAATGAATCCCAAACTTTATTTATTTTCATTGCATTGATTCAAAAGTTATCATCCATAGAATTTCATGATTTAGAAATACCACCCTTATAACCTAACAACCATGATCTTGCACTATTTATCACTACCTAGATTGATTAAAGTTGAATTAAATTAGTAATGATTGATAATGGTGCTAGTATAAATATCATCTCCTCTCATTCATTTAAATAATTACAACTACCCAAAATAGTTGTATCCCAATCCCCCACCATTCAATGAAATTTCAATGATATTATTTCCCCTACATTAGGAATGATAGTACTTCACATTTAAGTAGGCACACACATTCTCCCTAAACTATTTTATGTAATAGAATGGGATTTTTAGTAAAATATTCTATTAGGATGACCTTGGATATGTGCCTATGTCCCCTCTACCTTGCATTGATGTATTAAATTTAAACATGAGGATAAAATACACAATGTCCTAGCTAATCCCCATTAATTTAAAACATGCAACCTGACCTTTTGACCAAATGATGTATTAATTCCATTATAAAGCACTACCCTATCATTATCCAATGAGGCATCAACTAGGACAAAAATTCCTATGTCAAGGATTGGTAAAGAGTCCATTAATTTTGCATTTCATCAGCTTTAAATTGGAGAGTATCAATTATTGACACTTAATACTCTCCCTACTCCCTAGAAATATGGATGTCCAAACAAACATAATGCTTATTGTCTGAATTTAGGAGAAATTATTCCCTTCAGTCCACCTTTCCTCTAAACCAATTTTATTTATGGATAAAGGGGGAATCGATCAACCTTATTTAGGCCTTTCTAACCAAATTCATGCTAAACCATTTACATCAAACTTTTCATTCCTTGGTAAACCCTACTTCATAAAGACATACCTACAATGGTGTGCTTGGAAGGGTTTCAGCATAGGACATTATGAATAAGGCCCACACAAGGTTACATTGGGATATTTTAGAAAACCCCATGAAAAACATGACCTCAATTTCACAAAAATCCTAAAACTACCCTATAGATTACTCTCCTTCCCATCCTTGAAGAGGACATGCCATCCTCACCATCCAACACTCTTTTTTTGATAGACAATGTCATATCCATTCCCCCCAAAAAAATTTAAGTAAATGCCATTACTATAGAACCTCTCATCTATCATCATAATGGGGAGGTTAGAACCATTCCTCTATCCTACCTAGACATGATAGGGTAGTATTTCCTTACCATCCCTATTCTTTAGTGCTAGGATGATGAGTTGATCTTAACTCATTTATGCATTGAGAACTCCCATTTATGTAAATCCCTTCCATCTAAAACCTATAGTCTATTAAATGTGGCCACCATTTATGTTAACATAGGATCTCATAAGACTTCATGAGTATTTAAGGTTAGTAAATCCTTAGATCCCTAGGAGTATCAATATTTCACTATGTTTTTAATAAATCAAAGTGATGTATCAATCCTAATATCATCATCTATAACATTATCACAATACTTGATGCCAAACCTATAAATTAAAAGCTCTAAAAGATGCATCCTCACATTGTTCTCTTAGTCAAAGAAGAGTTACAATGTCTTTTATCTATTAAATTTTATCTAGATTATCAATTACCCTCAATGGGTATCTAATATCATCCCTATCACCAATCCTATAGGGGGATTATTTATTTGTAGTGACTTTCAAGACCTTAATCTCACTTCTCCTAAGGATGATTTCCCTTTGTTTAATATTTCCCAATTAGTGGATTTAACCATGGGACACAAAATATTATCACTTATGGATGGTTTCTATGGATATAATCAGATCCTTATCACACTATAAAACCAACATAAGACTTCATTTTTTACTCCCTAGGAGACCTTCTACTATCACGTTATGCCTTTCAGCCTAAAGAATGTAGGAACCATTTATTAAAGAGACATGACTTATATCTTCCATGATATTATCCATAAAATTATTAAGGATTATGTGGATGATCTCTTTGATAAATCATAGTTACAAAAATACCACCTTTTAGTCCTAAAGGTAATCTTCACTCACTTAATCTAATTTCATATCCATCTAAATTCCAAGAAATGCATATTTAGAGTATTGATGGGTAAGCTTATATGATTTATTATCTCCATCCTTGGGATAGAAGTTGATCCTACTAAAATCAAAGCCATTTTAGAAATTCCACCCCCATCCAATCTTAAGTAACTACATAGTTTTCAGGGTAAATTATAATCTATCTATCATTTTATCTCCCAACTATTTGATCAATGTCAATGATTCCATGATGACCTCATAAAGAAAGATATCCATTTTAAATAGTACTATATTTGTTAGGAGGCTATGAAAGATCTTAATATTTACCTTCTTTCACCACCATTTCTCACTCCTCCAAAGGAGGGGAAACCTTTCTTCTTGTATATTTCCACTATGGACCATGCCTTTAGATCCATGTTTGTCATTGTGATGAGAAGCATAAAGAGAATATGATTTACTATATCAATCACATACTTTTTGAATATGAGATGTGTTATTCCCATACAAATAAGTTGTGCCTAGATTCAGTCTTTATAGGTTCTAATATTTGACACTATCTGCTCAATCATAAAACTTATGTGGTCATGAATACTAATCCCTTAAATTTTATGCTTTTAAATCCTTATCAAAATTAGTAAATGGAAAAATGGTTTATGCTTTTAGTAGAATTTGATCTAGAGTTTATCCATCAAAAATTAGTTAAAGATCAAATTATTGTTAATCAACTTATTGAGGTGTCTCTTTCTAATAATCAACCAGTTAATTATGAATTCCTAGATGAATATATAGCTTCCATGTCTTAAATAGATCCATAATATCAAATTAATCTATTATTTAATGGATCCAAATGTGAGCATGGTGGGGGAGTTGGAATTATCCTAATCCCTCCTAGGGGGACACCTATCCCTCTATCTTTTAATCTTTATTTTGAATACAATAATAATATGGTAGAATATGAGGTTTTAATCATAGGTCTCAAATCCACTTTAGCTTTAGGTATTAAGACACTTAATATCTATGGTGATTCCTAGATTATGGTCATTCATATTAAGCTCATATATTAATGTAATAATGATACCCTTCAGAAGTGTAAGACCTTGGCTGATCAGTTACTATCCACATTTGAACATTGTGCTATCCAAGCCACTCCTCAGTGAACTAACAAGTTTGAAAATATGATGGATTATTTAGCCTCCTTTATCCCATATTCATCTCAAGAGTCTAAGTTATTTATCCTCATTCATATGATCAATCAAAACTCCTTTACCAAAACTAACCTTCCTTCCATCCATAGTGTGGAGGAAAATCCATCAGATCTCTAGTACACATAGATATTTTATTACATATAAAAGAGGATTATTCCTATGGATATATCTAAAAATGGATAATAAGCTTTCTAACATCATGTCACATATTTTTTCATACTAGGGGATGTTATTTATAAGCATGGTTTCGATGGTATCATTTTTTGTTGCCTCCATAATCATGAAACTACCCTCACTATCTAAGAAGCTCATGATAGATCATGTAGAGGAAATTTTAGTGGCCGCACCATCACTAAGAGAATATTATAGTTGGGATATTATTATCCCACCTTAAATTAGAATTGTTTTGATTACATTAAGAAATGCATTAAATGTTAGCAACATGCCAACCTATCTCATGTTCCTAGTCAAGCATTGTAGGTAACATAAGATTTTTGGCCTTTTTCCTAGTGGGGGCTTGATCTTATAGGTCAAATCAATCCTAAGTCTTCCCAGCATCATATATTTATCATTACCTCCACTGAGTATTTTATTAAGTGGGTGGAGGCTATCCCCATTATTGTGACTAAAGATGATAAAATTATTGAATTAATTAGTCAACATATTATTTATCACTTTGGCATCCCTCATAAGATCATCATAGATAATGAAAAATATTTTAAGAGTAAAAAGGTTCAAGATATTTGTGATTATTTTAGCATTAAGACCAACTTCTCCATCCCTTACTATCCTCAAGCTAACAGACAGGTTGAGGCATATAATAAAACTCTTATCAAATTCTTAACCAAAGTCATTAATGAAGAAGGAAAGAGCTATAATCTTCATGTTCCATTTACCTTATGGGATTATCTAACTAGTATTCAAACCCCCATAGGTGCTACTCTTTTTTCCCTAGTCTATGGTACTAAATTTGTACTTTCGAATTTTAGATTCCTTCCCTTTGAATCTCCCTTAAAGATATCATTTTTGAAGATGGATTTCATCAAGAGTGATTATCTAAGCGCAAACTCCTGGATGACTATCAATCGATTGCCCTTGACAATCTACATGTATATCAAGAATAGATAAATCACATTTATAATAAGTATCTAAAAGAATTTGAATTTAATATCAATGAACTTGTCTTAAATGGAAATCAACATGTCACTAATATGGGAAAAAGGAAAAGGGGAAAATTTTATTCAAATTAGATTGGATCATATATTATCACACATACGTATGAATCTGGGGTATATCACTTGGAATTTCTTGATGGAAAATCAGAAGGAGAACCTCTAATACATTGCATCTATGCCCTTTCTAATATTAATAATCTTGGTCTACCTAGTTTAGTTCCTTGGTTTCATACCACTACTATTCTTGTACCAAATAATGATATATAGAGACATATGGTTATTCAACAACACTTCCCATTTTTAACCTTAAATATGAATACTCAGACTCTATTCATAGCATGCTCTAAGTGGATAAGCTTCACCTATAATAGGAAGAATCTCCAAATCATTATTCCATGAAATCCTTCCCTATCACTAATTTATTTTGAGAATAAATGTATTTGATTGTGTCGCAAAGCTTTGGAAAATTATCTTAGGATACATGAGGCCAATCCATAAAAAAATAATAACACTAGGATAAAAAATAAAAATCAAAACATCTATAAGACAAAATAAAATAAATAGACTACTCCGTCAAAGTACAATAATGCAATCTACAAAATCTATAAAAATATATAAAATATCAAAAGCACATAATACTCCCTCGAAGGACAACTACTTTAAAAATCATATAAAAAAAATATAGACCACTCCCTCAAAGGATGGCTATTAGGTAAAAAAATATCCCAAGAATGCTTCCTACATTGATCAACTTTCTTTAATTTAGTAGACTTCCCATATTGATTAGTATGCATGGATTGGCACAAAAGGATTCTATGTTTGACCCTATTTTTGGGTATATAAGATGAAAAAAAATTATTTTTATAATCCACTTTCTATCAAATCCTAAAATTAAATCCTTATAATTGTCCTTAAAATCAATAAGAACTTGAACTTAGTTAACCTAAAGTTGTTAAGGTAGTATTAGCAGTTGGTTAAAGACACACATGAATTCATTTCAAATAGTTTTCTTAGGCCATGGTATAAGCCCATAATAGACAATAAAACCCTTTTTAAATTAAATTTATGCTAATTTAATTAAAAATTTTCATCATATAGTAATAAATATTCTAATTTAGTAATACTAAAATCTATAAACATGAAATCAGTAATTTATAGATTGCATCCATAATAATCATAATCCATAATATAATCCAAAGTCTATAATCATAATTTAAGACATTTTAAAGTTTTAAATCCATAATCCATAATCACATCACAAATAATCTATAAGCAATAATCAAATATAAATCCATAATCCATAAGATAATCAACTCATTAAATCCATAATCACATAATCAAAAATCGCATACATATTAATTTAATCATGAACATTTTAAACATTACATTAATCCATACATAAAAATCACATCCACTATAATATAATAATTCTGATCCATAATAATTTTATAACATTTAAATCCATAATCAAATAATCTAATCACATCACATAAAAATCCATAATATCCATAATCCATAAATGTTTTAAATATAATCCATCATATGTAAAAACCATAATAAATCACATCATCTAATAAGCTAAATTCCATAATCAACTAAGCCAATCACATCACATAAAAAACACATAATTTAAATGTAAGTATAATCTATGAACATCCATAATCCATAAATATAATCCATAACAACATCATAACCCATAATCATGAAACACACACACACACACACACACACACACACACACACACACACACACACACACACACACACACACACACACACACACACACACACACACACAAAATAATCAAGGTACATCAAAGTATCTGTATACATGTTTGTGGCTCTCTAGATAGTATAATGAATATAATTACATCAATTAATGAGATACTATGTAAATTATATCCTGCTCAAGTGGATTCTCTCTAGGGTTCCACCACAATCTCCACTCCCATCTCCTCCCCCATCTCCACCTTTGTCCCTATCCCTATCCCTCCTCTGAGAGACACTCCCCATGATCACTGACCTTGTATGTGTGCTAGATGACCTTTCCTATATGGATATATGGGATGCATAATGTGGAATATATAGATCTAGATTAATAATGATTTGCTCATAATATATCATCTCTATCACTATCTCCTTGTATCTCTCAATGCTCATAGTCCTTTCTTGTTTGGTGCTCAATCTGACCACCTCTCCATCTATTTGCACTCATGAATCTCTATCCCTCCTCATTAAGCTATCTTAATCTACCTAGTATCAATGTTGAGCCTCCACCACCATATCATGAATCAAATTTAATGAGTCTAATCCCACCTATAATGTATCTAGTTGGGTATGTAGTGTGCCATACTCAATTTTCACTATAATAAGAGCCCCCTATGCTACAATTAGTTGACCTTATAAGGTGATATAGTAAGCCATCAGTGTATCTCTCTCTATGATAATCTTAGCTACATCTATCTCCTCATCTCCCTGATCCTCTTAATCTCCCATCCTATCCTCTCTTATATCCTCCCCATCCTCCTCCATCTCCTCATCCCCTTCCTCCTGGTATGGATGCACCACCCAATCCTATCTCACTACCCATTATCCTTCCCACCATATTTAAATTCTTGATTACATCCTACATCCTCCACATCATTCCCTATTCTCTCTCATTCATCCTTCATAGAGACATCTTTGATGAATATTCCTATAATATCTCACTCTATCTCATCATGCATATATACATGTGGGGCCCATAGAATGTCTTATACCAACCTAAACTACCATTGTACTTATCCAAAATATAGATACTCTAGGTACTCTATCCTCCTCCTTATCACCCACATCTCATTCCATATGCCTATCAACTCTAACTCCACCCTGAGCCATGTAGGAAATCTTAGATAAGGTTATTTTATGATGTTTGTATCTCTTAGACCCTCTAGGACCCCTTGGTAGTAATCAAGGTCCCAAGTAATGCCATCTATGAAACCTCTTGCTATATCAAACTTCCATCATAAGAAGGCCATGTTATACTTAGTATCATACCATTGTATATATGGGGTACCAATGGGACACACTACCCTAATATGTTCATAAGCCTAACACTATAAAATGGCAATCACATCTAGGACATATCACCTTTGGGTCCTCCAACCCTAAATCTCCTTATAAATCTATGCTATCAAAATAGATGCCCATGTAAAAACTATCTGGTAATCTAGCATATCTCCAACCACCCCAATCAAGATATATAAAAGTATGCCCCCCTTAAGTCTAGGAGTACATAGTAGGATATAACCAATAACATCATAGTAAGTATTCTCTCCACTTTGTTAGTTGGATATGGAGGCTCAAATACAAATCCACCAACAATAAATATGATATCCTCCACATCCTCACTGTATAAACATGTCAATATTGCTCCTCATTCCTACTCATCCATAAGTACTATAGGTTCTCCTTACACTAAAAGTCATATAATCTTTTAGATGTATTCCTTAATGATGGTTATCTCCCTAGTAGGAAGCCAAAATGTCCTAGTAGTAACATCCTAGTACTTCAACAAGATAACTAGTAAGCTTGTATCTCAATGGATGCATCTATAATGACGTACTCCTCCCAAGCCTATGGCCTTCAAGTGGGCCCAATCATCATCATCAATCTAAACTCATAGTCACTCTAATAATGGTAGCACTCGATCTTACATCTTTATTGTGCCTGGCACAAGTATACCCTATTAACCTAAATTCTCCTAAAACTCTAACTTAGACTAAAACCCTAACCTTTAATCTAAGCCCTTCATATTTTTTATGTGAATCAGTATTGGTTCCTTATGGATTGGCATCATTCTATAAGGATCAATACTATTTAGGGAAATGACATCAATTCCCAGTTAATCATCACCAATTCATAAGGAATTGGTTTTGATTCTCTCATGCCATATTACCATAGTCCTAGCCCTATCCTAGCTCTAAAAATCCTAAAAACTTAAAAAATTAAAAAAATCACAAAAAATTAATAAAATAATGAACCTACCTCATCCCGTGAGTGTCATCATTGCCTCAATCCACTACTGCTAACCTCCATATTGTTTTGTAGAACCCTCATGGTTTGATCTCTCAAAGTGTCATTTCATTATCACAAATAGAAAATGAGCCCTTTTCCACTTAGACTTGATTATATACCCAAATTTGGATCAACATCAATCTATTTTAGATTGGTGCCAATTTGGTGGATTGGTACTGATTCATTTTGGATTGACACTGATTTGCCTTTTTTGTACTACTTATAATTTATATACATTTAGTCCTGCTTCTTAGCTTTATCCTATTACCTTACCACATATCCCTTATTATTTATCCTATACCATTTAAAATTTGTGTATTTCAACCCCCTATTAATCCCATAAACTACATAAGACATGTACTCTTTTGGGTATCTCCCATTAGTGGGTATTAAGAGTGTAGTTTCTCTTAAGAACAACTATCTATAAGTAGTGCACACATCATATATCACATCAGATGCTTCGATCATCCAAACCCTATCATTTATCCTCTTGTTTAGCCTTTATTTAATCCTACCTATTCATAGTTGTGGCATTTTATTATGGGATTTACCTTGGGGCATCTCTACTTGTATTATCTTATATTTTTTCAATGTAAAACATATACTTCATATTATGCATCTGTGTTTATTAATGATCATAGGTTATCTACCCATCCCATCCATTATTCCATTTTTTCAAAATGACCACCCACTCATTATCCTATGTTAGCTCCTATTTTGAGGAGGGATACCTCCTCACATAAACTTAGGGCATTAGACCTCTCATGGTTTTTATCTCACAACACGTATTCCATACCACTCCATAAAAAGGGGTAAGTGTAGACACTATAATTTTGTACCCTATATATAAATAATTATGTGTCATAGGTCTTTAATTTTTATTTAATATCCTAAATAATCCCTATCCTAAGGTTTAATATATTTACTATTGATACCTTGGTAACTTGATTTTACTATTACCTTTCTACCCCCTAACCTCCTAAATCCATTAATAACCTAAGGAATCTACCTCTCAACTACTTCAACCCCATATATTTTAGTTACCAAAAAATCTATGCTCATGAAAGCCAATTTTACTCATAGTTAGAAAAAACCTACCAATTTAGTTGAATTGGTGCCAATTCATCCACAATCGATATCAATTCTCTGGATCAACATCAATCCATAAATATCCAGCCAACCTTTGGATTCTAGAACTAATAAATTTGAACCTCAAATTGTTGTTATATTTATTGGATAATTAAGGATGTCCTTAATGACACTCTATCAAAGTTTTGATACATTCAATCTATATTCTTTGTCACAATCCTGAGAGATTACCTGAGTTTAAGAAAGAGGATTTCATTTTGTTTGGAAATGAATTGAAGGTAAGTAGTTTTGTTTATTTCTTTCATTTTCTTCAATTTGACAGCTATTATCTACTTATTCAATCTTTAGAATATTATCCATATCCCTCAATATTCATATTTTAGCCTCTATCTTCCAATCTATCTAATCTATTCTTTGTTTTAATTAAACTCAAATATAGAGAGAATCAACATTGATTCAATTTGAATTAGTATCAATTCTATAGATTGGCACCAATCCTATTAGGGTCTACATCAATCCACTATGTTTAATTTTTAGAACTTGAGACCTTGATCTTAGAACCTTATCTACAATCCTTACTCTCTTTTTTTAATCATTTTCAATATGGCCTTTGTATGTTGATGTATCTACGAGGCATAGTGCATGATGTAATCAAGATCACAAATATTCTGATAGTATCTCATCCCCTATTTGTTGATTAGATTGACATAGATTTTGAGCTATCTCTCTATGCTATTATTTATTCTCCCTCCTTTGAAGCCACTCCAAACCAACTAGATGTCATACATGATGATATAAATGCTACCATAGTTTATTGGGATGAATACTACACTTATATTGATAGCTTAAATGAGGATTGAATCTTAATTATCATTGTTATAATATATTTTATATATTTTAATTTCATATTTTGTTTATCCACTTGATTATGTAGACAAGTGAGTTGACATCCATTTGAAAAAGCACACAACTTCTTGAGATTAGTTTCTAACTAGGAAACTCAACAAATTATCTATTCATCTATTTTTGTCCAAGCGTTTGCATGTGTGTAGTTTGTTCTTCCTATCCAAAAAGAATCTCCCTTGATTATTGGATTCAAATTGGTGCATAATATCTCCTAATCCATATGTATTTTCCATAAACCCTAATTTCATTTGAGTTTTTAGTAAGTAATATAAATTTAAAGAAAAACAAAAAAAACTACCATAATAGTGCCACATGACATTGTATATAAGTATATACCATAGCCTTGAGAATTTAATTTTTAATATAGCACACAATGGTATGTAACATGATATAAAACACCATGATGGCTTGGTTTTAAAGTGCATAAGGCCTAATTCTTGATCCAATAGAGAAAAGACATAACTACACCATGATATAGAAAAATCAAGATGAAATTATAGTCGTATTATAATGAATGTACTCAAGTACAAGTGTAAAGAATCACCCTATGAATGTATTTGGACTGAGACATGACACAACAAAAAATAATAATAAATAAGCAAGCAAATGAACACAAATATGGAAAATAAAAGTAACATAAAGCGTCATGTTATTAATCAAGTCAAAATCCACGTGGTAAGGCATAATTGAAATGATAATAGATGGTTCCCCATGTAAGGATGCATGCAAAGATACAAAATGGGGGAATAAAATATCCTAGAATAGGCTACTCACTTTGATTTGTACTAAAGAGGGTGAAAGTTACAAGCTAGAATGAATTAGACATAAAGAGGGAAAAGTTGGGAAGGACACATCCCAATTAATGATAAAACATTTGGATCAATGATTGATCAAAGGACTGAAGACTAGATTGTTGACAAGATAAATATTTTTGAATTTTATGGCTTAATATATCTCATGGAGATTTGAAGCCTTTTCAAATGTTTAGGATTTAATGGATTTATATCTATGATGGAGAGTTTAAGCCTTTTTCAAATTTTAATATTTTTGGACTTTTTAATGTTCTGGTTTTTTGGAATAAATATCCACAAAGGATCATTTAGCAAAAGAAAGATGTGTTCTATCACTAGAATAGATAATGACTCATAAAATGGTGAGAGTGTGTGGGAATGGTGGATAAGTTAACCTTATAAAATACATGTAACTAATTTTTTCTTAGATAGTCCAAATAGACTTTAAGCCATTGTAGTTCTCTTAGAATGAGAGATAATAATGAATAAAGGATGAATGGATAATGTTGGATAATAATGGATAATAACAAGTGAAGTAATGGATAATAAAGCTTTGGTCCATTCCTTGCTTAACAAGATCTCATACATGATTTTCTAAGAGAAGAAGATTTAATAATTGGTAGGAAGCAACAATACCGCTACTGAGTGCTTTCTATTCCAATGGAGGCTACTACCTTTAGCAGTGCCTCTAGGGACCCAAATCTGATAGAGGGCATTCCTTCCAATGGATGGAAGAAAGTGTTAACTAGGGAAAAGATGTGTTCTACTAAAAACATGATGAGACTTCCTATAAAAAAAGATTCCATAGAAGGTACGACCCTAAGTATCCTAGATGATTTGGTTGAGGAAATCATGGTGACCATAGATCTTGTGCTGGTAGGTAATTTTTTCTCCTTCCATCCTAATATTGAGATGGTTAGGAAATGGGTGATTTCTTGATGGAGAATCAAAGGTAGTGTTTCGATCATTGTTATGGCAAGAGGTTTGTTCATATTTAAATTTATGAATAGAGAGGATATGATAGCTATTCTTGCTAGAGGACCTTGGCTTTATGGTCCACATTCACTTGCCTTGTGCCCATGGAAACTAGGGTTTGAACCTAACTCAGACATTAGCAAGTCTGATCCTATTTGGGTAAGATTGCTAAGGTTCCCATTGGAATTTTGGGATGAAAAAATATTTACAACTATTGGCAACTCCTTTGGCCAGTATGTTACTATAGACCATACCACCTGATCTCAATCTAGGTGTGTTTATGCCTAGTTTTATGTCAATGTGGAGATTAAGAAAATCCTTCCCATGTCCATAGAGTTAAACTCTAAATATGGGATCTGGACTCAGTCGATCTTATATGAAAATGCTACCACCTTCTATCAAATATGAAAGAAAAAGGGACATATAGTGACCTAATGTAAGACAAAGCAAATGGGAAAGAAAGATAATCCTCATATTGAAGGTGAGGATAATTCTCACAAAACTAGAAACCCTGGCAGTCAGGGAATGGGGGTAATGCGGAAAATGCTGATCATGATAACACTGAGAAGGTTATGGAAAAAGAGGGTCAAGATGTGGTCTTGGGTAATGAGGAAAAATCTTTCCTAGATGATAATAATGAGAAGGTTATGGATAAAGATTGTCAAAATGCTGCAATAGAAGTAGATAACTATTTGGATCAATAGATCAATATGATTGAGGAGGGTGAAATACATGCCCAAACGAAAGATGGGGATGATTAAAAAGGCAAAGTTTTGAGAGATGATCAGTTTATTCTACCTCTATAAATAGCAGATACTAAGGGAGAAATAGTTTTATATTCAAACCAAGATACTCCTTATTATCTGGAAATAGGGGACCAATAAGCCAATCCTTCATTGATAGGTGAAATAGAGAAAAATGGAAGTGGGAATGAGTAGGAGGAATGGATTACCCCTAAGGAAAGGAACCATAGAGGTAAAAAATCTACTGATGTTGGCACTAACTCCAAAAAAGGGAGACCAACCCTAAGGTAAATAAGACAAAGGGGGATTGACAGGGAGATTGCCAGTGGTAAGCATAAAACACTGGAGGCTCAGTCCCTCAAATCTACTAAATGAGAATTTTATCCTGGAATCTGAGGGGCTTTAACAACCCTTGTAGATAGTTTAAGGTTAAAAAATTTATTTTATATAATAAACTAGATATTTTATTACTCTAAGAGGTAAAGATGAATGAGGAAAGCTTTAAGAAGATAGCTAACTACATATGGCCTAAGGCTACTTTCTACATCAGTCCGACTATAGGGGCTTCAGGTGGGATTGTTACTATGTGGAATAGTGATAAATTTTAGGGCTCCGTTATTGCTTTTAACAAGCATTTTCTAGTATTAACTTATCTTTTTCTTCCTTAAACTAGTCTTTGATCAATATCTATGGCCTAAATAATAGAGCACTGAGGACTAATACCCTGAGCACTAAATGGATGTTGGCTAGTGACTAATTTGAGTAGCATCAGGACTAATACCCTAAGCACTAGATGGATGTTGGCTAGTGACTTTAACACTCCCTTATATCCTTCTAAGAAATATGGTGGGATTCTTGATTACTCTGATAGCATTTTTGACTTTACAAAATTTATAAATGATTAGGGACTACTAGATGTGGAATTGCAAAATCAAAATTTCACCTAGTCTAATAGAAGAAGGGGAGACCAAATAATCCAAGTTAAATTAGATAGGTTTCTTATTTCTAGTAGCTAGGATAATCATCATAATATGCATCTATAAGCTTTTCCTAGAACTATGTCTGATCATTTCCCTATCTTCCTCAGTTGGAAAGATCAGAGCCAACGTGGTCCTTTCCCTTTCTGATTTGAAACCATGTGGATTAAACATAAAGACTTCAGACAACTGGTGGCTCAATGGTAGAAAATTCCTATCTAGGGTACTTTTATGTTTAGATTAGTTTAAAAACTACTACACATCAAATAGGAAGTACATGGATGGAATAGATATAGCTTTGGTCATGTTTTCTCTCAAATGAAAAACATAGCTAGAAAACATGTAGATATCCAGTAGCAGATTGCTCAAGGAGATGATTCAGAAGACACTTTTAAAGAAGAGAAAGGTCTAATTTCTAACTGGAAGAATCTGATGGGCAGAGAAGAGGTATTTTAGAAATAGAAATCTAGAATTTAGTGGCTTAAGGAGGGAGATAGGAACATGGCCTTTTTTCATCTTTCAGCCATGAAACACAAAAAGGCTAACTCCATAACAAAATTATGTTTGGAAAATGGTAATATTATAATTGATGATAATGAGATTGGGGAACAAGCTGTGATATTCTTCTAGAATTTGTTGATTGAACAAACTAATGATGATGAGAATCTTGGAACTATGAATCAATTCATTGACAAAATCCCTTGTTTGATAACTGAGGAAGACAACCTGGAAATGTTAAGGCCTATATCTAATGAGGAGGTCTATGATGTTTTATTTTCTATGGGTTCCTTCAAAGCTTTGGGTCTTAATGGATTCCCTCCTATTTTCTTCCAAGAATATTGGGATATTGTGGGAAATGACGTTACTACTGTTGTTCTAGATTTATTTAGAACTACTAAACTTTTAAAATAGATTAATAATACCTTTATTGTCTTAGTTCCTAAAATGGTGAATCCTACACACGTTTTAGAATTTAGACCTATTAGCATGTGTAATATGATTTATAATCTTTGCAGTAAAGTTCTTGTCATGAGAATCCAACCTTTCTTAGACAAAATTATTTCCCCTATTCAAAAAGGCTTTGTCTTGGGTCATCAAATTCTTGATGGTATGATTTTCACTCATGAAACTATTCATTCCATGGATAAGAGTAGAATTCTTGGTATTGCTATTAAGTTAGATATTTCTAAAGCCTATGATAGGGTCTCATGGACTTTTATATTTCAAGTCATTAGGAAGTTTGGGTTTAATGATAAAATGTCTTGCCTCGTTTGGAATACTATTTCTTCTGCTAAATTTTTAGTCCTGGTTAATGGGGTCCCTAGAGGTTTCTTCTCTTGTTTGAGAGGAATCCACCAGCGGGATCCTCTTTCCCCTTAATTTTTCATCATAATGGTGGAGGCCCTTGCAACATACATTCAAGTTAATATAGCCTCTAAACATCTAGTGGGCATTAAACCTGCTTCCTTCCTTCCACCGGTGGCTGTGCAACAGTTTATTGATGATACCATTATTTTTGGCATCTCTTCAATGATTGAATCTTAGAGATGGAAGAATATTTTAAACAACTATGTCATATATTATGGGCAAAGCATAAATATTTGAAAGAGCAATGTGTACTTCTTTAATACTTCTAATGACCTCAAGCAAAAAATCATTGACATCTTAGATTATGCTAAAGCTAATCTTCCTGCTACCTATTTGGGCCTCCCCCTTATAGTCAAAGAGGTGTCTCCATGTTTTTGGAATGGAATATTGGAAAGAACTCAGAGGAAAATAATTGGCTGGAAAGGGAAACTACTCAGCAGTACAAGCAAATTGCAGCTTCTTTGGGCCTCTCTACAAGGGATACCCACTTATTTCTTGTCTCTTTTTAAAATACCTAAGTATTTTGATAATAAATTGGAAAAAATTCAAAGAAAATTTTTATGGATGGGACTGGAAGATAAATAGAGAATGTCATTGGTCAGTTGGGAAAAAGTGTCTTCTTAAATCACATGGCAGCCTCAACATTAGATCCATCTGAAGCATGAACAAAGCCCTTCTCTCCAAAATCAATTGGAATCTAATTCATAAACATAATGATTGGAGTGAAATCATGCATGCCAAATATCTACATAATACTAATGGTTCTAACTTTCTCCAATAGGAAGGGTTACCCCAGGGATCTGTGATATGGAATAAAATGTTGAAATCCATAAGTCTTCTTAAGCAAGGGATTAGATGGAAATTAGGAAATGGCATGTCTATTAAATTTTGGAATGACATTTGGATAAAAGATAAGGCTCTGATTACATAGGGGGATCATAGATAAATTGTTGGCATTGCTACTCAATTTTTTAGAGATAAAGTCTACGATTACATGGTTAATAATAATGGCAATAGGAGATGGAAAAATTTATTGGATAGTTTTGCTCACTGGCCTGATCTCTCCCCTAGAGTGTGGGATGTTCAATAGTTGATTTATGGGGTTATAATCCCTCTCTTCCCATGAGAGGATGAATAGTATTGGTGGCTAGATAAGAATGGTTGGTTCTCAGTCAAGTCTGCTTATCATTTGATGGTCCCTGAGGTTCATAGAAAGGAGATATGGAAAAAAGTTTGGAATCATAAAATTTTACCAAAAATCAACATGTTTTGGTGGGCTATTGCTCATAATTTTTTTTTAACCCAAGAAAATTTATAGAAGAGAGGGTTTACCTTGGTCAATAGATGTTATTTATGTTGCTCAAAGGAAGAAACTACTTCTCATCTTTTCATACACTATGATTTTGCCTGCGAACTTTGGGACATAATCCTGAATAATTTTGGCATTCAGTGGGTCTATAACTCTGACCTTAAGGAGGTTATTAATAGCTAGTATCCTACCTTTTCTCATCCCTAGATTCTAGAGTTATGGAAACAAACTCTACCCTATCTAATCTGGACTTTAGGGAAAGAGCCCAACCATAGAATTTTTAGGGATACTGTTAGAGATGCCTCCCAAGTTTTTCATACTTTTGGTAAGACTCTATTAGAAAGTGTCACTAATGCCCACATTTGCACTGCAAAGAAACCACTAACTCATGAAGAGGAAAAAAATGTGGCTAATTGGAAGATCCTAAATCTTATTCCTACTCATAATAATTCCAAAATATTATAGAGACTCAATACTAGATGGAATCCCTTGAAGCCTAACTGGTTGAAACTTAAATTTGATGGGGCTTCTAAGGCTGATGGTAAAGCTAGTGGGGGAGGGATTATAAGAGATGAAAAAGGGTGGATGATTGTTGTTTATGATGGTGGAATGGGTTGTCAGAGTAATAATTATGCTGAAGCAACTGCTCTCTTATGGGGGATTAAATTGGCTATATCCCTTGATATCAAGAATTTGAGTATCCAGGGGGACTTTAAAATAGTTATTAATGTAGTTAACAAGGTATCGATTATTGGTATTAAGCTAAAATATATTATTATGGATATACAAATTATCCTATAGAATTTTACCAAGGTAGACATCTCACATATTTATCGTGAGGGTAATGGGGTTGCTGATGCCTATGCCACTCTTGGCCAACAATATTCAAATTGGTGATGTTGGTTCCAAATTGATCACATCCCTTTAAATATTAGGGATCTCATTCAAAATAAAGTGACTTGTTAATGATGAGTTAGATATATTGGAAAGATAGCTCACTTTATTAGTCCTTTCGAAGGGTGTCGATGTGTATCTTGGAGTATGAGTCCTTTTGTACTTTTTTGATTGTCATTTCTAATTTATTAGGCCTCTTTGATAAGGCAAGTGGACTACTCTGTCATTATGGAGATCACCATGAAATTATGTTTAAGCATGGGATGAGTAAGTGTCATCTTTGCATGATGTTCCTAATTATGTGATTTTTCAACACCATTATCAATATCCATGATCAAGGGATTGAAGTTACTATTAATACGATGGTGAAAATTAGGGGGTTTATCTAGTCTATTCTATAAGTCTAACATGGGTGGTGATAGAATACGAACATAACCCATTTCTTGTTGTGAGTTCAAAGACAACCCAGTGGTTTAGCGCTATTGCAAAGAGGGTGGGTTTAGCCCCTATTTAGAGAGGCTCAATGGGTATGATGAGAACTTTTTAAAATAATTTACTAGGTCAAGGCTAAATCAGCAAGTCTCTATGGGGGAAATTAGCTTTGACATTTTAGAGAATGTGATTGCTATGGCTACTGGCATGTCTACTTAGGGGATTAAATTGTAATAAAAAACCAAAATTGTGGACCTTTCTAATTAGAAGCTCTTTATTGGAGAAGGCAAAGAACTTGTACCCTACCAAGGGGTATTTGATCAGGCCAAGTTGCCTGAGCCTTGGGATAGCATGTGTTTTATCCTCATGAAGTATTTCACTCTTGAGGGGTGCTTCACTAGGTTTTACAACTATCATCTTCCTCTTCTGAACCATTTTACGTGAAATGCTCACATTAGCTTTCCTTTTTATTTGCTTTCTTCCCTTGAGCATTCTATCCTTAGGGTTAGAGCTAAATTGGCTAAGAAAATTGATAATAATCCTATCCCCCTTCATCAGAGCCTTATTTTCTATCCTTACAATTTCTACCATGATCTTGAGCCTTCCAAGGCCATTCAAATTGATAATGGGGAAATTTCTTCTAACCCAAATGCTATCTATGTTATTAAAGAGTCTTGCCCTTCCCCTGTCTCTACTAAGACTAAATAAGTTTCCTTTTCTACTCTTGAGGAGATTCCCATAGACACTCTGGGCTCTATTGTGAGTATGAAGCGCAAGAAGAGGAAGACATATGTTGGTGAAGAGAGCACTGTGGGGACTACTATGGGGACCCTAAAAACACCCTATAGAACCCCCAAGGGTTAAGGTAGTAAGTCTAATTCATCTACTAAGGCTATTAAAGAGGGTTTCTCCTCAAGAGTTAGGTGGTCGAGGCCCATTGCTGGCAAAGCTGCCCCCAAGGCTAGGCTTATCAACTACTCTAAGAGTGCCTTAAATGAATCCACTCAGGATGATAAGGCCAAGGACATGGATATTCAAGAAATATCTATGGATATTGAGGGGAAGTAGGAGACTAAAGAATTAGAGGCTACTACTGAGGATGTTGCTGATTTTGTAGAAAAGGCTGGAAAAGTAGGAAAGATGTTTATGGAGGAAGCTAATGATACAATCAAAATCGAGGCTAGGTTGGGATCTAAAATTTCAGTCTTGAGGGGTCACATTCAAAAACTAGAACAAAACTTTTATACTATGCTCTATAATTCTATTTTCCTTAACATGTCTGTGCTGTAGGATTTGGGTGTTGTTGCTATTACTGGTAATGAGGAGAACTTTGTGAACTTGGATGACCTTATTAAATCCATGTTTAAGTAAGGAGAGAACTTGCCTCCTTAGTTTTTACTATTATTTTGATATTCTACTTCTCTATTAACCTTTCTTAGCTTATAGTTTTGGTTTGTTGTGTCCTTTGGGTCTTAGATTGTGATGTTTCTATTTTAAGGCACCTTTTGTGTTAGTTGCCTCTATCATTTTTTTGCTGCTTATAAGGGTTCGGCCCCTTATTTTACCACCTTATTTTATGAAAAACAAGTGAAGGGATTACGAATATATAAGGGACATGTAATGTGAGAACCAAATGTGTCTAGTAATTAAAGTAATGATCATATAATAGGCAAAAATGATTTGTAAATAGTCTTAATATACCTTCTACTTCTGTAACAATGTCAAGATAAGAAGATTGATGGGCATGATAATATGGGCTTGTGCTGAATAAGATTGAATGGATGGAATGGAATAGTATTTAATTCAAATGATGTTTCCCCCAAGTTTCAAGGTACTTTTAGAAAATAAATTATTTATGCATGATGTATACACCCCATTCTAGCCACAACTATCTTCCAACTAGACTTCAAATTGATTTCCACCAAACATTGTAAATTAAGCCTAAAAATCACTAAATGTCTAAATTTAATCCATGAATCATTAATTAATGTTAAAAATCATGTTGAGGCATCCATATTTGGGTTACTCTCCCATACATAATAATAACCTCTCATAGATTCATCCTTAGTCACTTTGCGACCCAACAATTAGTAGTTTGACCTATGGACCCATTAGGGAAGACACTTGAATAAATATTGAAAGAGCTAAAGGTTAATAAAAATTAATAAAATAATTAAACCATATTATATTCTTACCTAAATTATCCATTTAGAATTAGTGAATATCTAAAATGGAAATTCCAAAAATCAAAATATCAAGCCTTTTCATCATTGCCTTTCTGAGTTGTCAAGCTCTCCCAAAATATAAAATTTGAAAGTCATGCCTAGTAATTGAAAATCATAATTACATGAAATTTTTTAACTCAAATGGAGTTATCCTCAACTCACCTAAGGTTATTTTTAACTAATTCCATGTTTAAACTCAACTTAACTCACCTTGGGTGAGGGTTGACTTTGGAGGCTATAAATACAAGGCCGTACCTATTGATCTCCAAGCTTTGATAGTATAATGTTATTATGCAAGATTTCCCCATAATTTTATTAGTGAAATTTTACCATTCAAAATTCTTAAGCCAACCAACCAAGCCAAGCTAAAAAGGAGAAATAAAAATGGAGCTTTATTGATAAAGACTTATTGATGCATAAACCTGAGCAAGCCACTTCAACAAGCCATTTTGGAGCTACAAGGAAGGTAAAGGATGTTTTTTTTGGTTTTTTAGTTTTTTTTTCATTTGTATGATTTTTACCTATATTCCCCTAAGTGTATAGGATATATGTGTTAATTTTTAAAGTGTTATTTGCTTAACTAACACAATAATAACCTCCCCTCTATTAGATTACTATGTTTATATGATGACATGACTGGTGGGACTTGCACCCCATAATGTTCTTCTTAAGTTACTTTAGGACATCCTCCTAACAATTTTCATATCAAAATCCAAACTTGTTGATGAAAAAAGTGTGAATTGGAGGTTCATGGACATTCTATAGGAAATCACATTTTTGTTCTATATAATCATGATTTTGCTCTCTATAATAATGATATTAGACTAAAATATCATGACTTTGCAATGATGATATTTCCTTAACTATCATGATATTGTCTTAACTATTATGATTTTGATTTAACTATCATGATTTTTCACTAACCATTTTGAGGTTATAGGGTAAGTTGTGATTTTGCATGATAAATAGTTATTTTGTGTGATAAGTAGCCATTTTGCATGATAAGTAGTGATTTCACATGATAAGTAGTGATTTTGTCTTTAAAAATGGTATTGCCTTAATTATCATAGTTTTGCACTAACCATTTTGTGTTACAAGGTAATTTTTAGATTTTCCATAAAGTGTAAATATTGTCTTAATTTCTATGATATTGATTTAAGAGTTGAAATTGTTTACTGACACTGTTTTGTAGGTAGTTATAGTTTTGTGCTGACTAGTTGTGGTTTTGCAAGAAAAGTTGTGTTATTTATGTGTGTTTCTATGATTTTACACCATGTAAGGAAATTTTAAAACCCAAGATCTAACTTTCAAAAATCATTTTCCCGCTTACATTTTGATTCTAAGAATAAGGATCCATAACATCTTTTACAGTACCCAAAGGCCAAGAAAAGATGTTTTTTATCACTCTAAGCTTCAAATTCACATCTACATTTGGTGTTTTAAAAATATTTTACTTAAGTTATTTTACTTTTGTCTAAAGTTTTCACACAATGCTAAAGGGATAAAATTCATGACATATTTCATTTGGTGCTATAAAAATGAACCCAAACTTTAGTTGAATGCTCATAAGATTTTTCATTTTTATGATTATTTATTGAGTGTTTGTTTCATAAGATGAGTTTTGTGTGTATGCTCTCCCCCATCCCCTTTAAATAGCTTAGGTGATAAAAAAATTATCACTTATTTCATTTATCAATTTTGTCCAAAATGGTGGAAGGAAAGTCACTAAGGCCCTCCCCAAAATATGAGTGATTTGTGTAATCCCAAAATAATCCTAAATTACTTATAATCAATCTTTATTTCATGAATTTTCGCTTGTGGGTGGGAGTTCATCACCTTCCCGTAAGTTCTCTAGGGAAGTGTTGACCTAGGTGTTGAAAGTTGTCATTGATGTCAAAAAGGATGAGTAAGGTGAGAGCTTTATTTGATGTCATATGCCTAAGTTCATTGATGTCAAAGTAAGTTTGAGGTCAAGTTTTGTTTCAAAAGAAGGTGGATATGGTCATTGGTATGAGGTTTATTGTTTGAGCTTGGTAGTGTGGCTTTGAGTGATCAAATGGAGTGTCTTGTGAAGCATAGTGAGGTATGGTGAAATGAGTAGATATATGTATGTAGATTTTTTTGAGGTAGTATAAGTTTCATGTATTTGGTGAAGATCTTTATATCTTTATGAGTTTGGAGAGAGAGATTGTATTCATGTCTTATCTATTCAAGAAGGCTAGTACAGTCTTGGATAGTGACCTATATGGTTTAAAGAGACTTGTTTAAAGGAGATTAATGGGGTATGTTGTGTATCCTATATTATATTTTTGGATATGATTTATGAGTTATATAAGGTGTCTTAATGATGTCAAAGTGGTATAGTGCCTAGTAGGTCTATTTGTTAAACTAGCTCTTAAGTATAAATATAGATTGTAGAGGCATGATGGTGGTAATATGGATGTGTATGAGTTTTAATTTTTAAAATAATACTATTAAAACATTTTATAAAGGTTTTTATTTATTCACATGACTCTCAGAGTGAGCCAAAGGGGTAAGTTCTTCTTTAGTGGTCTTCTCATGGACCTAGTCTTAAGACTCTAAGTGGTAGAATGAGGTATCATGATCAATTTTGGAGGCTTGTGATCTCATGTGAACATGGATTCAGGTTTGACATGATTTTTAAATTATATAAGTGTATTTTGAGGTCTTGAGTTAAAGTAGAAAGTATGAAAATGATTTTGAAGGTCTCTTATATGTGCAAAATAAAGAGATGAAGATATGAGAACATTTTTCTCATGTTTGTTGGAATGTGTGACTATTTCATGTGAATTTGAGCTTTTAGGGAGAGATGGAAAATGTTCCTAGTAATGATTTCCTATCACTAGGATTTGGTTTCATTGTTAGAGATTTATGAATAAATGTTAATAATGGAAATCAATCTAAAACCCTCCTAAAACCCTCATAGTGACCCAATATGGAAGATATTGATGAAAATGACACATAATGGATTGGGTGACATATTTTGTTTATTGTATCATTAAATGGACTCTCCCAAGTATCTATATGTGGATTTTTTCTATCAGATGAGTGAGTGGAAGCTACAAGAAATCCCTTATTTCTCAAAAACACTGTATAATAAGTAGGGTTGATAGAGTCAAAGTTATGAAATGTATGGATTTTTAATCTTGTGACTTATAATTCATGACCATGGTCATTTATTATGAGGTTAAAGACTTCAAATATACTAAACCAATCATGAAAGTTGGCATATTGCTAAAAAATCCAATAGTGAAGACAGTGAGAAAAACCAAGTAGAAGTGAAAATGAGATTAGGGATGTGTTTACATGGATTAATAATGAATAAAATTGAATTAGGATGTTTTTAAAGACATATAAAACATGTATACATTTATTTAATGTTTTTGAGGTCATTGAAAATGTTGTTCACAAAATGACCTATCTAGTGAAGATGCGATAGTGAATGTGTAAGTTTCAGAGATTAGTCTATATATTCCATATTTTCCATTGGAAATATATATTTGTGTTTAATTATGTTATATATATATATATATATATATATAAGGATAATATTAATTAATTATTAATTATTTAATATCTCTACATAGTTATTGGAATGCATAATCATCATGACTAGTCCACAAGGTAGAATGACAGCTCTGGGTATGCAAGATGGAGTGAAGAGTTTGAGACTCTATGATAGGATTAAATGTATATAGTGAAAATTTTGATGTTCTTTGGGATATATATGACCTATAAATTATTTATATAATTTTGAGAGTAAGTTTAATAATTTGAAATATGGAAGCCAAAATGGCTTATTTGGCTGTGTAAGAATTATGAAAGAGATGCTTAACAAATTGGTCTATAAGACCAATAGTTGACACTATATATTATGATCTACATGTTGGTTTATGTTATATAGCTAAAATGATAACTATTAATTTGTATAATAATTATTTTAATTATCCTTACAATATTTGAAAACAACATTCATCAGGCCTGTGTTTTCAGGTTCTTTGGTAGTTCTTTATGTGTTAGTGAGATTGATGTTCTTGTGTCATTATGCCTAGTTTGGAAGTGTAGAAAGATTATGGTGATGTTTTATAAATTTAATGGGATATTATACATTAATTTTGAGTTTTTAAAATATTTTATGATGATGGTTGAGATCAAATTGCTAATGACTAGGTTCTGAGCAAATTAACAGTTCTGAGTAAGCTTTTTGATGAGGTGTTCTTGAGTCTTTAAAGCCTAAGTGATGGATTATAATTATATTTATGATTAAAATGAGTTAATAAATATGAATAAATATTTTTTTATTCCTATAATATGTTTATATAGGTTGTATGATCTTCATCTTTGCATACAGTGGTTTTGAGGTAATTAGGCCTAATAGGTCTTTAAGGCCTAATAGTGATTTCAAGGTGTGAGTGAAGGATTTATGAATTATTTAGAATGGAGGAAGTTATTTTAGGTTTATATATAATTATTTTAAATTTTATAGTTATTTTTTTAGGTCCATATGGGCCATAAAGGTTCAAGTTATTCCATGGAAAGGATATACCTAATTGTAATTAGGTCTCTAAGTAGGCATAAAAGAAGAAAGAAATCTAACTGAGTTTGGATAACCTAATGATGATATTATTTTTATTTACTATTGTGGTTAAAATTAAATAATACATGTTTTGGGTCTGAAACTAATGGATTAGTGTCTTGTTTGACTAAGAGTGTAAGTGACCTATTGATTTGTATTTATACAAGGCCTAATTGGCCTAATTATGTGTGTTGTGTTGAAGACACCAGTGAGTGAATATGAGAGAAAATATGAAGAATTAGGAGGTATTGAATACCATAAATATGGGAGATATACTATTATGAACATATAATTTATTTGATGCATGTGGATGTCAAGGTCATTTGACCTAATAGGCTTAGTAAGAGGCATATTGAGCAAGGAAGCCTAAGAGGTAGGTTTGAGAGAGGTAGAAGAATTTGAAGAGAAAAATAAGGTGATCATCATTAGTTGGGTAAGTAATAGGTGTCCAAATATGATTAAATTTTTTATGTGGATGATTTTTTGTGGAGTTACCTAGGAGGTTGGTGGCTCCATAGAAGTTGGTGATTATTAAAAGATTAGTTGAGTTGGATCTTGATGAGTGAGGGCTTGATGTTACTTGTGGGGTTAGCACCTCACTAATTATTGATTCATATCTTATAATATTATATTAAAATATATTTTTTAGTGGGTTTTATCCCCCATGAGGGTTTCCCATATATCTACTATGTTCATATGTTGTGTACTTATGTGAATGCTTGTTTATGCATTGGTTGAGGTATGTGTTTGATTGAATTCTTCATGGATGATAAGTAGAATTGAATGAATGTTTTAAGGGAAATCATTCATATACCCCATCTCATTATCTATAATTATAAAATTTGGTATCAGATCAGGTACTTTGGATAATTATTGATAGCTTTAAGGTGATCCTAGAAGCATAAGAGGGTTAAGCTTATGGAGGTGAGTTGTAAGCTCAGTATGTTTACCAGCTTGTGGAATAAGAAATCTTGGTGGATGATTGTTGAGTCTTGGTATATGTTGCATTACAAGAAGGTGTTTACATCAATATTAGTAAATAAAGAGATAATTTGAAGACAACTAATAAGTCTAGTTATTTGCATGATCTAGGTCATAGTTGAGGTTTGCATAAAGGACTACATGATGAGATAATAAGAAGATAGGCTAAAGTAGTTAATATTTTTGAAATTGTTCCTAAGGTCATTAGACGTATTTCAAGGTGGTCTACATGGTCAAATAGTATGCTATAAGGAACGTGTTTCTTGGTTTAGGTCTAAACCTAGACCTAGTCCTAGATCCTTCTAGGTTTATTGAAGCATGATGGGCAATTGTGGAAGCATGAAAGATGGTGTAATATTTCAGTGAGATTAGACAAGTTGTTTTGAAGGTGTTCACAAAGTTTTAGGTCTTCGTATCAATAAAAAGTATCCAATAAGGAGGTATCATTCAAGTAGAATCAAGATATATATAGAGGTGTGAGATGGTTATTTGAACAAAAGTGAGAGTTGTGCAAAGTTTTTTTGTGTTATTGATATGACCATTTTTTAAGATTTACTTTATGCATATTCAAAATTAGTTTAATGGGAGCATATGAATGATGATCCATGTGTATGTAAGCATGCTCCCTTTTAGGATTGGTGAAAAGATCTATTTGGGAGTTATGAAGTTAGGCAAGGTATAATGTTTCTTATATGGATGATAGTGTCTTCATCATAAAGGAATATAATAGAGGTAAAGCATGGAGTTAGGTAGAGCTAAATCATGTCTCTTGAGTGTAATGTGAGATATGGGCATGAATCTTGTGAGCAAAGAGTCAAGGATCAGTTATTTTTTTATTATGTGGTCATGATTTGAGGTTTGATGGTCTAAAGTAGTTGTGCTTCTAACGTCTCTTATATGATCTTTAGAGTTCAGTAAGTATTAGAGGGTTTGAATGAGAATTTTTCTTAAGAAAGTATATCAAACATATGACAGAGACTAACTTATTATCATAGACCTATTTGACCATGAGTTTACATGAAGATGATATGAAGTGATCTAAGTCATGATGACTTGAGAATATTGAAGAAAAGCAAGTATGTAAAAAGGGGGAGATTGATGGATCTATGAGTGGTCAGGTCCAAGGCTTAGTGGACTATGTGTGCATGACCTTGTGAGAGTGTGTATGACCCTTTGTCATTAATGTCAAAGGGGGATAAATTTATTAATGAAATCATTCATTTTGAGAGAGAAGAAACATGTTGAGAGTAGTGTGCTTTGAGCATAATTAATTCATTTATGGTTTTCCATCAGTGACAAATGGGGAGATTGTTAAAAGTTGTCATTGACTTCATGTGTTTGTGTATTGTCATTGATGCCAAGAAGGATAAATAAGGTGAGAGTTGTATTTTATTTCATATTCCTAAGGTTATTCATGTCAAATGAAGTTTGAATTCAAGTGTTGGTTCACAAGAATGTGGTTATGGTCATTTGTATGAGGTTGATTGTTTGAGCTTGATAGTGTGTCTTTGAGTGATCAAATGGAGTGTCTTATGAAGCATAGTGAGGTATAGTGAAACAAGTGTATATAGGCATGTGGATTTGTTTGATGCAGTGTAAGTTTCATGTATTTTTTGAATATGTTCAAAGTTTCATGAGTTTAGAGAGAGATATTATATTCATGTCTTGTGTGTTTAATAAGGTTAGTAAAATCTTGGGTAGTGACCTATATCATTTAAATAGACTTGGTTAAAGGATAATGGTGGGAGATGTTGTGGATCATATCTTAGATTTTTGGAGATTCATTATGAGATATAGAAGGTGTCTTGAATATTTCAAAGTGGTATAGTGCCTAATAGGTTTATTTGTTAGACTAGTTCTTAAGCATGGATATGACTTGCAGAGGCATGATGGTGGTAATATGGATGTGTATGATATTGAAGTTGTAAAATGTAGTGTTAAAAAATGTGATAAAAATGTTGATTCAATCACATGACTCTTAAAGTGAGCTAAATGGGTAAGTTTTTCTTTAGTGGTATTCTCATGGACCTAGTCTTAAGACCCTAGGTGGCAGAATGAGGTATCATGATCAATTTTAGAGGCTTGTGATCTCATGTGATCATGGATTGAGGTTTGAAATTATTTTTCAAGTATGTTAGTGTTATTTGAGTTCTTGATCTGAAGGAAAAGTAATAAAATGAGTTTGAAGGTCTATTGTCTATGCATAATGAAGAGATGTAGACCTAAGATGGATTTTTTATGCTTATTGGTACGTGTGACTATTATATGAGAAGTTATGTATACACTATATATTATTACCCCTAGGGATGATTAATTAAGTTTCATAGGTCATATTTATTTAAATATCCTAAATATAACCTATCCTAAGGTTTAGTTTATTTACCATTGACTAGCCTAATAAATAACCTTTACTTTTACCCCTTTACCACTCCCAACCTCCTAAAACCAATTATAACCTAAGAATTTAACCGTATAACTAATTCACTCCAATGTAGAGTAATTTTTAACTCTACCCATCCCCAAGATATTCTCATTTTCTTTTGGAACAAGGGCTCCATTTTGGGTGAATCAGTGCTGATTCTCTAGATCGACATTGATTCATAGATATGCAGCCTGCCTTTGCATTCTAGACCAAAAAATTGAGAGCCTCTAATTAATATTTGGATTTGATGATACTTCATGACATTAATACTATAAATCTAATAAATTTCCATTTCATCTGATTGCATCCTTTGTACAACCCAAACTTTTGCCTATACCTATGGAAGAAATTGCATTATATTCACAAGTTCATCAAAGGTAAGTATTGTATTCCATTTTATCATTTTATATCAATTAATATTCCATTTATCCAAATATTTAATCATTATAATACTATTATCACCCCTTTTTATCATTTTTTCCACCTATTATAAAAATTTTCTCATTTTTCTCCTATTTTATTAAACTCAGACATAAGAGAGAATCAACACTGATTCATTCTAAATCGACATCAATTATGTCGATCAACATCAATCCTATTAGGATTGACATTGATTTTATATGTTTAATACATAGGACCAAAAACCTTATCATTATCCTCTATTCACAATCCCTTTGTTGATTACTATTGTTTAAGCATGGCCTTCTCCTTATAAATGACTCTACTTGATTTAGTTAATGATGTGCCCAACATCATTGATCTCCCTATAGTCTCTCAGTATTTATTTTTATATTATAATAACATATCCTTCAATCTATCCCTCTATTGCATCATATATTCACCCTCTCATGAAGCCTATGAAGAATCATTAGTTGTTATTCAAGATGAGTATATTTTGCTTCTACTTATTAAGAAGAATATTTCATTTACATTAATGAATTAATTGAGGAAGAAAATTTGAATTAGATTTATTACCACCTCATTTATCTATTGTTATTTATTATGCTTTTATTTCACTTAATTACATAAACAATGGAGTGACATCCATCTAAGTAAGTGTACCATTTATTGGAACTAATATTTGATCAAGAAGTCCACCCATCTCTTTTATTAATCTATTTTTGACAAGTATTCACATGTGGTAAGGTTAGCCTTCCCATACAAAAAGGAGTTCTCACTATCACTGTATTCAAGCATTACATAAAGTATTTTGATTCATAGGTATTCCACATAAACCCTATTTTATTTCAATTTTTTAGTAAGTCACATTTTAATTTAAAAGAAAATGAAAAACTACTTAAACATTTTGGCATGCCCAGTGAGACCCTTAAAGTCTCGCTCTTTTTGTTAAAATTCATTTCTTAATTTTCTTATCTCTCTTCCTTTCTTCTATTTTTTCAATTTTTTGATAGAAAATCAAAATTGCATTTTTCCTTTTTAAAGGTTAAACAATCTACATCCATTTTGCCTATTTAGTTTACTCACATAGAATAATATACGAGGTAAATTTTATCATTGTCCTCATTTTTATCACACACAAACCAAATCACATTCACAATACACTCATCAAAACATTTGACATAAAGGAACTGATGGGGATTTCATCACCTCATGACAACCTTTTTCCTAATGATCCCACTTGGATTTCACCACCAAGAGGAGGACCAACTTAGTTCTCTAGTTTAGTATAAACTCTGGTCTATTAGTATATTCTAGCTAAGCACCTAACACCTTTATGCTATGGTGTGTGAAGTGAGGGGGTAGGCCCTAATACCAATCCATGTATCAGTATTAATATAGAAATCCTTGAGTGTTAAAAAAAATTGAGACCATCCTTAGATTTTTTTTATTAAGAACCTCAATATCCTTATTTTATTATGTTTTCCATACTTTAAAAGTTAAAAAACTTAAAAAAAAGGAATAACTTTAGTGTGTGCATCATTTATTCCTCATTGAAAATGAGATAATAAAAAAGAATCTTATGTGTGATTTTTGTTATTTCTTGTTTTATCACTATATGGTTTTTATGTGACAATAGTCACAAAAGAAAATCAAACCCCCATCTTCATCTTCATCTATAGAAAATTTACCTAGCCCCTTACTTATCCTAAGTCCACAAGGGAAGGCATCCCTTAGTAATATACCTAGGGTAGTCATGAGTTTGCCACCATACTAGATAACAATGATATATCTCTTAATCATTATCTCACCTCCATATCTATACATATCCCAATATCTCCCCATATGTAATTTTCTTAGCATCCATATGGTATGCCATTTGAGGAGGGTGAAGGATTTACCATTGTCATGGTAACTTCCCACAATAATCCCCCTCCTACTAGATTTGACCCCACTACAACCCAACCCTTAGGTAACCTACCTATGATGACATTTATTGCTCCATCACCAACCACTACTTAGACTTAGAATGTTACTACTCCTTAGCCTGTAGCTACCCAACCAATTACTACATCAGTCCAGAACCTAATTATATCAATGTTAGTGATGCTTCTATTGATTCAAAGTAGTATTCCCTTAAACACCCAAATGCAACCATTGAAATAGGCCCCTATGTGTCAACTACCTAAAAAATATTTACCCTTAAAAACCTAGTATATAACACCTACATAGGCTACCAGGTTTATGTATATCCCTTTTCAAGCTCCACAGTATGGGGTGGCTTCTTAATCCATCATAACCACATTGGTAGGTTATCCCTTATCTTAGTCATTTTCCATGCCATTACCTATGTAATAAATCCTACAGTAGAACATTTTAGGGAGAATCCCTCAACATAATATCTAACCCAATCTCATGAGCATCCTCATGAATAAGATGGCTAAATTGGAAGCTTCTTCCTTTGGGTAGAAGAACATGCTAACCTATGAACAAATTTATAATGATCCCATCAACCCAATAGTTTTTATCATACCTTATCATCCACAATGGGAACTCCATAAGTTTACCAAGTTATATAATAAGGAGGATCCATAATAGCATATGTGAGCATTTAGACATTCTTGCTACCTCATAACACATGACGATGCACTCTTTCTTAGGGCATTCCCTATATCACTAGCTGGACCTACCCTGAATTGGTATAACTCAATTCCCAAAAATTCCCTCTTTTCATTTGGGTAACTAAGTCAAATATTACTAGAACACTTTTCCATCAATGTAACAATAATATTTACCATTATGAACCTTTATACCATTTAGCAATTTAATGATGAGTTTGTCACTAATTTGTAGCTAGATGGAGATGTTTAATCAATCAACTCACCTTATCTCTGCCATATCCCAAGTTAATCAAATTATTTAAGAGAGTGTGTGTTAGACAATCTCATTAAAACTATGAGTACAATATTTTTAAACTTTTGATAAGGCCTTTTCAATGGCTCTCAAGCTTTAAATTAGAGCCCTTAAAGAAGGGAAGGATAAACTACAAAATAAGAACTTTAAATCTAAACCTTCCAAAGTGACCACTAATAAAAACAAAAATAAAACCAAAGGGGATGCCAATTCTATAATTGTAAATTTAGTCCCACCTCAAGCCAAAAACCAATCCAAGCACTCCACTTTGTAGGCATAGTCCCATAAGCCATTAACACACCTTCCCATGAGATAATATACCCCTCTAGGAGATTCTTATGCATCTATTTTAGATAAAATCTCAAAGGCTTATTTTTTTGAACTCCCTCCCATTAGGCCTCTCAATGAGTCTCATCCTAAACCTATTTGGTTTAGGGAAAATGATTTCTATAATTTTCACCATGTAATAGGTCATGATGTTAACAGATGTTATTTCAAAGGTTTAGTAAAAAATCTTATAGATTAGGGAGAATTGTAATTAGATAATCCTAACTCACCCATGAACCAATCCATAGATATATTTAGGTAAACATTCCAAAATCATGATTCCACATCAAACTTTATACAAGCTAAATCATGATCCGCATCAAAACATGAAGCTCACATAATTAACACCATCCATGACTAGCTTCTACCTAAATAAGTTATTAACTCCCCTATCATTGATCTCCTCATAGGAGACACTTTTGAACCATCCAAACCAAGCAAAGGCATCCCAATACCTTCCTTTAATATGATAGATCTCATTATTTGGGACCCATTCGAAGAATCCATATCTAAAGACACTTAGGAATTGAAAGAGGAAAAACTTGTTAAAGAAAAGGTTGTGTAGACATTCAATAAGATCCCATCCCTCATATCATTTCAAGATCAACATCCAGTATACCCATTCTCACTAGTCTATTAATCCTTGAGAAAACTATTGCATTACATCAAACTATCTCTAGATTACTTCCCCTTATCACTAGAGAGGCACTAAATCATAGAGAAAACAAAGGGAAAGCCATAGATACTAGAAACAAAAATCTAGGATCCCCAAGGAGAAAATATATATAACATCCTCCTATGAGAATTGAACTATCTAAAGAGGACATCCTCATAACCCTTGAACAAATATGAAAAATAACTGCACCATTGTCCCCTATTAGGATAAGAATGTGTATACTAGGGCCCCATCCCTCAGCCAAATTTAAAGATACTATTATAGAATCTACCACTAAAACACATGTACCATCACAATGAAATATCCCCACTATGGTCATACCAATCCATAATCCATTAAACCCCTATTACCCACTTAGTTTAGGAGTAAAGACTTAACATCAACATAAAGTACCTATAATAAGGACTATCCAAGTAGCTAGCTCATGAGGCTAATGTTTGAGGTCACATACCCCTCCTTCATCGGCACCCTGAAGGATGGAAAAGATGAGTTAGTACCCATTGAAGGGATCTTATTCTAAGATCGTCAACCACCTTATATAGATTTCCTTATTCACACTACCACTTGTAAATCCTATCAATCCTCATATTCAAAAATGATCATGGTATAGATAAAATATAACTTGTACATACCATAGAATATTAGGGTATGACATAGAAAGTTGCAACATGGTAAAAGTCATAGTATGAAATCTATTAGATGAAGATAATCTCCTAATAGAAAAATTAAATCATGCCCATCCCCTTATAGTTTCATCTACGATAGGAAATAACATGTCAAAATAAATCATAAAGGAGGATAGACCACTGATTGGGTTTAGTACCATGCTCTCCCCATAGATAAATATGACTCTAAGAACACAACAAATCTCCCTCCATTCTAGATAGATGTGATTCATATAGCCACATGATCCCAAGCACAGGGTCATAAGACCCACAATCATGAAAAATCTAAAGTGACAATCACTAAAGCACTGAATCCCATTGTAAATAATCCAACAACACCTATCCCTTAACCTAAAGTATCCATTTTAGGAAAGGCACAAAATAGTAATGCTTCATAGATCATAAAAATATCTATTCTAAAGTAATTACATCAACTATTAATCAAGATGTCCTTATATGAACTCATCTAGAACTCCTGATAGCATAATGAAACCATGAGAGAAGACTTATAAGCTCTATAAATACAAGAAAATGAGCCCCAACCATTATCAACCTTCATTGCATCACTCTAGAAACCCTTATCCACAACATTTCATAATTTAGAGATACCACCTTTAGAACTAGATGACCAAGATCTTACTTTGTTTATTACTACCCAAATAGATCAAACATGGAATAAAAGAGTCATGATAGATAATGGTGCTAGTATAAACATTATTTATTCCTATAGACACCTAAATCTAGCCACCAATGACCATCAATTAGGATTTTGACCAATTTTTCACCAAAATGCACAATTTGGCCTAAAAACACTAAAATGCATTAAAAGATTTGAAATTGACATATTCAAGTGCCAATTTTTGTTATGGTATCATTAAATGGGGCAATGCAATTTATGAAATAGCTAACTTTTATAAGATCATTTCGAGTAAAAATGCCAATTTTGCACCTAAGTACCCTAGATTGTTCTTTTTTGTCAAATATATTGCATGAGACATGTGCCTTTGTTATTTGGTGATGACAACATCCTGAATGGGATAATGGATCCAATACATATAACATTGACTTCCAATTCTAATCTAGTCAAATTTCAAGCCAATAACAAGACATTCTGACCAATTTGATTAATTTGTGCACCAAAGAGCCAAGGTTTACACCAAAATGACTAATCATACTTAAATATAATTAATTAAAATCATGAACTTGATTAATAATTCCATGGAAGTTGTTGAATAAATATTTATTAGAAATTGATTGTCATTAATTGCATCATCAAATGACATCATCCTATGGGGTGGCATCCACAAGCCATAAATGCATAAAATATCAAGATTTATGCCTCCCATGCCTCATTAAGACCATCCATGCCTAGTCATTTCCCATATATCCAAAATATTGATGAGCCTATTTATTAATTTTAATTACATATTTGAATTAATCCTTAACCACACATCTTCATCTTGAGATGGATGGTTCAGGTTGATTATAATCATTTTAAAAAATCTATAAATATGAGAGCCATGAACATGAATTTTAAGCTATTTTATGCCAAACTTATAATTCCTAAATGCATTCAAAATCATTACATTTTAGTGTTATAATTCCCAAATATTGATCTAAGCCAAGCTAAGCCAAATCCAAACATGGTGCCTATGAGAGATGGAGGTAGCCACACTTCATTGATGCAAACTTCATGAGCACAAACCAAGAAAGCCACTTCAACAAGATATTTGGAGCATCTAAGGAATGTGAAAGAAGGTTTATTTTGCATTTTAGTTTTGATTTCCATTTTAGTCTTGTCAACTAAACTCCCCCTTTGTGATAAGCTTAAGGTGTTAGCATTAGTGTGTTTTGTTTGGATTTGTTTTATTCACTAACATAATACTAATTTCCCCTTATTGCAACCCTAATTAACATAATGGCATGATATATGGAACCCTAAACCCACAAATTTTCTCATAAAGGCTCTTTCAAGCATCTTAATAAGTAATGTTATGCATAATTTTAGAGTGAAGGAGTCAAAAGAGTGAAATTTTAAGTTAAAATTCCATTTTTTTAATAATTGCATTTTTTTCCCTAGTAATGCTAGTTTTATTATATATTGTAATATCATTGTTGTCATAGTAGTGATTTTGTAACAAAATCATTGTTTGATAAATAGCAATATTGTTCACCTTGTGCAATGATTTTGTATCTGACAACAGTGATTTTATCAATAGAACAATGATTTCATCTATTGTGATAGTGATTTTATATGAGCAGTGAGTGATATCATTGATTTGGCTAGTGATTTCATTTAAAATAGTGATTTTGTTTAGCAGGGATTTCATAAGAAAATATCGATATTGTGTTCTAAAATTTCAATTTTGTAGGAATATAATGATATTGACTATGTAACAGTGGGATTGTAATAGAGAGTTGAAATTTTTAATGTTGTTTTCTCATACTCTTAAGTGTTTCAAATTAGGCCCTCATAATTGTGTTTTTTCAAGTTGAGGGAGTATATTAGAAGTTTTTTTTATTGTATTTAACTAAACACACTTCAAAGTTTGTGCTTAATGAAAAACTAGGGTGCTTAAGTGAATGTTTTGACAAATTGTGCTTTCAAAGTCACAATTTAAGACCAAGGGGTCAAACTAACACCACCTAATATTTTATTTGGTGCTTAAAATTGAACTCACTTGTTGAAGCTTTTTCTCAATACTTGTTTAAACTTATAATTTAATTGGCAAAAAGAGGGATGTTACGTGTATGTTCTTTCATTTATCCCCTTTAGGGATCTTTTGGAATCAAAAGTACCATCCTTATTGTAAAAATGCCTAGTATAAATCATAGAAATAAAGTCATCTAAAGCACTCCCCAAAAACTTTCAATAGTCTGGGTGATCTTGAAATGACCCTAAAGTCTATCTATTAGTCATTTATTTTATTGTATCTTGGCTTGTGAGGGGGAATTCATTACTTCCTACAAGTTCTATATGGAAGCTTTGAACTAAGGTTTCATCTCCTAGCACTGACTTCAACCACTCCCACTAAGATGAGAGGTTTGAGTGGTTAAACCACCTTTTAGTGTTAGAGTTGCACATGAGACGTATCTATAATTTGGACATTGCACTACACTGAGCAAGCAATGGATGTAGTGATTGTAAAAAAGATAAGACCTTTATGTAACAAGTATAGTGCAATAAACACCCAATTTAATTGTGTTTCTTTTGAAACATGACATGAAAATCATTAGGAAATTAATCCATCTAGATGGTTAAAAACTTGTAGATCTTAGACAAATCGTACTTGGCACGAAAGTGTTGTTGATGCAAGGTGTGCCTCAAGGTCCATGTCAAGGTACTATCATTTGAGATAAGGGGTGGGTGTAAAAACCCTACTATATAATGCACATTTTAATTTTTGGATAAAACCAAAAATTCCTCTCAAATGATTTATATTGATGGATTCCAACAATACCAAGTAAACTTGTTAGTTTAGGACCTAAGAATGATTAATTAGTTGGTTTTGTCCTAGATTAAAGTATTGTTTTGATTCAAAACTTGGTGTGAATAGATGATACAAACCAAAACACATATTTCTCATTTTCCTTTGAACAAAGAGGCATTATTCTACCCATGTGAATCATTAATTTTCCTTGTTTAAAGTTTATTAAAACTTGGAGTCATATCATCCACTTTGTCATATTTATGATGGCCAATTGAGTCTAGACTTTACCAAACATTGTTTAAAGTTCTTCATTTATAATCTAAATTTAAAATTGCACCTTCAGAAGTTCATAGGGTTGATGTGTTAAGTGGGTTATGCATTTTCACTAAACTTAAGGAAACTTAGGTTCAATTTCCAATTTGGGTTGAAGGCCATTTAAGACTCATAATAATTATCACCACTTGGTAGAATTAAGTCATTCTATGCTAAACACTTGGACTTTGAGTCTATGCACCAATTTTTTTTGTCTTACCATCTTATTTCCATCAATATCATTTGAATACATAATTTTTTTCCTTAGAGATATTGTCAAAACTTTGAAGGTATGTATGTCATTTGAGTTAAGAAATGTAGTGTTACGCTACCAAATTTGTGAGAAACCATATTTGCCTTAGAGCATTTTTGAAACAAATGATTTGCCATGTCTTTTGAGTAGTCTAACATTGGTACACAACCCAAAACATTTCAAACATTATTTCATAGACCTTTTTGCATAGAGTTCAAGTTTTTACACATTTTTCAAGCCAATCTGAGTATACCTTTGTGAATCTTTGTCTAGCATAGTTACGCCATTCACATTTGTCTATCTTATTTGTCAAAAGAACCAAGTTTTATACCATTATTTGTGAGAAAACAAACTATCTCTAAAGTTCCTTTTGTTTCATACTTTATACCTATTTCATTGAGTTCGTGTCTAAGAGTCAAATGCCTAGTTTTTGTTAGAAGTGTTTCAAATTCGTTAGATTAAAATCTCATCTATTTCAAAGTCTAGATTTTGATGTTGTTCAACCAAGAATCCTCACACATGCCTTGTTTGAGCCTAGATTTTGATGCCACATTTATCCAAAAGAACTAGCAATGATTTATTTCTTAGATTAGACTAATTTGAAACACTTTGAACTTAGAGTTGGCATTTTGATTTTTGGTCCATTTACTTAATCATTTTTTTATTATATGTGTAATGTTATATACTTAATGCCAATTTATTTTATCACAAATCAGTGCATAAACCTTTCCATACTTTTGATGAATCTAAACCAAGTTTGAACATCATATTTTAGACATTGTATTTTTAGATTTTATACAACTCTCTTCCCTTTATATCTCAAAACATTCACTATGGATCCCAACATGTATTCCTACACTCATAGTGAACTCATGTGTAATCCCTAGATTAGTAATGTGGTTTCATAAGAAGAAATGGTACAAGACCCCTACATAGATAATATTTCTTATGAGATGGATCCTTATCCCTCTTATAATACTCAAATAGGGGCACAAAACCAAGATCCAATGGCTAACTATTTGGTTAATACACCACCATATTTAGAATAGGACCAATAACAAACCACACAATACATAGCTATAATACCCATAGTTGAAGAAACATTACCATAAAAATCATACTCTATTAATACACCTTCCACATATGATCCATTTTTTTAGCATCATTTATTGGAAAACAAAGATGAGATTATGGTTAGAGCCATAAAATTAGGGGCTAAGTTTCTAATGGACTTCCCTCATGAAATTTTACCAAACTTAGTAAGAATGCCTCACAACATATTTTATTGTCAACAGGCCTCTTCTATAAATCCTTTAACTCTAGTCTAAATGAATTATCAAGACCCTAATATACCTAGCAAAGGAAAGAACCTCATGGAAGACCACTTTAACCAAATACAAGTATCATATCAAACCTACCTAAATCTAGCACATAATTTCAATTAGATGACCATGGTGAGAAAACCTCTTATTGACATAGTTCCTTTGACAAGAGTTTTAATAGAGTTAAATGGTCAAGATAATTAGATTTTAGACCCATTCATTTAAAATAATCTAGTAGAAAACTTGTTGCATACACCAATTATCAAAGAAGTGTCTTCTACTTCTACATATAATAATGAGCAAACCATAGTTGACAATGCACAAGAAATATCCAATCCAAATCAAAGTGGTACTAATACACAAATAACTAGTCAATAACATGTACCTTTATTTAATACCATGAGTGGATCTACAAACCTAGGTGGGAGCTTCTTCACCCCAACCTCAACTAGCTACTTCTAATCCTCAACCAACTACTTCAATAAGTGCACAACTAATAGGATCATGTAGTCAACCCATAACCAATGTCATACCTCAACAAAAAGATGTGATGAATCATATTCCTCCTCAATAGGTGACAAGTATAATTCCATAACAATAGGCATAAATGAATATACTAATACAATAGATGTAGAACATATTTCCACCTCAACAAGGGGTAACTCATGTTCCACCTCATTAGCAAACATACCTTCTTCACATACCAACATGCCAATTCAAAACCAAATGATGTTTAATCAAAATTGTATTCATGTTGGCTAGAGACAAGTGCCAAATATCCAACATGCATCCAATTCCCAATCAGGATTCATACAACAAGGGGGTTCCAATGTCTCTCAAATACCTACTAGGCAATAATTGCCTTTTGTGTAGAACATACCACAAGTTCAGAGACAGGGTCTTAGTTCACAAGTTCCCACTCAATAACAAGGTTTAAGTAGTCAACAATAGATCCCTATTCAACCAAAATAGGCATAGTATAGTTATATTCCTCCATCCCAACCTTAAAATCCTTCAAGTCAAACCTTCATCACCAACCCAAACTAGAATATCACATAACCAAATTTTCAATTTCAACAAGCACATCCTAAGCCACGTATGTGTATTCCTAGTTCATTTCCAAACCAATCCAACATATACCTATAAATAAATATATCATACCCTAGTCAAAGTGATTCACTTGTGACCACTCAACCATCCAACTAGGCCAATATTCCCACAACTTTCTTAGAGAAAGAGTTACAACAAATGAAAGATGCAATTGAGGCCATCCAAGTAGGGAAACAAGTTATAAAGTTTAAGTTAGATGATGTGTGTTTATATCCTTTCAATATGGAGTACTTACTAATTACATTTCCTCTAGGATATGAGCCACCAAAATTTAATAAATATAATGGGAAAGGTGACCCTAAATCCCATTTAATTAAGTTCTTTGTTGCATGTCAGCCAGTGACATATAACGATATATACCTTTTATTGTTGTTGTTGTTTCCAAAGAGCTTAATTAGACAAACCTTGGAGTGTTTCTTAAAGTTGAATAAGAATTTAGTAACTAATTTTGATGATCTTTTAGATAAGTTTGTGTAACACTTTTCTTATAATCTCAACCATGAGATTTCATTGGTTAATTTAACACAAGCTAAATAAAAAGCCTGTGAGAGTTTTACAAGTTATCTATAGTGATAAAGAGCACTTGCAAGCCAATCAACTCATATTTTACTAGATAAATAATTAGCCACTATATTCACTAAAAATTTGCATAGTGAGATAGCTTATCATTTAAAAAATTAGTGTGCACATACATTTAAAGAAATCATTGACAAAGGTTTGTTGATCGAGTGAGCACTTATTAATAAAGGGTCATCAACATTAATTTAACAAATCAAAACCAAGGTACTAATAATAGAAGTGGTTAAAACCAACATCTAATCCAAGTTCAAGAATAACAACTGGCACATGCTAATAGCCAAGATAGACCAAAGCAATTCAATTGAAATAGGAATGTTGTGGGAAATGGAGTAACTGAGTCACACCATGTTCAAATAGTGAAAACATCATCTGATCAACCTACACCACCTTTCTAGATTACTCATAGCTGAAAACCTCTTCAACCAATGTCATAAGCGCAACAACCAAGACTCATGAAATAAATGCCATAACCTTTGACATTGGAAAACCCTCCTCCAAGGAGAATTATGCCTATGCATCATATTTTTAGTGACCTTGGAGAGCCTATTGAGTCTACATTTCACAAAATTTCCACCTCTAATTTGATTAGTTGGCCTATACCAAATAATTATCCTTAAGGCAACCCTTATCCTGATTGGTACCATGAAAATGAATTCTATGAGTATCATCAAATCAATGGGCATAATTTATGAAGATGTGTGAAAATAAAGCATTTAATTGAAAACATGTTAGAGAATGGGGAGATCATATTAGATGGTGGTGCTTCTACCTCCAATCAGACTCCTTGCATCTATCAAAACCCTTTTCCAAAACATAACTAACAACAAAAATTATGGCTAGTGCAACAACAAAATCAATAATATCAAACTCATAGGCTAAACGAACAAAACCAATAGAACTACTAAAACTAGTATAATCAATAGTATAACTAGTAACATCAGAATAATGGACAAAATAAAGGTTAGAATGGTAATAATGAATAAACCTACCAAGTAATTTTGCATGACTACAATAGGGTTGTAGGTCATATTGTAGGGGGTAGTGTTAATACCATCTCCATTAATCCTAGATCGAGCACTAATTAATTTAGACCATTGCTAAATAATGCCACTTAGCTAAATTACATGGATAATCCTTCTTTGAACTAGGATCATATGTAGGCAAACCAACAAACTAGGATTTCCAATTTTGGACCTTATACTGATAACTCATCCTTTCCTCGTGACCACATACAAGTGTACCAATAACTAAGACTAGTCCTATCTAGTCCCACACCATTACCACCAGTTTTTAGCAATCATGGTCTTATATTTAATCCTAATTGTGCAATCACATATTGGAGGTCAAGGATTACCATCCCAAGCCCACAACCATTTTCCACTTTGCCCATTATCCAACCAACCATTCAACCTTGGAATAAGCCATTTACCATTGACCCAAAAAAGAAGTTTGATATTGTGGAACAATTATAGAAGACACTAAACCAAATCTCCATTTTAATTTTTTTTGTAAACATCGATAATCCACAAGAAAATTTTAAATGAGTTTTTAACCCAATCTACTATTGCTAGTGACATATCCCTTGGTAAATTTCAAGCTTTGGTTAGACACCTATCTCTTTCCCAACAAATCACATTCAACCAAAATGATATGTCTTCTGTTGGCCCACTCCATAATAATCCATTATACATAGAAGTTTATATAAAGTGACATAAAGTGAAATGTATCCTTATAAATAATGGATTAGGCCTCAACATAGTGTCTCTAAATCTCATCAATATTCTTGGGTACATAATGGAAGATCTCCAACTAAAAATGATAACTATCAAAGACTATGATAATTAGGAGAGAGAATAATAAGGCACCATTAGCCTGTCAGTTATCATTGGGCCTTTGACCCATGATACACTTTGCCATGTGCTTGATCTTGGGTTGTCATATAATATGCTTCTAAGTAGGCCTTAGTTACATGAGATTCATGTAGTCCCATCAATGTTGCAATAATGTATCAAGTTCTTCCACTCAGGGATGGAAGTGAATATTTTAGAGATTTGCACCTAAATGAACACTATAAACATCTTGAGGTTGAGTTTCAAAGCTATAATTACCAATATGACATGAATTTAAGTTTCAAGAAATATAAAGGAAAGGCCATACTTATTGATTATTCAGAGGATAATTACATAGATCCTAATACCCTAGATTCCCTTTTCCACATGTGACTTCCTGAAGCTTCTAATCATTACACCATTTTAGCTAATGTCCCAAGAGAATATTTAACACATGATACCTTTCATATTGAAAACCTTCCACATAATCCAAAGTCCTTTGGAAGACCCAAAGCTAAGCTACTTCATCCAAAGTGGTAACAAAATAGCAAAGATAAAGGACCTAACATGTTTGTACCAATATTTAGCCTAGAACTAGACCCTCTTATAGGGGATGAATCATGGTTTTATAATGACAACCAAGATGATTTTTATAAAAATGAAAAGTATCCTATTTTTAATAGGATCATGAAGAGTCAAGACTATGAAGGAGGAGGCCTTAGACCTAATCAACAAGGAACACTTTTTTGTTCCCAAAATCTATCACTTGTTTTTGTGGACAATGTGCTAATCATTTTTGTCCTATCGACCAAAATGGTCTCTTTATTTCTTTCAAAATGTTCTAAGAAGTTAAGTTTTTAAGAAATTCAATCCTTTTCAGCTAAAGAAGTCATAGGTTTAACAAGTAGGCTTTCTCAAAGTGAAGTTTAAAACTCTAAAGGCATTTCCTTAGTGTTTTGAGGATGGTTCATAGCAAAGGTTCAATCAAAATACTTAACGGTCAAACAATTAGAATGAACCACTTTGAACTGTTGAACCATTGAACCCCACCTTCACAAGGTTCAAAGTTTTAATGAGTTCAAAGGTTCAACGACTTCGACGGACTTAAAGAAAAGAAGGATTTGAAGAGAGAAGATTGAACCATTGAACCTTGAATTGAAATAGTTCAATGAGTTCAAAGGTTCAAAGATTTTGACAGACTTAGAAAATGAAAGGATCCGAAAGGTTAGAAGCTTCAAAGGATTCAAAGAAATAGAATGAATCATTGAACCTTAAACTGAAATGGTTCAAAGGTTCAAAGGGTTCAAAGAGTTCAAGGTTCAAATGGAAGCTTCAAGTGAATGAAGGAAGTAGAATATTCTAGAAATAAGTTCAATCAAATGGTTTAAATAAATGGTTCAACCAAAGAAGAAAAAGAGAGCAAATATGGCCCTTTACAAAACATTCACTTGCCAAACCTTTGAATCTTTGAACCATTGAACCTTTGAATCAAAAGAGTTCAAGGTTCAAGGTTTAAAGAGGTTCAAAGTGACCAGTGATGTCCCCATGGATGTCAATTTTAGGGTGATGGAATAACCATTGATTTTCAAGAGACTTGAGAACAAACTCAATGACCAGCCCAGAAAGGAGCTGAAAGGGGCTAGTAGAAAGCGAGAAGATAGCCCCGATAGCTTCAGATCACCATGAAGAGACAAAACATGGAAAGGAAAGAGGGAATGACTATAGGAAATTCAAAAATATCTGTAGAAGAGTTATTCTAGTAGGTGGAACAGTCCACCAGGTGGACATCAAAGAACACAAACATTCAATGGCACGGCCTATTTTTTTGCATTAAGTAAAGGTGAATAGATAGTCGTGTAAGGGTCATAAAGAAGACCAGACAACCCATGCTTAAGAGGAGACATTTGAGATGATTTAGAATGCCAAAGTTAAGGTTGATGACCTATTCCAGCATGGCCCTTTCACAAATATTCAATGCACTCAATTCAGCATGGGCCATTTTCATGAAAACAAATGCCCAAGTCTTTCTTGTGATGTTATATATTTTAATCTCTCATTTTGTATAAAGGAGATCTCTCTGTTATCAGAAGTGAAGCTCTACCCAAATTGAAATGCATTCTTAAGACTTTGAGCTCAGACTATTAATCATATTTTGTTAAGTGAATGAGAAAGCAAGTCACCTTTCAAAATTTGTGTTGAAATAACTTGTGTCATTTAGGAAAATTTTGTTATGTCTTTTTCCTAAATACGGTCTTGTCCATTTAATCAAACAAGCTAAAAGATGTCCTGAAGCTGATTGTGGGAGACTTTGTGCTACCATAATTGTCTTCAGTCTATGTTTTGTGTAAAGGATACTAGAGAGACTTTGAGCTCTCTTTATCCTTCGTAATCCTTTACTCTATTGTAGTTTTAGGTGGATACTTTGGGCTATGATTAATCCTATGATGTCCTTCATCCTAATTAGTGAGAGAAGTGATGAAAGACTTTCTACTTTCATGGGTTTCTTGTGGTTAAAGTTACAACCTAAGAAGTCTTCCTCTAGTTTTTTGAACATCATTTCTAAAAGAAGAGAAATGCCTTCATAAATTACCCAGGAATTCTCCCTATTATATGAACATCATCTCTAAAAAAAGAGAGATGGATGGTATGATTTCACCCCTGTGTGTATTTTCAGCTTATATATATACTATAAATTATAGGGAACCTCCCCTTGCTGAGAGGAGAGATTTATCTCATTCTGGATATGTTCACCACACCCATTTTACTGCATAAATATCCTTATGTTGTGGTTGATGTAACCATTTTGCCGTCAGTTAGCTAGTGACAAAATATTCACCCAACAATTTTTGGTGACTCTGATGGGGAAGAACAAATAGTTTGAAGCCTCAAGCTTCAAATTGAATTAGTTCTAGTTCTTTTCCATTTTCATTTTACACTCTGGCAGATCCACCATACACACAAATCTAGAGAGCTCAAGGTATTTTTGACCCTAAATTTGATTTGGTACAGCAAAATATTTTTAATCTTTCCCCTCCACAAACTCACCTTTATCAAACTAGGAGTTTTCCTCTTACAAACATTAGGTCCCCAATACCAGGCAAACTTGCTCATTCCTCTAATAGTAGAGATTTGTCTATACATATCCTACAGAGATTTATTATCCCTCCCTTCAATAGCCACATAATGGTAGCTCAAGGCCCTTGGGGTAATACTTTTGGCCTCTTGAATCTAACCCCACCACTACATGAGCTACCTTGTATCTCAAAGAAAAATTACCCCAAGTTTTATGGTGATGGGAAGGTTCATCATGATGAACATATAACAACCTTTTGCATAGCTTGTGGTGTGATAGGCATTGAATATGAAGACATTATAGTCAGAATATTTGTGGAAACATTGTAAATCACTATTGCAGACTAGTTTTATCACCTACAAGCACAAATAGTGACTGACTGGAATACTCCCAAAGCCAAACTTGAGGCGAAGTTCAAACCTGTAGAAGATGCACATGCCCTATTAGCCCAACTTACACAAATGAAGAAGGAGCCTCATGAACCCATGAGGGACTTCATTTCTAAATTCAATAAGTTGAGGAATAGGATTACCATAATTGCTCAGCTGACACCTGAGAATCTCAAATGCTTATTCATCAATTCTCAGCTTCCTAAATTGAGTTTTTTATTGAGGTGGGCTGGCCACATAGATCTTGTTGCAGTTCAAATTTTGATGACTGAGGTTAAAGATGACCTTGTCTTGGTAGGAAAGATAAGAAGAGATCATAACATAAGTAAATATTCTTCATCATCTACATATTCTTCTACAAGCACCACCGATCCTATGGTGCAAAAGCTAGCAAATGAATTGCTAGCTTTGAAAAATCAAATAACACAAGGGATGTCTACTCCTCCTTATTGGGATATACCAAGGAAAGCATTTCCCAACCATTTGTATTAGGGAAATGCTACCAGAAATCAAAGGCAACTAAATCACCTTCCTCCCCCACCAGGGAAGCTTGCCATTGAAGTAGCACCAACTAACTCAGCACTTGTTATCTTGAAATTGAATCTAATTTTTCTTTCCAACCTAAGCTAAACCAAGAAGATGACGCTGATATCTTTATAGAAGGCCAAGAAGAATCATCTAATGACTCCAACATTGTTTTCTTAAATTACCAAGATGAACCCAGAAGTAAAAGAGAAGCATTTGATGGATCATACACTGTATTTACTAGGTCCCAAACCAGTCAGCTCAACAAGAAGATAAAGGGAAAACAAGGGAAGAATCTTGACCATAAATTTCAATTACTAAATGAGAAACTTCTCTTCCTTTCCAATCAAAGGACCTAATGATCAACAAAAAAATAAGTACCTCAAATATCCCTTCACCTTCTACTTCAAATTTATAGACCAGTCCTACACCTAGTAAAAACTAGATTGGTAGACTACCTTCCTTTGTTTTGAATTCATTTCAGTTATTTGATATAATTGACCATGTTAAGAAGACCAAAATTCAAATGTATGAGTTTGAATTCTTTCAATCCAACCCTGAGTAGTTGGATAGGTTAGTTCAATGCATAAAAAATAAAATCATCCCTACAAGACAAGAAATTTTGAAAGTAACTCCTATTCCCCCAAAGTACACACCTACCTAAAATAATCTTGTGATTACTCCTCTAGCTACCCCTGGGAAGATAGAACCATGTTATGTTTCCCTACTGATAAATGGTCATCAGCTAAATAATTGCATTATAGACTCAAGTGCCTCTAACAATGTCATGCCCACTAAGGTGGCAGAATCTCTTGGTTTCACACTGACTAAGACATTTGGGATATGTTTCTCCATGTAAAACAAATAAGTGCCACTTCTATGACAAATCAAGGATGCCTAATTTTCATTAGCAACCTTCCCAAATAAGAGAATTAGAATGACAGTCTTGGTGGCCGACGTTCCAGCCTCTTACAACATTCTTCTTGGGCAAAATTTTTGCAAGGATGTTGGTAGAGAATTGAGCATGAATCTATCTGAGGTTAGGATTCTTATCAAGGGCATCATGTAAAGGCTACTTCTTGAGAAGGAATCAAAGTAAATTATCACCCAAATGTTAGCCTTAAATCTCAAATTTTGTTTGAGTCTTTAGGAATGGGTAATTATTTTTTGTCTACTGAGGATGTTCCCATTTCATCAGATGAAAGCTTACTAAGTGACAATCCAAAAAAATTAGATAAGACATTAGAAAAATTAGTAGGGTACAATACACATGAAAAGGGATCTTCCCTCCTGATAAAGAAAAATCTAAAAAAAGATTAGATTCTAATGATGTTTGGATTCTAGAATTTGATGGTAGCAATTCTTCTACCAGTTTTGGAGCTGGAGTAGTTTTAATATCTCCTCAAGGAGATATTTTCCCCTATGCATATAAGTTGTAGTTTAGTAACACTAAAAACACTACTAAGTATGAATCACTACTACTCAGATTAAAGGCTACTCAAGATAAAGGTGTTAAGCTCCTTCATGCTAAAGGAGATGTTGAGTTGGTGGTTTGTCAGGTGAAGAACTTGTATCAAACCAAGAATGAAAGATTTTGACATTATCACAATCTAGTTTGGGACTTCATTGAAAGCTTTGATGCTTTTAGTATTTCTACCATGCCTAGAGAATTCAATAGTTGTGCAAATGCATTGGCCATCTCTATAACTCTCTTGGTCCCTCACCAAGATTTCAAAGAAGACAAGTACACTATCGAGTTGGTCTTTCAACCAAGTGTACCTAATAATGTTGACCATTGGCAGGTATTTAATGGTGACAACTAAATCATTTCTTTTTTGGAATAGATGGACAACTTTGAGAAGCTTCATTTTGAAGGCAGTGAATCTCCCATGGGAATCAACACCTAAAAAAAAATTCAAAAGCTAATAAAGAGTTCCTTTAGCTCAAAGGGAATAAAATTCTCAAAGGATTAGTTTCTCTTGAGAAACTATTTGACAAGCATGATAGGTTTATCAAGGAACAACAAATGGATTCAAAATCCTCCAAGGATTTTGATCAAATAAATTTGAGTATAGGAGACAATCCAAAAATGGTCAACATTGGAAATTGTTGTACTCCTAATGAAAAACTCAAATTTATCACTCTGCTTCACCATTACATTGATGTTTTTGCATACTCTTATGATGATCATAAATCTCTCAAACCTAAATAAATCTAGCATGAAATTCCTCTTAAGATTAGGTCATTGCTCACAAGCAGAAGCAAAGGTAGTACAACCCCAAGATATCAGGAACTATTCTTTCTGAGATATAGAAAATGTTGAATGCAAGAATTATTTTTCCAATCCATCATTCCACTTGAATTGCAAACATAGTCCCTGTGAGAAAGAAGAATGGAGAAATTCATTTGTGTGTTGATTTCAAGAATCTGAATCAGTCATCTTTAAAAGACAACTATCCCCTACCCATAATGGATCAGCTACTATAAATAGTGACTGGTGCTAAGATGTTATCAATGTTAGATGGCTTTTCAAGATATAATCAAGTAGAAGTTGGTAAAGAAGAACAACATAAGACTACTTTCACAACACCTTAGGGCACCTTTGCATATCATAGAATGCCTTTTGGCTTGATCAATGCTAGCAACACCTTCCAAAGAGTGATGGATCTTGCTTTTGAAAACAAAATGGGTAAGTTCATTGTGGTATACCTTGATTATTTGATAGTATTATCTAAGCATCATCCTGATCATGTGCATCATCTAAAATAAGTGCTAGAGTGATGTAGGTAGAATGGTATTTCTCTTAATCCCAAGAAATCAATTTTTGGAGTTATTGAAGGGAAACTTCTCGATCACACTATGTCTTGAGAAGGCATAAAGATTGACCCAAAAAGGGTCAAATCCATTCAAGAGCTTTCTCTTCTTGCTAGTAAGACTGTAGTTCACTCTTTATTTGGAAAGGTGAACTTTTTGTGAAGCTTCATTCCTAAATTCACAAAAAATACTCACCACATTGTCAATATGATGAAGGGCAAAGCCACTTTCAATTGGACTAAAGAAGGCAAGTCAGCATTTCAAGACATCAAGGAAGCTATCACTGATGCCCCAATCCTGATTTGTCCTAATGATGCTAGAGAATTCATGATGTATAACTATGCTTCTAAACACATGCTTTTAGCCATTTTGGTTCAGCAGAATAAAGAAGGTGTGGAATCTCCCATATCTTTCATGAGTTTTCCTCTCAAAGCTCATGAGTTGAAGTATTCAAAAATGGAGAAACATGCTTATGTTGTGGTAAAGGTGGTAAAGCACTTCCATTTTTACATCATGAATTCACACACTATTGCTCTAGTCCCTAATACAATAGTCAAGTCCATACTAACTCAGTAGGAGTTTGGAACTAAAAGGGGTAATTGGATTGAAAAAATATAAGAGTTTGATCTTGTTATCAAACCTATAAATCTTGTGTGGGGAAGAGGTCTCTGCTAATTAATTGTGGATAACATACTAGAAGAAGTAGAGCATGCAGAAACACAAGTTGAAGACATGCCAATAGTTCTCTTTGTCACCACTATGAATGAGTGGTATTTGAATACTACTCATTTCCTTACCTATGGTGAGTGTCCTACTCACCTATATTATAAAGGAAAGAGGAATATTAAGATGAAAGCTGCCAACTTTGTCCTATGAGACAATGGTCTATATAAGAGGAACCTTGATGGGGTATTCCTTCACTATGTGGATAAAGCGCAGTAGAACCAAATTTTAGATTCCTTCCACAATTTGACTTATGGAGGAATTTTTTTACACCTATGACTACCCATAAGGTTCTATGAGCCAGGTACTATTGGCTTAATCTGTTTCAAGATTCATATACTTGGGTGCATAGATGTGAGCTATGTCAATAGTTCATTGGCAAACCTAAGTTGGCTACATTACCTCTCAAGCCTATGGCAATAGAAGAGTCATTCAGCAATGGGGGATTAATTTCATTAGCACTGTAAATCCATCCTTGAGTGCTAGACATGATTATGTCCTTACATCCACTGACTAATTTACCAAATTGGGTGGAAGCCATCCCAATCACACATGCTACTTTAGAAGTAGTGTGTAATTTCCTCAAAGAAAATATCATTTCTAGGTTTGGAGTCCCAACCAAGATTGTAATCTCTTCTCATGAGATTACCCAGTTCTATTACTATTATGGGATTATTCTCTCCCATTCTTTTGACTATTATTCACAAAGAAATGGTCAATCAAAATCAAGCAACAAGAACCTGGTGACCATTATCAGGAAGCTAGTAGATAACAATCAAAGAACCTATTATAAAGCATTGATTGATGCTTTATGGGTAGATAGGATTACTCCCAAAAGGGTGATAATTATGTCCCCATTTCAACTTCTATATGGTCTCAATGTAGAGATACCAATCACCCTGTAATTACTAGCATTAAAGTTAGCAAAGGTAGTGGAAGATTCAACTTATGAAAGTTCCATCGATAAGAGGATCATGTGCTTGACTAAACTTAATGAGCAATGAATTATGGTGGTGGACTAAATTTTTGTGTATCAAAGTCTGGTGAAGAGACTCTTAGACCATAAAGTAAGGATCCATGATTTTTAGGTTGGAGATCAAGTCTTGTTATAGGACAAGAGGAGAGAACCAAAAGGAATGCATGGAAAATTAGATTCCTTATGGAGAGGCCTATTTGCCATTCATCATTTAAATGGTGAAAATATTTTCTTACTGAGATATCAAGATGGAACACCATTTACTCTGCCTCATAATGGGCAATATATGAAGCACTTCAATCCTTGAAGTATCAGATAAGTCCATTTGTATATATGTACATCTTTCTTTCTTTTGTGTTTTTTGTTTGTTTTTGACACCATTTGGTTTTTGGTGCCTTTATTTTTGGGTAACATGACTCCATATCCCAATGGCATAAATGAAGGCACTGAGATTTTGGTTTCTACTCTCTTCGATTATTTCAAAATTTCAATTGATGGAAGTTCCCCAACTAGAGCTAACTGTTGTTCTCAAAATCTGTCACTTGTTTTTGTGGACAATGTGCTAATCATTTTGGTCCTACAGACCAAAATGGTCTCTTTTCTTCTTTCAAAATGTTTTGAGTAGTTAGGTTTTTCATAAATTCAAGCCTTTTCAGCTAAGGAAGTCATAGGTTCAATAGGCAGGCTTTCTCAAAGTGATGTTCAAAACACTTAATTCATTTCCTTAGTGTTTTGAGGATGGTCCAATGCAAAGGTTCAATATAAAGACTTAACGATAGGATTTAAACAATTATAATGGACCACTTTGAACTATTGAACCATTGAACCCCACCTTTGCAAGGTTCAAAGGTTCAACGAGTTCAAAGGTTTAACGACTTCAACAGACTTAAAGAAAAGAAGGATTAGAAGAGAGAAGATTGAACCGTTGAACCTTGAACTGAAATAGTTTAATGAGTTTAAAGGTTTAAAAAGTTTGATGAACTTAGAAAAGGAAATGATCCAAAAGGTTTGAAGCTTTAAAGGATTTAAAGAAATAGAATGAACCGATGAACCATTGAACCTTGAACTGAAATGGTTTAAAGGTTCAAAGAGTTTAAGGTTCAAATGGAAGCTTGAAGTGAATGAAGGAAGTAAAAGATTATATAAATAATTTCAATCAAATGGTTCAAATAAATGGTTCAACCAAAGAAGAAAAAGAGAGCGAATGCGGCCCTTTACAAAATATTCAATCACCGAACCTTTGAACCTTTGAACCATTGAACCTTTGAATCAAAAGAGTTCAAGGTTCAAGGTTTAAAGAGGTTCAAAGCAATCAGTGACATCCCTATGGACATCAATTTTAGGGTGATGGAATAACCATTGATTTTCAAAAGATCTAAGAACAAACTTAGCGACCAGCCCAGAAAGGAGCCTAAGGGGGCCATCAAAAAGCAAGAAGATAGCCCCGAGAGCTTTAGATCACTAGGAAGAGATAAAACATGGCAAGAAAAGAGGGAATGAATAAAATAAATTCATAAATATCTATAGAAGAGTTATTCCAGTAGGTGGAACATTCCACCAGGTGGATATCAGAGAACACAAACATTCAATGGTGTGGCCTATTTTTTTGCATTAAGTAAAGGTGAATAGATAGCCGTGTAAGGGTCATAAACAAGACTAGACAACCCATGCTTAAGAGGAGACATTTGAGATGATTCAAAATGCCAAAGTCAAGGCTAATATTAGACATATTCCAACATGGCCTTTTCACAGATATCCAATGCATTCAATTTAGCATGGGCCATTTTCATGAAAACAAGCACCCAAGTCTTTCTTGTGATGCTATATATTATAATATCTCATTTTGTATAAAGGAGATCTCTCTATTATCAGAAGTGAAGCTCTACCCAAATTGAAAGTCATTCCTAAGAATTTGAGCTCAGACTATTAATCATATTTTGTTAAGTGAATGAGAAAGCAAGTGACCTTTCAAACTTTGTGTTGAAATAACTTGTGTCATTTAGGAAATTATTCTTATGTATTTTTCCTAAATACAGTCTTGTCCATTCAATCAAACAATTAGAACAAGTGTAAATAGGATGGAAGATGTCCTAAAGCTAACTGTGGGAGACTTTATGCTACCATAATTACCTTCAGTTTGTGTTTTGTGTAAAGGATACTAGAGAGACTTTGAGTTATCCTTCGTAATCCTTTACTATGTTGTAGTTTTAGCTGGAGACTTTGGGCTCTACTTAATCCTATAGTGTTCTTCATCCTAATTAGTGAGAGAAGAAATGAAATATTTCATGCTTTCATGGGTTTCTTGTGGTTATAGTTACAACCTAGGAAGTCTTCATCTAGTTTTCTGAACATCATTTCTAAAAGAAGAGAAATGCCTTCAGCAATTACCCAAGAATTCTCCCCTATTCTGTGAACATCATCTTTGAAAAAAGAGAGATGGATGGTATGATTTCACCCCTGTGTGTATTTTTAGCTTATATAAATATATATACTATAAATTATAGGGAACCTCCCCTTGCTGAGAGGAGAGATTTATCTCATTCTGGCTGTGGTCACCACACCCATTTTGCCACATAAATCTCCTTATGTTGTGGTTGATGTAACCATTTTGTCGTCAGTCAGCTGGTGAAAAAATATTCACCCAACACACTTGAGCCAATTTCTATGACCAAATAAAAAAGACCCTATGGACTTAGATTTAAACTACCTGAGGATGACTCTATATATCTTACTCATGTTCCATCCCCATTGACTAGTGATGAGGATGTCAATAGTGAAGCAAAGTCAAATCATAGCCTTATCTTTTATTACCTTATCGAGACTAACATGTTTGATAAAAATTCCATATGTACCCTTATCCCAATCATTCTTAATAACCCATTACCATTATACTATCCCCAACTAATAGATTTGGACAAATAAGAGTCTAGTTTACTGATTGATGAGTTTCAAAATGATGAGGCATTCTATGATTTTCTAGGCCTTAAAGACAAGATTCTGTTAGGAGATCATAAATCAAGGTTCTCAATCACATTGGATATTGAAGCCTATTTTGGAAAGTAGGTGAATACCCTTATCCAAAAACAAATAAATAAAATATTGAAGTCCTAAAGTGAAAACCTCTTTGGGGCACTTTGAATAGGGAAAAAGTAAAGATAAAGGCCAATCTAGTGGTAAAAACCTATTTTAGGTGCCATTAGATGAGGGTGTTCATTCTTCTTCAAATTGAGACAAGGAGACCATCAATGATGAACTTACCTATGGATCTAAGTTTAATTTTGAGAAACAAAAAAACTTTTATCAAAATTTTCAAGAGTTTCCAATAGTTTTTGTTACATGGCAAAATATCCCATTAGGGGATTCCAATTCCTTATGCCTAGGTGAAGTTGAAGAACTAGTTCTAACAGAGGAATCTAATATAGCTTGATAGTTCAAGTCTTTACCTACTATCCTAGAAGATGGTTCAACCTTTCTATTTGAGGATACAATAAAGGTAAACATTGGGACTCCATCAGACCTAAAATGGATAAAATTAGGTACATCCCTCACTGAAAAGGAACACAAAGTCTTTATAGTTCTTTTGAGGGAATTTATAGATATATTTGCATGGGTTTATTCTCATATGCTAGGTTTAGACCCCACCTTGGTTTTACATCACCTTGTGGTAAATCTTGATGTCAAACTAGTTAAGAAAAAGTTATGCAATATGAATCCTCATATTGTTTTATTAGTAAATAAAGAGTTCGAAAAAATTTTAGAATCAAGATGTATTCAATCCATTAACTACTTATAATGGATATCTAATGTTGTACCTATTAGCAAAAAGCCTAAAAGAATTAGAATCTATACTAATTTTTGAGACATAAAAAAAGATTTCCCTAAGGATGACTTTCCATTTCCTAATATTGTCATGATCATCAACTCCATGGTGGGTTATGAGATGATTTCACTCATGGATGGATTTTCAAGATACAATAGATCAGAATAGCACTACAAGACCAACACAAGACACAATTCACCACTACATGGGGCACATTTTATTATCAGATAATGTTTTTTGGTCTTAATAATGCTAGAGCCACATATCAAAGATCCATGACCATTATATTCCATGATATGATGCATGATATTATTGAAGACTACATCAACGACATACTAAGCAAATCAAAAACTAGGGTTGACCATCCAGTAGTACTACATAGAATATTTGAAAGACTATGTGAGTACAAAGTCTGACTGAATCCAAAAAACATGTGTATTTAGAGTAACACAAGGTAAATTACTTGGCTTCATAATGTCTTGTACAGGAATTAAAGTCAATTCAACCAAAGTCCAAGCTATAAAAGAGATGCCACCACTTACCAAATTGAAGTAACTTTATAGTTTTCAAGGCAAGTTCCAGTCAATTTGATGCTTCATATCTCATTTAGTATACAAGTGTCATCAATTTACACATCTTCTAAAGGAGGGAGTTACATTTCACCTGGATAAACACTACCAAACAAATTTTCAACAACTAAAAGATTACCTAGCAAATTTACCTATTTTGTTACCCTATTCTAAAAAAACCATTTTTGTTGTACCTATTAACTATAGATAGTGCCTTAGGGGCACTTCTATCTCAACATGATGATAATAGAAAAGAGCATCTAGTATACTATTGAAGTCGCACATTGTTCATGTATGAACATAACTATATACCTATTAAAAAAGCTTGTTTAGCCTTGGTATTCATAGCTTAGAAATTATGAAACTACTTATTGAATAATAAGACCATGGTCATTTCAAAAGTAAATCTACTCAAGTATCTACTATCTAAAATAGATTTGCAAGGTATAATGACCAAATGGATCATGATTCTTAGTGATTTTTACATAGATTATGTTAATCAAAAGGCAATCAAGGGATAGGTCCTTGTAAATCAGCTTGTTGAAACACCTCTTACAAATATAGAGCCACTCTCATTCCAATTTATTGATGAATCCATAATGACCATCGTTGACATACCTCTTGAAGAGCTACATTGGAAGTTTTATTTTTATGGATCATTTACTACACATGGATCAAGGGTAGGCCTCTTATTTATTAGATTACAAGGGGATCTAATTCCTAAGTCTTTCAAAGTCAGTTTTCCTTGTATAAACAACATGTTTGAGTATGAAGCACTTGTTGCAAGACTCTAATAGGTAGTACAATGGAACATATCTCATCTCAAGGTTTATAGGGATTCTCAGTTAATCATCAATCAAGTCATAGACCATTTCAAAACTAAAAATGACAAGTTGGTTCTTTACAAAGCTATGGTCAAAACTCTAAAATAATAAATTATAGATATCCAATTTGAGCATATACTAAGGGTTAGTAATAGAGCTATAGATGCCATGGATACTATTAGCTCTATGATTTAACAAATGAACAAATATAAAGAGTGTCATTTCCTCATCAAGAATTTATTCACACTAGCTTATAAACCTTTAACCATTGCAATGATTTGTGATATTGTTGGTCATAACTCTATTTGGTACTTAGAATTTTATAACTACCTCCATGAATAAGTTTTACCACTTGACCTATCCTAAAAATAAACCAAATCCTTCATCTATCAAACCACTCATTATACCTTACTTGGATCAACCCTTTACCTCTGTAGTTTTGATGGAACTTTACTTCATTATTTAACTTTAGTAGAATCTACACTAGCCTTATGAGAAATTCATGGAGTATGTGGAGCCCACACTATCAGGGTTGTCCTATCCAAAAATATCTTACATATTATTTATTATTATCACATGATGGATGAAAATGCATTTTCATATGTAAAGAAGTGTGACAAATGTCAATGGCATGCTAATTTGATTCATTCCCTGACCAAGACTCTAAAACCAATGTTGAAACAATGGCCATTTGCTACATGGGGCCTTAACCTCATTCAAAAGATCAATCCAACCTCATTTTATGGCCACAAACATATCCTTACCACCATCATATATTTCAATAAGTGGTTGAAGTTATACCCCTCACATGATTAGAAAGCAGATTTTTAAGTTCATTTTCAACCATCTCATCTACCATTATAGTATCCATTTTGACATTATATATGATAATAGAGGATAATTCAAGAACAAATATGTTAAATAGTTATGTATTCAATACAATATTTCACAATATTTATCTATTGCATATTACCCTCAAGGTAATGGTTGGGTTGAGGCATCCAAAAAAATAATTGTTAACATTCTCAAAAAGATTATCAATGATACCGATTGTGACTGGCACCTTTAGATATTTTGTGCCCTTTGGGCATACCATAATAATCACCATACCCCCATAAGAGCCACTCCATACTCACTTGTTTATGGTACTATATCCATACTTCCTATTAAGGTTGAGTTGCCTTCATTATGCATATCTTTCAAGCATATCCTATATGATCATGATTATTGAGTAGCTTGCCTACAAGCGCTAGACCTACTTGATGAAAATTGCATAGATACACTTAACAATATTCAAGAATATCAAAACTGACCTAAAGGCCACTAAAATTGACACATCAATCATATAAAATTTGAACTTGGTGATCTTCTTCTTGAATAGAACTTAAAGAATACCACAATCGAGAAGAAGCATAAAGGTAAATTCAAACCAAACATGAGTATAGATTAGGAGCATCCAGGTTCACCATACTATATAGAGATGAACTTCTTGAGCTAATGAATATTATTCACCTCAAGTGGTACTATGTTTGAGCACTTGGTGTATTGTTTATAAGGACCATTTCATTTTGCCACTTTATCACTATTCTTCTTTATAAGAATATCATTCTTATAATTCCTTTTAGATTATTACTTATCTATTTTACCATTCTATTCTATTGACCAAGCATGTTTTGAATCATATCTACCTATCCCCTTTGACCTTTGTTTCACCATTAGTTGCACATTTTTATCACCAATGAATCTAATAAGTTTCAGTAGTTGTTTCGAGCATTTTAGATAGAGATAGTATTTTGGAGCAGTATGATAGAAGTTTTCACAGTTACATCCTTCATTTTTTTTTCCTTTATTATCACCAGTCTTGTTACTAATTATAAGTGCCTATGGGAAAATTAGTACCATTGATTTATGTTATTGTGTCCTATTTATAACTACCTATGGTAAAACTAGAGGCAACATTTGTTTATTGAGCCTTGACATACCAACTTTCTATTTCATATGTTGTATTATGCCTTTATTCCAACTATGCCTATTTATGTTTGAATTGGTTATTACATTGGTCATCTTCCTTCACTAAAGGTGGAACTATTATAAACTCAATCCATTTTGGGACTCTATGGGTCATGTTTTATTCACACCTAAGCCATGCTCTCACCATTTTGTGAGCAACCTAAGCCACACTCTCACCATTTTATGAGCAACCTAAGCCACACTCTCACTATTTTGATAGCAACCTAAGCCACTCTCTCACCATTTTGTAATCTTTAACCATTCTAGTATCTTTTCATTCTCAATTAAGTTGAGATACTCAAAAATTCCAAAAACATTGATCACTTCTCTACCTTAAGGATTCTGGGAACCCTTAATAAGTCACAAGAAAATAACTTGTTCTTTAATTTACCCATATTTTTTGGCCTTTTATCCCATGCACTTGCCATTTTATAGACCATTCTTATTCTTCTATCACATCTATTCTATTTATTTTCATTAGTTATTATTTTCTTCCCATTTCCTGAGAGAATTACATTCAGCTTGAAGTTTTTTTTGGATATATCATCCATGGAAATATGGAATAAATGTCTACTTACCTAGTGTATGGATATAAATCAACCACCCCCTTCCTTTTGTTTTGTTCCCCCATTCTATTAGTTTGTTAAGTTATAACCTATTTTCTAGGGGCAATGTTCATGTGGCTTAAATTTAAATTATTTGTTTCTTTGTTGTTATATTTGTGTGCTTGTTTATTTGCTTTCAATATTGTTGCCTTGATTTAGTCTATATGCATTCATTAGGTGATTCCTTACTCGTACTTACCCTTGAATCCATCCATATTTATATGTCTACATTAGCATCATGGTTTCTATCATTGGTGCATTATTTTATACTAAGTATTAAATTACAAGAATAAGTTCTTAAGCATTTTTTAACCAAGTCCTCATGATGTTATACCATGATGCCTACTAATATAAGCTACAACAAACATTAGCTTCAGGAAGTCTATTCAAAAATGTTAGCATTGACATCTCATCGGCATTGATATCCCTATTCAATCCAAATCATATCCTACACAACATAATTAAACAATAAAAGAATTTCAATATTTGTTTAGTTTAGATGAGCATCACCCTACTAGTTAGTTGTACCAATTCATCTTTATCCTCTATATCAGATTATCATCATCATCATCATCCAAATCAATCATGTTTTCTATCATTGAGGTATAATGATTATAACCACCTATGGGCAAATGATTACACACCATCCCACCTGCATTTCTCAATGATTATAACCACCTTTGGGAAAATCATTGTGTTATCACCACTTTACTTTTTCTTCCCATATAGGGTTATGTTTCTATCTTTTTTTGTCTATCCTAACTAGGACAAATTCATCTTCTCAATGATTATAACCATTTTTGGGCAACTCATTATGTTTTCATGTCACATTACCACTATCAAGGTAAAATTATTATGACCACCTTTGGCCAAACCATTGTACACCATCCCACTTGCATTCTTAGTGATTTTGACTACTTTTTAAATATCATTGTGTTCTCATCCCATCACTTTCCTTTCTTTGGTCCCCTTGTCTTTATTCTTTATTTTGAGGGTGCTTTCCAACTTTTACTTATGCCAACCATTCCCTCGAGGGGGCATCATATAGTTAGTTCATCATTGTTAAAGTTGTAGGCATATAAAACCTTTTCATTCTTTGAGAAGATGTTACTATGCCTATAGCCTAAAATTACTTCCCAAATAGGTGTAAACTATAGAAACCTAAATATGGCCACCAATGACCATTAATCAGGATTTTGACCAATTTCCCACCAAAATGCATAATTTGGCCTAAAAATACTAAAATTTATTTAAAGATTTGAAACTAACATAATCAAGTGCTGATTTTTACCATGGTATCATTAAATGGGGTAATACAATTTATGAAGTAGCTAACTTTGATCAGATTGTTTTCAGTCAAAATGCCAATTTTACACTTAGGTGACCTAGATTTCTCTTTTCTATCAAATATCTTGCATGAGACACGTTCCTTTGTTATTTGATGTTGACAACATCCTAAATGGGATAATGGATCCAATACATCTAACATTGACTTCCAATTCTAAACTACTTAAATTTTGAGCCAATAATAAGACATTCTAACCAATTTGATTAATTTGTGCACCAAAGAGTCAAGGTTTGCACCAAAATGACTAATCATGCTTAAATATAATTAATACAAATCATGATCCTAATTAATAATTACATGGAACTTGTTGAATAAATATTTATTAAAAATTGATTGTCATTAACTACATCATCAAATGACATCATCCTATGGGGTGGCATCCATAAGCCATAAATGCATAAAATATCAAGTTGTATACCTCCCATGCCTTGTTAAGATCCTTCATGCCTACTAATTTAACCTCTATCCCAAACATTGATGAGCTTATTTATGAATTTTAATTACATAATTGAATTAATCCTTAGCCACACATCTTTATCTTGAGATGGATGGTTCAGGTTGATTTTGACCATTTTTAATAATCTATAAATAGGAGAGCCATGAGCTTGAATTTAATCTCTTTTATGCCAAAATTATAATTCCCAAATGAATTAAAAATCATTACATTTTAGTTTTATAATGCCCAAATATTGAGCCAAGCCAAGTCAAGCCAAAGCCAAATATGGTACTAAGGAGAGATGGAGGTAGCCATACTTCATTGATGCAGACTTCATGAGCACAAACTGAGTAAGCCACTTCAACAAGCTATTTGGAAAATTTGAGATAGGTGAAATAAGGTCTATTTTTCATTTTAGTTTTGCTTTCCATTCTAGTCTTGTCAACTAAACTCCCCCTTTTTGATCGGATTAAGTTGTTAACATTAGTGTGTTTTATTCACTAACATAATACTAATCTCCCCTTATTACAATCCTAGTTCACATAATGGTGCTAGTATAAACATTATTTATTCCCATGTATTTAAACAACTACAACTACCTAAGATAATGGTAGCGTAATCACCTATCGTTCTATAAGACTTTAACAATACCATTGCCCCTACATTATAAATGGTAGTACTTCACATTTAGGTAGGTACATGGGTCCTTCTTAAATTATTATATGTTATTGAAGGATTATTTAAGTATAAAATTCTCCTATGATATCCATGTATATGTGCCATACACTGCATCCCCTCAATATTGCATTAGTACATTAAATTTGAACATGAGGATAAAATCCATAATATCTTGACTGACCCCCATCCCTTGAAAACATACAACCTTAGCTTTAAAACCAATTAGGTCTTAATATTATTACAAAGTGATACCCCATCCACATCTAATGAAGTATCCGCTAGCGAAACCATCCCTACATTGAGACTAAGGAGTCCATCTATTATGCCTTTCAGTAGCTTACAATCAAAGAGTACTAATTACTAACATTTAATACCCTCCCCATGCCATAAAAATATGGACATATTATTAAATAACTAGATTATTATCTAAATCTAGGGGAAATGATTCCTTTTAGTCCACCATTCCTTCATACCCATCTAATTTATGGGGGAATTGACTAGCCTTTTATGGGCCCTTCTAAATAAAATCAAGCTAAACTTTTACATCCAAATTCTCATTTCTTGATAAAAACACATTTTGCAAAGACATACCTAAAATGATACACATGGAAAGGTTTTAGTATGGGACATTATGAATAGGGCCCACACGTGGTTGTATTATGGGAGTTTAGAAAACTCTATGAGAATCATAGCCTTGGATTCAAAAAAAATCCCAAATCCTCCCTGAAGCTTACTCTCCCCCATCCCTAAAGAGGATGCACCATACTCACCATCCCACACCCCTTCTTTGATTGATAGCATCATATCTATTCTACCTAACTTTGTAAAGTCAATGTTATTTCAATATAAACTCTCATCGATTAATGAGACAATGAGGTTTTCACAATTCCTCTATCCTACCCTAACCTAATAGGGTAGGATTCTCCTTGTTGGGCCCATTTTTGCCTAAGTTTGGATCCAAACCAACTCAACAAATACTTTGGCACAAGGAAATCATTCAGGATGATTTATATTTTGATATCTTTTTTGCCATCTGGATGAATCAATGCACACCTTTCACTAGCTAGTAAGTGGCTAAAAAATTCTATGATGTTTTTGGAATCTTCAAGAGTGGAAGCACTTGGTGATCATAGTGTGAAGGGAAAAAAGTAATGGAGCCAGTGGAATGATTGAGAAAATATCTAGCTCAATAAATAATGTGCACAACTCTACCTTGGAAAAATGTGTTCCTATAGGTTATAAAATCAATCTCAAACTAGTATACAACACCATGAATTTTGACATAGTGAAGCTCTATAGAATTAGTTTTACACATTGTGAAGCAACCACCATTGAAACTAGGATTAGCATGAATGACTTTTAAGCTCCCCATTGTAGTGTCAAAGCTCACTTTTGAGCCTCTAGGCCTTTAGAAGCATTAAAAAATCATTTAATCTATCTCATTTGTTATGTACTTTGTTTATTTGAACTCTATTTAAGGAATAATGGTGTTCCACCCATTGGATTTTGATCTAGTTATATTTATGTTTAATGTCTTTAGCTTTGATATTTAAATTCATGATAAAGGTGATGAATTTAGTGTTATAAAATCAATCTATATGTTATAAATTTTGGTCACAAGATTTTGGTTCATGATTTTCATGGCATCCCTATAATTATGATGATGTCAACATACTATGTGGAAATAATCTAAGTGTAGGAAAGATCCCATGCCAAGCCATGATACTTGTGCTTAAAATGCTAACTTAAAATGAACCCTTGATATAAAATATTTCATTGAATCCCCCCAAGTTCTTGGAGTATTCTAAGCATGATAAAATATAGGATTATACCCATAAGACCATAGAGCAACTTGATATAGACTTGTGCCCATATGACCAGAAATAGCTACCTAAATAGGCTTTGCATTTATAGAGCTTCATCCTAGCCTAGAAATTGCTTACATTGATGAAATTATAAATGCCATTATTATAAATGATCAAACCCATTGAATAATGAGTTACATCATGACACAGCTATCCCAATGTGGGCCTCAGTTATTTCTCTACTATGATTTAGGTGAGTGTATAAGGCTCGTGCCTTATGTGAATTGATGCTTATGCAGTCAAGTGAAAAATGTTGAGTGTCATGGGTTTATTATATGATTACACCTAGTTATAACTAGTCTAGAACTAACTTGGACATCCAGTTAAGTGCTTGGCTAAGGAAATGACAAAACAACCAACCCTTTTATACAAAATTTTTATTTAATTACTAGGGCTTACGTTGATTTTTATTACTATGATAGTATAAAATAACAATGCTCTATCTCTCCCTTGAGAATATCAAGCACTAGATGGAATAGGTAGAAGATAGATTTATACTGAAGCATCCATCCTAAAAATAATATAATCTAAGGAAATGGGACTAGAATAACTTGTATGATGTTATATATAAGGTCTTATTTTACAAACTACCTTAGCATGCGTATTGATGGTTGGCTACTTATGTGACCCATAGAAGATGAAACTATATATAGTGCTTGAGTAGACAAAGGAATGGTTATAAAATATCGATAACCTTTATGACACTTGGACTATATCTATAAACAAATAGTGAAAAGGAACATTGAATAGTTACATGCTTGAGTTCACAGTATCAACATACTCCTACCCTGAAGAATTAGTGTATCAATTCTTACATGAGCCTAAAGACATGTTTTTGAAATAATTAAACATAAAAATTAAGAACTGATGGTGTATTATGGCTTTGAAACTATAAGAATATAAGGCTAAAGTCCTTTCACATATGAGTAACACAACAAGGAAGAAGGGGATTTGTAGGTGAATTGCAATGGAAAGGGATGAGTAGATTGACACTTGAGATCTTAGGCAATGGATTTATAATAAGAGAAGGTGTAGATTGATGGAAGATATAGAACCTTGAAGTACTAAGTGAGTTCATAGTGAGTGGGAAGGGCATGGGGAAGGATCTCTTGAATTGCAATAACATGAGGAGAGGAGTAATAAAGCCATAAATAAAGATCACTTATTGATGGGTGAAGAATGTACTAGGATCCTACATAATTTGACCATTGAGGATACACTAGAAGCACCTACCCTCTTTGAACCTATAGTACAAGCTCATTCTATATATCCCCTTCATGATGAAATAAGAATGATAATTGATGCTATTATCAATATTTAATTTGATCAATTTTCAAAATTAGATTACAATTTTGTGATTGAACAAGTTGTTCCTTACAAGGAGCTAAGTGAGGATACTTCGATACCTTTAGGTTCTAACTCAAAAACATATAACATAATCAAAATTATTCTAGTTCAATAAATGTTAACTTTATAAACTAGGCAATAGGCCATAATAAGTGCCCTAGCACCACAAGTCAGTAGTATAATACCTTCATCATATTTGACACCAATAGTCACCATAGGGCCAATGCCTAACCTAGTCACTGGAGACTTCAGAGGGCCACCACCAAAGTAAGTACTAGGAGGACAAGAGCATCTGATGTCACCACCCCCATAATAAATATATTATGAGATAGTAATGTACTTACTAGAATATCACAACATAGAAAATTCCATAATGCATGTGTTAAAATGTGAGCTCTAATGGTGCAATTAGGGTATAACCTAGTCTGAATGCAAGACAACTTAATTCATAATCCAAAACTCAAAATTTTTGGTTGTAATATATTTCAAGAACACACAAATAATAATGTTATCTCTGAGAAGAGATGTTTTATTGTTCACAAATTGTAGATACAAATAATATGCCTATATCTGGGAAGAGATGTTTGATCTCTTTCTTGGGATACATCTTTATTTATACCTATTTTGAAGGTAAGGGGAGGATTTTTAAGGTAAAAAATCTTGAGGGAGATGAAGTGGTTCAATTTCCATGATTTATAACAACATAGAATTTAAGAAATTATTATTTTTAGAAACTTTCTATTTTTAGACTGCACTATTAAAATTAAAATTCTTGGCACTTCCATTTGGTTTTTGGGGGTAAAAAACCACTAATCATAGATTGTTCCATATCATCACATTATCCTTTTTATTATCTTTCTAATGGTTTAAATGGGGAGTCAATTAGAGATATGGTTCAAAATCTATGGCTCTCAGAAGTTCTACCACCAATTGGGGTAGAATTGTCACCCAAATTTTTCACCTACAGTGTTGCTTAGATCAATTCATGTCAACTCTTCTTGATCATGATCATACTTGGTACATGAAATTTGATCCTAATTAGGCTATTATTGATTATGACATATTCAAGGAAGCCTTCTTGAAGTAATTTGATATACCTAAGTTCAAATAATAAAGCATCACTGCACTCAAGGAAATTAACCAAGGATTATCAAAGAGCATGTGCTTGTATGATGCTATGTTCAAAACTCTCCTTTAAAATATTCCTTATGAAATCCACCCCTCTTAGCATGTGTAATGTTTTTTTACTGGATTACTAGTAAACTTTAGAAGAGTGTTATATATGAAGACATTTATGGACCCCCATAAAGTGATAGAAGCCATGATTTAGGTTGAGGTAGTCGATAGCATCGACATAAGAATCAACACATTCATTGAAGAGAAAATTGTGTACATGGTATCCAAACTATAGAAAATTATTGCTCGTTCATCACAAAATGCTCAAATCATATTATGGTGTGCTGACTCTATGATGGAAGGCCATAACAAAAATAATTACCCTTAAAAGAATGCACACACATTACTTCTAAATTATGAAGTTTGACATGAGAGACATGATGTTCACAATTACCTATTATTGCAACATGCCAGTTAGGCTAAAAAAACCATCTATTACAAGTTGTGTGATATCTACAATCATGCCACAATTGACTATTGAGTAATTGATGAGATGAACAAAAACATGGAAAGAGGTGCATGATAGGTAATTGTAATAGTCAAAGAGTAGATGAACTAAAGAAATGAGGGATGTGGTGAATAAAATTCTAACTATGGGATTTAAAGAAGTGCTAGAGGGTGAGGTATAATATGTGGTGGAGGAAGATTCCCACTGTGATCATGTTACAAGTGCATCTTGACCAAGCACTATCAATGTGACTCCCTAATGTATCCAATGTGTGGGTATTTTCAAGGACCAAATCTAGTTGAGGAATACCTTGACTTGTATAAAAATTTGACCCAAGGCTGGCCAAACATAGACAAAGGTGTATGAATTATCTAACATGTGCTAAAAGCATAGAAATAGACTCTAAAGGTGTAATCAACCCTCACAAATCCAATCAAAGTACAAGAAACTACTTGTAGTGGATTCACCACTCAATTTCCAATTGTGTCAATATTATATTTTCACTTGGAATATGGGGAACCAAGTTATACTAAGTACATTACATGGCCAACACCCAAAGTTGTACCTTACCCTAACCCTGCATGCCAAAATGATGTCTTAAAATAGACCATAACATCATTCAAAACCTACAACGAGAACTCCAATTGGTAAGAGATCTAGAGGCACAACTTGCTTCCTCCAATAAGAAGAAAGATAGCTAAGAGGCTAAGGTACAAGATCTAATGGACATCTTGCACCTCTTATAGATATAAAGGATACTACCCCTATTAAATAATTTGATTTTAGAACATGTCATGTAGGAGCCAGTTGAAATTTATGCACCCCACATAGTTGAAATTACTACACCACACATGGAAAGGGCACGATAGGTTAGGCATATATAAAACATAGAGTAAAATAAAGAGATCTTGGTAAATTCTACCATTGATGGATGGTCTATATGAGAAGTCCTTGTAGGCATAGGCATCAAGGTCAATATCATGACAAGGAATACATGGGCGAATATGGGTAGGCCATCTTTGAGGGATTCCTTTCATGTGATTTTCATGTCTAACAAATCTAGGATGAAACCAATCATAATTATAAAATGAATCGTTATAGATATTATGGGCATATAGTTACATTATGACTTTGAAGTGATCAAGTTGTCTAAGAAAGATAATTATCTAGCACTCCTAGGTAAGCCATATCACTATGCAAATAATGCTAGCATATACTTCAAGAAGCATTTTATATTACCTTTGAAAATGGAAAGGAGAGGGTCATGATCCCCCTCTCAAGTAAGGACCCCCTTATGTAGAAAGTTTTGATCTCAAAGATGAGATCAACCATATATAACATCATGATGCAAGGCACCAAAACTATCAACCCCAATGACCAAAGAGTGATTTCTTGAGATGATGGACAATCTTCCTCAAACACTACCAATGTAGCTTATGATCGATGGGTTGAAGAAGCTTATAAAACCACTTGTTAGAGGTGTCATGTGGTGAGCACTGAGGCACCAAAACCTATGAGGACTGGCTAGGTCTAGATCAATCTCACTTCATAAAGAGGGGTCCCTTACAATAGGAAGAAGGGAAACATAGTGTTTTACCTGAGCAAAGGTAAAATTGTAATGATATTCTGATACAAATGGATAAATCATATATAATAATATGTCCATGACCTAGAGTATTGCATCTTGAAGGAAGTAGATAGGATGGGTGCACTAGTGTATACTTTGAGAATCACTGTCACTCATTGGTGGGTAGTTTAGAGGCCTATCTTACCATCTTGGCAAGATGTAAAAGCAACGATATATATTAGATTAAAAAAAATAAAAAACAACATGGACATTTATCCATACTCTGGATATTCTAACCTAGTAGCACACATACACTTATGCAAAGAAACATGGATTGATTGTGGTGCAAATACCCCAAGGAACCTATGGGTGTATGACTTCTATAAAACCTTGAATACATGGGTGTGAGCCTAGTATGTGGTTAAAAAAACATGTTGTGAGATAGATAATTGGGATGTCTTGAAGGAGAAGTTTATGCACACCTTCCTCACATAACCTGTAATTGATCAATCCATTGTAAGTCATTCGAAGGGAAGTGTTTGAGGACATTGTAATCTTAGAGGAATTCCTAGAAAATATGTTTGGAGAGAAATGATTAATGATCCTAACTTTCTTCTAGGAGTATGCACTCAAAAATGACTCAAGTGATGAAGATACATATGTCTCAAAGGCATGAAATTAGACATCTTTAACAGGAAAGAGGAAGCTCATATACCAAGTGGATGATAGTGCCCCTAAAAAGTAAGACCCTACTCATCTCCATATCAAAAAAATAAGGAAAGTAAGAAATTTTAGGACATACATTAGGAGATAAATGATCCCTATCACATGTTTTTCAAGACCACCTAGGTTGATATCAGTGCAGAAGGAGAACCAAAGATGGATACTCTGGGTGCATATTAGTCTAATGTGGAGCTAGCACAAATTGTCAAAATCTTAAAGGAGTTTCAAGACTTGTTTCCATACAATTACCTAGACATGAAGGGAACCCACACATCCCTTGTAAAAATTAGAATAAATTTTGTGGATGGTGCATGACCTATCAAAAAATTCCCTACAAAATGAATTCCAATCTCTGTGCTAATGTCAAAATGGAGATTGATGGTATGTTGGCCATATGAGTGATCTACCTAGTGCAAGATTTATAATGGGTAAGATCCATGGTGATTATCATTAATAAGGATGGGCACATATACATTTGTGTTTATTACCAACCACTAAATGCCTCCTATGTCACTAACCCCTTACTCCATTCACTGACGAAGTCATAGATGAAGTCACAGACTGTGAAATCTATACTTTTGTTGATGGTTTCTATGGATACCATCAAGTCCCAATTGAAGAGGAAGATAGGCTTAAGATAACCTTTGTGACATAATTGGGTTATTTTACCTAATACATGATTAACTTTGGGATCAATAATGTGTTATCCATATTCTCTAGAGTGGTCATCATCACATTCAAGTATTTTACTCATAAGTTCCTCTAGGTGTACCTTGATTATTAGACTATGTATGGGCTTGCAAGAGACCATTACTAAAACTTACACCTCATATTTAAGAGGTGATGATAGCTATAGATATAATTGAACCTTAATAAGTTTTTCTTTGTTATACTATTTGAAACTTTACTTAGCTATATCATCTATAAAGATGGTCTACTCATTGATCTTGTGAAGATTGCCATTATCATTCAACTCTATACTCCTTCCACATAGATGTTTGTGCCTTCCTTGTCAAATGTGTCGATTATAATTTTTTTATAAGGAGTTATGTAAGGATTTTGGTACTTATAGAGGAGCTTATATGTAAGGATGACCCATCCTACTAGGGAACAACACAATAATATGCCTTTGAAACTCTGAAGTTCAAGTTGTCTAGCATGCCTATTCTTAAGTTTCCAAATTAAATGAATACATTCCATATCTATTTAAATGCATCTAGCTCTACAATTTTTACCATTATATAACATCCCAATGAAGATAAGATGGATCATCTTATCTCCTTTACAAGTCACAAATTGACCCTGATAGAGAAAAATTACATAACTACCAAGTTTGAGGTATTGGAAATGGTCTACACCCTCCATAAATTCATTCAATACTTGTTGGAAAACCCATTAATATTTTTTATATATTAAAATGAAATTATTACCTTGTGAATAATCTCACTCTCTATGTGCAAATTTGTATATGGATAGTTTTATTTTAGGAATTCTGGTTCTCAATTGTGGTGAAACCTAGGAAGTAGAACTCGAGACTAGATCATTTATCCTGCATTGATTTTGGCAATGTGGTAATACCCATTGAAGATGACATGATGGATGCATATATTTATATATTCTAGTGTGTTCTCAAATACTTGGTGGACATAGTCACATTTCTAACATCTAGGTTTCCACCCCAAACCATGACCACCAAAGAGAAGAAGAAGCTTACCATTCATATTACCCCCTTTTATATCATTAGTAGGGAGTTGTATAAATTAAATCGAGTTAAAGTCCTAAATTAATGTGTTTTGGAACACAAAATAGACTTCATTTTATATGAGTCACATGAGAGGATCATAGGAGGCCATTGCATTGGAGATGCAATGGTGCACAAAGTGGTACAATCATGCTTATGGTGGCTAAGCCTATTCTAAGATGCAAAATATTGTGCTAAGGCATGTGATATATGCCAAAATATAGGGAAACCTAACAATTGGGATGAGATTCCTCTCATCCCCATTCTTTCCCAAATTCCATTCAAGAAATTAGCTATTGATTTTGTTGGGTCAGTTAATCCAATAACAAGGTTTATAAGTTCAAGGTATATTCTAATAATAACTGACTATTTCACCAAGTAGACCAAAATAACACCTACTAAAATTAGTACTACCACCATGACATGATTCATATGGGATAACATCATAAGTCATTACAAGTGCCAACTTAGTTTAACTAGTGACAAAAGAACACACTTCCTAAATAAAACTATGAAAATCCTACTAGCCAAGTACATGGTGGTGCACCAAAAGACCACCCCATATCATCCCTAAGTAAATGGCATAGCTAAGACATTTAAAAAAATCTTGGGAATGTGCCTCATGAAAATATGTGATTTTGGTCATAATAATTGGGATGATCAAGTTTCATTAGTATTATAGGCATGTTGTACAACATATAAGCACCTAAACAAAGTTACACCACTCTAATTAGTGTTTATCACTAAGACAATTTTATCGATGGAGTTCTTGGTACCATCATTACACATTACATGAATTGGTTGCTTGGATTACTAATTTCACTAAGTGCAAATTTGGAGGACTTGGAGTGGTTGGATGAGGTGTACACCTAAGTAAGATGGAGCTAATAGATCAATAAGTCATGCCAAAAATTATGGCATGATGGGTATATCAAACACAAAGTACTCACTATAAGAGAATTAGTATTGCTCAAAAACTTTAAGTACCTAAGGCACTTGAGCAAGATGTAGATAAAGTGGATGGGTCCATATACCATCCACCACATATTAGAGATAAGAATATGAAAGTTGCACATGTTAGCTAGCTAAATGCTCCCTGGGCATTTCAATGGCAATTGATTGAAGCTATATTGGTAATAAATTGGTTCTTGCACCATCAAAAATTGACTTTCTAGTCACAAGTTGGTTATATTGTATTGACCTAACTAATGTTTGGTTCAGTACAAACATTTATATTTTGTAATTTTTGTTTTTATAGAGTGAATAAGTGACACTTGTAGGCCCATAAAAAAAATATTCTGACACTTCTAAGCATAATTCCAATTAGGTTAGTCAAGCATGAATGATTTCTAAAGTGCTTGAGGCCAGACACCTAAGTATTGGGGCACATGGAATTTGACAAACTTTGAACATATGAGTACCAAAGAAGAAAAAGAGGCACAAAGGGTGCTCATGAAAAAATGATGAAAGAAAAGAACATATGATAAAAGTGTGCAATAATTAGATTGAAGATTCACAATATTATCATGCATAAGATATCATAAGAGAGTGAAGCACTAAAGGACTATCACAAAGGATTTGTATTGGGTAGGATAGGATAAGGCAAAGACATAAAATCATACATAAATAGACCAAGATAGGAAATCATGATTGAAATTAAAGCATGGTAGGAAAATAAGATGGAACCATTAAGGATGAATCATGTGAATGTAAGGTTTTGCACCTAGATTGCCATAAGGAAGGCAAAGGTCATGCCAAGTGAACAAAGTGCAAGAGAAAGATCATCAGGACACATTGACATCTACCCAAAGTGAGGTAAAAAGAGAATATTTGAACCACATGTCACTTCACCAAAAATACCATTAGAAGATTTATTAAGGTGATGGTGGAGGCAGAAATATCCACATTGAATGCATAGGTGTCAATGGATTTTTGAAAAATTCCTAAAATTTTGCAATTTCTAAGAACTCTAAATACCGACATGCAATTAATCACCTACAATTAAGATGGTAGATAAAATTAAGGTATAAATCATAAAGATATCAAATGGTTTAGGCTAAAAACCTTAATATAATTTTCATCTAAAACATAAATCAAACTAGATCTAACCAAAACTGAAGTGAACAAATGCTTTAGTAGTGAAATCTTGATCACTCACTAATGAAAAAAAGAGAATGATTAAGTAGAGAAAGTAATTTCATCCTCTTTAAGATTGATGTAGAGAAGTATGAGGCACAAATTGTCTAAGAACTAGGTATAATAAATTTCCAATGATGTTGAGGTCACCATTAATGATGAATAAATCTCAAAAGCTAAAGACATAATCATAGACCTCATGACTATGAAAAGTGCCAATAAAAATTAAAAGCTTTGACAAGATAAATACACCATGATTTAACACCAGCTAGTTCAAAATGGGAAATAGGGACATGATTTTTTTCCCACTACATGAATATAAGGATGTTAAGAGAGCACAGATGATATAGGAAGAAGTAATGGTGAGGAGTAAAGTAGAACTAGTAGAGGGAGTTAAAGTCACTAAGGTTGATTCAAAGGCACTTGAAAAAATGTCCTATTAGGAGATGTAGTTTTCTAAGGAGGTATTGGTAGGATAGAGTTGGGCATCATTCACACACACTTGCTATGTCAAAGAATACAACCACCTCACCTTAAGTAATGCACAAGATCTAACATAAGACTAGGTGGTTGATACGAGGGCCAAAACTAAAGAAGGTACAACTTTATTTGATGTCTACATCTGAGATAACCTTTCAAACACCAACATAACTCAACTCTATGACTTTTTATGTTTTGAGAAGCCAAAGGAAATCATACAGTTATTCCTCTCACAATCCATGGATATCACATCTATTTTGTAAGGAGGTGCATATGGATATCAATGCACCTAATAGGTATAATTACCAAGCTTATAGACTTTGGCATAGACATCCACTAGATGATGGTGGATGATGATAAAGTTGAAAGGGTCAAAAAACTCTTGGGGTAATATAAGGGAGGTTTTGTATTCCCAATCAAAGACATTAAGGACCCCATAATGAAGGAAGTTACATGCCTCATGATTTCAAAACTTTTCCCTAGTGGTTAATGGGCAGACGTCACCAAGGCCTACCTATGCATCACCTATCACATGCCATATGGGGTTAAATTTAATATAGCAAGGTTCATTATAGAGGATCTGGTGAAGAACATGCTTGAGTGTCATATAGTGTGAGAGACATTATTATGGGGGTCTATATTAATTTTAATTATTGTGAAGGATATCAATGTTCTTGATGGTGATGTAGATAATATTTAGGTCTTCCCAATATACCATGACTCCTTGGTGTAGAAATATCAAAAATTCACCTTCACCCCCCCACTTTTTCCTAAGAGTAAAAGACCAAAGTAATAAGATGGTGCACCTAGTATATTGAAGCATTCAAGGAGGAATGGTGAATCTTAGAGCAACTCCCATAGAATACATTATGAATTACTTCTATGTTGTGCACTTAGCACTCACATATAGTAATTGATCTGGTTTGTTGAAGCTCTCCTATACATTTTCAACCAAATATTTTAGGGATGTTCTTAGAAGAATCCATTATGTGTAATGTCTAGACATCTTAGTGAAAACTATAAATTTAGACTGAAGCAGGTTATGGTACCAATACATGCACCTAGGGGAGAAGTGACTAAGGATGGGGAGGATGACTAAAATCACATTGACATCCATACCCTCTAGAAAGAATTAATTCTCAATCATATACATATGATTTATTATGAGATGAAGCCAAGGAAGAAGGGTGAAATCAATGATAAAGATGATGACCTTCCCCTTAGGATTAATGACAAGGCAAAGCTGGCACTAAGGTAGAATAAGAGATGAACCAAGTGGAAAGCTCAAGGAAGAATCCCTATAGGATAAATAAAAGGAAACATAAGAGGGAAGCACTAAAGAGAGCTCTAATGTCAAAGAAGAGGAATAAGAACATATAGAGTTGGCCATCACTGAAGAAGAAGGTGATGAGCCAAGCTGAAAACCAAAGTCATAAAAGGGGTGGACTAACAAAGACTATTATATGTTTAAATGAACACCCCTTGAATCTATCCCAACAAGGATGCACCAATGACTATCATTTGCCTTTGATAGTTATATGAATGAGCTTAATTTTGAAGTCCCATAAAAGGCTTTACTGGGTATAGAAAAATTAGAAGAAGGGTATGATTTCTTCCTCATAAACTCCTACACAATGAACCCAATCAGGTCATCCAATACACTCATATAAATAGACTTTGAAGTAACATGGAAGAACATTGTTTAATGATGTTAGGGATTCAAAGTGGAAGAAGATTGTACTAGAAGTGAAAGAGGAAATAAAATCCATGAATTTTAAAATGCAACAACTAGGTGAATGCGTAGAAGAAGCTGAGCCATCCCTCTTGGATAACATTTCCACTTCAAATATTTCAAAGGTTGATAAGGTTTGCATGCGAGTGGAGCAGATGATCCCAAGGTTGAAATTAGAACTAGCACATGAAGAAGAGGAAGACCCTTATGTCATCCTATAGTTAGAGATATTAGACAAGCTCAAAGAGGTGGAAGACCAACTCACACAACTAGAAAAAGGTATAGAGGCAGCCGATGCCATCTTCATGAACTTATCCAAACAAACATTAGTAATCTATGTACATCTCAAGCAGGCAAAGGGGGAGAGTGAAGAGTTGATGGTAAAGGTGTACACTATTAGTAAGGTCAATCATGTACAGATCATGACAAAGGTCAATACACTGAGCATATAGATCAATAACCAAGAGTATAACTCTTCTACACCTTTCAAACAAAGGATGGAGATAAAGGAGAAATATTAGATGGAGGAGTGATTAGGGAAAAGGAAAGGCTAGAGGGCTTTATAAAATAATTATAGAAAATAAATGGAAGAAAAGCCAAGATAATTGGTGTTATGAGGATGGGATGTACATGGGAAATTTGGTAAGTTGGGGTGATAAGTGTTATGTTAGACCAAATGACCAAGTCAAAAACAAAAAATATTAAATTGGGTAACTAAAATGCTGAGGATACTAAAGATCAAAAAACTCAAACAAGCTATCCTTAAGTAAGAAAATCAAACTCACTAAATCAAACCAAGGATACATGTCAAACAAGATATTAATAAAATAAATCAAGGGTAAAATAAGAAAAAAATGGTAAAACAACATCGATGAGTGAGAAGTAACTATCCTTATCTCACTCAAAAATGGAAAAAGGGTGCATAAAAAGAGAAAATAACATTGTTGAGTGAGAAGTAATAAGCCAACCTCACTCAACAATGGAAAAAGGGTATGAACTCAGGCGTTTATAAAAAAAAGATAGTACAATAATGAAAAATGGTAAAAATGAAAGTAAGACAAGTCTAAAAATGTAAAATCAAGGTGAAAAAAAGGAAGCAATCCATAGTTTCTCAAACATGTTGTTTTTCTCTAAGGATAGATAAAACTGAAACAAAGTAGTGCTATCATGTTTTAAGATGTGAAGAAGAAGGAAATAAAGAATAAGGGAAAACATATTTGGAATCACAATTTATCTATCAAGGGGGAAAATTAAATGGGTGAAGGGGAAAATGAAGCAAAAACCAATGTAGAGGAAATCTTTGTTGAAGTCAAGACACTCAAATTAGGTTTGTCAAAACAAGAGGACCTTTGACCTTAAGGATTATAAATAAATTCTCTTAGCCACACAAGTCTTAGGTCAACAAATTAAGTATAAATATCATCCCATGAAGGCTATATGCATGAGAATTAAAATGGACATAACTTCCCACAATGTGTTCCCCATTCCTTAGGACCCCTTACAGAGACATATGTCTACTATGAAGATTGGGTACTTACATGAGAAAGTAGGTAGTACCATAGTTTTTTTTTGAATTCCCTTATTCCAATCTAATAGCCTACCACACCCTAATGAACCTCAGCTTTATGTGAGGCCAATTGTGAAGTTTGAGATTTGATTAGAGATAGGAGATGCTCTTGGAATCACATCTTTTTGTGTGATTTTAACATTTGAGATTTGTATTTTACCTTTCAAATATCTTTACCTTTTGATTTAAATGATTTGGATTTTAACTTTATTGATATATTTTTCCATTCCTCCTCCATACATATTTGGAAAACCAAACATTGGTGCTAAATATGAATTTCATTTGAATACTTGGGATAAGGTTGATGAGAGAGAAATTCAAAGAGCATTGGGTCTAAGAGTCTCATAAATCTAAGTGAAATAAAAGTGTTATCTTGACTTTGACCTTGTTTTATCCAATGTGGAGTGAAAGGAAAGGAAATCAATAGGGATGACACATGAAATAATTTGAATGAATTCAAATCATAAAAAATGTGACAAAGGGAAAAAAAAAGAGGGGGGGGTATAATGATAAAAAAAAGTGTGCTTTATTATCTTAATAATAAGGGAAATGGAGAAAAACATGTTGACATAGATTATTGTGCGAATTCCATCTACCAAAAGAATAAAAAATATAAAGTTGAGAATAATGATTTAAAAAGATTAAAATATGGTAATCTTATGAGGGTTGGGTCCTATCCATGGTCTCACACTATAAATTCATAAAAGAGAAACCCAAGGGGGTGACAACAAGCAAGTGAAAGATAAAGTGAGGTAATTAAAAAGATGGTTGTTTTGTGAGGATTGTTGGGTCCTATCTATGGTCTTAAAAATTAATTCACAAAAGAAAACCCCAAGGGGTTTCAAAATATGAAAATGAAAGAAAATAAAGAAGACTGTCATACATCAAAAAACCAAAAGAACAAAAAGGAAAACTAAAGGTTTTTTAAAGGAAGGAACTTGTTGTAGAGGGAAAGACCCTTGTAAGTAGCCTATAAAAAGTGTTAGATAGATGTTGATAGAAAGCATGAAAAGAAGGGAAAGATACAATAACATCTATATCAAGGATGAGCATGTGAGAGATAAGCTTGTGTCTTGAAAGTTTTCTTGAAGTTGAATTAGTTTGGTAACATGTAATGGAGAATAAGAGTGGGCATCATAAGATGCCCCAAAGGGTAAGTGGATGTAGATATGAGCATCACAAGATGACACAAAGTAGAAAATGATATGTGTTTGGGAATCATAAGATGACATAAAGGTTATATTAATGTGTGTATAGGCATCGTAAGATGTCGCAATACCTAAAAATAGAAAGAAAAGACATGAAAAGATAAGAAACAAATAGAACCCCATATAGTGTCTAAATGGATTCAAGTTATCGAAGAAGATTATGATAGGGGATATGATGCTTAAGGAAAGAGAAATAATTCTAAGTAAGAATAATAGAAACAAAGATGAGTAACTAAGTTAGGTAGATATAGAATTAAGTTAGACATACAGGGATAGCAAAAACCTATACAAAGTTGACTGGGTTGACCTAGCATAAGAAATATGGCCTACAAATTGTATAGGGTTGATTAGGTTGACCTATTACAAAAAATAGGGATTGTAAATAGTAAAAAGTTAACTGGGTTGATATAACATAGTAAATAGATGATATAAAAATATTAAACAAGGTTTATAAATAATATAGGGTTAACTGGGTCAATCCAGTATAGTGAATACAGGCTAGAAAAATGTACAAGGTTAATTAGGTCAACCTAGTATATTAGATACAGAAGATTAAAAAGACTATAATAGATTTATGAATAGAAATAAGATCATTTTTGAAATTAATTTCAAAAATTAAGAATTATAAGGGAAAAAATAGTCAATTGGATTAACATTAGCCAATCCAATTGAATTATATAACACAAAATCTTACCCCAACACTGGATAATGCAAGTTTTTACAATATAAAATAAAATTGAGTAAATATCAAGAAATAAAATTGGAAAGTAAAGATGTAAATAATTTATCAACTTGAATGTTTATTAGATAATTAGAATATGATTTTAGATGTGATAGGGAGTTGGTTACAAGTAAAGAACTAGAAAGTAATCTAAAGATGGTTTCAAGTAGTTTGGGCTAAAAGGGATTTGTAGTGGTAATGATACAAGATTATTATTAGGGCCTACACCATCATTTTACACACAATAGAGATAAGGGTTTTGGGTGGTTATATATAATATACCATTAACCACACTTTTTATAATTGACCAAAGTATCAAGTCAGCTTCCCCCTTGGTGATGAAAACCAAGTAGGTTGTCCTCAGGTAGATAAATGATAAAATGCTTATTTAGATTTTATGATTTGGTTATATGTATACATAAAATATAAAATAGTGATACTAAATGATTACTTTAAAACCATCTAATTAAGTTATGTGATTTATTCTAACCATGCAAGAAACAAGAAAAGAACATGTGAATTAATTACTAACATATAAGGTTAATTCTAACTTTGAAAACAAGGTACAACATTGATATAGTAAAAAGTGTATGCATAAAATATAGAATAAATTAGAAAATTTAAATCTTATACTACAGATACAAGGTTTGAAAATGAACAGGGTTGATAGAATTGACCTAGTTATCCAAATATCACACAAAACATAGAACTAGGTTGACAGGGTCGATCCAGTTGACTGTGTAGGGGCAATTTTAAAGACTAAAAAATGTAAAAGGAAATAATGTAAATAAAGAAATAAAAATATATAAAGGAACCTTGGTAGATTAGATATGCATATAATAAATAATGTTTTTTAAGAACCTTGATATATTCTTTCAAATTTTGCTAACTAGGTCGACTGGGTTAATCAAGCTTTGAAGAAACCTATTGCTAAGTGCCTAGAATGTATAAGGTCAACTAGGTAAACTTTCTAGGATAAAATAAATGTCTAAAAATGTATAGGGTTGGATGGGTTGACCTAGTATGTTTTCTATACCTAATGAAAAACCTACACAAACAGAACCAAGTCATCTTGATGCGATTGTGTGTTAAACTTACACACATAAATTAGAGTTGGGTTGATGCAGTTGACCTAGTATGGAAAATATATGATGAAAATAATGATGAAAAGAATGAAATAAGTGAAAAAATACTACAAGGTTCAGTTCACATTGGGTTCACTAGAATGCATGCAATAAAAAATGCATCATATCTATAAATCAATCCCACCTCAGAGAAGATAGAGCATACCTACACTTCTGATTGGGAATGAATTTGTTAAGTGGGATCATGACCAATGTTGGTACCCTTGTCACAATAAACCATGCTAAGAAGGGTTTCAAATCCTACAATCCAACATAATCACACAACAACCCTAAAAGAGTCATGGGTTTTTATATTCACTCTATTCTAATAAACAAGAAAATAAATCTAATCTAGTACACACTAAATATTATGGCATAATATGAGGAATTATTAAAATAATAAGAACATGTATAGGAGAATCTCAATTAATCTAAGTATGAATAAGACCCTAATACATGGAATATGAAGAGTAACATTATTCAAGCCAATACTTATGCAACTTATATCGACTAAAGAGAGGAGAACGAAGTTAGAATATACTTACATGAATGTGAACTTATCGAGACTAAATATCCCCCTTGTCTAAATGGGATTTTTATAAGGTTGTTGTGGTTTGTAAGGATAACTACGAAAGGTTGAAACATCCAATACTTATCCACAAGACTAAATTCTCTAAGTAGAAACCATAAACTAAGACTCCTCAAGTAGAATGGTGGAAGAGTAGATTGTAAAGAAGAATGAGTGAATAATAAATATTGATTGAATATTGAAATAATGATGAAATTATCTTGTATATATAGGTATATCTCACCCTAAATCCTTCGAAATATATCAGTTAACTAGGTTCAACCCAATCGACCCTGTATGTTTTTGATAGATAAATCACTAAGCCCCAAGCTAGGTTAGCTAAAAGGATAACAAATATCTCAAGTGAAAATACACAAAAATAGTATAGGGTTAACCCAGTCAACTTTATATAATAATTAGAGGCTAAAAATTGTATAAGGTCAACCCAATCGACCTAGTATAGTCAATTGGTAAAAGAGGATTAAGGTAAGGAAAAGAGGGATGGAAAGAGGAAAAATAATAGAGCATTAAAGGGAGGAGTAGTAGCTTAGGGAATGGTTTTAAGAGTTGGTTGGATTGGTAATAATGCATAAATAAGGGACAACAATCCTATGAATCACCAAAGCTCTACCCAACCCTTTCTTGGTGGACCGCTTAAGGCATACACTCAGAGAGATTGAGTCTTAATAGGTTCCTAAAATATTTAAAGCATTAGTAATTAATAAAAGGTTGAAAATATTAGGTGTATACAAACACTAGTGTCGAGGAAGAGAAATAATAATAGATAGAGATATTTATCATTAAATAAGAGGGAAAAAGCCAAGCCTGAGAGAAAAGACACATCAGGGGTAGACTGATGAAGACCATTGTATGTTTGAATACATGTCCTCTAGAGCTAATACAACAAAGATGCACTAAAAATATCATTTTCCTTTGACAATTATATGGATGAGCCTCATTGTTAGGTGTTGTAGAAGAATTTATTGGGTACAAAAAAACTAGAAGAAGGGTAAGATTTCCTCTTCATAAACCCCCGTATAATGAACCTAGTCAGGTTGGCCAATACACTCATCTAAATGGCCTCTAAAGTATCATATAATAACATCATAAATGATGTTAGGATTTAAAAGTGGAAGAAGATTGGACTAGAATTAGAAGAGGAAATAAATTTCATGAAGTTCAAAATGCAACAACTGGTTGAGTGTGTAGAGGAAGCCAAACCATCCCTCTTGGCTGACATTGACATTTTGAATCTTTCAAATGTGGACAAGGTTTTTGTGTTAGTGGAGTAGATTATCTAAAGGTTGAAAATGGAACCAACATAGGAAGAAGAGGAAGACCCTTACACCATCTTATAGAAGGAGGTAGTAGACAAGCTCAAAGAGGTAGAAGACCTCTTCACACAACTATAATAAGGTGTAGAGGAAGCTGATTCCATCTTCATGAACTTATATAACCAAGCATTGGTCATAGATGTATGCCTCAAGTAGGCAAAGGGGGAGAGGGAAGAGATGATGGTAAAGTCATATACTATTATCAGGGCCAAGCATGTATAGATCATGGTAAAGGTCAATACCTTGAGCACCCAAATCAAGAACCAAGACTGAAACTTAGAAGAACTCTTTTGTGCCTTACAAAAAAAGGCCAAATATCAAGGAACAATATTAGATAGAGGAGTGTCAAAGGCAAAGGAAAGGTTACATGCCTTTAGAAAATAATTATAGAAAACCAATGTGCTCATGCTTAGGGTTGCCTCAATAGAGATTGGTAGTGTCATTGAAGAAATAAAACTCATCATCAATGGCCTTGAGGACTTCATCACTAAATTAAAGGAGAATACACTAGATTTATGTATGCCTAAGGCATTAATATACTAGTCTAAGGATAGAATAGTAGTTTTGTATAGGGTAATCTTGGGCCCCTTTTTACCTAAGTTTGGATATGTGCCAAGTTAGAAGATAATTTGATGAAAGGTAATCATTTAGGATGATTTCTATTTTGATATATTTTACACTTTCTAGATGAATTAACACACACCTTGCACCATCTAGTAAGTAACTAAAAAATTATATGATGTTTTTGGCATCTTCAAAAGTGGAAGCATGTGGTGATTATACTGTGAAAGGCACAAAGTAATGGATCTAGATAAATGATTGAGAAAAATTCTATCTTGGTAACCAATATGCATAGCTCCACCCTAGCAGATGATACTCTTGTAGGTTATAAAATCAAGCTCAAACTAGTTTGTAATGCCACAACTTTTGACATAATGAAGCTCTGAAGAATTGGTTCCAAACATTGTGAAGCAATTGCTATTGAAAGTAGGATTATCATTGATTCCTTTTAGGATCCCCATTATAGTTCCCAAGCTCACCTGTGAGCCTCTAGGCATTTAGTATCTTTAGGTGAGCATTTAATTTATCTCATTTGTTATGTAATTTAATTATTTGAACTCTATTTAAGGAAGAATGGCATTGCATATATTGGAGTTTGATCTAGTTATGTTTATGTTTAATGTCTTTAGCTTTGATTGTTTTAAAGAATTTTTGCTTATATTCTTTAGAAGAAGGAGAAAATAAAATTGAGAAGGGTATGATATAAAAACCTAATATTTTGTGTGCATGTTGATCTAGATGGTTTTAGATAATCCTCTTTAGATTACGGGGAATGACCTTCAAATAATAAAACACTAAAATAAATTGTTTGGATTAGTTATATAGTAGGGTGGATTACCTATTAAGCTAGATCTAAGAAGAATGAGCTTCATTGGAGGCTGTCAATCCACACTTTTAGACAATCAAGTTTTGAAAGATAAAGTACTTGCATATATCATAAAAGATATTGAAATCAAATACAATAAGTGCTTGATAAAAGAATAGATGAATTTGACTAATTAAATCAATAAATAGATTGATATTAATGCCAAATGAATTAGGTGTGGTCCAAAAAATAAGGTGGGGTTCTGTGATCAAGTAGAGGATATGAAAATAGGATTTAGTTGAGGTATAGTGGGTAAAAACAACTTACTATTTCTTTGTCACATAGTGACCATCAGTGGTTGGAGTGATTGTCAATAGTTAGGGTAACCATCGATGGTTATAGATAGACCATCAACAATCAAGATGATTGTTGATAGTTATTATGGGTTTTAGTTATGTTCAAGAAAATTGGTTGATAAGGTTACAAAATGGGAATATAGAAAGTGGGTTTGGGCTAGGTTGGTCATGAAATAGAAATAAAAAATCTAATTAACAAAAATAGATACTTATTTTACTAGTTTCTAATCTAAACAAGGGTTGAGGTGGTTGGTGAAGCTTTGAGTAGTTTTTGTAGAGTAATGGTACTTGACTATTAGCCAATAGATGGTAATGATTTGATCTCTATCATGATTGTTTATTTATTGGGATAATACCTAAAAAATAAGCTATGATGTAAGAAGCTCTAGTTTTGGATGTAGATGATGATGGATTGATTGATTGATTGATCAATCATTTGATTGATTTTAGATCCCCTTTTACATCTCCCCCTCCTCTCTTTTTATATGGAAGAAGGAGAGGTGCAAAAATAGGTTAATAAGAGGTTCAAAAAGTAGTTTAAATTTATATTTTACATACATTATATTTCACATGAATTAGATGAGCTAAATATTAAAAAATGAAGTTAGAGTTTATTAGAGTTGACTGTTTAGGTTATGAGAACCTGACCATCGGTGGTCAAGCCTAACCATCAATGGTTAGGGTGACCATCAATGGTTGAGTATCAAAGGTCAAGTTTTGTTAAGGGTGGGTTAGGTTATTCATTCTAAATAGTTAGCTAACCTAACCTAAGGTTTGTGGTTGAATCCCTAGGGGGTCCCAAGGTGGTCTAGGGGTTAGTTTGATGTCTAAAACCATTGTGCATAGTTTTCTAGTGTTTACATTTTCCCCCCTTTTATTATGTAGTTTATAATATCAAGATATAAAATAAAAATGGATTGTATGTCAAAGGTTTATTTTCCCCAAGCATGGGAGGAGGTGTTTTCCCTTAGACTAGGAATCGATGAGGTGAAACAAAATTAGGTGTGGGTTTGATAAGTAAGTAAGTTGGTAATGAAGTGGGTGGTAGGTTGGGCACTAGAGTGTGAATGCACACACAAAGGGTGACTAATTATGATATCTAAGATCATGCAATGACTAGTTTACCATGGTTGGTAAAAATAAGGTTGATTCTAGAAAGACAATTGATAAGTGGACCATGTGACCATATATAACAGTTGGGCTAAATTTGTAGATGTGAGTCTCCTAGACAATGTTAGTGTTTTCATGGGTATCTAAGGTAGGAAGTGATCCCATGAATACATAAGTTGGTTAGGTGTGCATAAGGTAGTGTAAGATTAAAATGTTTAATGTGTCAAATATAGTCGATGCGGTCAAAAAAGAATCTAGGTAAAGTCATCGCAAAACATGTGATAGTCAAACTAAAATGGTTAGCGATGAGGTAAATGTTTTTTAGTTGTGTTTGTTAGAGAAGGTAATCTCCATTGTTTGGTATTGGATTAGGTGTTGTATGTAAAAAGTGGTGGGTGAAATAAAATACCAAAGAAATCTGACTGTCGATAGTTATGGGTGACTCTTAGGGTTGACTATCAGTGGTCACATGTCAGCCCTAAAGGGCAAAGACAAAATACCATCAGGGGTTATATTTTCTCATTTGAGTATAATGACCAATGGAAAATTTGATATTAGCACCCTATGAGAGAAGCAATGATGGTTTATTATGGACTAACTTTATGAGTGAGGTGGATTGAGTTTACTAAGCATTGGAGGGGTGACCTGATGAAGATACAACATAGATGAGGTAGAGCATAGGGATAAGAGATGGTCCCCAGAGTTCCTCCTTGATGATGGTTGAGGAATGAGGTAGGCATTATTTTTCAATTTATATTTTAGTTTCAATTTGGGTAATTGAATATTAATTATAATTTTTTTTATTATTTTAGTTAGATGTGGGTTTATTTGACCTAGTTTTAAGGTTTGATAGTTGTGTGGTTGAATTTGGTAGCTTAGAGTTAAAGTGGAAGCGTAGGGTAGATAGGTGGAGCATAAAGGTAGTTTTAGGTAGAAATTGTAGATAGGATTACAAAGCAATTTGGTCAAGCATTAGTCCATAAATAATGAAACATGCATAAATAACTAACCAAGCCTATCTATTCATATGGGAATTACAAAGGATAGAAAGAAACAAATAAAAGAAAGAAACATCATATTACCTTCCAAAATGGATTCACCATACCCATATGGCTCAAAATCATGTTCTCCCTTGATCAAGCATCTTTGTCTTTATCAAAAATGGTAGAAAACTCCTCCAATGTCTCAAGAACACTCCATAAAACCTAGGCTCATGATTTAGAATCACTAAACTAGCCTATCAATGAAGCTTGAAAAAAAAATCAATGATAAAATGAAAATATTTGTGGAAATAATTTAACATTATAAATTTGAAATATTCAAGCTTAAAATTCATGTCCATGGCCTCTCTATTTATAGATTTTTGAGATTGGTCAGGATCAACCATGACTATCCATCTCAATATTAATATGTGTGGCCATGTATAATCCTAATATTTGGAATTAATTCCATAATTATCTTCAACATGACCTTAGAAGAATGGGCATTGAAGAGGAGTGGGAGGAAACTAGGCACGGGTGACCCATAATCTTGATATTTGGGGCATTTATGGCCTAGGGATGTCTTCCCAAGAAATGATGTCACCTGATGATGTAGTTAATAAGAATCAATTTTCAAAAAGAAATATTCAACAAATCTCATGGAAAATCCACTTAAGCTCTTGATTTGGATTAATTAACCTTAAACAAGGTTAATCAACATTTATGTAATTATTTAAAAATTGGCCCTCAATTAATCAAAATGGTTAGAGAGTCATATTACTGGGTCATAATTTGATGAGAGGGGAACTAGAAGGTGATGTTAGATGCATTTAAGTTTTATTCCCATTTAGGATATTTCCAACACCAAATAATAAAGGTACATGGTGTGTATCAATGAATTAGAAGAAAAGAGTGATCTAGAGTACTAAATGGTGAAATTATCATTTTGACTTGAAATGATTTGATCAAAGTTGGTCAACCTATAAAATGCATTTCCCTATTTAGGGATAGTTTGACCTAAACTAGCACTTTTAAGTGACAAGTTCAAACCATTTAGGGTGTTTTATGGATTTTGACCTAAAATGTGTATTTGAGTGCAATTTGAGTAAGATTGATAATTTCAACACAAATGGTGTTAAGAATTTGATGTCTACATTTTTTGCCTATTCGAAAAGGTGTAGCGAGACATTCAAGTGAATCAATATATTTCAAAAAAAAGGAGTTTTCAAGAAGAAATTGGAACAAACCCATGATGCCCCCTAGAGAGGGCATACTAGGATGGAAGAAAAGGATGGAATTTCAAAAAGAGAGGGAAAGTGAGAGATTAACCCATGGAATATATCACATCCAGATGAGCTAATGCTTGCACACATGATTACCATCAATGATAAAAATATAATTAGAGGTATAATAGTCCCCAAAGATAGGGGTAATGGGAAAGATATAATCCATAAATGTAAGGGACACACTTTAAACATACCTAATTTGAGAGTACAAGCTACACGCTTTTAGCATTGATCAATCTCAAGACAAGTTGCACACTAAAATATTGCCATCATGGGATTTAATATGGAGATCTTGGAATTAGAAGAAAAGAGAGAAAGTTTTGCTTTAGGAAGGGAAACACCACTACAATGGGGTCTTCAAAAAGAATATAATAAGAAGTACTCTAGTAGATCAGATTTGATCATGATAAAATATTTGTACTCCAATTGGGGGAATCTTGATCACTAATAAAGAATAAATAATGATTTTGCCCATGTAGAGCTGCTTTGATTCAGACATGGTTCAGATATTGTGCCATAGCATGGACAATTGGCAAAAAAAAATATCTCAAGGATATAACTGAAAAGATAAGTTAAAGTGAGTAGGTGAAAATGTATATGTGATGGTGTAATGGCTTAAAAAGCCATATAAAACCAATCATGTGAGAAAGCACAAAGTGATGAGAGAGATTCAAAGAAGAATGAAGATATTTGAGCTGACCTCAATAGAAATTGAGTGCTACCTACATAGTTCTATGGACTCATGTTCCAACATGAACTTTAGGCCAATGTAGTTCACCCAAGTTTGGGAGAGAATGGAATGAGGAATGATGAAAAATGACCAATAATTGATTAGAATTATAATGCATGAAAAGAGATGCATGCCTAAGCATAGACATGAGTTCTAAAATTCATGTTACTTAGAAGCCTAATTCCATATCATGAGCTTAGGTTTTGTAAAGTGTTCTTGAAAAATGTTCATCAGAGCTGATGTTGATGTTACGACTTTGAGACCTGAGCACAAAGTTATTGATATAGAAAAAAAAATTAGGCATCATAATTATGAATAACTTAGAATGACATAAGATTCCAATTATGTTGATCCAGTTCAAATGTGAATATCTATAACTAAGGATAATGGTAAAATAATGACCAAAACTAGAGTTACAGTGATTTACATTCAAACAAAAAAGCAAAAACAAAGAAAAAGATAAACATAAATGAACCTATCTTGAAATCAATATATTATCTAAAGTAGGATTAAAAATCTTTAAAAATAAAAGGTAAGAATGTCTTAACAACATGAGACCAAGATATGAATTATCAAGATCCATGTGGACCATCAAGGCATTCTTGAACACAAGAAGAGAAAAGCAAAATCAAATAGAAAAACAAGACACCAACAACAATCAAATAAACAAAAATGGTCCAAGAACAACATAAAAGCATAGGATCAAGATATAAACAATCGAGATCCATGTGAATCATCAAGATGTTCTAAAACACAAAAGAGATAAACAAAAACAAATAAGGAAACACAAGACTAAGGTGAGGCAAGAAGTAAGAAAAAGGAGAAGAAATAAAAGGAGAGGTGTAAAAAAAAAACACCAAGAAAACATAACAAAACACCAAGAGAACTCAAATAAACACACACAAACAAAAACTATGTTAGTTTAGTTTAAATACTAATGTTCATGTATGTGCGGTAGAGACATTGCATTCCACCACATCATAACAAAGAATAATGACATGAAAATTTTTCCCTAGTTAAAGAGGAATAATGATATAATAAATGGGGAAAGAGAAGAAAAAGAAGGGGTTGGACGAGCTGAATCTAGATGCATAAGATAGGTGGATGATACCTATATATTTATATGGATGCACATTCTAACATGAACTTTAGGCTAAATGTAGTTCTCTTGAGAAATGGTATAGAAGAAAAATGATGATCAAAATAACATGATTAATGTTATATAAGAAATGGAAGATATGACAAACAAATGAGAATGGTCTAGCAAACAAGAATATGAGACAAAAAAGAATGATCTTTTAAAATGGCAAGTGCATGGGACAAGATGAAATAAACTGATGTTTCTGTTCTTGAAAAATGGCAAGATCATAGCATGGAGGAATGGGAATGTAAAAATGTATAGAAGTGTGATACAATGTTTTTATTCTTTTATGGATCATGTTTTGATGTTTTTGGTATTTTCAAAGTATTTCTAATGTTTTTAGTGTTTTTTGGGATAAAATATGCACAAGGTGGGACCATCTCATCAAAGAGATGCACATCATAAGAGTAGAGGTTCTAATAAGATAGCTAAGCTGACTACAATGGCCCATGCTCACAAATCAGTGATATCAATGTTCTTGATCTGTAACAGTGTAGCAATAGTTTGGAACTAAAAAGATGTTTCTATTCATTTGTTTGAAGCTACACAATACTATCCTAGCTAAACTACACTGTAGAACCACTACTGAATATGTTCATAATGTTCATGAGACATAATCAAGATCATAATTGGTCAAGAGATAAAAAGTGTTCAAGATTATAACATGTCTTAGACATAAAAAATAATATGCTTCTCAAAAAGAGTAATCCAAAATGGGATGAATAATGTGTTCAAAGTACCGAAGATTCAAATCCTTTTACTATCAAGAATCATGAAAAGTGGGCCAAGGTAGTATAAAATGTGTTTAAGGTAATATAAAAGGGTGGGATAAAATTATGACAACACAAGTTATCCCCAAGTCATGGGTCTTATAGACAATGGTTCAAAGTTGTTAATACATATAATCTCTTAAGGTGTATGATGTTCATGGTCTATGAAAGTTATTCACCATTAGGTTTAGCCAATCGATATGCTCCTGATCCATAGTTTGTTGTGACAATATATGGTATTAACCAATTAGGCTTTAACTTACCTTTATTTTTGGGTTTAACATTTGTATTCTTCTAGTTATCTTCCAAAACTAAATAACCAATCTCAAATTCTCGAGGGAGAATACATTTTTTGCAACTTATCTGCAATCTATTCTAATAAGGTTGCAAATTTTCTAGGGTGGCCAAACACTTACCATCAAGAAGCTCTAGTTCATGTAGTCATGAGGATCTATAATATTCATTATCTTTAATGTGCTCTAGTAATATTCTTAATGATTGGATTGCAATCTCGATTGGGATGATAGATTCAGTGCCAAAAATAAGGGAGTATGGAGTAGCTCTGGTGGGGGTGTGATTATTGGTTTTATAAGCCCAAAGTGTAGGAAAGAGTTAAAAGTGCCAATTATGGCCATCATCATTGAAAATATTCTTTAAGATGCCTAGAATGGTTTTATTTGATGCCTCATTTTATCTATTACCTTGTAGGTTATATGGGGTGGATTTCTTATGCTTGATCTTAAATTTTACACAGAGATATTTCACATCTTGGTTCACAAAAGATCCACCATTATCAGATATAACATGGGATGAGATGCCATATCAATAGATGATATGGTAATGAATGAATTTAGAAATTTGTTTCCCAATAACATAAGTGAGAGGAATTGCCTCAATCCACCTGGTAAAGTACTCAGTTGTAGTCAAAATGTGCTTATAGCCATCTGAAGATGTCAGGTTAATTTTCCTAATGAGATTAAGACCCCGTGTTGAGAATGGCCAAGGTGTTGTAGTTAGATGCAATGGTAAGGAAGGTGAATGTATCAAGTTTCAATGCTACTGATAAGGAACACACTTCTTTACATAATTACAAGAATCTATCTCCATTTTGTGCCAATAATAGCCTATTTTAAGGAGTTGTTTTGCTAGGACTACACCATTGGTATAGCCCCCACACATTTCTTCATGAACCTCCTTTAGTGCCAGCTTGGATTCTCCCAAAGATAAACAACAAAGAAGCATTTTATCATAGCCTTTATGATAAAGCATGTTTCCAAGGAGGATATAAAATGTTAGGTGATGAAGGAATAGTTTTTATTGGTTGTTAGAAAGGTTGGTAAGAAACACATGAGTATGGAAATAGTTATAAAAAAACTGGTATAATGGTAGCTCAAGTGAGGGATTAGGATCAACAATAGTGCATATCCTCTCTGAATCTAATAGAATATGTGCTGGTTGAAGAAGATTTTCAATCAAGAACTGATACTCTTTAGCACTATCATGCATTTGAATCATGGAACTGATTATTTCCATGGTATCGATAGATCTATTGTTGTCTCATGGAAATTGCTCAAACTATAAAGATTTAAAATATGTTTTGAGTTTATCAATAATTTGCATATAAGGAACAAGCTTATCATCTCTTGTTTGATACTAGTTAATTGTCTAATTTATGATTAGCTATGAATCTTCATAGACCTTTAAGATTTGAATATCCCATTGTATGGAAAGATAAAGCCATATAACCAATGCCTCATATTTAGCCATATTGTTTGTATACTAGAATTATATATGGAAGGCTTTGGGGATTAAATCCCCCTATGGTGTGATCAACAATATGCCAACTCTAGACCCTTAAGATGTGAAGGATACATCAAAATAGACCATCCACTATTTAGGTTCTTATGATGCTTGTTCTATCATCATGATGAATCATCTAGAAGGTCAAAGTTGAGAGGTTGATTGGTAGTTATAGGAGCTTCTACAAGTTGGTCAACAAGAACTTGTCCTTTGATTACCTTTTGATTCTGGTACTCAATATCAAACTCACTAAGGATCATAATCCATTTAGCCATGCATCTTTGAAGAGATAATTTAGATAAGAGGAACTTGAGAGTATCTACCTTGGTGATAACAATAGTTTTGTTATTTAGCATGTAATGTCATAATTTCTAAGTAGTGAACACCATAGATAAACATGCCTTCTCTATAGGCATATAATTATGTTCATAGGCTACCAATGTGTGGCTTAAATAATAAATGGTTTGTTCATTACCATGATCATTATGCTAAGCCAAAAGTTCCCCTAGTACATGTTTTGTGGTTAAAATATAAAGAAGTAGTGGCTTTCCTTATGTTGGAGGTCATAAGACTAGTGGATTGGTCAAGTATGTTTTAAGATTTTTAAATGCTATCTGATAATATTCATCCAACTAAAATTTTACTCCTTTCCTTAAGAGATGGTTAAATGGGTGGCACTTATCTACCAATTGATAAATGAACCTATGTATAGACTGGATCTTTCTTTGTAGACTACACAACTATTTAAGATTGTTTGGTGGAGGCATTTACATAATAGCATTGACCTTTGTAGGGTTGAATTTGATCCCTCATTGTGATCCAATAAACCCTAGAAATTTTCTTGATGTGAATCCAAAGACACATTTCTTAGGATTCAAGAAAACTTTATATGCATGAAGCCTCTCAAATATTCTTCATAGAATGTAAGGGTGTGCCACTCTTGTTCTTGATTTTGCTAGTATATCATCAACATAGTCCTCAACAATGTCATGATTCATATCATAGATAATGATAGTCATTGAATGTTGATATGTGGTTCTAACATTCTTCAAACCAAATGACATGACTTAGTAATAGAATTTCCCTCATGGAGTGGTGAATGTGATCTTATACTAATAGTTAGGGGATATCTTGATCTTATTATAGCTAGAAAATTCATCCATTAAGGATAACATCTCATACCCAAAAGTAGATTTGATAATCATGTCGATATTGGGCAGAGGAAAATCATTTTTGGGGCATGATTTATTGATATCATGAAAATTAGTACAAACACATATGCCTAGGGTCTTTTTACTCATTGGTACTATGGCATAAACCCATTTAGATTAGTCTAGTGGTATGATAAATTTGGCTCCTAAAAACTTTTCTGACTCAACCTTAACCAAAAGGGCAATGCATGGATGCATCTCTCTCAACTTTTTCTTGACTAGTTTAGCATCAAGGTGAACAATAAGATGATGCACAACTAAATCTGGGTCCAAGCCTAGCATGTCAGAGTATGCCCATGCAAAGATGTTGATATAATCCTTAAGAATGGATATAATATATTCATGTTCTAGTTTATTAAGGGAATCTCTAAGATAAACCATTTTGGGATCCTCGTGAGTTCCCAAATTCACTTCTATTGCACTCTCCATAAGGAGTGTGGATCCATCTTCTAGAATTGTAGACAATGTATGGTCATGATCATTTTATTCTACTATATCTTCTTATTGTTCTTCCCAAAGATATAGATAACATGAAGAATTAGAATCTACTTTCTTAGGTAAAGACCAATTAGTAAAAAGATCTATAAACTCAAGATCAAGATGCTCAAATATTTGATGTTATTCTAAAGAGATGTTTGTACTAGCTATGGAACTTGGACTAGATGGAATTTCTACATCTTGAGAGGATGAGAAAACTTTCCCACTTGGGAGCACCTGAAATAGGCTTTCACTTAAAGGCTTGTCTTTTTATTTACTTTTCCCCTAATCAACAAGTGCCTCATAGATGTTTTCACATGAAGATCTCAATGTTTGTTCTTTATTATGACCAAGAAAGTTTTCCTACTCTCTAAATTATGTATAATGATCCAATGAAAAATGAAAACCCTGCTTATGATCACTAATATGGAATACATCTCATAGGCTCATGTATTTTGCAATTGATTCTTCATTTTGAAACTCATCAAGGCATATGACCAAATTTTTCTAATCCCAATCTATGAGTTTAGGATAGCAAAGGCATAGGTTACAATGAGGGTTTACTTTAGGATGGGAAGCAAAAATGGTAAAGATATAATGTCCTACTTTAGGAAGGGAAGTACCACTAAGACAATTTTTTGCTTAAGGATTGAAAGCTCTAATAGGCATTATGGTTAATAAGGCATTTGAATCAAACAAATCTAAGTTAGCAAGTTCATCAAAAAGGCTATAATGGGATGTTATGTCACTATTAGGAGTATCATTATTATTCACTTCAGAAGAGTCACTATAAAATGTCATTATGTCATCCTCTAGTGGTTTAAATTTGAGACCATGATTCTAATTGACAACTTTAGCTGATAAGGGTTCTAAAATTCCTTACACTTGTGGGCCAGGGCCTTTCCCTATATAGTCAAGATGATCCATTATCTTTCTAGTGATAGGATACTTTGGATTATAAAAACAATTGTCAAGGCCTTCAGAACATAACCAATCTCCCTCAGTAAAAGCCTCTCAATCTTTCTTTGGTGTAATTGTAGGTACAAAAACCATAAGAAGTTTTGGTTGTTACTTTTTTGGTTGCCAAATTTGATCAGGTCTGTTAGGAGTCTAGGAATTTTTAGGCTTACCAAATACTTTAGGAGATTTTGGTAATTTTGTAATATGGAGGATGTCCTTTAGATGGTATGTGAAAATGTCTGTCTTTAATAATAACCTTCTTTAGCCAGAGCTACAAGAAATGGATCGATCAAAGTGGAGGCTAGATCACTAGGGTCTATATAATTAGATGGAGATGGATGAGAAATGATGGCTTTGTTCTTCTTTGTAATGAATTTAGAATTTGGGTAATAGTTATAATTATGAAACTCTACTTCAAGATGCTTTCAATATTGATTTGGCTATTGATTAGTAGGAATAGTAACCTTGATCCCATCATGGGGAAACTTAAGGCATTGGTGAAGAGTAGATGGAACTACCTGTACGTCATGAATCGAAATATGGCCAAGAAGTATGTTATAAGGAAGATCAATATCCACAATATTTAATAATGTATGATGATAAATAAACCCAACCATGACTGATAACCAAATTATACTAGATGACTCTCCCTCTCAGTATTGTTGTAAGACTTGATTGTAATAATTTATATCTAAATGTCTTTATCCATGTATCCCAATCATCGTAACAATTTAAGAGATATGATGTTTAACCCTAAACCATTATCTATAACAACCACTTGATCTTGTGATCCATAATGATTATCTCAATGTATAGTGGGTTATTGTGGTTTGGGTCAAGGGTGGACATGTCTTTTAGACCAAATGTGATTTGCCAAAATGAAGACAAGTGTCCAAATAGGTTATAGAACTGATCAAGGTTTATAGAATTAGGCATAATAAACTCTAGTAAAGGTTTGTTGAAGATATTTTTATGGACATTAGATGTTTGTAAGAGTTCTAATATGGAAATTTTGTGCAAGGGTTTTATCTAATTACTCCACTAGACTATAAGGCCTTTGAATTGTGGATTGAACTATTTTAGTATTTATTAGGACAATATTCAACTTGGGAGCCATTGGCATAATGTTCTCATTGGGTTTATGGAAATAAGTGTGTGAAGGGCCCTGGATGGTAAGTCATGGATGTCTAGTTATTATTGCATAACCTAGAAGTGGCAAGGAGTTATTGTAATTATAAGAAATGTACTATTGTTTAGGATTAGTAATCCATGGAAATGGAGTAGGAACATGATGATGTGAACGTGACATGGTATTACTAGAGGGAGAGGTTTTTGACCCATTAATGATGGGTCTCATGTTGTGAGGAACATGAGATTGGCCATGTGGTTTTACAGTAATAGTGACAATGTGGGTTGTATAAATATGTGCCATAGTATTATTATAGTTGTAAGGTACATTTTTATAAGACACATTATTAGTGTGGGAATTATGATCTCAATTATGATCATTATGATTCTAACCTTGATATTGGTTCTAATGCTACCTCTATCCTTGATTGTGACCATTTTTATTATTTCTGGGTGGTGGTAAATCATGTTGAAGAAAGGGGTCTTTGTAGATTCCCATATCCTAATTTGTTTCTTGATTAGGGGCCAACTTAATTTATATTTCACCACTTTCAATAAATTCCTCAATAATATGTTGCAATTGAATGCAATGATATGCATCATGACCAAAAACATGATGAAATTTAAACCATTTGTTCTCTTTATACCAATCTAGTTTTGGTTGATCTTGAAGAAATGGCCTTGATACTGGCCATATAATTAAGTTATCTGTAATGAGCTTTTGTAACACTATTTTAACTAATTCTCTTAAGTTGCTAAAAATTTTAAAATTTTTATGAAATGTCATTCATATAGGTTGCCTCTACAAAGTAGGTATTGGATTTGGGGGAGTTATTTGTACATTTGGAGGAGGCATAGACTGTACCATTTGTACATGTCTTGTTTCAGTCACCCATTTCCAACCATGTTATTATTTTTTATAAAGCCCTTAGGATTATGTTGCATAACTATTTGATTTGGTGATTTAGTCTAATTAGATGCTTGACCTTGCATAAAATCTTAACAAGGCCCTTAGTAGTAAGATCCTTCTCAATCTTCACTCCTTTGTCAATAATTTCTTCAAATGAGTCAGCACAAGGTAACTGTAGGTTATGCATAACTTCAAGGTGCAAATTTTATGCAAAGAAATCAGATAACTAATTGTCTAGTAAATTATGTTGAAATCATCTTGCCAATGCTCTCCACCTTTGTAGATATGTAGGCAAAACTTTAACCATCAGGTTGCTTGTCTTTACATATGGTTAATTCATATTCTATGTTATATGAGAAATGGTTAATGAACTTTTTCGATAAGTCATTCCAATCTAAATCTAATCCCTTGGGTATTTTAAGTAGCAAATCAAGAGCTTGTCTTGTTAAACTTCATAGAAATAATTATAGTAAGTACTCACTACTATAAGCAACCTCTTGACATAAAATGAAGAATGCCTATATGTGCTCACATGGATCTCCTTTTACTTTGTATTTTTCAAATTTGGGTGCCTCAAAATGAGGTGGAAATGGATTTTGGAGAATAGATAAATCAAATGGATATGTACATATCTCATCAAATTTGTACTTTTTGACTCTATTATTTGTCTCTAATATTTGAATAATTTCCTTCATAGAATTCCATTATTGCATGTTTGGTGCATTGGTGGATTGAATAAAATGTTGTTGGGGTGGAATGTGCCCCTAGTTTTATTGTTGTTGGGGTGGAATGTACCCCTAATTTTGTTACTATTGGGGTGGAATGTGCACCTAGTTTTGTTGATGTTGGGGTGGAATGTGCCCCTGGTTTTGTGTGGATCTATCAGAAATGTGTTTTTCCCAAAATTCATCACTTGTTTTTGTGGACAATGTGTAGATTATTTTGGTCTTGCAAACCAAAATGGTCTCTTTCTTTCTTTCAAAATGTTTTGAGAAATTAAATTTTACAAAAATTCAAGCCTTTTTAGCTAAGGAAGTCACAAGTTCAACAGGCAAGCTTTCTCAAAGCAAAGTTCAAAACACTTAAGGAATTTCCTTAGTGTTTTGAGGATGGTTCAATGCAAAGGTTCAATCAAAAGACTTAATAGCGGGCTTCAAATAATTAGAATGAACCACTTTAAATTATTGAACCATTGAACCCCACCTTCGCAAGGTTTAAAGGTTCAATGAGTTTAAAGGTTCAACGACTTCAATGGAGTTAAAGAAAAGAAGGATTTGAAGAGAGAAGATTGAACCATTGAACCATTGAACCTTCAACCAAAATAGTTTAATGAGTTCAAAGGTTCAAAGAGTTTGATGGACTTAGAAAAGAAAAGGATCCAGAAAGTTTGAAGCTTCAAAGGATTCAAAGGAATAGAATAAACTGATGAACCATTGAACCTTGAACTGAAATGGTTCAAAGGTTCAAAGGGTTCAAAGAGTTCAAAGTTTGAATAGAAGCTTTGAGCAAATGAAGTGAAATATTATAGAAATAAGTTCAATCAAATGGTTCAAAGAAATGGTTCAACCAAAGAAGAAAAAGAGAGTGAATGCGGCCCTTTACAAAATATTCAATCACTGAACCTTTGAACCATTGAACCTTTGAACTAAAAGAGTTCAAGGTTCAAGGTTCAAAGAGGTTTAAAGTGACTAGTGACATCCCTATGAATGTTAATTTTAGGGTGATGGAATAATCATTGATTTTTAAAAGCCCTAAGAATAAACTCAGTGACCAGCCCTGAAAGGAGCTGAAGGGGCCAACAAAAAGTGAGAAGATAGCCCTAAGAGCTTTAGATCACCAGGAAGAGACAAAACATGGCAAGAAAAGAGGGAAAGACTATAGGAAATTTAGAAATATTTGAAAGAGAGTTATTTCTAGTAGGTGGAATAGTCCACCAGGTGGACATTAGAGAACATAAACATTCAAAGGTGTGGCCTACTTTTTTGCATTAAGTAAAGGTGAATATACAACTATGTAAGCATCATAAAAAAGACCAAACAACCTGTGTTTAGGAGGAGACATTTGATATGATTCAGAATGCCAAAGTCAAGGCTGATGACCTATTCCAGCATGGCCCTTTCATAGATATTTAATGCATTCAATTCAACATGGGCCATTTTCATGAAAACAAGCACCCAAGTCTTTCTTGTGATGATATATATTATAATATCTCATTTTGTATAAGACATATCTCTCTATTATCAGAATTGAAGCTCTACCCAAATTGAAAGGCATTCTTGAGACTTTGAGCTCAGACTATTAATCATATTTTTTTAAGTGAATGAGAAAGTAAGTGACCTTTCAAACTTTGTGTTGAAATAGCTTGTGTCATTTAAGAAATTGTTCTTATGTCTGTTCCCTAAATACAGTCTTGTCCATTTAATCAAGCAAGTATAACAAGTGGAAATAAGCTGGAAGTTTTCTTGAAGATGACTATGGGAGATTTTGTGCTACTATAATTGTCTTCAGTCTATGTTTTGTGTAAAGGATACTAGAGAGACTTTGAGCTCTCTTTATCCTTCATAATTCTTTAATCTTTTGTAGTTTTAGGTGGAGACTTTGGGCTATGCTTAATCCTAAGGTGTCCTTTGTCTTAATTATTAGGAGAAGCAACAAAAGACTTTGTGCTTTCATGGGTTTCTTATGGTTATAGTTACTACCTAGGAAGTCCTCCTCTAGTTTTTTGAAAATCATTTCTAAAAGAAGAGAAATGCCTTCAACAATTACCTAGGAATTCTCCTCTATTTTTTAAACATCATCTCTGAAAAAAGAGAGATGGATGGTATGATTTCACCCCTATGTGTATTTTTAGCTTATATATATACTATAAATTATAGATAACCTCCCCTTCTTGAGAGGAGAGATTTATCTCATTCTGGTTGTGGTCACCACACCCATTTTGCTGCATAAATCTCCTTATGATGTGGTTGATGTAACCATTTTGCCGTCAGTCAGCTGGTGACAAAATATTCACCCAATAGAATGTATACCTTTTGATCCATGACTTGGTTCTAATTTTCTCCTTGAGTTGAGAACATAGGTCATTGATTTTTGGATTGTAAAACATTTATTGAATTTGGTTGTTTTTTACTTTTTTGATTTTGGAAATTTCTATGTTTATTTACCAATTTTTGGGTTGGTTGAAAAGAACTAGCCAAATTGTATTGAGGGATTTCCACAATTTGAACTAAATGTTTGCATTTTTGAGTTTGTAAAGTAACAAGAGGTTTTTAATGATTTAATAATGTATGTTTCATATCAAATGGTACACTTTGTAAGGTCTTCAGGTTATGAAGAAGATAAATTGGACTAAGCAAATCAAGATGTCAAAACATACATGAATCACTAAGTATAAAGCTAGGACCAAATAGGTAGCACAACATCACCACATGATTCTAGTGGGATAAAATATGTTCTAAGACTCAAAGCATGAGTGATACGTAAGATGACTTGAGTCTAACAAGATGATAATGTGATTTTGAGTCTTAATAAATGACCTTCAATCCAAATGGAAAATTGAACCCAAGTTAAAACAAGCTTAGTGCACAAATGGTGAACCCACTTTGACAAACCAAACCTTAGAACTCAAAAAGGATCAATTTTGAATGTGGATTATAAATGAAGGATTTAAAAAATTAGGGAATAGATCTAGACTTAATCAAGTAGCATGACTGCACCAAAGTAAATGGCATGTCATAAATTTTCTTATAACAATTTGAACAAGGAAAAGGTAGATTTTATTATTAGATAGCATAATGCTTCCCTTGCTCAAAAGAAATGGGGATAATGTTTTTTTTGGTAAAGTCCATTGGGTTAACAAGAATTTTTAGACATAAATCAAGACCAAGTAAGCTAATGACAAAAAAATCAAATGTCTTAAGTCTAAATTGACAAGTTATGACAAAGTGGGGTCTACTAAAATATCAATGTTTCTATCATTCTAGGGGAATCAATTACATAATGAATTTCACATAAAATGATGCAAAATACAAGCAAAAAAATTAGGTGACCATGGTATTGGCTTGTTATAAAAGGTCTAGTCCTTTTTACAACCACTACATCCTACTATTTGCTTAGTGTAGTATGATGTCCAAATGTAGATATGTCCCATGTGAAACTCCAAATAGGAGCCAAATGAAGTCAATGTCAGGAGATGAAACCCTAAGTCAAAGCTTCCCTAAAGAACTTATGGGAGGTAATGACATCCCCCTTGTAAGTCAAGTTTGCATAAAAATAAAGAAAACATGAAATAGAATGAATTTAGGGTCATTTTTAAGATCACACAAACTTTGGTGAGTTTTTGGGGAGTGCTTTAGGGGACATTTTTTCTAAGCCTTGTACTAGGCTATTTAAAATAGGAATGGCATTTTTGATTTCAATGGTTCCCTAAAGGGGACAAATGGAAGAGCATACATGCAACACTCCTCTTTTTGCCAAACAAAATGTAATTTAAACAACTAAGTAAATACAAAAATATTTTTAAAAGATGAGTTCATTTTTAAGCCCAAAGGGAAAGTGAGGTGGTGTTCATTTGACCCCTTGGTCTTAGTTGTAACTTTGAAAAACATTCACCAAAAAACATCTAAATTCTTTATTAAACACCAAAACAAGGTTCCTAATTAATTTTAAAGCATGAAAAAGGTGATTTAAATTTTTTTTGAGAAAATATCAAGCTTGGTCCTATATCAAAAATTTTATCATATCCTTTAGCTTTGAAGCTCTTTTTGGTTTAAAACAATAAACTTTAGAAAAAGAGCTCTGAGGTCTATGTTTTTGGAAAAATACAGTGACTGACATCAGTTATATACAACTGATGATGGTTACCTTGGCTAACTAAAATCTAACTGATGTCAATTTTGCTAACCGACATCAGTTAAGCCATGTAACTTATGTCAGTTTTACTTATTGACGTCAGTTACTATGTAAAATTGTGGCAAACAGAAATGACAAAATAAAGTTTTAAAATCAATTTTCAAGAGTTTTAAGGGTCCAAATAAATATTTTAAAGTTTTAAAATCATATTCCTTAGGTGTGAGATGCATCTAGTCCCACCAGGTGTGCCAAGATGTAAGCATTAGCCATAAATAATGAAACATGTATAAAGAACTAACTAACCAAGCCTATCTATTCTTATGAGAGTTAGAAAGGATAGAAAGAAAAAAATGAAAGAAAACAACATCATATTACCTTCCCAAATGGATTCACCATACCCATGTGGCTCAAAATTATGTTCTCCCTTGATCAAGCATACTTGTCTTTGTCAAAAATGGTGGTAAACTCCTCTAATGTCTCAAGAACTCTCCATAAAACCTAAGCTCAAGATTTGGAATCACTAAACTAGCCTATAAATGAAGCTTGAAAACAAAATCAATGATCAAATTCAAAGCCTTGTGGAAACAATTTAACATTATAACTTTACAATATTCAAGCTTAAAATTCATGTCCATGGTCTCTCTATTTATAAAATTTTGAGATTGGTCAGGATCAACCATGACCATCCATATTAAGATTAAGATGTGTGGCCATGGATAATCCTAATATTTGGAATTAAATAGATAATTATCTTCATCATGACCTTAGAAAAAGGGGCATTGAAGAGGCATGGGAGGCATTAACTAGGTATGGGTGACCCATAATCTTGATATTTGTGGCATTTGTGGCCTAGGGATGTCTTCCCAAGAAATGATGTCACATGATAATGAAATTAATAAGAATCAATTTTCAAAAATAAATATTCAACAAATCTTATGGAAAATAAGCTTAAGCTCTTGATTTGGACTAATTAGCCTTAAATAATGTTAATCAACATTTGCGCAATTATCTGAAAATTGGTCCTCAATTAATCAAAATGGTTAGAAAGTCATTTTACTAGGTCATAATTTAACTAGAGAGGAACTAAAAGGTGATGTTAGATGTTTTGGAGCTGTATTCCCATTTAGGATATCGCAAAAACCAAATAACAAAAGTATGTGATGTATACTAATGAATTAAAAGAAAAGAATGATCTAGAGCACTAAATGGCAAAATTGTCATTTTGACTCAAAATGATCTGATCACATTTATCTGGCACATAAAATGCATTACCCTATTTATGGATACTTTGACCTAAACTAGCACTTGTAAATGACAAGTTCGAACCATTTAGGGCATTTTATGGATTTTGACCTAAAATGTGCATTTGAGTGTAATTCGAGTAAGATTGATAGTTTCAATAGAAATGATATTAGGAATTGGATGTCTATAGAAATTTTTAGTTTGTTTATAGGGTGGGAGGTGTTTTTTATGTGTAATAGGGCTTTTTTTGATCACTAATATCCACTATAAAATAATCATTAGTGGCCATTTCTAGCCTTCGACAGTCATGAGTGATCATCAATGGTCGAGAAGTGACCATCGATTGGTCACTATGAAGTGACCATTGATGTTTGGTATCTGACCGTCAGAGGTCAACTATAGGAATAGTAAAAAATTAGTGGTTGATAGACATGTTTAAAATTTTGGTAAATAGTTAAGGTCAAGGGTAATGTTGTTGGTTGATAGGAAATGGTTAAGATTGGGTGTTAAGGGTATAAATTATGTTTGGTCAAATGTTGTAGGGTGAAGGGTGTGAGTGTATCCTAAGGGTTAATAGTAGATGGTTATGTTTGAGAAAAGGTGTAAGGGTGTAGGTAATGGTTAAGATATGATAGGTGAAGATAAGATAGGTTAAGGGGAGTGATGTAGATGTTGACAAGGTAGAATAGGTAGATTTGATTATGAGTTGTGGTTATGGGTCAGATGAAGCGAATGTCATAAGGTGATTAAGAGTTAGGGGTAATTAGTAGTGTTTTTAGATAAAATATGTTAATGAAATATAAATTTTTATATCAAACCTTGTAGGCACATGAGAGGATATAGATGAGGGACTAGGTACCCTTGATATTTGATGAGATTTCTAGATGGATGATCAAGGATGATTTGGAATACTTGGAGTATATAGGCCTCGAGAGCATGAGGTACTACCTACATTTACCTTGAGACATGATGATGTTAGTGTAACTAATCGAGAGATGGGATCTTACCACTAATACCTTCTTACTTCCTATAAGCAAGCTAACTATTCTACCTAAGGATATCGATAGGATCATGTAGATACCCCTAAAAGGTAAGTTGATCTACCATATTGAGAAGGATCAGTAGGATGAGCTTATAGATCTCTTATACAAATATGACATTAATTTTGTGAGTTCATATTCTAGAGGCTTATAATACATGCCAATGTGCCAGAGGGAAGGTATGTGAGGAGGTTGTTCATGATGATGATGATGATGATAGTGGTGATGTGTTATGAATTGTTTGATTCTAGCAATGGGAGGTTCCATTAATTATTTTTGGGGGTACTTGTGGAGATGTTTTTGGGTTGCACAGTGTTTATGTGGGAACCTATGCTATTGGTTTAGTTTTACCAAGATTTGTGGCAATTTTGTGCCTACAAGAGATACAAGATCAGTGTTGCGTTTGTTTTACATTGTTGGGCTTACTACCACATCTAGTTACTTAGATCGATGGTGTTACCATGGGTGTGTTATGCTCAGATGGGTTTCCAAGTTGGATACATGTGGTAGAGGAGTCATTATGTTCTCTTAAGAATAAGAAGAGGGTTACACAACATAGACTAGTTCAGGGGCTGACTAGATGCCTTGGTCATTAGAGATGTGATTTATAGGCCAAAATAATAACATCAACATCTACCATGATAAAAAAATAATATCAGTAGCAATAATAACAAATTCAATTGAAAAGGAGGAACCAAGGATAGAATGATTCCAATAACCAATAGACTTACCCTACATTTACACATGACAATACCAAATTTGTAGGTCATATTGTGATAGGTCATATTTCAACCATCACCATTAATCCTAGACCAAGTTAAAATAGATCAAACCATTACCAAACAATTCTAATCAACCCACCTATGCCATTAATCCTTCCTTGACCTGGGACCATAAAAAACTACAATAATAACCATGGATTACTATTTAAATACATTATATAATAACTCATAATTTCCTTGTGACCACAACCAAGTGCACCAACAACTGAGACTTATCCTATCTATACAATCTCCATCATCATCAAGTTATAATGGTCCTATATCTAATCTTGATTGTGTATTCACAACTCAACAGTCTAAGATTACCATTCCAAGTCCACAACCTCCTCCTAATGAACCAATCCAACCCATTTTGATGGATATGAACAAACCATATACCACTATTAAATAAAATACATATTATATTATGTAACAACTTCAAATGACACTTGTACAAATATTCATTATATATTTGTTGTGTACATCTACTATCCACAAGAACATCCTAACAAATCTCCAAGGCTAATCCCATGTTCTAAATGACATAACCCTAGACAAATTCCAAGATTTGGTTGGACATATATCCTTAGGCCAAGAATTAACCTTTAATCAAATCATTTTCATCCATCAACCCTCTTCATAACAATCCCCTATACATTGATGTTGTCATAATACAACACAAAGTCAAATGTGTCCTCATAGACAATGAGTCAAGCCTAAATATTATGTATTTGAAGCTCATCAAGCATCTCATATATACAATAGATAATCTAAAATTATAAATGATCAATATTAATTCCTATGACAATGAATAATAAGAATCATAAGGCACCATAAGCTTATCAGTTATCATTGGGCCCTTAACCCACTATACACTCTGCCATGTGTTAAACATAAACCTATCTTATAATTTACTCTTGGGTAGACCTTAGAAACATGAAATTCATGTAATCCCATAAAAATTTCACAAGTGTCTCAAGTTATCATACTTAGGCATAAAGGTCACTATCAATGGAGATTTACAGACCTATGAACATTGTAAACATTTAGAGGCAAAGTATGAAAGTTACAACTATCATTTTGGCCTAGATTTGGTTCCCAAAAAGGATAGACAAAGAAATACTTATTACATTGATAAAATCCAATTATATCAAACTAGATATCCTTGACTCATCTTCTCATATTTCTCCTCTCCAAAATTCTAATCATTTAACCATCTTAGTCAATGGCCTAGGAAAATACTTGACCCACAACACATTTCACAATGCCAAGTTTCCATATAAGCCCAAGTCCTATGGAAGTCTTAAATATAAGCCACCTTTCATGGAATGAAAAGAAAAAGGGAAATATAAAATCCATAGTCCATCTCTTTTCATTTTCACATCGACCATTGGCTAAGAAGAAGACCCACTTACCAATGATGAATCCTAGTTGTACAATGGGAAATTGGCTAATTATTACAAAAATTCTAAATATCCCATTCCTAAAAAAATCATGGAGAAATAAGCCTATGAAGTTTTATGCCTTGAGACAAATCAAAAGGTTACTTTAGAAACAATTTTTATAACTTAGTACAAAGGAACTTATGGTCTCAGATTTAAACTACCTAGGGGTGACCCCACATATCTTATTCATGTTCCAATACCAATGTTTAGTGATAATGATGCCAACAACAAAATAGAGTTTGATCATAGTAATTATGAAGACCTTGCCAATACCAACCTATTTGACCTACATGCTATTTATAACATTACCAAATTTATCTAACATAACCCACTTTTATTGTATCACCCTCAACTTATAGCCTGGGACCAATAAGAATCCATAGTGCATGTAGACGAGTTTGAGAATGATGAGTCATTTTAAAATTTTCTAGGCCTAAGAGATAATGTTTTGTTGGGAGACCATAAATAAGGGTTATCTATCAAATTGGATCCTATATCCTATTTTGGAGATTGGGTGAACACCCTTAGCCAAAAACAAAAGAATAAAACATTGAGGTCCCAAAGTGAAAACCTCTTTAAGGCACTTTTGGACTACGGTAAAAGTAAAAAGTAATGTCAATATTTTGGTGAAAACCTATTTTAGGTTCCATTAAATGGGGGTGTTCACCTTTATTCAAATGAATCTCAAGAGACCACCAATTATGAACTTGCTTTTGTGTTCGAGTTTAGTTCAATAAAACAACATGCCTTTTATCAAATTGTCCAAAAATTTCCAATAGTATTCATAACATGACCTCATTCCATTGGGAGATTCAGATTCATCCTATTTAGGTGAACCTAAATAACTAGTCTAACCAGAGGAATTTTTAGTTATAGGATAATTCATATCATTTCTAAACATTCTATACCATGGCTTGACTCTCCTCATAAATGATACTATAGAAGTCAACATTAGGACTCCAAATGACCCAAAATGTATAAAACTAGGAATATCCCTCAGTAAGGAGGAACATGAAGTTTTTATATCCATTTTAAGGTAATTTTTTGAAATTCTAATTCCAAACTCATGAATCAAAAATTATGCAAAATGCACCCTCATATTATACTAGTAAAGAAAGAGTTGTAAAAACTCTTATAAGTGAGATGCATCTGACCGATCGACTATTTATAGTCGATATCAAATGTTGTATCTACAAGTAATAATCTTAAATGAATCAAAATATATAATTATTTTAGAGATATAAACAAGAATTTCCATTAGGATGAATTTCCTCTATCAAATATTGACATGATAGTTCACTCCAAAGTGGGGTATGAAATGCTTTCACTTATGGATGGATTTTTAGGGTACAATCAGATTAGAATCATGATAGAAGACCAAAATAAGATAATATTCACCACTCCGTAGGGAATATTTTGTTATTAGATTATGTCATTTGGTCTCAAAAATTCCAAGGCCATATACCAAAGAGACATGACCATCATACTTCATGATATGATGCATGACATTGTTGAAAACTATGTCAATGACATGTTGGGTAAATCAAAGACCCATGTTGATCATCCAAATACACTCCAAATAATATATGAGAGGCTTCATGAATACAAGGTTAGACTCAACCCCAAAAAGTGCATATTTGGTGTCACTTTAGGTAAATTTTTAGGCTTTATTATCTCTTGTCAAAACACTAAAGCCAATCCTACCAAAGTAAAATTCATTACTAAGATGCTATCACCTTATAATTAGAATCAAACTCATAGTTTGCAGTGAAATATTTAATCTATTAGGTGATGCATCTCATAATTAGATAACAAATGCCATCTATTTACACACAGTGAATAATAGTGTCATATTTCATTGGGATGAGGACTGCTAGAAATATTTTTAGTACCTAAAGGAATATCTTGCCAATCCACTCATTTTATTACCACCAATGCTAGGAAAGCCATTTATAGTTTACCTATCTACCATATAAAAATCCCTAGGGCACTTATAGCTCAGCATGATGATAATGGAAAAGAACATACCATGTACTATCTAAGTCATACACTAGTCACATATGAACACAATGATATGCCAATTGAAAAATCTTATTTATCTATGGTTTTTGTAGCCTAGAAGATGTACCATTACATACTTAAAAAAAAGACCATAGTTATTTCCAAAGTAGATTTGCTCAAGTATCTACAATCCAAGATAACTTTATAGGGCCACATGTCTAAATGGATCATGATTTTGAGTGAGTTTAAGACTGATTATTTCAACCAAAAGGCCATAAAGGGATAAGTAATTGTAGATAAACTTGTTAAAGTTCCACTTATAGATATAAAACCCCTCACTTTTCAATTCCTAGATGAGTTCATCATGACCATCATAAAAACACCTCTTAAGGAGCATCACTAGAAGCTATGTTTTGATGGATCATTAACATCACATGGATCAAGGATAGGCCTATTATTTATTATTAAGTATTGTTTTTGCTATTAAGAAGTGTTATCATTGATTTCAAGATGCATGGTGTGTGTGGTATGAGCTTATATGCCTGATATGAATAATTGGAATAAAACATGGTGAGATACAAGTATCCTTAGTCAAGATCCAAATATCTAACATGCATTTCTAAAGATTTTCCATACAAAATTGATGTCATTGATGTCAATATGCATGGTGTGTGGAGTATGAGCTTGTATGCCTGATATGAAGACTTAGCATAAAGTATAGTGAGCTATGAAGATCCTTAGTCAAGATCCAAAGATATTTTAGGCAACTCTGAATATGTTTTGATGAAGCTCCAAAGACCTTTCCATCCATGCTCTATAGATTCCCAACTGTAATTTTCACATTAATATAAAACCTCTAAATATATCCACTATACATATATAGACTTTTCCTCTTTAGAAATATTCTTTTAAACATTATTATTAATAATAATAGTCTAAAATGATTTGATAATGTCTATTTATTGAGAGATAATTTGAAGGTAACATGATTATTTATCTGAGCTTTATGTCAAGCTTTAGGTCAATGTAATCATGTTTTGAAGTAGTAGTTTTTGAATACAAGGTGTCTTGAGAAACATAGTCATATCATGAGCATGTGCATGGTGAGCATGAATCAATATCTGTAGAGGTATGCTATTGTTTAAGGAGCATGAAATTCATGTGAGTAAGGTGTAGAAGCATCAAAGAGTGTTTCAATATTAGTTTCCAAAGTTGATAAGTGTTTGAACCTAGAAATATACTTAAGAAGGCTTGTGCATAGGATGCCTAGTCTTGTACATGAAAGATCATGGTGGCCTAATGAGATGGATGCATAGAGACATAAGATTCTATATAGAGTTGCTTGAGTATGCATATTGGACATTTGAAAATGTAGGTGAGTTTTAAGGTGAGCCTATAAGGGTAGGACCTTAAAACCTAACATGCAACTAGACTAGTTCTAGAACCTGCCCAACCTAATGAGGTGTCATGACGTATTGTCAAGACATATGAAGTATGTATGGTAGTGTTTGATCATGGTAATAGGTTGTGTGACATACATATGATTTTTTGACAACTTAAATAGTGTCTATAAGGTTAGTTTTAAGTTCTAAGGTGACTTGCAAGTCAAAGGCCTAAAAGAGCAAAAAGATAGATGGTGGCTAGATGGGGTATCAGGGTCAGTTTCTAAGGCAAGTGTGAGTACATGTGCATTTATAGAGGCATGTCTTATTGTTTAAATTATGTTGACTAAGTTTTAGGTCAAAAATTGAAGGTTAAGGCAATAAGAAAGTGTTTTGAGGTCTCTCATGTGCATAAAATGAAGGGTTCTAAACCCGAGAAGAACTTTCAAGTGTTCATTGGCATGTGTAACCTCTACATGAGAACTTAATAAGGGTTCCAAATGTATTCATGGTATATGGGGAAGGGTTATAACTCAAAGTTCCAAGCATAAACTTCGAGAATAAGGTGAATGTTTAGGTATGTTCCTAGTGTTGGTTTGGTTATCCTTGAATTTAGCAGGCTCAATTCATGGGATAACCCCTATGAAACTTGTCCATTTCATATCCCATGATATCTAAGTGCATGAAATGAGGCTAATCACTGACTCATTACATTTTTTTTTTCCCAAAAACATTATCAGAGATAGATTTAAACCTATTCTTGTGAAGACTAGTGCTTGTTTGGAATCAAAAAGTATCAAGTTGAAATAGTTCAAAACTGGGTCTCAGTAATAATATGATGAAGACACTACCAAAAAGTGTGAGGAACTTAGAACAAAAAACAAGGAAGATGCATCCACCTGTACACCAAAACCAAGGATTGTGTTTATGAGTAAAACCAAAAGAAAAGATAGAATTTCGTGTAGAAATAGGTGTTCAAGTAGAAAAGGAGGAAAATCTAGTCACAAGTGAAGCATCACATCAACTAGTGACTACACAACCATCTCCGCCAGTGACTCAATAGCCTTCAAAACTTGTGGCCACATAATCAAAGATTTCTTCAAGTAAAACTTCATAAATGATAGCTTCAAAAGTAGCATTTTCTACTATTCCCCTATAACACAATTATACTAATTGTTTCTACTATTCCTCCCTAAACTATTCTTTCATCTCCTTCATCACCTCCTAATGCCACACTTTTCCAAGTTCCTTCACAAGGTACATTAGATCAATTTTTTTATTCTTTATCTAATCTACCTAGTCCATCAAAATAACTAGGATCACTTACCAATTTGTACTTCACCTAACAAGATATAGATAAATTTATGTCCATACCATCTTATAAATCAAAAACCTAAGTCCATGTTACTTTGATATCCAAATTGCTAATAGGTACCAAAGTTCCTGATATACAAACACAAACTCAACCCATCATAACCACTATTCCATTAATGTCTATTCCACTACCAGATACCACCATCCCACCTTCCATTCTACCCACTTTACAAACCATTGAACTTCCCCAAACATCACAATCCTTGGTATTCTCCACACCAGGAGATCCATCAACCTTTCCTCCTTGGCTTATGACTCAAACACCTAATAGGAAGAAGCAAGTTGTTTCTCTTGATGATTTTGATTGTGGTCAACTTGAGCCACTAAAGCTAAAAACAACAAAGAAGGCTAAAAACATATCAAGGGTAATTTTTGATTTTGGACACAAGTATATGAAGTTACAATGTGTCCCTAAGATATAAATATTGAAGATATCCAAGTGTATAAGTATGTAGTAGGATGAATTGATATTGGGAAGCAAACTCATGCAAATGCAAAGGAAGATTTGAAATCAATAATTTCATCCTTGATCGAGAGATATGAAAAAGATAAGAAAATTAAAGATCAACTCAAGGTACAAGTATAAAAATTGACTTCAGTTGTATTAAAGATCACACAATCATCTGAGTCAATTAAACTTGTTGAGAATGAAACCACAACAAAGGAAATTAAATAGGTAGAAAAGATTAGATCTCAAGGTCAGGTAGTCAATGCTTAGATGAAATATTGTCAACATAAGGTACTCAATGGTTGCATTTTACAATTGAATTTTTGAAGAAATTGATTGAAGTGAAAATGGAAATTCACCAACAACTTAAGACACTCATTCAAGTTTTGTATTTTATTGAAAAAGATATTCATACATGGACTCAACTATGCCAATTCAAGTTGGAACTCTTGGTTGATTAGAAGGTCATTCCAAGTAGGAAAGTATTTATAGAATACATAGAGGTAATGAAGAATAAGAAGGAAGTTCTTAGAATTTTAATTATCTTAAATAAATAGAAGATATGTGTAATGATAAGATGTTAGACCTTACAGATAAGATTAGAGAACTTCCTTGTCAATTTAAATAAGATTCTTAAGAAATTATTCCTATAGAAATAGTAGTTCAAGAGTTCACATCCTTCATTCAAATAGATATTGAAATAAGAACATTCACACTTGACTCCATCAACAAATTGGTTGAGTTTCAAGTCAAAATGGATAAATTTCAAATAATCTTGGATAGAAATAAAGGTGTACCAAATGATCTAGAAAACTCTATCATAAGGGTCCTTGCCATCTCCATAAATACATCAGGGCTGGATAACAATGAGTTCCAAGACACCCTGAAGAGATATGAAGAATATCTAGAGAACAAAAATAATAAATTCTTGTGTCTAAGGATAATTTATTTTTGTAACTTTTTATATATAATTTTTTTGGGTTTTATTTTTTACTAAGGAAAAGTACATAGTCCTAAGTCAAATCTAACTCTTTCAATGAATAAGTCAATGCATTTATGTTTTTGTAATTTTTCTCATAGCTCCTCTCTATAAATATGAGGATGCTCTTTTTAAAAAAGGACCACCAGGGCTATGGAGGTGAAAGGTTGCTAAATTGATAAGCAATTTTTGAAACTTTGTGTTCATATTGTAAATCTCGAATTCTATCAATATAAAAAACAAGTGATCTTTCAATATTTGTGTTGGAATATACTTTTGGTGTATTGGGAATGTTCTTTTGTATTTTCCATTACATTTTATTATGCATTGATTGGATTGTGGTGTGAAATTTCTATCAAACTAAAGGTGCCAGTAAGCTAATTTTAGAGTCTTTGAGATACATTTTAGTTACTAGGTTTGTTTTCATCATTGAAAGTGACTTACCATGGAGACTTTGGGCCATAAGTTATTTTACTTTGGTCATTTTATCTTTGCTAGAATTAAGGTGAAGAATTTTTTCTACACTTTTTTCCAATCTATTCATGTTATTTTGTTGTTATTATTCTAGATACTCTTTTAGATAGCTAATCTAAATATTGGTTGTTATTTCTCCATCAAGTAATTTTATGTTTTTGTAATACATTGTAGGGAATAGAATAAAGTTTGTAAGTTAACATCAATTCTAAAAAAATATATTTGGATGATATGATAACACCCACCTTGATAAAATTAGTGTAACTAAGTGTAAAAAATTACTTGTTGTTTTAGTTATCAATAAGAAGGGAGCCTCCCCTTTCACTGAGGAGAGATTATATCTCATCATACAATGGCTGAAATTACCATTTTGTTACTAGTCTGTCAGTAAAAAAATATTCACCCAATAGTTTTTGGTGACTCCACTAGGGACATGAATATGTGACTAAGAGTTATACTCATTCAATTGAAATAGGACCAATACTTTATTGTTTGCCACTATTTTACTATAGTTAATCTCTTTTATTTTCTAGATACTTTCACGATCTGGTAGAATAAAGCTACACTCATGGTAGAAGGGAAATAGGACACATTGATCCAACATTCAAGTTGTAAAAATATAACCTCTATATTTTTCTAGCACGTGTAAGGTCACCTCTTCAACATGCAAGAAGCTTTCTACCTACCAATACAAGATCTCCAATACGAGGGGAAACTTCTAATGTTCATAGGGTCTTACCTATTTTGCCTTTGTAAAGATTTATTATTCCTTCCTATAATCCACACAAGATAGATGCTCAATATCCATGGGGAACTATTTTTGGTCCTTTGAACTTAATGCCACCATCTCATGAACTTCCTCATGGTTCACCAAAAAATTTCCCCAAGTTTTATGGTGATGGCAAGTAATATCTAGAAGAACATATTTACTGCATTCTATATTGCATGTAGAGTTATTAGAGTGGAACATGAAGATGTTTATATAAGGTTGTTCATAGAAATTCTCTAAGTTGTTACTGTTGATTAGTTTTACCATCTTGAAATAGGAACCATCACAAGTTGGGCTACACTCAAGGCCCAATTTGAAGCAAGGTTCAAGCTAGTAGAAGATGTCCATACTTTGTTGGCTCAACTCACAAAAATGAAAAAATAAACACATGATCCCATGTGTGAGTTCATGTAAAAGTTTAATAAGTTAAGGAATAGGATTCCAATGGTTGGTCAACCTACGCTTGAGAATATGAAATGCTTCTTCATTAATTTTTAGTTGCTGGAGGTTAGTTTTATTTTGTGAAGAGTAGCCCTATCTAATCTTGATGATGCTCAAATATTGGCCACTAAAGTAGAAGATGATTTGATCTTGGTGGGAAAAGTGAGAAATAATTCAAAAAATTATTTCTCACTTTTCCCACCAAGATCAAATCAAAAGCCTAGAGGGTATCCTTTATAACTTCACCTTCTACTAGCACCATGGATCCTATGGTGCAAAAGTTAGAAAATGAATTGATAGCACCCAAGAGACAAATGTCCCAAGGTATGTCCTTTTATTCATATAAGGATAATCCAAGAATAACATACCCAAATGATTTTAATTAATCTAAAAATGTTTCAAGGAGCCAAAATTAGAATAAGCTTCCTCCATTGAAAGTAAGGCTTGCATTGGAGGCACCACTAGATAATGCATCAGTCAACTGGTTGGAACCTTAAAAAGATGATAATCCAGAGCTAGAATATGTTCTAGAAGATGATTCTAATCCATTCATAGGAGAATTTGGGCCACAATTTATTTTAATTTGGTGATTTTATCTTTGCTGGAAGTTAGGTGAAGACTTTTAGTTGCAATTTATTCCAATCTATTCACATTATTTTGCTGGTATTATTCTAGTTACTCTTTCAGATAACTAATCTAAATATTGGTTGTTATTTCTCCATCAAGTAGTTTTATGTTTTCATAATAGATGGTAAGGAGTGGAAGAAAGTTTGTAAGTTAACATCAATTCTAAAACAAGATAATTTGATGATATGATAACACCACCTTAATAAAATTAGTGTAAATAAGTGTAAAATTTTACTTGTTTTGGTTAGCAATAAGAAGGGAGCCTCCCCTTTCCTTGAGGAGAGATTCTATCTCATCATACTGTGGCTGAAATTACTATTTTGTTACCAGTCTGTTAGTAACAAAATATTCACCCAATAGTTTTTAGTGACTCCACTAGGGACATGAACATGCAACTGAGAGTTATACTCATTCGGTTAAAATAGGACTAGTACCTTATTGTTTACCACTATTTTACTATAGTTAATCTCTTTTATTTTCCTAGATACTTTCATGATATATTGAACAAAGCTAAACTCATGGTAGAAGGGAAGCATGACACATTGATCTAACATTCAAGTTGTAAGAACATAACTTTGATCTTTTTCCAGCATGTGCAAGGTCACTTCTTTAATGTGTAAGAAGATTCCCACCTACCAATACAAGATCTCAAATACCAGAGGAAACTTCTAATTTTCATAGGGCCTTACTTATTTTACCTTTGTAAATATTTGTTATCCTCCGTATAATCCACATAGAATAGATGTTCAATATCCATGGGGAACTAATTTTGGTCCTTTGAACTTGACACCACCATCTCATGAACTTCCTCATGGTTTAAGGAAAAATTCCCAAAGTTTTATGGTAATGACAAGGAATATCTAGATGAATATATTACTGCATTCTATATTACATTTAGATTCTTAGAGTGAAACATGAATATGTTTATGTAAGGTTGTTTGTAGAAATACTCCAAGGTGTTATTGCTGATTGGTTTTACCATCTTGAAACAAGAACCATCACATGTTGGGATACACTCAAGGCCCAATTTGATGCAAGGTTTAAGCTATCAAAATATGTTCATGCCTTATTGGTTCCACTCAAAAAAATGAAAAAGTTTAATAAGATAAGGAATAGGATTCCAATGGTTTCTCAACCTATGCCTAAGAACTTGAAATGTTTCTTCATCAATTCTCATTTGCCAGAGGTTAGTTTTATTTTATGAAGAGTAGCCCTATCTAACATTGATGATTCTCAAATTTTGGCCAATAAAGTAGAAGATTATTTGATCTTAGTGGGAAAATTGAGAAATAATTTAAACAATCCTAGAGGGAAGCCTCTATAACTTCAACTTTGACAACACCATGGATCTTATGGTGCAAAAGATAGCAAATGAATTGCTAGCACTCAAAACACAAATGTCCCAAGGTATGTATTTTTATTCATATAAGGATACTCCAAGAAGAAAATACCTAAATGATTTTAATTATTCCAATAATGTTTCAAGGAACCAAAATTAGAATAAGATTCTTCCACTAAAAGAAAGGCTTGCATTGGAGGCACTGGTAGATAATGCAATAGTCAACTAGTTGGAACCTAAAAATGATGATGGTCTAGAAATAGAATATGTTATATAAGATAATGTTAATCCATTCATAGGAGACTTTGGGCCATAATTTATTTTACTTTAGTCATTTTATCTTTGCTATAAGTAAGGTGAAGTATTTTGGATGCACTTTGTTCCAATCTATTCACTTTATTATAATGGTATTATTCTAGTTACTCTTTTGAATAACCAATCTCAATATTGGTTGTTATTTCTCCATGAAGTAGTTTTATATTTTCATAATACATGGTAAGGAACAAAAGAAAGTTTGTAAGTTAACATCAATTCTGAAAAAGATAATTGGATGATATGATAACGCCCACCTTGATAAAATTAGTGTAAATAAGTGTAAAATTTTACTTATTGTTTTGGTTAGCAATAAGAAGGGAGCCTCCCCTTTCCTTGAGGAGAGATTCTCTCTCATCATACTGTGGCTAAAAATACCATTTTTTACTAGTCTATCAGTAAAAAAATATTCACCCAATAGTTTTTGGTGACTCCACTAGGGACATGAACATGCAACCAATAGCTATACTGATTCGGTTGAAATAGGACAAGCATTTTATTGTTTGACACTATTTTATTGTAGTCAATCTATTTATTTTTTAGATATTTTAATCATCTAGTAGAATAAAGCTACACTCGTGGTAGAAGGGAAGTGGGACATATTGATCTAACATTCAAGTTGTTGTAAGAACATAACTTTGATCTTTTGTGAACACGTGAAATGTCACCTCTTCAACATGCAAGAAGTTTTCTACCTACCAATACAAGATCTCCAATACCAAGGGAAACTTCTAATTTTCATAGGGTCTTACCTATTTTGCCTTCTTAAAGATTTTTTATTCCTACCTATAATATACATATAATAGATGCTCAATATCCATGGGGAATTGCTTTTGGTCCTTTGAACTTGACACCACCATCTCATGAACTTCCTCATGGTTCACAGAAAAATTTCCCCAAGTTTTATGGTGATGAGAATTAATATCTAGATGAACATATTAATGCATTCTATATTACATGTAGAGTTATTACAGTGGAACATGAATATGTTTATGTAAGGTTGTTTGTATAAATGCTCCAAGGTGTTACTGCTAATTGGTTTTACCATCTTTTAATAGGAACCATCACAAGTTGGGTTATACTCAAGGCCCAGTTTAAAGCAAGGTTTAAGCTAGCTGAAGATGTTCATGCCTTGTTGGCGCAACTCACAAAAATGAAAAAAGAAACACATAATCCCATGTGTGAGTTCATGGAAAAGTTTAATAAGTTAAGGAATAGGATTCCAATGGTTACTCAACATATGCCTGAGAACTTGAAATGATTCTTCATGAATTCTTAGTTGTTAGAGGTTAGTTTTATTCTGTGAAGTGTAGCCTTATCTAACCTTGATGATGTTCAAATATTGGCCACTAAAGTATAAGATGATCTGATATTGGTGGAAAAAGTGATAAATAATTCAAATAATCCTAGAGGGTAGCCTCTATAACTTCACCTTCTACTAGCACCATGGATCCTATGGTGGAAAAGCTAGCAAATGAATTTCTAGCACTCAAGATACAAGTGTCGCAAGGTATGCCTTTTTCTTCATATAAGAATACTATAAGAAGAACATACCCAAATGATTCTAATTATTATAACAATGTTTTAAGGAACCAAAATTAGAATAATCTTCCTCCACTAAAAGTAAGGCTTGCATTAGAGGCACCGCTAGATAATATAGTAGTCAATTATTTGGAACCTAAAAATGATGATGATATAGAGCAAGAATATGTTATAGAATATGATGTTAATCCCTTCATAGGAGATGAACAAGGAGAAGATGGTGACTCTAATATCAGGGGTTTCTAAACTTTGAAGAAGAAGAAGTTGAACAAGAGGAAGATACACATGGAAAATCTTATACTATCTTCACCCATTCTCTAACTCAATTGAATCAATAATAGAAGATTGATAAATCTAAGTCCAAGGATGAACCATGAAAAGAAGTTATGATTTATAAAAGAGGAACTCCCCTACCAATTCAACCAAAAGACACAATTATAGATAAACAAGTAAGTAGTCCTCATCATTCTACTTCTTCTCCTTCTACATCTAGACTTAGAGCCTAAAACCTAAAACCTAGAAATGAAAATACCTTGTCTTCCTTAGCAACCCCATATCTATCCTTCAATATCATAGATCATACTAGGAAGAAAAAAATTCAAATTTCTGAGGCTGAATACCTCCAATCTAATCCCAACCAATTCAAAAGGTTGGCTAAGTTTGTAAAAAGAAAAGGGACCAATTCTGATCAGACCTCATCTAAGAGTGTACCAGTTGACCCTAAACTAAGACCAAAGAAAAATAACTTAGTTTTAACTCCTGCATTCAACTCAATAAAAATATAACCTTTCTATATTCCCTTATTTATCAATAATTATAATCTTAATAATTATGTCATTGATTTGGGTGATTCTAACAATGTCATGCTAGCCAAAGTAGCCACTGCCTTGGGGTTATCTTTGACAAAGAATTTTTGTCATTAATTTTAAATGGAAAATAAACAAGTACCCATGATCGACCAAATCAAGGATGTGCAATTTGCATTTTCCTCATTTTTAAAGAAAAAGATAAAGATGACAATTCTTGTAGCCAATGTTCTCACTTCATATGGATTTTTATTGGGATGTAACTTTTGTAAAGATGTTGGTGGAAAAATCAACATGGATTGGTCTGAGGCTAGAAAACCTATCAAAGGTGTGATAAAAAAAGTTCATCCAGAGAAGCAAGCAAAGTATACTATGATAAAGACTGAATATCCAAAAGCTTAGATCCTCTTTGAAACCTATAGAATGGGTACAACTTTCTTGACCACAGATGAGAATCTGGTATCATCAAATGTAATTTTAGAGGAAGGTTATGAAATAGATGAACCACCCTCTTTAGATGAAGAGGTTTTGGATTTTGAATCTATAAAAGTATAAATTTTAAATGATTTATGTATTTTAGATTTTGATGGTAGTTGCTCTTCAACTGGGTCTGGATCCAAGATTGTTCTCATATCCCCTAAAGGAAAAATATTCTCTTTTTATTTCAAGTTGTAGTTTGATAACACAAAAATACTAAAAAATATGAAGATTTATTGTTAGGGATGGAGGGTGTATAAAACAAAGGAATTAAAAATATTCATGCATAAGGTGATGCAAAACTAGTCATTTGTCAAGTCAAAAATTTATATAAAACAAGTCAAGGAATTATCACAATTGAGTTTGGGATTGCATGGAGGATTTTGATGCCTTTAATATCTCAATAGTTCTAATATAATATAATTATAGGATATATTCATTGGTTATTTCAACCACTCTCTTGATTCCTCACAAAGATTTCCAAGGAAACACGTATACCATTGAGTTGGTCTTCTGACCTAGTATTCCTAACAATGTCAATCATTAGTAGGTTTTCAAAAATGCTAAGAAAGTCATCACCTTATTAGAGAAGGAATAAAATTTTAGTGAGTTATACTTTGAGGGGAGTGAATCTACTCCCCAAGAATCAATTTTTGAGGTAAATGAAAAAAATGGTGAAGAGATTTTGAAGTTGAAAGTAAATAGAATTCCAAAAGGATTGGTATCCTTAGAGAGGATTTTTGATATACATGATCAATTCATCAAACCAATAGCCAGAATCAGATTCATCTACATAAATTGATCAATTTAATATAAGAATAGAGGATGATCTTAAAATGATAAATATTAGGAAATGTTGCTCGTTAGAAGAAAGAGAAAAGTTGGTGAGACTTTTATGATGGTATATTGATGTATTAACATATTTATATACTAATCCAAAATATTTTTTATGCATGGAAGTGCAACATGATATTCCTCTCAAGCCTAGGTCTCAGCCTCACAAGCAAAAATAGTAACAATACAATCCCAAAATCTTAGGTACCATCTTTGCTATAATCCAAAAGATGTTGAATGTTAGGATCATCTTTCCTATACAACACTAAACATGGATAGATAACATTGTTCCTATAAGGAAAAAGAATAGATAAATCCACATCTATGTTGACTTCCATAATCTAAATGAATCATCATTAAAGGATGATTACCCATTGCCAGTAATAGATCAAGTACTATAAATAGTGGTGGGTTCAGAGATATTATTTATGTTAGATGGCTTCTTAGGATACAACCAAGTGGAGGTGCATGATGAAGATAAACATAAGATGACCTTCACTACTCCATAGGATACATTCACATATCATAGAATGCCTTTTGGGTTGATTAATGTTGGTGCTACCTTTTAGAGGGATATGACCTAGATTTTTGAGATATTTTTGGTAAGTTCATTGTGGTCTACCTTGATGATTTAACCATTTTCTCAAAGAAGCATCAAGATCACTGTGACCATTTACAAAAAGTGATTCAAAGGTTATGTCAACATGGGATATCCCTCAATCCCAAGAAATCCATTTTTGGGGTTACATAAGGTAAGCTCCTTAGACACATTATGTCTAAGGAAGGAACTAAGATTGATCATGAATGGGTCAAGTCAATTCAAAATCTTACTCTACCATCAAGTAAGAAAGGAGTACATTCCTTCTTTGGGAAGGTTAACTTCTTGAAAATAATTATACCTAATTTAAATTGGAAACATTATGTCCAAGGAAGGAATTAAGATTGATCTTGAACAGGTCAAGTCAATTCAAAATCTTACTCTACCATCAAGTAAGAAAGGAGTGCATTCCTTCTTTGGGAAGGTCAACTTCTTACAAATATTTTTACCTAATTTAATTGAGAAGACATGTCACATTTTTGATATGATGAAAGGGAAGTCAATTTTCCATTGGAACATAGAAGGGAGAGTTGCCTTTCATGAAGTCAAAGAAGTAATTGCACTTGCTCTTATTTTAGTCTGCCCTGACTATACCAAGAACTTTATCATGTATAGTTATGCTTCTAAGCATACTCTATCCATAATCTTGGTATAACTAAATTAAGAAGGGATTGAATCTCCTATAGATTTCATGCGCTATCCTCTAAAGGCTCATGATCTCAATTACTCACCCATGAAGAAACATGCTTTTGCTGTGGTGAAAGTAGTTAAGCATTTTAGGTATTACATCCTTAATTCTCACACCATTACACTAGTACTAGATTCTATAATCAAGTCTATTCTGACTCAACAAGAATTTAAAAGAAAAAGAGGTAATTAGATTACTAAGATCTAAGAATATGATATGGAAATAAAACCTATAAAGCTAGTTCATGGAAAAGGTTTGTGTCAGCTCATTGTAGAACACAAACCAAAAGAGGTATCTAGTAGTGAAGGAGACACATAAGAAGAGCTTCCCATGGTCTTGTTTGTAAGCACAATGAATGAATGGTAATCCAACATTGCTCATTTCATCACACATGGAGAATTTTTAGATCATTTGTCATATAAAGAGAAGAGGACAATCAAGATTAAATATATGAACTTTGTTCTTTGGGACAATGGTTTGTAAAAGTGAAACATTGATGGATTTTTTCTACTATGTGTAGACAAAACACAACAAGGTAAGTTGTTCAAATATTTTCACAACCTAGCATACAGAAGAGGACATTTCTCATCTCTAATCATGGCTCAAAATAAATTATGGGCAAGGTACTACTGGTTAACACTTTGTCAAGATGCATACATGTGGGTGCATAAATGTGAGAAGTACCATAAATTTTTGGGGAAACCCAAATTGGTAGCCCTACCCCTCAAGTTAGTAGTCATTGAAGAACCTTTTCAGTAATGGGGTATTGATTTCATTGGTGTAATGAACCCATTGTTAAGTGCATGTCATAGTTACATTCTCATAGCTACTGATTACTTCACCAAGTGAGTGGAATGAATTATAACCAAACATTCCACTTTGGAGGTTATTTGCAACTTCCTCAAGGAAAAAATCATCACAAGGTTCAAGGTACCTAACAAAATAGTAACCAAAAATGCTACTTATTTCAAATTATAGGGGATGACTCAGTTGTATTTGAATATGGAATCATTCTATCTCACAACTCAAACTATTTCCCCCAAGGAAATGGTTAAGCTGAGTCAAGTAATAAGAACTTGGTTATTATCATCAAAAAGTTGGTATAGGAAAATTAGAGAACCTAGCATAAGGAAATATATGATGCATTGTGGGCTAATCACATCACTCCCAAGTGAGAAATTATTATATTCCCTTTTCAACTTATATGTGGTCTGAATGTAAAAATACCCATCACATTAGAGTTTCCCACTCTTAGACTAGAAAAATCAATTGAAGATGAAACGTTTCAAAATTCCTTAGACTGGTAATTAATATGTAATTCATATTAATTAACCCACACTCAGGTCCACCACTTCCTATGGTAATTAATATGTATTAATTACCTTGCTTATATATATTACCTTAGTAATTTTATTTTTTTACCTTTTGTTCTCTCATCATTTTTGTGTTTGTGTGCTTCCCTCTCATAATTTTCTCACAAAATTGCATCACTCATCACTGTGTTCATGCTTGGTCACCTTGATTTACTCTTAAATTTGAATAGGTAAGGTTTTTGGTTTTTTTTTCTCTTTTTTCCTTTTATTTATTATTATTTAGGTTTCTTTTTTATTTCTTTTACTAGCCTTCTTATCCCATGTTGATTCTTGTACATGAAACTGTCTGGTTTTATCTTCATCAATTTCTTGTTTTTGAGACCTAACATTTCTCATTCCATCTTTTTTGTAACCCTTTGGAATACTTTTAGACCATCTCTAAACCTTACCTGCATCCCATGAGTGCAATTTAGAGATTTTTCTCTGAGGTAAATCCATTTGGCCCTCATTCACATCAAATATTTTTCTCTAAGGTGCACCCTTACCCCTTTTTCTTTCCCTTATACACCTTAGAGAACTTTATCTAAAGTGCAAGTCACTGACCCTATGGTGAACTTAAAATATTTTTCTCTTGGGTGTATCGTAAACCTAAGACTAGTGTAGTTCTAAGAAAATTCTCTAACCTACACCTATACTTACACTAAGTATTAGTGTAGATCAAAGATTTTTCTTTGACCTGCACCAATCTTAGCCTTACCCTCTAAAATTGAACCCAAGTTTAGTACAAGTTAGATAATTTTCTTTGACCTACATGTTGACCATTTTTTTCCCAATAGGCCAAAAATTGCCCCCCCTTCTTTTTTATGCTGTTCTGAGCTAGTACTTTTGATTTTGCATGAGTCTTGCAATTTCTATGAACTCTGTAGAATTTCTACATACTCTGTAGGTGTAGTCTTTCGGCAGTTGAAGAACCAGTTCAGAGAGTGCAAGGTTTTAAAAATCTTCTTCAGAATCTTGTCCAAAGAAATTCATAAGGAAAGTGAGCTTAAAGTGGTTCAATGGCATGACCTTTCAAAGAGTTAACAACTTTGAACCGTTGAACCATTGAACTGGTTCAACACTTTGGTTCAAAGCTTTGGTTCAATCGGCAAAGTTTATCAGCTTTGGTTCACACTTGGTTCATCGACAGGGTTCAATGCTTTAGTTTAGTTCAAAATTTTCAATGGTTTTTGGTTCAATCAAAGTTTAATGCTTCAGTTCAATTGTAAAGTTCATTGGCTTGGTTCAAAAGGCTTTTTTTAAAGTGGCATAGTTTAAAAAAATGGTGTGCAATGTTGAACCATTGAATGATTGAACCATTTTTGGTTCAAGCGGTTGGTTCAAAGGAATGGTTCAAACACTTGGTTCAACCAGCAGGTTCAAAGGCTTGGTTCAATAAAGGAGTGGTGTACAGTGTTGAACCATTGAACCATTTTTGGTTCAATCAGTTGGTTCAATGACTTAGTTTAATTAGTTGGTTTAAAGGAGCATCCACAAAGCCAAAGGATGAGTACCCTTTTAGAAGGTAGTTAGGTGCAAAGGCACCCTTTGGAAGGGTCATATTCAAGAAGGTCACAAAGGATGTTTTCTTTTAGAAATTTTTCTAAGGCAGTCAACAGAGGCAAGGAAGAAATCCTTTGGACTTTTGTCCAAAGGAATTCCTTCAGACAAAAAGTCTAAAGGAATTCAGAAAAACTATAAACAAGAAACCTGAAAGAAAGGGACTTAAGGCAAAATCAAAAGACATGTGATGATTTCTTTCAGACTCTTTGTCCAAAGCAATTCCTTCAGACAAAAGTCTGAATAAATTTAGGGAGGCTGCTAGAGAGAGAAAAGCTGAGAAAATTCCAAATAAAAAGCTCACGAGGAAAAGTTTGAAGAAGAAGTCTGTAGGAAAGGCTGAAGCAAGAAAGCCAAAATAAAGTCCAGGGGTGACGAGCCCATGAACGTTAAATTTTACACCAAGAAATTTGGAGCATGGAAGGTGCCAAGTGGCAATTACAGAAGGCTTTGACATGCTTTTCTTGGAGCAGTAGAATGTGCCATGTATCCCCTGCAAGGCTCAACAGAAGCTAACAAGTGTCAGCACCCACAGTCTCTCTCTTTTGTCCCATGAGAACTATGGTGGGCCCTGAATGAATTGCTAAAGGAAGTGGAAGCTGACACATGTCCTCTTCTGTAGGACCTTTAAAGGGTGCTTAAAGCTTCCATGAGTCAAGTAGATGCTTCCACGTGTCCTACCCATTTCACAATGGAATGTGCCACGTGTCAATTGTTTGAAAATCAGAAAAAAGTGGCCAAGGCAAGTAGGAAGAGCCCAAGGAATGTAGTAACCTGCCAGAAGAAGCTAGAAAGAGAGACAAGGAAGAAGACAAAGCACATGAATGGATAAAGCATCCAAGTGGTGAAGAAGGTGTCAACTCAGGGAGTTACTCTAACAGGTGATACAATGTATGCAAATTGATCATTGGGAGGTGCAAACGGCTAGTGACTAGACCCATTTTCTTAATTTTGTATTAATGAGTAGACAAGCCACGTAATTGCCTTGAAAGAGCAATCTTGTAAGTAGACAATCAGTGTGGCCCATAATTTCTCATATGATGTTTAAGCGGCTTTCTCTTCCCAATGATCGAAACACACATGGGTCATTTGCAAAAAGGGTGCCAAAGGGCTTCTTCTCTTCCTCTATATATTGTAAAATTTCTCATTTGAGAAAGGATCCATTCTCTCAACCTTAAGGCAAAACTCTACCCAAAAATCTCTCAGGCTTGTAAGGCAGAGCTCTGCCAGATTTTACCTTGAATCAGGACTTAGCATTTTTCCCTCTATCTAGAATTGCACTTTAAAGTATATGTCTGTGTTCTTCTTTTGTGTTAAGTCATTGTCTTTCATGCTTTTCACAAATCTATTACAACATGTCCAGTGCATTGTGAAGTCTTTTTCTACAGGTCTGCCAGAAGTGTCTCTAGAGGAGTGTAGGTACCTGTGAATAGGTTGTCATAAGTGTTTGAGGATGCCTCTGGTAGTTTTTTCCTCCCTGTATTTCCACAGACCCCTAGCTAACTATTACAGAAGAGCTTCCCACTTTAGATGAAGTGTATGGGTGCTTCTTTTTAGTGAAAAGTGTATATTTAGGCTGGGTGGGTCACATTTTTTGGTGTATCACCTTTTCATTTTAGGCTTAGGTTATATTTTCAACATCTCTCTCTCTCCCTTTTCATCCCCCCTTTTTCATTTCATTTGTTAGTAGTAGGAGAAACTAGGGCCTAAAGGATACATTAGAGGGAACTAGCCCTTATCTAGAGACTCTCCCCTCTAGCTTCACCGGTCCCACAGGTGAGAGGGGAGTTTCCATTGTTGTGTGTGGAAGGGCGGGAGCTCGGCCTCCTACCCCAAGTAGTCATCCACTGTGTCAATAGTTTTTGGCATGCCCGATGGGACCAACTAGGACAATTTGTTTCAAAAGAGTTGAATAATTTTTGGTGTGTTCTTCAACCAACCAACCTTTGGAGGCTTTTGCATTAACACCAATGGCAACTCCAAGTTGAATCAGTTGGTTAAGTAGCCTGGTGCCATTAGAAATCACATTTTTTTATGTATAATTCCTTTGCACAAAATCATGAACCTTGTATTCCTTCATATGACTTCTATCAGACTCAAAATTTTCATGCAATCACCTCAAGCAACTCTCCTAGTTGCCCTTTAATGATAAGGGAGGTGGCATTGGAGTTTGAGAATTAGATCATGGAGATCGATAAACTGGATGAGTAGTATGGATATCAATAGGAGCTAATGTATAAAGAGGCATGTTTGTTTAGGCAAGCTCAATCCTTGAAATCCATGGAGGAGGAGGTAGTAAAATGGAGGAATCCATTCATGCAAGGTAGTTAGCCTTGAACTCCCCATCCTATCCTAAAGAAATCCCCCTCTTGTGCACCAAATCCTTTCTATCAGATATCACTTTCTCATTATAGCTCATCTGATGCATAAATCAACCCTACTCTTGACCCTGTGTGCCTAGCCTTCAAGCATCAAAGGGAACTAGAACAACCTCCCATGGAGATGAACCTTCTAAATTCCTTAGATCGTGAATCTTCCTTTTGGGGGAGCATTACAAACTAGCACATCTCTCTTGAAACTGCTCTTACTCAACATGATGATGTTGGTGACCTCCAAGAAAGACTCTTTCAAGATAATCTAGCCAAGCAAATTAAATATTTAGAGGCTAAGATGAGACTGCTTTATGAAAGAGAGTTAGAACTTTTAGACCTTGTGGAGGAGCCCCAGGACCTTGGAGAAAACAAAGTTGCTACCTGTTCACAGGAGCAAAATTCCAATTTTGAGATCCTGAATTGGAAGAAAATAGTAGAATCATGGGGCAAGAAGGAAGAGAAAAAGGTTTTTTTCTCAAAACCTTGAAGAAGATGAGGATACTCTTGCTCATGATGATGTTGGTGACCTCCAAGAAAGGCACTTCCAAGAGGATATAGCCAAAAGAATTGCAGAGTTAGAATCTAGAGAGAGATTCCTCAACCAAGGTGTGATGGATAGTTCAGACCCAATGGCACATTCTATGTCTGAACACACCCCATCTACACACCTCCAAGAGGGATATCAAGCCACACCTAATATTGATGAAGTGCTGACCAGATGGAAGGAGGAGAATCACTCGATTATAGCTCAAGGACTGCCTCCTCTTCCACATGTTTTTTACACTTCATCCCTTCTCAAGGAGGAACCTATTCTATAGGAGGTGAGTGAGGAGTAGAAGATCTAATCTGTAGTTTCCCAAGAGGCTATCATGAGCGACAATGAAAAATAAATCCTCATTGATGCTTCTTTTGAAGACACCATTAGTAATGGAGAAGACATAGGGCATGCATACATGTGGATGTTTCAAAAATATGAGGAGGAACATAAGCATGGTGAGCTCCCTCTTCCTTTGTTTGATGAACTTCCCTATTGCTCTGATGAGGAGGATGACTACATTGAGGATCCTGAGTTAGAGGAGGACCAGGAGGATTTCTTTGAACATCTAGAGATCCTGATCTTTGAGGAGGAAAAGGAGAGGCTGGTCTCCCATGAGGAAAGCCTTGAAGAAGAGTTTTTTAAAAAAAAAGGTGATGTTCTATGGGATGAGAAATCATTTTGTGATTCCATTTCAGACATCACAATAGTCACCCTTCTTCAAGAAAGCCAAGAGGGATTAAAGGATGACTTTGGCAGGATCTCCAATGAAGCAGAAGGAAATAGGTCAAACCATGATGCATTACAAAGGGATTGTGCAGATCAAAGGGCTTATGGTGATGAGCTTGTAGCCATAGATTTCTTGGTGATATGCACCAGCATGAAGGACCAACATTCAACAATCTTCTAGGAATAAAAGGAATACATGTATGTTGGAAGCATGTTTGAATCTGATCCACTCGGATACAAGCCAATCTAGGTGACAAGTAAGAGGAGCAAGTCACCAAATCTCCTTTTCATTTAGCCACTTGTCTGGCACCATAATTCTTCTCGCTAGGAAGAGGAATTAAGAAGTTTTCCCTTTGACCTAGGAGGGAGGCAAATACACCTAGTTAGGTGTACATAGTAGTTTGCTTTTAGTTGTCTTTCTTGCTTTCCCTTAGTGCAATTTACACAAGTAGTGTTTTTAGTCTTGTGTGTGTTTTTCCCTTGTGTTTGGGGTAAAAATATTCATGTTTTATTTTAATATCTTTGGGGTTGTTGCTAACTTTCTTCAAAGCTGCATCTGACTTTGTGCCCAATGGACTACAAGGCAACTAGTCTCTAAGCATAGCAGGCATGCTTCCCTTGGGAGTCACCAATTTGTTGACCTTTTTTTGCCCAACAGGTCATAAAATCAGTCCCCCTTCTTTTTTATGTTGTTTTGAGCCATTACTTTTGATTTTTCATGAGTCTTGCAATTTCTATGAACTCTGCAGAATTTCTACAGACTCTGTAGGTGTAGTCTTTCGATAGTTGAAGAACCAGTTCAGAGAGTGCAAGGTTTTACAAAGCTTCTTCAGACTCTTGTCTAAATAAATTCATAAGGAAAGTGAGCTTAAATTGGTCTAATAGCATGACTTTTCAAAGAGTTAGTAGCTTTGAACCATTGAACCAGTTCAATGTTTTGGTTCAATCGATGAGGTTTATCAGCACTAGTTCATGCTTGGTTCACTCAGTCGGTTCATCACTTTGGCTCATCGATAGGGTTCAATGGTTCAATTTAGTTTTAACAGTTCAATAGTTTTTGGTTCAATAAAATTTCAATGCTTTGGTTCAACTACAAAGTTCATCGGATCAGTTCAAAAGGCTTATTTTAAAGTAGCACAGTTCAAACAAATGGTGCACAGTGTTGAACTGTTGAATCATTGAACCATTTTTGGTTCAAGCAGTTGGTTCAAAGGAATGGTTCAAACACTTGGTTTAAACAATAGGTTCAAAGGCTTGGTTCAACAGAGGAGTGGCACGTAGTGTTGAACCATTGAACCGTTGAACCAGTTTTGGTTCAATCGGTTGGTTCAATGGCTTTGTTTAATTGGGCGGTTCAAAGGAGCATCCACAAAGCTGAAGGGCGAGTGCCCTTTCCAAAGGTAGTCAGCTGTAAAGGCACCCTTTGAAATGGTCATTTTCAAGAAGGTTGTAAAGTACTTTTTCTTTCAAAAAAAATTCTAAGGCAGTCGGCAGAGGCAAGGAAGAAATCCATCAGAGTTTTATCTGAAGGAATTCCTTGGGACAAAAAGTTTGAAGGAATTTGGAAAAACTATAAACAAGAAACCTAAAAGAAAGGGACTTAAGGCAAAATTAAAAGACATGTGATGATTTCTTTCAGACTTTTTGTCTAAAGGAATTCCATTAGATAAAAGTTTGAAGAAATTTAGGGAGGCCACCGGAGAGAGAAAAGCCAAGAAAATTCCAAAGAAAAAGCCTGTGGGGAAAATTCTAAAGAAGAAGTCCATAGGAAAGGCCAAAGCAAGAAAGCCAAAAGAAATTCCAAGGGTGATGGGCTTGCAAATGTCAAATTTTACACTAGGAAATTTGGAGCGTGGAAGGCACCAAGTGGTAACCACAAAAGACTTTGACATGCTTTTCTAGGAGCAGTGGAACGTGCCACGTATCCCCTGCAAGGCTCGGTAGAAGCTGACAAGTGTCAGCACCTAAAATATCTCTCTTTTGTCCTATGAGAACTATGGTGGGTCTCAAACAAATTGCTAAAGGAAGTGGAAGATAACACATGTCCTCTTCTATAGGACCTTCAAAGGGTGCTTAAAGCTTCCATGAGTCAAGCGGATACTACCACATGTCCTGCCTATTTCACAGTAGAATACACCATGTGTCACTTGTTTGAAAATTAGTGGAAAGTGGCCAGGGCAAGTAGGAAGAGCCCAAATAATGTAGCAACCCACTAGAAGAATCCATAAAGAGAGAGACCAAGAAGAAGACAAAGTGTATGAATGAACAAAGCATCCAAGTGGAAAAGAAGGTGTCAACTCAGGGAGTTACTCTAGTAGGTGATACCGTGTATGGAAATTGATCATTGGGAGGTGCAAATAGCTAGCAACTGGATCTATTTTCTTCATTTTGCATTAATGAGCAAACAATCCATGTAATCACTTTGAAGGAGTGGTCTTGTAAGTAAATAATCAGTGCGGCCCATAATTTCTCATATGATGTTTAAGCAGCTTGCTCTTCTAAATGATCAGAATGCACATAGGTCATTTGCAAAAAGGGTGCCAAAGGGCCTCTTCTCTTCCTCTATATATTGTAAAATTTCTCATTTGAGAAAGGATCCATTCTCTCAGCCTTAAGGCAAAACTTTGCCAAAAAATCTCTCAAGCTTGTAAGGGAGAGCTCTACCAATTTTACCTTGAATCAGGACTTAGCATTTTTACCTCTATCTAGACTTGCACTTTAAAGTATATGTCTATGTTCTTATTTTGTGTTAAGTCATTGTCTTTCATGCTTTTCATAGATTTATTACAACATGTTCAGTGCATTGTGAAGTCTTTTTCTATAGGTCTACCAGAAGTGTCTCTAGATGAGTGTAGGTGCCTGTGAATAGGCTATCATAAGTGTGTCTAAGCATTCCTCTAGTAGTTTCTTCCTCCCTGTATTTCCACAGACCCCTAGCTGACTATTGCAGAAGAGCTTCCCACTTCAGATGAAGTGTATGGGCACTTCTTTTTGGTGAAAAGTGTATATTCAAGTGGGGTGGGTCACATTTTTTGGTGTATCACCTTTTCATTTTTAGGCTTAGGTTCTATTTTCAACATCTCTCTCTCCCTTTTCATCCTCCCCCCTTTTTCATTTCATTTTTTAGAAATAGGAGAAACTAGGGCCTAAAAGATACATCAGAGGGAGCTAATGCTTATGTATAGACTCTCCCCTCCAGCTTCGTCAGTCCCATAGGTGAGAGGGGAGTTTCCATTGTTGTGTGTGGAAGGACGGGAGCTCAGCCTCTTGCCCTGGGTGCAATCCATTGCATCAACACTACATAGACCTAACCAAGCATGATCTAAGTTAGAAAAAATTCTCTGACATACACTAATCAAATAAGCACCCATCTTGCATATTTTAAAGAATTTTATTTGAATTGCACCTAAAGTCTTTAAAAATTATGCAGTTTAAAGAAAATGCTCTGAACACTTTCATTTTGAATCCCATGTAGGAGCACAAATTTTTGTTGCTCTTTTAATTTTCCAAGATAGATGAAAAAATACTATGGGGAATTGAAATTCTCCCTTGTAGTCACTTGATCAATGGAAAAAGATTCTCTTACCAAGAAAGTAATTAAGTAAAAGTTCCAAGGTGTGTTTATGGTATCTATGATTAAATCAAATGTAGACTAGATTAGAGATACAGAGATTGGTCATGTTGATATGGATGAATTCTTAGAGAGGCTTGGTAGGGACCCTATTGTATAACACAAATAGGTTATCCTTAACAATGAAATTTATTTGGTGGATACATTTCCCATGTCGACCCAAGATCTAGAATTAATCCTGATAGTTTTTGCACACTTTGACATTCAAACCAGATCAATCAAGGATTCAGAAAGAAAGGTGATCATTTGGCTTGATAAAGAATACTTGGATAAAATATTTCATCTCTATGATATTGAGGATCACTTAGAAATAACTATGAACTTATCTCAAGAGTACTATGATAGGAATTCTAAGAAGTGTAAAAGACACATCAATTCTCATTGGCTTAGAACTCCTTCACATTTTGTGGTAAGATGGCCCAAGTACTTTTATCATAATGATTTCCTAGAGGAAGTAAGGGATTTGATCACCCTCCTAAGTAGATTCAAAGGGATATCAACATCAAACATATTTCAAGAGTGGATGTATCACTATATTTTTATCATCAAGAAGGGCAAACAAAAAATCTTTTAGGGGAGGTAGATTAGTGATGCCATATGTCACCAATGCTTTGAGGTGACTTCTCTAAAATTCCATAACTTCCTATCTGGTGTATGCTACCACCAACATGAGATATTTCCCAAGGTTAACTAGTGTTGGCAAAAGAAATAAGGTTCCTATACATGAATATTATCCACAATTGACTCTCAAGGAAAGCATAAAACATTATAATAGAGTCAATGATGATTTATTTTATAATTTCATCTGTATCTTTGACCAAGATCTCTAGAAGATGATATTTTTAGATTCCATATGGGCAACAATCAATAAGGTTGATTGCACCTTTCTGAAATTCCCAACTTTCACCTACATCAGGGTAGGGGGTTTGATGAATAACTATATATGCTATCTAGATATCCAAGTGATAAATTGATTTTGATGGAGATGTGTTGGTAAATGATGACTATAAATAAGAATCAATTATATTCCCATAAATGAGGTTTCAAATTTCCAATTAGCATAGGCTGATATATAGTTTCAACCACACCAAAAGCCAAGACAATGGAGATTGAAATATAGTGGGTCACTCTCAAAAGGTTTAAAAGTAGGAAAGATTTTGATTACAAAATGATTAAGGAGAATCTAAAATAAAATTATGCTCATGTACATAGGATTAAAGGCATTTGGGTAGAAATCAAAACTTAGGAGGATGTAAGAAGCTAGATTACAGCTGTCTCACTATTGATCAAATTGTTAATCTAAAATTGGATGATATTTCATAGGATTTATTAGATCATGAGAATGTATTGGAATCATCATATGAGGTTAATAAAGTGGTTTTAACTCCTCTTAATTTAATCAAATGGTCCATAAAATAATCCACATCTATCAGAGATAGATTTTATCATGTTCTTGTGAAGACTAATGCGTAGTTGGAATTAAAAGGTATCAAGTTAAAACAATTCAAAACTAGGTCTGAGGAAGAATATGATGAATACACTACCAAAAAGTGTGAGGAACTTAGAATTAAAAATAAGTAATATGCCTCCACCTCTACATAGAAACCAAGGTTTGTGTTCATTATTAAAGGCAAAAGAAAAGAAAAAGAAGCTAGTGTAGAAAAAGGTGTTCAAGTAGAAAAGGAGTAAAATCTAGTCACAAGTCAAGCATCACCTCAGCTAGTGACATCAAAACCACCTCAACCAATGACTTCACAACCACCTCAACTAGTGACTTCACAACCACCTCAACTAATGACTCAATAGCCTTCATAGCTAGTGGCCACATAGTCAGATATTTCTTCAACTAAAACTTCACAAATGATAGCTTCATAGGTAGCATTTTCCACTTTTCCCCCTATAATACCAATTGTACCAATTATTTCTACCATTCCTCCCTAAAATATTCTTTCATCTCCTCCATCACCTCCTAGTGCCACACTTTTCCAAATCCATTTGAAAGGTATGTTAAATCAATTTTTTTATTCTTTATCTAATCTACCTAGTCCATTAAAATCATTGGGATCACCTACACATTTTTAATTCATCCAATAAGATATAGATAAATTTATGTTCATACCATCTTCTAAATTGATAACCCAAGTCCTTACTATTTTGGTATCTAACTTGCTAATATGTACCAAAGTGCCCACTATAAAAACATAAACTCTATCCATCATAACTACTATTCCATTGATGTCTACTCCACTATTGTATACCACCATCCCACCTTCCATTCTACCGACTTCATAAACTATTTACCTTCCCCAAGCATTATAATCCTTGGTATCCTCTACACTAGAAGATCCATCAACATTTCATACTTAGCTTATGAATCAAACACCCAAGATGAAGAAACAAGTTGTTTCTCTTAATGATTTTGATTTTTGTCAACTTGTGCCAATAAAGGCAAAAACAAAAAATACGGCTAAAACCATATCATGGGTAATTTTTGATTCTAGACACAAGTATGATGAAGTTGCAGTGCCTCCCTAAGATAGAAATATTAAGGATATCTAATCATCCAAGTATTTAGTAGGATTATTTGATCTTGGGAAGAAAACTCATGAAATTACAAAGGAATATTTGCAAGTTTCAATGGCATCCTTGATCAAGAGATAAGACAAGGATAATAAAATTAAAGATCAACTCAAGGTACAAGTAGAACAATTGAATTTAGTTCTACTAAAGATCACACAATCATCTGAGTCAATTGAACCTATTGAGAATGAAACCACAAAAAAATAAATTTAACTAGTAGAAAAGATTGGATATTAAGGTTAGGTAGTCAATGCCTAGAATGAAAGATTTTCAACACAATGTACTTAATAGTTGTGTTATACCATTGAATTTTTGAAGAACTTGCGTGAAGTGAAAATGGAAATTTAGAAAACACTTAATACACTCACTCAAGATTTGGAGTTGACCAAAAAATATATTCACACATGGACTCAACTACACCAATTCAATCTAGAACTCTTGGTTTAGTAGAAGGTCATTTCAAGTAGGAAAGTGTTCATAGAATATAGAGAGGTAATGAAAAATAGGAAGTAAGTTATTAAAAATTTAATTAATGATCTTGAAGAAGTAGAAGATATGTGCAATGATAAAGTTTTAGTCCTTACAGATAAGATTGGAGAACTTCCTTTTCAAGTTAAAGATGACTCTCAAGAAATTCTTCCTATGGAAACACTAGTTTAAGAGTTCACATCCTTGATTAAAATAGAGATTGAAATAGGAAAATTCATGCTTGACTCCATTGATAAATTGGTTAATTTTCAAGTCATAATGGATAAATTTCAAAGAATCTTGGATAGAAATAAAGGCATACCAACTGATCTAGTGGACTCTATCAGAAGGGTCCTTACCATCTCCAAAAATACATCATGGCTAGATAATAATGAGTTACAAGCCACCATGAAGAGATATGTAGCATACCTAGAGAAGAACAAAAAGGAATAAATTCTTGTGTCTAAACACACTTAGTTTATTTTTGTAACTTTTTATGTGTAATTTTTTTTGGTGTAATTTGCATCTAGGAAAAGTATATAGTCCTAAGTCAAATTGGACTCTATCAATGAATAAGTCAATGTATTTATGTTATTATATTTTTACTTATAGATCCTCTCTATAAATAGGAGGATGCTATTTTGTAAAAAGGACCACCATGGCTATAGAGTCGAAACACTGCTGAATTGATAAGCAATTTTTGAAATTTTGTGTTCATATTGTAAATCTTGAATTCTATCAATATAAGAACAATAAGTGATATTTCAATCTTTGTGTTGGAATATACTTATGATGTATTGGGAATATTATTTTGTCTTTTCCATTACATTTTATTGTGCATTTATTGGATTGTGGTGTGAAATTTATATAAAAAGAAGGTACCAGTAAGCTAATCTCAAAGTCTTTGAGCTACATTTTAGTTATTGGGTTTATGTTCATCATTGAAAGTGACTTACCATGGAGACTTTGGGCTGAAAGTTATTTTACTTTGGTGATTTTATCTTTTTTTTAATTAATATGATGACTTTGGGCTACTCTTTGTTCTAATCTATTCATGTTATTTTGTTGGTATTATTCTAGTTACTCTTTCAAATAACTAATCTAAATATCAGTTGTTATTGCTACATAAAGTAGATTTATGTTTTCAAAATACATGGTAAGAAAATGAAGAAATTTTTTAAGTGAACATCAATTCTAAAAAAAGAGAATTGGATGATATGGTAACACTCACCTTGATAAAATTAGTGTAAATAAGTGTAAAAAATTATTTATTGTTTTGGTTAGCAATAATAAGGGAGCCTCCCATTTCCTTAAGGAAAGATTATATCTCATCATACTATGGTTTAAATTACCATTTTTTTACTAGTATATCAACAAAAAAAATATTCACATAATAGGTTTTAAGGAATTGATGTTGTCATTGATGTCAAAGTTAAGTTTAATGTTTATCATGTCAAAATTCAAAATTGATGTCATGTTTGGTAGATTGATGTGTGACAAATAATATTTATCTCTCTATTGACATAAAATTTTATTGAAAATAGGTACTTTTTTAATGATATGTCAAGATCATGTTCAAGATATAAGGGAAGCATCTTGATTGAGCTCTAATTACTGAGGAGAATATAAGGTAAGCACATGGGTCTATAAGTTCTTGTATTCTATATGAGGTATTGGTAAAATATAGTGATATGAAAAAGTTAATCAGTATATTTAGAGTAGATTTGTTTTCATAGGATCATTTTTTAAGAATTATATCATTGAAAGTGTTGTGATCTTGATATTCAATATATGCAAAAATACCCTTAAGGTAGGGAAATACCATATAATACTCTTTTAGGAAGGAATAACTCCACAATGTCTCTTCAAGGGGACAACCTCCAATATCCTCTTACAATCGAAGACTCAATGCTTACTTGATAAGATCTTTACCATGATAATCATCTCCTATATATATAAATCTATCTAACCCATGGATGGATAACCTCATAATCCCAATGTAGGCTGACCATTACCCAATGTACTACTTCCACAAGTTACTTTATTATCCTAATATATTATACCCATATAACTAAGGGGATGTGTGCCACATGTCGGTATCTCCATCAACCCATATACATCAATATATCATATCCCTAGGTACATAGCATTACTTCCCTCTTTGACATGTTTCATCCCTGAAACATAGGAAGAAACCAAATAATGATTGTGCTTCAAATCATTGCACACTTGTCTCTGATCTCGATCATCTAACCATCCATATGTGATCTTGGTAGGTGATATCTCTCCAAGCTTGTGTCCAAAATCCATTGTGCTCAGCTGATTTCATTTATGATCATAATTATACTACTTTGGTGTCCAAGCATAATTATTCCTCTTTTTATTCCATGTACCATATTCTACTATGCTACTCTGATTCCAACCATGACCATAGTAGGTATTCTTCCATGCATAGTCATAGTGATTCCCCCATTCACTCCATGTGCCATAGTATTTTTTCTTTGTATTCCATGCATATCCATAATGATTGGAAATTTTATTTCCTATATAGACAAAATGATTGTTGTTATGACACTTCCTCAGATGGTTCCATGATTGTTTCCTCTCATGATGATGTGGGTGTCTATATACCTCAACCTTTTCCAATAATTTGACCTTATCCACCTTTGCTTCTACCTCTTCCACCTTTTCCTTCTTTGTCTCTTGAGTAGATGAAGTGCTCATTTGTAGTGTGTCTTTATCTATATTATCTAAATCTTCATTATGTTCTTCATCACCTATTTCCATCTTATCCTCATGATCTACCTAGATTGTTCTTGGTGCCTTTTTCACTATGATATCTTGTAACGTAATCTTCTTTTTCCCATACCAAAACTTCATGAACTTTTCCTGAACATTAATATTAATTTTTCCCAAAGTCTCTAACCATGGATATCCAAGAACTATATCCATATCATCCATATCCAAAGCATAAAAATCTGAATGCAAAACATATTTTTCCATAATGAGCTTCAAATCTTTAAACAGTGAAATATTATTACCATCTACTTGAACCTCCTTGATATTATTTGTTTAAACATGTAGATGCTTGGCCACATTCATGTTAATGAATTTATACTTACTGGTAGGGTTTATGGAAACAACCACCTTCTTATTTTGAATGCATCCATGAAATTGAAAAATTGACTTGGATTTCTTTGGAGCCAAATTATTTGAACCCTTATGATCCAATTCTTCTTCTTCTTCTTCTTCTTCTTCTTCTTCTTCTTCTTCTTCTTCTTTATCATCATGATTTTCTTCCTCTTCTACATCCTCTTTTCATTTATATCCCATCAATCTAGGAAGGTTTTCTCCATTACTTCCCATGAAGAATATTGTTACACAAAGCTCAATTCATTAGTCCACCAATGTTTTGCAAGCCCAGACAAAGAAAAATATAATTCTATTTTCCATTAAAAAAATTTAGTATTATTCTCCTTAAAATTGAGCCACCATTCTCTATCATCAAAATCATCTTCCCCTAAATTTTTTTTCAACTCCATGATCCACAAAAAAAATTAAGGTTCATGAAACCCTAAAATGTCAAAACTGATCCATAAAATCATAACAAATCACACCAAACAACTCAAAAAATTCTAAATTTTTGAATGTGATTCTCTTATATCTTCTTACATCTCCAATAAAAATTTTGAATAAAAATTCCCTATATTTCAGAAGATATAGTGAAATTATTATAAAACCTAAAATAGCAATAACTCCCTCAAAACAAATCAAAAAATATCAATTTTTTTATTGTGACTTATTTGAAATATTATCCATATCCATTAAAAATTTTGTCAAAAAATTTGAAACCAATCAAAAGTTATTGATGATTCAAAAAAAATTAGGGTTCACTCCACAAATTGCCCAAATCGAATCTCTGATACCACTTGTTATGATCTTGATATTCAATATATGCAGAAATACCCATAAGGTATGGAAACACCATATAATACTCCTTTAGGAAGGAATAACTCCACAATGTCTCTTCGAGGGGACAACCTCCAATATCCTCTTATAATAGAAGACTCAATGCTTACTTGATAAGATCTTTACCATGATAATCATCTCCTATATATATACATCTATCTAACCCATGGATGGATAACCTCCTAATCCCAATGTAGGCCGACCATTACCCAATGTACTACTTCCACAAGTTACTTTATTATCTTGATATATTGTACCCATATAACTAACTAAGGGGATGTGTGCCACATGTCAGCATCTCTATCAACCCATATGCATCAATATATCATATCCCTAGGTACATAGTAGAAAGATAGCTTATTTATGTCAAAACTTTGAGTACTACGTATCTTGAATAAAGTAGACTATCTCTGTGAAAAATATGTATACATGATGCATGGTAAATATTTTTTATTTGGGTCAGTAAAGGCTTGATAAATTGTATTAAGATATGTTAATAATGATCAAGAGATAATAGAGCTTTCTGATGAGTTTCAAGGTATAGTTTTAAGGCTTAATCTTTATTTGAAAGACCTAGTAAAATGACATAGGTATGGTAGCATGATGATTTGAGACATTTTATACCTATGTGAGAAATTTTTTTAGTGTATGAGTAGGATATGACATCACATGAGATGTTTATGGAGTGTTTAATATAGTTCAATAGGTTTTAAGGCATGATCATAGTCTAAGTATGACTGTTAGTATAAGGCCTAGTATGCAAACTGACTGATAGTGGCCTAATGATGGGTTAAGATGATTTAAAAGGATTAAAAATATCTTAATAAAATTTAAAAAGTTATGATAGGTAATTTTAAGTGTGTGTAAAAATTTGGAAGTCTATACCTAAAGGAGAAATCATGAAAATCTATGATAAGGTTCCTTGTGTGCATAGAATGGGGTGTTACAGACCTTAGAAGAGATTTATTATAATCTTTAGAATGTGAAACATTTTTAAAAAATCATAATAAATTAATTAAAATTTTTAAATGTCCCTATATTTATTTTTGTAGCTTTGGTTTTGAATATAAGGGACAATCCTTTGTGAACGATTGCTAAGAGGTGAAACTAATCAAAACCCTCTCAAAACCCTTATAATGACCCAATAATAAATATATAATAGGTTATGGATAAAAATGGTATATTAAAAATATTTTTATGTTTTTAACATTTAAATAACTCTCCCATGTTTCCTTATGTGGTTTTGGTTTGTCATGACAATGAGTAAAAACTATAGGAAAACCATTATTTTCAAGAATTTTCATGTTGCACGCAGGGTTAACCAGGTCAAAGCATGAAAATGGATGGAGGATGATTTTTAAGAATTATATTTTATTCTCATGAAATTTTATAAGTGTTTTTTATATCAATAATTTTTCAAAACAATCATGCAAGTTGGCCTATCTCTAAATATGCCTAATGAGCAAAACAATAAGAAAACTAGGTGAGAATGAGAATGAGATTAGGGATTGGTTGTAGAAGAATATGGATGGATCATAATGTATGGTTAATTATTCAAATACTATACCTAATATCACATTTTTTTATATTTTTTTCTCATGCCTATACTCAAGAAAAATTTGTCATCAATCTGGTTTGTCTAACATAGTGAAGTCTGTGTAGAGTGAAGTAGTGAGATTGGTCTGTAAGACCAATATTGATCTATCACCATGAAATATATATATCAAAATATTACATAATTATGATAAATTTTCAAAAAACCCCATTTTAATATCATATGATTATTCCCATAAATGTTTTATGACTTGATTTTCTTGACTGTGTTTTTGTTGTTATAGGCAATGTTCTAAGTGTGTTTGGAAATGATGTTTTTGAGTCATTTTGCACTAATTTGGAGGATATAATGATATTTAAGGTGTGATAAAGGTATCATAGGATCAATTTAATTTAATTTTACTCATTTTATTTCATTTTTCAAGCATGGAAGTTAAATGTTTTTGACTATTTATTGACAACATCTGGTGGTTTTGAGTAAGCCATCTACAAGAGTGTTTTTTAGGCCTTTTGGCCTATGTGGTGAAGATTTTATTTTTAAAGTATAATAAGTAATAAATATCCTATATATATTATTTTATGTATTTTTTATGTGTCAAATTTGTGCATATGGTTCAAATTTTCAAGATAGACTTTCTAGTAGTGAGAAGGCCTATTGGCGAGTAGACCTAATTGGATGGTTCAAGGACTGAAAAGAGAAAAAAAATATTAGGGACATAATAATAGATTATTATGGGTATATTAAAGTTACATATGAATTATTTAATCCATTTTTGAATTATCAAAGTGTTAAAAAGAGGTCTAAGTGAAATGTGTGCTTAAGGAAGACCTAATTGCATTAGGTTTCTATTAGGCCTAATGGTGGTTTTAGCCCTTAAGGGTAATGACCAACATATGTAATGTTTATTTAAATTTTTAAATGTGTGTATTGATATATTTAAATAATAATATAATTATTATTATTTCCTTGGCCAACCAAGATGGGTATGAGAAAAAATTAAGTATACAGTCAAGGCCTAATAAGTCTATTTTTACTAGTTAGTTATATTGAGCTATTGAGTGAAGGATATAGTGTTTTGGATAATAGGTTAAGAGAATAAATATAATAAAATATATGAGATTAATATTAAATTATATATAACTATATTTTTATAAGTGTTTATCAGTGTCATTTGACTTAATTCTACCAAGGAGATGGCTAATTGAGAAAGAAAGCCTAATAAGGTGTTGAGAGAGAAATAAGTGTGATTATATAAAATAGAGGAGTTAATATTTAGTTGATTAATCAATATGTGTCCAAGGTTGATCATATATTCAAGGTAACTAAGTTGGTTTTTTTTTGTCTAGGGGTTTGGAGCTTCGTTGTAGGTTGAATCTTGCTAAATGCACTAGTTGAGTTGGTGCTCCTTATGGGGTTAGTGCCTTATTGAAATGTTGATTCATTGATTATAAGATAATATTAAAAAAATTTAATCAGTGTTTTTTCTTCCCCTATAATTTTTCCCATAGATATCTCATATCTTTATATTATTTTCTTTCATAGATGCTTATGTGTGTATTAATTGATGTATGCCAATGAATGAATGCTTCATGAATATTAAGTGAAATTTGAGGAATATTTTAATAAAATAAATTTACCCACTCTCAATATATGTAATTACAACATTTGTTATTATATTATATTCTTTAAAGGAGGTTTTACAACCTAAATGAGATTCTAGACAAGCTAAGATGGCTAGTCAAGAACAAGGTGGTTTTTCTACAAGTGAAAATCCATTGTTCAATGGATACAATTATTCCATTTGGAGTGTTAGGATGAGGAAATATATAATGTATCAAGTTCATTTTTTTTGTAAATTATTATTATATGGGTATACTACACCTCATATTCCTCCTACAGATGTAGCATGTAAGAAGGCTAGTGATAATAACTCAAAAATAATGAATTGTATTATTTGTGGTCTATCAGAGGTAGAACTTGTGAATTTAATACACTATATATCTGATAAATAAATGTGAGATAAGTTGAAAAATATTATTGAGGAGTACTCTAATGTCAAATTGGCCAAGTTTTAAACCCATAGAAGATAATTTGAAAGTCTAAACATGAATGAAGATGAGACCATTATGACGTACTTATTTACGGTTGATGAAGTGGTCAACATCATAAGAGGTTTAGGAGAATAATTTAAAGAGTCTACTATTTTTAAAAAAAAATTAAGGTCTCTAACTACAAAATTTGATTCCAAGGTATGTGTTATTGAAGAAATGCAATATTTAGACAAGCTAGAGATGAACGGACTTCATGGAACCCTAACAACCTATGAGATGAGGACAAGTGAAGGAAGAACTATAAAGAAGGAAGATATGTTCAATTAATAAAATAAGACAAAAGAGAATAAGTCACAAGGTAATAAAGTCCAATATAATGATGAATCTAATTTTGATGATGATGAGTTGATATCTATGTTTACAAGAAATTTGAAGATAGGTTCAGGTAAATACAAGGGCAAACTACCTTTTAAATGCTTTAGTTATGGAAAATTTAGACACTTTTCCAACAAATATCTGCATAAGCATAAAAAAATGATGATTTAGAGCATGATGAATATCATGCTGATGATAAAAAGTCTTTTAAATCTGATGAGAGCAATAAAAATTTTAGAAGATATGATGAAAAGAAAAGGTTTTTCAAAAACAAAAGGAGTTTTTACACCAAGGAAGATTATAACTCATCTAATGAGAGTGATAAAAGTGATTCAAAGAGTAATCATGAAGGTGATGGTTCTGATGTCAATGAGGTTCTTTTCATGGCTAAAGAAATAATCTACTTAAATCTAGAAGAATCCATATGGCTTGGAGGTGATGGTGATTCATATGAAGAAGGAGATGAGGTGGATCTTGAGGCTAAGTTGATGAACACTTTAGAATAATTTAATATGGTAAATAATAAGGATAGGATGATGAGATATATTATCAAATATTATGAAGATAAAATCAGTTTATTTGAAGCAAGAGTAAGCAACAACTCTGAGAAACAAGAGTAAATAGTCAAACAAGTGGAGAGTTAACTTGAAATTGTGACTGTATGTCTAGAAGAAAAATAATAAGAATGTGAAAGGTATGTAGTTGAAGTGAAATCCTTGAAATTTGAATTGAAACAAACATCAAATAAGGTCAAGTCCTTTGTGAGGTTTAAAAAGAGTATCAATGATATAGATAACTTTTTGAGTAATCAAAAGATTATTAATGACAAAATAGGCCTTAATTTCATTAGAGATCAAGAGATTGATACTAATGTGATAAAAGGTCATAAATCAACCAAATAGTGAGGGTGTTATTATAATAAAGGTTAACACTATCAATAAATCTAATAATATAAGGTATGTTAATCCTTTCAATGTCTATTGTTTTTCATATAACTAATTTGGTCATAGAGCAAGACATTATATAAGGCCCTTCAAGAATGAATTTACATGGAAATATGAGGATAACCATTAGCCAAGAGGTATAGGTCATGGTATGTTTTCATCTAGAGGGATAATATGTTTCAATTTTCATAAGGTTGGTCACATTGAAAAATATTGTAAGCATGATTTCTCAAGACAAAATAAGAATTTTGAGGATTTTAGTATACAAGAAAGAATATAATACAATAAGTGGAAACCAAAGATAGCTAAGGTTGATGACTAGCCTACAAGTTCAAGTGGACTATTTTCCATGGTGAAGCATAATCAAGGTATAAAGGAAAGCCAAGAATTTTTTATATCTACTCAAATTGCTAATGAATGAGTCAAGACCAATAAATAAATCTAGAATGTTTCTCAAAAGATTAAGGAGGTTAAGCTAGAAAGATTAATCAAGCAGAAGAGGATTATGAATGATCTTTAGTCTTGCAAGCACATGGAGATATATTAATCTCCTAAATTTATGTTATTTTATCTCTCTAAATTAGAGGTGACTCCATTAGGATTCATAGAGACACTTAGCTAGTTAGAAATAAACATGAAGTATGTTTGGTCATTGGGGTATTTTTATGGTCTTATAGGACTTTCAATTTCAAACATCAGTCAAGAAGTTTGCTACAGATGTGATCAAAAGAGACAAGTCATAAAAAGTTTGTATGATGACTTGATCAAACCAAGTCACAGTTTTGAAAATGTCTCTACTTTTCATGGAATATAAATGGATCCAATCATGTCTCATGAGTAGGTATGTGAGCCTGACGTTGCTAAATTTTTTGATAGAAAGGATTGATGAGTTTGTTTGAGAGAAAAGATATGTTTCCCTAGGTCTAAGGATTAAATAGCTAGCAAGAACATGAATCTTTGTCATTAATGGAAAAATGGGAGAAAGTTTGTATTTTAAGATCAAGTATTGAAGAAGGTCCATATTAAAGGAAAGAGAATGATCTACTTTGATTAAGGGTGTTTGACATCAATGACAAAGGGGGGTATTATTGAGGTATGTTCCTAGTGTTATTTTTAAGGCATTGATGTCAAAGTTAAGTTGAATATCCTTCATGTCAAAATTCATAACTTAATGTCATGTTTGGTGAAATAATATGTGAAAAATAAGATTTGTCTATCTGTTCAGTGAAAATTTAAAAGAAACTAGGTAATTTTATTGAGGATTAATGATATTTCAAGATCATGTTCAAGATACAAGGGAAGCATATTGATTGATATTTAAGTATTGAGGAGCATACAAAGTAAACACATGGGTCAACAAGTTCTTGTATTATATATGAGGTCTTTGTACAAGATAGTGATATGAAAAATCTCATAAGTCTATTGAGAGTATCTTTGTCTTCAGAGGATCATTTTTGAAGAATGATATCATTCAAATCTAGCTTGTTTGTGTCCAAACTCTAAGCACTAGGTATCTCGAGTAGCCTGGTCTAGCTCTATGAAGAAGATGTATGCATGACGCATGGTAAATATTTGTGATTTGTTTTAGTAAATTCATTATAAATTATCCTAAGATATTTTAAGAATGATCAAGAGACAAAAGATTTTACTGATGAGTTTCAAGGTATAGTTTTGAGTCTTAATCTTTACTTGAAAGACCTAGTGAAATGGCATAGGTTTAGTATCATTATTATTTGAGCTATTTGAGACCTATGTGGGTAATTTTGGTAGTGTGTGAGTAGGATATTAGATCACATAACATGTGTAAGGAGTGTTGAGATAGTTTAAGAGGTTTTAATGCATGATCATAGTCTAAATATGATTGATAGTATAAGGCCTAGTATGAAAAGTGACCTATAGTGGCCTAATGAGGGTTCAAGATCATTTAAAAGGATTATAAATATCTTGAGAGAATTAATATAGGTTTTATAGATCATGTTAAGTGTGTGGGAAAATATTTAATTCTATATCTAAAGGAGAAAGCATGAAAACCCATGATAAGGTTCCCTTTATGGACAGAATGGGGTGTTACAAACCAAAGAAGAGATTTATTGTACTCATTAGCATTAGAAACCTTTCAATGAGAGAATCATAAATTCATGGAAGTTTTTGAAATTCCTTATATTTAATTTATTATCTTTGGTTTTGAATATGAGGGGCAATCCTTTACGAATGATTGCTAAGAAGTGAAACTAGTTAAAACCCTCTCAAAACCCTTATAATGACCTCGTAAGAAATATCTAATCATTTTTGGCTCAAAATGGTCAATTTGACCTATTTTAATGTTTAGAACATGTAAATTAATCTTCATGGTTTTCTCAAGTGGTTTTGGTTTTTCATGATAGTGAGTAGAAGCTATAGGAAAACCCTTGTTTTTAGGAATTTTGATGTAAAAGGTAGGGTTAACCAGGCCAAAGCATGAAAATGGATGGAGGATGATGTGTAAGACTTATAGTTTATTCCCTTTAAATTTTATGAGTATTTTTTAGACCAAAAATTTACTAAACTGGTCATGGAATTTATTCTATCTCTAAACATTCATAATGAGCAAAATAATGAGAAAATTAGCCAAGAATGAGAATGAGATTAGGAGTTGGAGTTACAATAACTGAGAGGGGGGTGAATCATTGAGACCATATATTAAAATTTCAATTCCAATCCTTTAAAAATTATTAAACTATAAAAAAATATCAACTTGATCAAGGAACATTAATAAGAGAGCTCATTTAATCAATGTATACACAAGATCAAACACACAACACATGGTTCCTGTGGGAAACCCTCAAGGGGAATAAAACCCACTCTCTAACCTAATGAACATGGAATAATTTTCTTATAATATATTAAAAACAATATACTGGTCATGTCCTTTATACTAGAAACCTTGATCAAGTCCTCCTGACCAAAGGCCTTTAGTGAAACACCTATTTCACAAGGAATAACTACCCCTAAGGAAGATCAAGTCCTTTAGACCCTCCTTTCAAGAGAACACCTCCACCTTAGAAATGATGTCTTTAACCCCTAATTATGGATGTATAATTATCTAACCCATATATAAACTCTCTCTCTATCTCATACATGTCTCTCATATAGGCATGCCATAATCTCTCTCCTTATTTACTCAAACTGCCCTCATATGCATACTTAGACTTCTTCACATATCCTCAAACTAGAAACATATAAGAGAAATTTTATATCATCAAAAATATTAATTTAAAATCATATCCTTATTCAAAAAACTATTATTCTCATCAACTCATCAAAAGTCACACAACCTATCCTCTCTTCTTCACTTTAACACATACTCTTCTCACAAGACTTACACAAGTATTCCACACCTCTAGAAACCATCTCATTTGGTTTCACTATTTATAGATAATTTATGAATTACCAAGTCCAAAATATTTCCTTATCAACCACAACACATGGATTCACCCTTAAGGCATCTTACATGGATCATACTTAAGCACGACTCTCTTTCAAATAAGCCTAAGTCACCTTTTAGGTCCTAGATGACCCATTCACCTCTTTAACACTTATTGAATAAAAATATGATTAAAAGAACACTTTAAAACATATGGATCCATTAAAATTATCAACTGGTCCCCCTTAAGTTCTAATAATCATCACAATACCCTTCTACTTAATCACAATTTTCTCAAACAACATTCTATACAACAACCATTATGAACGTTCACACATAATTAGTTTCTAAAACTTTGTTCATACTAGATATGATTGTTTAAACTTTAAAAATCCACACATATCATCCTCACAGAGTATAAAATATTATGAAATATAAAATTCATCATGAGACATCGAACTAACATCAATACAAGCTCAAATAAACTTTTTAGGTTACTTACAGAGTATACACAAAAGCACTATCAAATTTGAACCTTCATAACTTTGACTATACAAAATTTAAGATATTTAAATTTATATTTATATATGTGCATTTAATTTATCTAAAAATTCTATTTTAACACCATGAGAAAATTATACTTGGATCAAAATATATGGCCAAAATATAGAGCACTAGTGTTTTCCTTTGTTAAATTCAAATATTTGAATTTAAACGATCATAGTTAAACCTCAATCACTTTTCTCACATCTCATGTCCACATGTCTTAAGATTAAATATGAATCATCAATATTATTCAAAATTTAATGCATATTTTTCCAATTCCCAAATGTTAAACCTTATATGGTTGACCTTATCTTGTGTAATCTTGTAATATTGACTCAACATGCACCATCGATCTCTATGGATTAGCTAGGTCTTTATCATATAGTACACACCATTTGATCAATATGTATAAAAAATTTCTTGAAATTAGATCCATTTAATTTAATTTTTTTTAGTGTTAAACCTAGAATACTTATCCTCATCTTGTTGCTTCTTGACATCTTGGAATGAGCATGCTCTATTGATCATTTTGTAAGGAGCTCAATCTTTAACTCTGTTAACTAATGACACTTTGACACATTTGACTTACTGTACATCATAGATCTATATGTAAAAAATTCCACAAAATATTTTATATCCTTTTGGTCCTAAGCTTTAACTTCATGTATAAATGACTAAGTATGGGGACCATTGCTTATCTGCTTAGAAGGCCAACTTTGGACCTAAATAACTTTTATTGCGCTCACTCGCATGTTCTCAAATTTAGACCATATGTTTTCTTTTAAAATATTATTCAAAACCTATATTAATAAAATAATAAAGCCTTAATATGTTTAAGATATAATTTCATTAATCTTCTCACTCATATTTTTCTACCATAGAGCCAACTATGTCAAGAACTTGTCTGGAAGGCCAGCTTTGCACAAGCATATCTTTTAATGCTCTTCATTGCATGATCTAAAATTTAGTGAGAAATAACTAGGAAAAAAACTAAAAAAACCAATATTATAATTTTATCTTTTCACCTTCACATGTGAAAAATATAACAATATCAAAATGCTTACTCAATTCTTTCTTCTTCACTCTTTCTTACCCCATACAAATTTGGCTAAGTATGGGAAAATACTGTCAAACTATCTAGGAGCCTAACTTTGCACTTTCATATATTATGTTGTACTACATTTCATGACCTATAATGTATCACATATAAACTATGCAAAAATTTGATCATAACCATATGACCAACTCCCCTTGACTCATCTACATGTGGCAATGGTGATGTTAGCAAAATACCTACTCAGATTTTATGCTGCTAGACCTAAAATGTATAGATGAAAATAATGATCAACAAAATGAAATAAACTATTTAACACAAGCACTCAAATCATATAAAGCATCTTATAGTACCCATTTCACATGATCAATACTCCATACTCATCCCTAATCATCTTTGACCATGTCAAACATGAAGAACAATCAAACCTACTTCAAGCATAATTTGAACAAATAAATTACACACTTTGTGATTGATGCTTAGGCTATCAAGACACTTCATCCACTCATATGTACACCTCCATGACATCATTTAAAATTATCTAAAAATATCCCTCTTTGTTATTGATGTCAATAACCATCATATAGAAATATATAGCTCACCTTCCTTCTCTCTCTTCAAGTACTCCACAATAGGAACTTTCTCCCCCTTTGACACAATGACAAAGTGGGAAAAATTTAATCCTAAGTACATGAAAATAATACCAATATGATAGGACCACCTTAGAAATATTATACAAACTCCCCCTTACCTTGAGCCTACTTCTTCTTGCCTTGACAACTTCCTTTGCTCCAAACCAATAGTCTTTTCAATTAAGCACTATAATCAATGAAAAATAACACATAAAACATTGAAATATTGATGGAAATCACCAATAAACATCTAAGATGGTCTACCCCTAATATTTTTAAACCATTTCATCACTTTAGCATCTTCAAATCTTCATACACCATGAAGAATCACCACACAGGGTTACTAGCCTTTTCTCTCTAACCACCTCAAAGACCACCAAACAAAACTTCATGCCACTCACCAAATAGGAAACATGTTCTAATTCAACTTGAGAACTCTCATTGAAATATAAATACCTTTCTATTTTGAATAAACTTATCAAAAATCACTCTTCTTCTTACTAGGCCTTTATAGACTCCTTGTAGCCCTACTTGGAACTTGTAGATCCCACAACTTTTAGTAGACACATATTCAAGAATTGAAAATTCATATCTAGAGAACTATCATATGACCCTTTTAATAACAGTAATTTTAAACACCTATCTCATTCTTTGTAACATACTTCCTTCATAAACCAACTTGTCAATTAGGTCACTTGACAAAGACAATAATAATTTGAAAACCATGAACCTTAAAATATTTATGAAACATGATTTGATAACCCATTTGGCCCAATAAACCTATTCATAAGCCTAAAACCTTAACTCATAAGGCAAACCACTTTCTAGCAAATCCTAAAACCCTAGAAACTCAAAATAAATAGAGTCAAAAATCATCCTTCTATTCAACATCCAGCTCTAAAACGTATTACACACTTAAAGACAACCATTACACACTTATGGACTAAGTTTTGAGAATAAAAATATTTTGGAACCCATACATCCTATAACCCATTTAAGAACCAACATACTTTTAAGAATAAACTGGGAAACCCAAGAGTAAATAAAAAATCTCCAATTTGACTTCAACATTCCTTTAGACTACAACACCACCTGGAGCATGCTATAATAGAATCAATAGGCCTTTATATGAAAAAATATCATCTTGATAAATCACAATCCTCTTTTACCCCTTAAAAATCTTCAATCTAACCCTATAGACTGATCATATAAAGCTTTGACATCACCACAACATCTCTTCTATTTAGACAAACCTGCTTCAACTAAAAATACTCATATCTAGCTTTCTAGGACTATTTGAAGAACACCATAGAAACACTTGCTTCTCCACTGAATAGAGTCTTTTAGGAATCATAGATAGAGACATCCTCTACATCATAATGATCTAAAATAAAGTGAATCCAGGAGTGGCCCGCATCTCCTCAGTAACTAGTAGAATCCTCTTATAGATTTAAGACTTCTTGCTCTTAATATTATTCTTCTTAGTCTATACTATGACAATTGGTTCTTTTTCTATATCACTCTCCTTTTCTTCTAAGATAGAACTGACAACAAATGGAGTAACCATGGAATCTTGACATACATTTTTATTTGAAGAATCAACATTGTAGTTCAAAACCTCATCACTAGGCACTAAAAAATGATGTTATTTGTCTGATACATGCTCAACAATGGTATGATGTTTAATTAGATCCATACACAACTTAGAATTAGCCTTAAATAACACCTTGGTCTTCTTAAATTTGGTCTCTTCATTCATAACATGAGCAGATAATGAGAGCCCTTAGCAATCTTCAAATTTTGAAGCACTCTCCACCATAGCAAACAAGTTATATGGACCTAAAAAATCATCATGACTCACACCTACCACCTTTGGTTTCCATGAGATAACTTACCTTCTTCCTTACACTCTTGGAGATTGATTGAACCTATTCTAATTTGTAGACCTTTACTTGCATAAACTAGATATCTTTTCATAGTTATAGCAAACAATACTCCTTGATGTCAACTCAACTTTTATTACCTTGTAGACAAAAAATATCAATGTGTCCAATGTCATGACAATTGAAACAAACTACTCTTTTTGAGGAAGACTATGTTGAGTGTGGAGCCCTTTGGGGCTATCACATGACCATGATGGCACATTTTGGGGGCTTAAAGAGCTCCACAAATTAGGGAGCACATTTTTTCCCACTCCACCTTTGTGGAACCTTACTTTCATGTGAGTGGAATATTCTTATATGTTTTTAATTTTTATGTCTTCCTTATTTTGTGGAGTGAGTCGTTAGATATCTATTTTCCATGTTGACTTCTAGGTTTTGTGGAAGTAGGATTGACTTCCATGTTTTTTAGAGTTAGTTGTCATCTCCTTGGTAGTCTTAAGATCCTTTTGAGGAGAGATGAGGATGATGATTTCATCCTTAGGTGGGATTTCAGATAAGCATGACTAGGTGTAGGATGGGTGTCTTCTTGAGGATAATCCTTATCTTGGATAAGTATTGCATAATTATCCTTCTTTGGTGGGTTTTCTCCTCATTTATTATATATAAAAGTGTGGTGTGACTATTCAAGGTGATGTGTTTATTTTTAGGGTGTGGTATAACAACTTGTGGTATGTTATTTTACAAGTTTACGTACATCATAGTGTGTGTGGATGATTGTTGATAGATTATAGATTTGGATCAACAATTCAGTGAATTCATTTGTGAATTCTAGAGGAGATATAATATCTAGATGAGAGGTTATTTATAATATTGTTTTGTTATAGATTTTATTGAGGACTTCTTGGTGGATGTAACCCACATTGGGTGAGTGATGGTATATTTGTGTTATGTGTTATTGCTGGTTTTATTTTCTCCATGATTTCTTTCATTTATTGTGATTTGAGGATTTTTTTTTGTGATGCATGTAGTGCATAATTAAATATGATTTTACACATTTAAAATTTGGTTGTGTAATGTTATGGTGAATTAAATTTGGTTTGAATTATTTTAATTCCTAATAGATTAACCTTGTCTTTCCTTATTTGGAAAATGCTTTGTAAAGTGTCCTATATTATGACATTTGAAACACACAACCTTGATCAAACCACTTGACTGATGATTCCATTCATAGTTCCATGCAAACTCATTTCTAACAGGTCATCTACATTTTATCCTATGCCCAAATTGATTATAAGTATAGAAATAACCATTGAAATTTTCATACCTCATGGTATTTGGTTGTCTGATATGATTTGTATTCATTCTACTAGTATCTTCATTCCTTGTTTGATTATTTGTCTTCAAAGTATGATTGTCCTTGTTTACATTAGTATTCGTCTTGTCTTGAGTTGCTTTCTCTAGTTCTTCTTTGTATCCAAGACTAGTTATATCACTTGAGATCTTTTCAAATATCACAAATTACTTTACCTTATTGGATGTCTTTTCTAACTCATATTTTAATGACTCATTTTCAATTACATACCTTGAACATTCATCTTCTTTATCTTTTAGGATTGTAGATAGGATTTCCAATTGATAACTGAGATGCTTGACCATATCTTCATGTTATTTGGTGTCTTCATTCATTCTTGCCTCATACACATTGAATTTATCCTCAAAATCCTTGAGTTTAGATTTCATCTTATTATTGATCTTCTTCTCAATCTTCAGTTCTTTAAGAGTATTTGTCAATGCAATCTCATAGTCCACCTCATATTCATCATCATCTAAATCATTCCAAGTAGATTCCTTTTGATGTGAGCAACTACTTTCTTCAATCATGAATAGGGATTCATATTCAATAGGACCATCAACTTCATGATCATACTCTGAGTCAATGACTTCACTCTCATCTGATGAGATATAATCTTCTTTGGTGTAGAGACTCTTCTTATCCTTGAAGCACTTCTTGTTTTAAAACCTTCTAAATCCCTTTTTTCTTTTATTAGACCTAAATGATCTCTTGCCATCATCATGACATTTATCATGCTCTTCACCATCATCCTTATTATACTTATGAGGTCACTTATTAGAAAAATTTCCTACCTCTCCATAATTGAATCATTTGAGGGGTAGTTCACCCTTATACTTGCCTAAACCTATTTTCAATTCCTTTGAAAAAAATAGTTCATCCTCATCTATACTAGAAATGTAATCCTCCTTGTGTTTCTTACCTTGGAACTTATTCTTTGGATTCATCTCTATCTTGAATGATGCTTCCTTATTTGGTGGTATATCATCATACTTCCTCATTTCATAGGTAGTAAGTATGCCATGTAATTGATCCATCTTCGACTGAGTAATATCATGAATTTCTTTTATGGTAGATGCTTTTGGATAAAAATTGAGGGATTGAGATATTAATATATTTTAAATAATAGTAGCCTCTTCAAGGTTCTCTCCAAGACCTCTAATGATGTTCATAATCTCATCAACTCTCTCTAGAAAGGATTCCATAGAATCTTCTTCCTTCATCTTGAGACTTTCAAATTACCTTCTATGAGTCTATAACCTAGCAAGCTTAACCTTTGAATCTCCTGCATAAATGATATGCATTTTGTCCCATATATATTTAGCTAATTTATAATAGATTAATTTAGTGAACTAAGTCTCTATAAGACCATAGGTGATGGAATTAATTTCCTAATAATTATTCTCAAATAGCTTCTTGTCTGCAACACTAGATGGAGGAGTAGTAGGAACAACATAACCATCCACAACTAATTTTTATATATTAAACCCTATGAACATAATTTATGTCCTCATCCTTTCACTCCAAAAAACATAATTAGATATATTGAACATCAATGCTTACTTAGTGTGATCTAGGAATTTGACTCAAGAGAGGATGGTTAGTATGGTGTTAGTTCCAAAATGAAATAAACACACTAACTAGCATAACATCTCTAGGCCTAGACACTAAGGAGAGATTAGTTAACAACATGAATAAAACACACATATAAAATTTAAAATAAAACCTCTTTTACCTTCTTTGGATGCTCGAAAATGCTTGCTATAGTGGCTTACTTGGCTTGTGCTCATGAAGTCTTCATCAAAGGAGGCTTGGCTATCTCCTCTTCTCCTTAGCACCTTATGGCTTTGGCTTAGCTTGGATTGGAATAAATTTGGCATGGTAACACTAATTTCAATGGTTTATTGAATATATATTTTCATTATAACTTTTCACAAAAATAGCTTAGAAATGATGTGGTAAGGCCTCCTATTTATAGATTTTTGCAAATGGATAGAATTAACCTAAACTGTTTATCTTGAGATTGAGATGTGTGGTTGAGGATTAATTCAATTTTTAGAATTAATTTTATAATTATCCTCATCATGAAATTTGAATAAAGGTAAATAAAGAGGCATGGAGGGCATCATGGAAGGCATTGATGAGGCATAGAGGGCATGAATCTTGATATTTGTGGTATTTATGGCCTAGGGATGTCTTCCTAAGAAATGAGGTCACCTAATGATGAAAATATTCAATATTAATTTATAAAACAAAGTTTTAACAATTTTCCATGGAATTATTAATTAGGCCTTGATTTGGATGAACTAGCTCTTAAGCATGTTTAAGTACTTTGTGCACAAATTACTCAAAATGATCAAAATGACTTGTTATTAGTCCAAAATTTGATTGGATTGGAATTGGAAGGTAATGCCAAACGAATTGGATCCATTATCCCATTTAGGATGTTACCAAAAATAAATAACAAAGGCACATGTCTTATGTAAGATATTTGATAGGAAACAACAATCTAGAGCACCTAGGTACAAAATTGGCATTTTGACTCAAAATGATCTGATCAAAGTTAGTTGGCCCATAAATTTCACTAACCAATTTAGGGATACCCTAGCCAAAATTAGAACTTTAACATGTCAATTTCACATCATTTAGCATGTTTTAGTGTTTTTAGGCCAAATTGTGCATTTTTGGTGGAAATTAGCCAAAAGCTTGGTTGGAGATTATCGATGGATAGATATAGGTGTCTAGAGTTTGCCCTTTTTTTAGGAAGGTTTCGAAAGATATAATCATAGTAATGTCTTCTCAAATAATGAAAGATCCTATGTGCTTACACTACAATGATGATAAACTAACTATATGATGCCTCCTTGAAGGAACAGTTGGCACAAGTAAGTTGATAAATAGTCCCTCAAAAAGAAAGAAGTAAAATGAGGGGACCAAAGAAAGGAAATATGATGGGGTGAAAACACAATGATATTGAAAAAATATTCAAAGTCATTGAAAATGCAAGTGGGATGGTGTACAATGATTTGTCCAAAGGTGGTTATAAACATTTTACCCTGATAGTGACAGCATAGTATGATAACACAATGATTTGCCCAAAGGTGGTTATAATTATTGAGAAGATGAAACTACCCTAGTTAAGATATAAAAATAAGATAATATCATGCCCCTATATAGATATATAAAGTAAAGTGGTGACAACACAATGATTTGTCCAAAGGTAGTTATAATCATTGAGAAATTTAGGTGGGATGGTGTGCAATGATTTGCCTATAGACAGTTATAATCATTGGATCCAGATTATGGAAAACATGATAAACTTGGCCAAGGATGATGAAAATTTAGCATGAAGGGTAATGATGAATTATAACAACCTACTAGTAAGGAGATGCACATATGAACTAATAAAGGTTCAAATTCTTTCATGGTTACTTACTCTATTTAGGATATGACTAGGATGGAATCAAGATGTCAATGTTGATAAGATGTTGATGCCACCATTGTTGGATAGACTTCTTAAAGTTGAGGTTTGTTGTAGTACATGTTGGTAGGCATCATGGTATAACATCATGAGAACTTGGCTGAAATATGTATGAGGGATGACTCTCGTAATCCAATACTTAATAGAAAATAATGCACTAATGATTGAGACCATGATGATAATGTAAACATATGAAAATGGATGGATTTAATTATAAGTGTGGGAAAAGAATCACCCAATGAACACATATACACTTAATCAAGGCAACCATGTTGAAAGCAAACAAATAGATAGATAAACAAATAAAATAAGTAGAAATAAACAAACAAACAATGCAATAAAAACCCTATGAACATTACCCCTAGAAAATAGGTGACAACTTAACAAATAAACAAAATGGGGGAATAAAAAAAGGAAGGGGGTGGTCAAGCTATCTCCCTATACAGTAAGCAAGTGGATTCTACATACATAGTTCCATGGATGTAATATCCAACAAAAAACTTCAAGCCAAATGTAGTTCTCACAGGGAGTGAGAAGAATGTGATAACTGAGGAAAAAAAATAAATGGATATGATAGAAGAATAGGAATGGTCTTGCAAAATGGAAAGTGCATGAGAGAAAAAGGCCAAAAAGGATGGGGAAACTAAATGACAAGTGATTTACTTGTAACTTAGTAAGGGTTCCTAATATACTTAAGGTAAAGAAGTGGTCAATGTTTTTGTTTTTTTCTAATGATTTGTTCAAATGTTTTTGGAATTGTTTTGGAGTGTCTCAACTCAATAGATAATGATGATACACTAAATGGTTCAAGATCATAAAATGACAAGAGTGTGGCTTAGGTTTCTCATAAAATGGTGAAAGTGTGGCTTAATGTGCTCACAAAAATGGTGAGAGTGTGGTTTAGGGTGACTGAGCTTACCTCAATAAGCATTGAGTGCTGCCTACATAGTCCCAAATTAGGACCTCAAGTCAATGTAATTCCACCCTATAGTAGAGAAATTTGACTAGTGTAGCAGTCAATTCAAATAAAATAAACATAATTGGTAAAAAGGCATAGTATGACATAAGAAGTGGTAAGTTAGTATTGTTTCTCTAGATTTTCACTAATTACATTCAAATGAGAAAGAAACTAAGGTTAAGAGGTTATGGGTTTGATGTTACCTGGATTTATTGCGCACCATATCCAAGCCTTGTGGGAGCTCCTCTTAGGCTATGGAGGAAACACCTACTGTAAGAATGAAACTTAAACAAGAAAGATGTTAGAAGAGGCTATGGTGGACTACTAAGCTACGCGCTTGGTTCCAAAAGTGTGAAGCTCCTTAAGGGATGACAGTCCACTGTTTAAAGATAAAAGTATTGTAAAGGAATAAATGATAAATGACTAAATAAATAGAAAATTAGATGGTGTGTACCTATTCCCTATAGTTTGTGTATCTCAGAATGCTATAGAAGGCTGGCAGAAGGTTCTATTTGGTTTGGATGGGTTGTTTGGATGGCTTTCTAGTTTGTTGGTTTAGAACATAGTCATCGACATCGGTGGGTCTACCAAGGTCGATCAGGTAAATGGTGCCAATGTCAGCTGAGTTGTCAATGTCAGTTTGGTTAGATGCTGACATTGGTTGGTCTTCTAATGTCGGTTGGGGTTGTTAGCCTTGGATGGCTTTTAGAGGATTTTTGGGATAGACAAAGGGGTTTTCAAAAGTTTAGAGGTTGGTGTAGGGTTGCGAGAAGGTGAATGAGGTCTGAGGAAGGGTATAGGTAGAAGATTGGTGTAAAAAGGGTGTGAGAACAAGTGGAAGGCCTTTCAACCCCTCCATGGAAGAAGTCAGGCCTCTCGATAGTATTTAGAAATATCAATGAAAACTAATTGACAATATATTCTAAAACACTGAAATGAAAACTAGAGTACTTAGCTTTATAGGGTGAAGAACTAGAGGTGTCAGAATAGCGATTCCTATTGTGACTGATGTGATTGGTGTTGTGAGCTAATGAAGCAAACACGGATTGCTTCAATTTAGTAGCTCGAGGTCCTCATACAATATTTCAATCCAATCTCTAGAATGATTTGTGTGGAGCTTTAGTAGATGAGAGAATGATAGTCAAGTTCTGGTGCTTGAAATCTTAGAGCATGCATCCTAATGTGTGAAAAGGCTAGCTATCTCAATGTTAGAGCTTGGCTTATGTAACCAACATAGGCTATCCCATTGGTGTCAGCATAGAACTGTCGATGTCGGCTATGGGTTGACTGATATCGACAGAGAGAGAATAGGTAAAAGGGCTATTTTTAGATCTTTGCCCATTTCTCCACCTGCCAAGTGCCTTTTCCATTAGAGAATGGTCAAAACAAGGGCTTATGAGGCATGGGAGTTGGTTAGGGAGTTTAAATGGGGTGAGAATAGGTCATGGGTAGTTAGGGTTTGGAGGGCCTAGTCTCAGGCTGACTCATAGGCTAAGAAACAGTCTTAGGGTGAGGTGTATAGGTGAGGTGTCCAAGGTGAGGTAATTAATTTAAAATAAGTAGTTTATAAATTAATAAGGTGTGCAAGTGTGGGTTAGGAGTGTTAACATTTAGAAGGGGACCAAGGGGGGTTGACACGATATTAGTGTCTACATTTGCCCCCTTTTGTCTTGTGGTTTATTCTAACGAACTACAAGACAAAAATAGATGTAGGTTGCCCTAGGTATGGGATAGGGTATTCCCCCTCAAAGCAAGAATCAAGAGAAGGTAATCTAAAATAAAGTGCCGATTTGATAGGTAGTGGATGGGTAGGGTGAGGTTGGAGTGTGAACACTGCAATAGTTGAGATTGCACGTATACCGCTTCACTTGATAGGCAGGTGAAATTGTCACAGGAAAGGTTGAAGAGGACTAAAATTGAAGTAATCAGTCCCTAACTTATTAGTGGTAGCTGATTGGGTTAAAATGATCAAATTTGTAGCTCTAATGGTTGAGGAAGACTAAAATTGAAGTAACTAGTCCCCAACTTATTAGTGGTAGCTGATTGGGTTAAAATGATCAAAGCTGTAGCTCCAATGGACATCATATTCAAAGTATCCAGGCTAGGAAGTGCTCCTAGAAAATAGAAAAATGTCATAGATATTGGGGATCAACTTGGTCACAATCCAATAATAGGTGTGAGGGGCATGTATAATTTGTGAACTACTTGTGAGGTAGCATATCCAATCAAAACAACCAAGGCAAAGTTGTCTCAAAAGTGGTCATGGTCTGAGGAGATAGTCACGATATCTAAGGTCATTTGTCGAGTCGAGTTGAGATATAAGTGATCTCGAGTGTTGTTTATTATGGTTAGGGAGATGTATGTGATGTCTAATGTGCCCCATGAGAAGTCGAAGGTGACTTCTAAAGTGTCAGGGCTGGTTGTTTGGTCATGATTTTGGGTAGTTTTAGAGAAGACCTATGTTTTTAGGTTAGATAGCTGGTCCATTAGGTAGATGAATGAATAATGGCTGAGCTAACCTCAGAATACCCCATGTCAACTAAGTGCTACCTACATAGCCCCTATTTTAAGGGCCTCAGGCCAATGTAGTTCTCCCAAAAAGGAAAAAGAGTCAAAGAGGTTGTTTAGTTGGTTTGGTTATGTTAGTGTTTTTAGCATTTCTCATATGTTTTATGGTACATGCTTGAAATGATGAGTGTATGATGATGTTATAGCATTTTCCATATTGTGTGATGGTGTATGTCGTAACATAGGTTATGTGGTTTTTCATCCTTAGCAATTTTCCATATTGGTGATGGTGTATGCTAAAAATGAAATGAGTTTATTTATGCTTCAGTAGGATTCCATATTGGTGATGGTATATGCTTGACATAAATTGTGTTTGGTTGATAGTTTCCATGTGTATTGTTTTCCATAAAAACTAATGTGAATGGGCTATGATAATTTACATAACACAAATTGGTATTTGCATTAAATAAATCATGATGTTATGTTAGCGGTAGAAAATGTTTTGGTTGTATTTTATCAAAAACATGTGATGTTATTTATGATAAAATTGAGTTGAATGTTAGGTTCATAACTTTATAGTGAGAATTGTGAGATGACGATATGCGAACATATAATTTTAAGACACTGCATCCTAAAAGATAAACTAGCATGTGACGAAGGTGTGTAAGAAGTGAAAGGCATGTTGCTCTTTCATTGACAAGGACCATAGTGATAGCATAGATAGGATTTTTGCAATCAAAAGCCCCATTCATGCATTACATCATTGACCATTGGTTTTTGTTAGAGAAGTACCCTAATCACTTGATGTTAAGTGAGCTCAAAATCCCTTGGGTATTTTGGGGTAATAGGTGTGATTAAGTGATATGTGAGGATAGCGTAACCCTTTTTAGTAGGGATAACTTTTCTCCTTTTATAGGTGACCCTGAGAATGACTATAGGCAAGTCCATGACTTAATAGTTTGTCAGTCAATTGTTTTTTTTTGGTAGACTGATCAATGCAGGAAGTCTACTTGGGGATGTTGTTTTGTTTTGTGCTCATGTGAAGCTGATCACTGTGTGAAGCTTCTAAGAGAATGTTGTTTTTGTAGAAAAATTTGGGCATAGCCATCCTTCGAGGGAGTGGTATATATTTTGCTTTGTATGTTTTGATTTCTTTGAATAGCTGCCCTTCAAGGGAGTAGTCTATAAATTACAACAATAATGCAGCTGTCCTTCAAGGGAGTAGTCTACATTTATAGTTTATGACCTTTTAATATTTTGTTAGGAATCCCAATTTTATGTTTTTTTTGTTTTTTTGTTGACTGAACTTTTAGTCATAGACTAGACTATAGAGGTTTAGGGGTTTCCCTTTTATTAGGACAAAGCATTAATGCTTAAAAAAGGGTTAACTAATTTTTGTAGGGAAAAAGGGTTGAAAGGAATAGGAATGAGGATGACGAGGGTTGTTCAAGGGATGAGCTCAAGTTAAACATCAAGTGAATGATTACTTGGTTAATAGTAGAATGGTCACATATGCAAGGCATTAAGGGGCTCAAGTTCTGGCTGACCTTCAAGAGAAGACAGATGATAAGTGCCTAATCCATACTTGTGCATTATTATATAAGGTCTGAGCCAATTAGGAGCAAACTTGCCTCATTTGCTTCTTTCCATATTGGTCACGTGTTGGTTTTCCTTAAGGATGAGATATCCAATTTTTAAATCTTGCTCTTTTAGATTTTTGTTGTAGGCACGCTTGATGCGATCTTGGTAGATATGAAGATGATTAATAGCGACAAGATGATGTTCATCGAGTAACTCGAGTTGTGTTAATCGATCTTGATGAAAGTCATCGTTAAATAGCATGTCATGTAAAGAGATACAAAGAGAAGGTATTTTTACTTCAAGAGGCAAGACGACCTCGGTTCTATACACTAAGGAGAGAGGTGTAGCACCCGTAGGGGTTTGGATGCTAGTGCGGTAGGCCCAAAAAGTGAAGGGAATGTGAGTGTGCCAATCCCTTCAAGTGTCATTGACCACCTTCATTAGGATTTTAGTTAGGATTTTGTTAGAAGCTTCTGCCTGTCCATTTGCTTATGGATAGTAAGGTGAGGAGAAGCTGAGTTTGATGCCAAAAGCATCGTAAAGATTTTGGGTGGTTTTGTTTTTGAAAGATTTGCTGTTATCAGTGATTATCTTGTGAGGTACACCAAAATGATAGATGATGTGGTGGTTAATGAAGTCGACAATTTAGTTAGTTTTAGTGGAGATGAAGGGAACAACTTCCACCCATTTAGTGAAATATTTAGTCACTGTGATGATAGACTAATGTCAGAGAGATGAATGAGGGTTAATCTCACCAATTAGATCTAAGCCCCATTGTGAAAAGGGCCAAAAATCCTTAGCAACTTATAAAGCATGGCTAGGGACATGAAGTAGGTTAGCATGTTATTGGCATTTGATACAATGCCAAACATAATCACTGTAGTCTTGGTTAAGAGTGGGCCAATAATAGCCCAAGTGGAGGATACGCTTTGTAATCAAGTTACCAATGAAGTGTCCTCCAAAAATCCCATCATGGACTTGTTTGATGGCATGAGATGTCTCAGTGGTGGTTAGGCATCGAAGAAGGAGGCCATTGAAACCTTGTTTGTAGAGAAGACCCCCTTACATGGTGTATCAAGTAGTACTCTCAATAAAATCCCACCGTCCATTACTAGAGAGGTCAAGAGGAATGAGAGAGGTCAAGAGGAATGATAGAATAAGTCAAGTAGTCAACAAGTTGTTTATACCAAACATCATGTGGACTAGAGTTGATATTGCCAATAAAGTTGATGTCAGTTGAGATATATGAGGGCAAATCCAAATGGTTTATTGTGACATAGATTCTTGAGGAAGCAGATGAAGATGGGATGTGTGAGGCGAGAGAGGCCATTGTGTCAGCAGACTTATTTGTAGAGTGAGGAACAATTTGCAAGAGATAACAGTTGAAAGAACCTAAAAATGTGTCAACACAGTGTTTATATCATTGTAAAACTTTGTTTTTACAAAGATATGAATTGTTAATTTGATTAATGACTAGTTGTGAGTCGCCAAAGATATTGATTGTCTTAATGCCCAAGAAAATGGTAGTTTGAAGCCCCAAAATTAGGGCTTCATACTCAGCCATGTTATTGGTGCATTCAAAGTCAAGTTTGAAGGATAGAGGCATGGGCTCACCCTCATGAGGGATGAGAATGACCCCTACACCCCCACCAAGTTGACATTTAGATCCATCAAAGAACATTATCATTTGATAGGGTATGTCATCAGTGGATAGCATGGAAATAGACTCATCAAGAAATTTATAGTTAGAGGGTTGGTTATCAGGTAAAGGGGCATTTGTTAGTTGGTCAGCAATCATTTTCCCCTTTATAGACTTTTGTTGAATGAATTCCAAATAAAACTTAGTGAGAAGCATGAGCCAATGAGCCATACATTGGTTTTGGTATAGCTTAACATGCATGTATTTGAGAGGGTCAGTGTGGGTGATGACGTAAGTCTTGTGGCTAAGGAGATAGTGGCGGAGTTTGGAGGTAGTAAAGAATAATGCCAAGCAAAGTTTTTTGGTATGATTATATCAAGTTTCATAGTCAATGAGCATTTGAATTATATAATAAACTACCTAATGACAATGTTGTTCATCTCGATGCGCTATCATGGCACCTAAGGAATGATTTGTTGCTAAAATGTAAAAATAGAAGGGTTGGTCATCTTTAGGTGGAATAAGGACTAGTGGAGACAAAAGATAGCATTTAAGAGCCTCAAAAGCCTCTTGGAAATCCTTATTCCAATTAAAGGAGACATCCTTCTTGAGGAGGTGATGGAAGGGTTGGCATCAGTCAGATAGCTGTGAGATGAAGTGACAAATAGATTGAAGCTTCCCTTATAAGCTGTGAAGTTATTTTAGGTTAGTTAGTGGGGGCATCTCGAGTATGGCTTAAATCTTAGCTAGATCTACCTCAATGCCATGGAGAGAAATGATGAAACCCAAAAGCTTCCCTGAGAGAACCCTAAAGATGCATTGTTTAGAGGTTATGTTAAATGACTCAACCCTAAGAATGAGTGAAGGTTTTGTCTAGTCTAGATGGGTTATTTGGATGGATTTTTGGTTTATTGGTTTAAAACATAGTTACTGACATCAGTGGGTCTATCAAGATCAATCAGGTAAATGGTGTCGACATCGGTTGGGTTGCTGATGTTAGTCTGGCTGAAGGTATCGATGTCGGTTGGTCTGCCAATGTTGGTAGGGTTTATCAGCCTTAAATGGCTTTTAGAGTATTTTCAAGATAGACAGAGGGGTTTCTATAAGTTTAGAGGTTGGTACAAGGTTATGAGAAGGTGAATGAGGTCTGAGGAAAGGTATAGGTGGAGGATTGGTGTGAAAAGGGGGTGAGAACAAGTGGAAGGCCTTTCAGTCCCTCCATGAAAGAAGTCAGGCCTCTTGATAGTATTTAAAAATATCAATGAAAACTCATTAACAATATATTCTAAAACATTGAATTGAAAACTAGAGTACTTAGCTTTATAGGGTGAAGAACCAGAGGTGTCAGAATAGTGATTCCCATTGTGACTGATGTGACTGGTGTTGTGAGCCAATGAAGTGAACATGGATTGCTTCAATTCAGTAGCTCGAGGTCCTCATACAATATTTCAATCGAGTCTCTGGAATGATTTGTGTAGAGCTTCGGTAGCTAGGAGAATGATAGTCAAGTTCTGGTGCTTAAAATCCTAGAGTGTGCATCCTAATGTGTGAAAAGGCCAGCTAGCTTAATGTTAGAGCTTGGCTTATGTAACTGACATCGGTGATCCCACTAGCATCAGCGTAGAACAACCGATGTTGGCCATGGGTTGACTGACATCGACAGAGAGAGAATAGGTAAAAGGGTTATTTTTAGCTCTTTGCTTGTTTCTCCACCCACCAAATGCCTTTTCCATTGGAGAACGGTTAAAACAAGGGTTTATGAGGCACAGGAGTTGGTTAGGGAGTTAAGATGGGGTGAGAATAGGTCATGGGTAGTTAGGGTTTAGAGGACCTAGTCTCAAGCTGACTCATAGGCTAAGAAATGGTCTTAGGGTGAGGTGTCTAGGTGAGGTGTCCAAGGTGAGGAAATTAATTTAAAATAAGTAGTTTTTAAATTAATAAGGTGTGCAAGTGTGGGTTAGGAGTGTTAACGTTTATAAGGGGACCAAGGGGGGTTGACATGATATTGGTGTCTACAAGTATGTCAAGGCTTAATGTTGCCCCTAATTTGCCCATAGGTGGTTATAACTAGGACACAATGACATAGATCAATAGTACTAATTTTCCCAAAGGTGGTTATAATTAGTAGCAAGATTGGTGGTAAGAAAAGAATAAAAAATGAAGGATACAACTGCCAAAACTTCTATCACCCTATTCCAAAATATGATCTCTATCTGAAATACATGAACCAATGGATGAAACTTCTCAAATACCTCAATGCTTAAAGTTTGTAATGAATGGCAAAAACTAAGGTCCAATGGGCTAGGTTTTAGAACACATTAGGCTGATAGGTTGGGAGTGGAAATTGGATATAATGAAGAGGATAAATAAGGATGGTATTTGTATAAAAAAATATTAATAAAATGGCATAACTAAAATGGTCCTTATAGATAATACACCTTAGCATTCTATCATAGTACCACTTGAGATGAATAATATTCATTAGCTCTATAAGTTCATCTCTATTTTGTGTGGCAAGCTTGTATGCTCTTGATCTATAATCTACATTAATGATGAAAGGCCCTATCTAGTTTGGTTTGAATATCCCTTTATGCCTTTGCTCAACCATGGTATTATTTTGGTTTTCTTTAAGAACAAGATCACCAAGTTCAAATGTTTCATACTTAACATGCCAATTATAGTGGCCTTTGAGTCAGTTCTAACATACTTGAAGATTATTCAACACAATCATGCATCTCCCATCAAGTAGGTCTACATCTTACAACAGAACTACTCGATAGTCATGATCATCTAGGAAATGATTGAAAGAGATGCATAGTGAAGGCAATTCAACCTTTTTGGGAAGGATGACTTCAATACCATAAACAAGTGAGTATGGAGTGGCTCCTATGGGGGTATGATGATTCGTACAGTATGCCTAGAGGGTAGGGAATATATGCAAGTGTCAATCACAATCAACATCATTAACAATCTTTTTGAGAATATTGATAATGGTTTTTTTGGATGCCTTAGCTTGGTCATTACCTTGAGGGTAATAAGCTATAGAAAAATATTGTGTGATGTTGTATTCAATACATAGCTAGTCTACATCCTTGTTTATGAATGATCCTCCATTATCAGATATAATGTCAAAGGGGATACCATAGTGGCAAATTAGATGGTTGAAAATGAATTTGGAAATTTGATTTTTAGTCATGTAAGTGAGGGGTATAGCTTCAACCCACATAGTGAAATACTCAATAGTAGTAAGGATATGTTTATGGTCATCAGATGAAGTGGGGTTAATCTTCCCAATGAGGTCAAGTCCCCATGTATAAAATGGCCATGGTGTCAACATTGGCTTCAAAGTTTTTACTAGGGTATGAATTAGATTAGCATGCCATTGACATTTGTCACACTTTTTAACATATGCAACAACATATGCATTTATTGTGGGCTAATAATAACCATTACACAAGATATTTTTAGACAAGATTTCCTTGCTAAAATGAGAACCACATACTCCTTCATGAACTTCTATTAACACTAGTGTAGACTCTGCTAAAGTTAAATAATGAAGCAGAGTTCTATCAAAACTACAATGGTAAAGGGTAGATCCAAGTAGAGTATAATGAGTGAAATGATGAATGAAAGATTTATATTTTTTTTGAGATAGGTTAGGTGGTATAGCTTGGTCATAAAGGTAGTTTTAAAATTCTGAATACTAGATAGAATTAGGACTAACAATATCACAAATAATTGCAATAGTTGAAGGTTCATGAGCTGGTGTTGATAAATTCTCGATGAATACCTGATACTCTCTAGATTTATCTATTTGTCAAATTAGAGAGCCAATAGTAGCCATGAAATTTATAGTTCTATTACTAGCCCTTGGTATGTGCTCAAACTAAATGTTGGTAAATTTTTTTTAAGAGTGTTGACCATGGCTTTTTATGAAACTAGCTTGTCATCTTTGGTCTAAAAATGATTTGTGACCTGATTGATGATTAATTGAGAATCACCATAAACATGGAGATGATATATGTTATAATGCATGTCTTTTTGAAGTCTTGTAACAAGTGTTTCATACTTGACCATGTTGTTTGTACAAGGAAACCTGATTTTGAATGATTTAAGGATTAGATCCCTTATGGTGTAATAAAAAATAGGCCTACCCCTAATCCATGTGTAGTAAATGAACCATCAAAATATAGATTCTAGGGATGTTCCTCAAGGGGTGTGTTAATGATGATCATTATGGATTCATCAAGAAATTGAAATGTGAGTGGTTGTGTGTTTGTGAGAGGTGCTTCAACAAGTTGATCTGCAAGAACTTGTCTGTTGATTACCTTCTGATTGACATAATCTATGTTAAACTCACTAAGAAGCATGATCCATTTAGCCATTATACCTTGTAAATATATTTCACATAGTATATACTTGAGCAAATCTAATTTTTAAATAACCATGGTCTTATTATTCAACATGTAATGGCGTAGTTTTTGAGCTGTGAAGACCATGGCTAAACAAGCTTTTTCAATAGGTGCATAGTTATGTTCATATGTAAACAAGGTACAACTTAGGTAGTATACAGGATGCTCTTCTACATTGTCATCATGTTGAGCTAAGAGTGCCCCTAGAGCATGGTCAGTAGCTGATAGGTATAACAAGAATGGCTTGCTTGGCATAGGAGGTAATAAAATAGACAAATTAACAAGATAGTCTTTAAGTTATTGAAAATATATTTGGTAGTGATCATCCCAATGAAATGCAACTCCCTTCTTAAAAAGGTGTGTAAATGGATGGAACTTATTTGCTAATTGAGAGATGAAGCATTAGATTGATTGGATCTCACCCTACAAACTATGAAGTTGATTTAAATTAGTTGGTGGTGGCATCTCAGTTATAACATGGAATTTAGCCAGATCAACTTTAATACCTCTATGAGACACAATGAATCCAAGTAATTTGTCTAAAGCTATACCAAACACACATTTATTTAGATTGAGTATGAATTTTTACTCTCATAATATTTCAAATATCTTATGTAGCACTGTTGGAGGGTCAACCCTGGTTTTGGATTTTCCTAATGTCATTGACATAGTCTTCAACAATATCATATATCATATCATGGAATATGATATTCATGTCCCTTTAATATGTAGCTCCATCATTCTTAAGGCCAAATGGCATTACATGATAATAAAATGCTCCCCATAGAGTGGTGAATGTTGTTTTATGTTGGTCTTTTGGTGTTATTCTAATATGGTTGTATCCTAAAAATCCATCCATGAGGGAAAGCATTTCATAACATACCATGGAGTCAATGATAATGTCAATATTAGGCAAGGGAAAACAATATTTAGGACATGCTTTGTTGATGTCTCAAAAATTAGTACAAATTATGATCCCTTCAAGCTTTTTACTAACAAGTACCACATTAGAGATCCATTCTGAGTAGTCAATGGATCAGATACATCCTACTTCTAAGAGTTTTTCCAACTCTTTCTTTACTAATATAGAAATACAAGGATGCATCTTACATAGCTTTTTTTTACCAGTTTGGTGTTAGGATTAACCATAAGGTGGTACAAAACCAAGGTGGGGTCTAAACTTGGCATGTCAGAATAGGCCCATCAAAAGATATCTACAAATTATCTCAACAAAGCTATAAAGATGTCACATTCCTCCTCAGTGATGGATGATCCTAATTTTATCCATTTTAGGTCTAATGGAGTCCTGATATTTACCTCTATTGTATATTCAAATAGAAGGGTCAAACTATCTTCTAGGATAGTAGGCAATGACTTGAACTATTGAATTATGTCAGGGTCCTCTATTAGGACTTTCTCTTCAACTTCTCCTAGGCATGATGAATCTGAGTCCCCTAATGGGAGATCTATCCACGTAACAAAAATAATTAGAAATTCTTAAAGAATTCAATCAAATACTTATTTTTTTCTCAAAGATAAACTTGAATCTATAGGCAAGTTCATCGTTGGTGGAATCCTAGTCTAAATTTAAAGAAGAATGAACACCCCCATATAATGGTAACCTAAAACAAGTTTTTACCACTAGATTGGCCTTTATCTTTACTTTTTCCCTAGTTATAAAGCACCTCAAAGAGGTTTCACTTTATGACCTCAATGTTTTCATTTTTTTTTTGGTTAAGGCTGTTCACTTGCTCTCCAAAATAGGCTACAAGATCTAATGTGATTAAAAATCTTGATTTGTGATCTCCCAATGGAATGTTGTCTCTAAGGCCTAAAAATTCATAGAATGCCTCATCATTCTGAAACTCATCAATCAACAGACTAGATTTTTATTGGTCCTAATCTATCAGTTGGGGATAATATAATGCAAAATGGTTATGATGAATGGCCAAGATAAGGGTACAAATGGCATTGTTATCAAACATGTTGGTTTTAGCTAGGTCATCAAAGGTGGGGCAATGATCAAACTCTACTTCACTATCAGCATCATCATCATCATTAGTCACTAGTGATAGAGTTTGAATAGGATATGTGGGGTCACCCCCAAGTGATTTAAATCTAAGTCCATAAGGTATTTCATACTTACTCATGGAAATTGGCTCGATGGTTTCTTCTTAATTCAATTTGAGGCCTCTTCCTTCATAATTATGATCCTCCATGATCCTATTGGGAATAGGATACTTTATATTTTTATAAAAATCAGATTTTTTGTCATTTTATAAACATGTTTCATCCCCTTCAAGAGGGTTGGGTTCTAGGCCAGATGCTAGTACAAATGTGATAGGCCCCTTATCTTTATTCTTTCGTTGCCAATGTATATGTGGGGCAACTTTAGGCCACCCAAAGGTTTTTGGATTCTAAGGAAGATTAGAAATATGAAATGTATCATGGGTCACATACTCTCCTAATCCATTATCTAAAATTGTGAAATAATTAGAAGCTTTAGGAGGTGACATGTGGGAAAATGAATCCAAGGTATTAGGATCTATGCAATTATCTAGTGAAGGATTAATAAGTATAACCTTTTCTTTATCTTATTTAGAACTTAGATTCATGTTGTATTGATAATTAAAGCTTTGAAATTTGGCCTCAAGATGTTTGTAGTGTTCATATGGTTGTAAATCTCCAAGAATATTCACTTCCATCCCTGAGTAGGAAAACTTGATACATTGGTGCAGCGTTGATGGAACTGCATGAATCTCATGTAACCAAGGCCTTCTTAGAATCATATTATATGATAACTCAAGATCAATCACATGGAAAATTTTATCTTGGGTCAAAGGCCCAATGATAATTATCAAATTAATGGTTCCTTGTGATTCTCTTTCTTGATTATCATAGGTTTTGATGGTTATTGTTTCTAGCTAGAGATCTGCCATTGTGTACCCAATAAGCTTGATGAGCTTTAGAGACACTATGTTGAGGTTGGATCCATTGTTTATAAGGAAACATTTAAATTTATGTCATATTATATAAAATTTTATATATAATGGATTATTTTGGAGTAGGGCAAGGGAAAATAGATTGCTTTGGTTGAATGTGACTTGTTGGGCTGGAGCTAGGTGTCCAACCAAAGCTTGAAATTTGTCAGGGGATATGTCACTAGTAATAGTGGATTGGGTAAAAAAATCATTCAAGATGATCTTATGGATTGTTTATATTCAAATCAAAAATAAAATATAAATTTGTGTTGGTATCTTTTGAAATTGTTCCATAATATCAAACTTCTTATCTTGGTCAGTAGTGAATGGTTTATTCTAAGGCTGAATGGTTGGTTAGATGATAGGCAAAGTGGTGGATGGTTTTGGGCCTAGGATAGTAATTTTTGATCTATAAGTTCTGATTTCAAAATCAAGATTAAATATGATACCATTATTGCTAACCAATGTTGGGACTGGTGTGGGACCAGACAGGACAAGTCTTGGTTACTAGTGCATTCGTATGTGGTCACGTGGCAAGGATGAGTTTCGATATAAGGTTTAAAAGGGGAAGTCCTAGTTTGTTGGTTTACATATATACACTCCCAAGTTAAATAAGGATTATCCATGTAATTTGGCTGAATGTTTTTGTTTACCAATGGTCTAAGCTGATTAGTCTTGGTTTAAGATTAATGGAAATGGTATTAATGCTACCTCCTACAATATGACCTACAACCCTATTATAGTCATGTGTAACTACATGGTAGGTTTGTTGGTTGTTACCATTATGACCTTGTTTTTGTCCATTCTTCTATCATTTTGTGTTTGGCTATTGATTTTTTTGATTTTTCTAGTTTGGCCTTTGATTTTGATACTATTGATTTTGCTACTACACTGGTAGTTATTGTTGTTGATTATTTTGCTACTATTGATTGTTATGTCAGGGAAAGGGGTTTTGATAAATCTCAAGAGTTTGATTGGAATTGGAATCACCATTATCCAATGTCATCTCCCCATTTTCCAACATTATCTCAATTAAATGCTTGATTTGGATACATCTTCATCGACTATGCCCATTGACCCGATGATAGTCACAAAAATCATTTTCATAGTACCAATTAGGATAAGGAATACCTTGTGAATAATGCTTTGGTATAGGCCAACTAATAAAATTAATGGTAGAAAACTTATGAAATACAAATTCAATAGTTTTTCATAGGTCACTAAAGACATGACATGCAGGCATGGTTTTTCTAAGAGGAGGGATTTGTAATGGTAACATCTATTGTATTTATTATAAAAGTCTTAGTTGTTGTGCTTGTGGTATTGGTTAGAGAGGTTTTTGGGTAGGATTAAGATGAAAAGGTGGTATATATGATGTTTTAAACATTTAGACATGATGGTATTTAGTTACTCCATTTCCCACAACATTCCTATTGCAGTTACATTACTTTAGTCTTTCATGGTTATTGGCCTATGCTAGTTGCAATGATGGAACTGGAATGAGATGTTGGTCTTTTCCCTAATTGGTACCTTGATTTTGATTAGTTGAATTAATCTTGATAACTCCTTTATTGATGATTTCTCACTCAATTTATAAGCCTTTGTTGACGATTTCCTTGAAAATATGTGCACATTGTAGTTCTAAATGATAAGCTATCTCGCTATGAAAATTTTTGGTAAACATAGTGGCTAATTGTCTATCTAGTAAACTATGGGTGAAATGGCTTGAAAGGGATCTTCATCACTATAAATAACTTGCAAAACTCTCACCAATTTTTTTTTACTTATTTTAAGTCCACTAATTAAATCTCATGCTCGAGATTATAGGAAAAGTGCTACACAAACTTATCAAAAAGATCATCAAAATCCATTACTAAATTTTTGGGTAACTTTAAAAACCACTACAAGGCTTGTCCATCCAATCTCCTTGGGAAAAATAACAAAAGGTATATGTTGCTATATGGCACTAGTTGACATGCAATAAAGAATTTGGTGAAATGAGCCTTAGGGTCAACTTTCCCTTTGTATTTATCAAATTTTGGTGGTTTGTATCCTAGAGGAAATGGTTATTGTATGATGTGTTATTGGTTTTGTTTGGGAATGGACCAAGAATATGCATACATGGATTAGGATGTACTTTAAATTGTATAATTGGTTACATGATATTTTGGTTTGGGTTGGTGATAAAAGTTTGAATTGGAATATTTTGTGGTTGGGACAGAGGGATATAACTATACTATGCCTATTATTGTTGAAAAGGGACATGTTTCCAACTAATAAAACCTTGATATTGAGTGGGAACTTGTAAACAAAGACACTATCTCTAAATTTATGGCACATTTTAAACTAATGGTTGTCTAGTAGGTACTTGAGAAATGTGGGGACCTCATTGTTTTATGAATCCCTATGAGGAATTGAAAATAGGCTTTAGATTTAGCATCTATCACTAATAAGTTTTTGTACGTTATTGACTATTCATTTATTGGTTTTGAATTAGCATATTAGTCTATGACTAAAGATGTATGTTCATCATTACCTACCGAGGTGGAACATTTGTTTCCCCTAATTGAGGTGGAAATGTATTTATCCTTTATTGTGTTGATACACTAGATTATGTTTACTATTGTGGAAAACTACTCGTTACTTGTTTAGGAGTAGGGTTCATCACATTCTATCATTGAGGTATGACATTAATTTTTGTTTAATTACCTGATCCCATATGTTTTACACTTGAAGAAGCATCCAGTTGAGGTTGGGGTGTAAAAACTCCTATTACATGGTATGATGATCTACCCATGGGATTAACTATAGGCACATGTTGTTAGCTAGTTGTTTGTGCATTAGTACCACTTTGATTGGGATTGGACATTGTTTACACATTGTCCACTATATTTAGCTCACTATTCTATATAGAAGCTAAAGACACTTCTTTAATAATGGGCATATGCATCAATTTATCTATCAAAGTGGTTTGTATGAATAGGTCAAAACTTGGATTCTCTTGTCTATTTAACTCTATCAACACTCCTGTTGAAGGAAATAGGTCAATAAGAGGCTTATTCACCATGTTCATTTAATTGAAATTATGTGATAGATTTAGGTAGGTTTGATATGTTGTCTACATTTGGTTAAAGTGATATTCCATGATGTTTTTGCCTTGATTAGATATATTAGGATCTTGGTATGGTTTTTGGACTAGAGCCATAGGATTTATAAAAGAAGCCTATTGATCGTAAATGATATTGTGGGGCACTCTTACTAGACTTGGTAAATTTTCATGGGGAAAGTCTGCTAGAAAATTGACCCCTACCTCTATGGTTCTAATCAAATTATCATCTTTGTTCTCTAAAAAATGTCATTAAAACAAAAATGGATCATACGTGGAAGCTGTATTAGTAGAATATGACTATTGAATAATTAGCTAATCGATGGAGGGTATTGTAGCTAGGTATTATGTGGTTTGTTCTTGGTATTTTTTTAAATAAGGTGGTATGTTAACCATATAGTTATCTAATGGATCTTATCTTTGTTCCCCTAATTGAGTATTATAATAGGGAGAAGAATCCATCTCATAAGCAATATTATCTACATAGGGGTCTTGCACCATTTATACTTATGCAACTACATTACTAATACTTAGATTGTACATGAGTCCACTACGAGTGTAGGAATACATGTTGGGATCCATAGTTAATGTTTTGTGATAAAAGGTCAAAGAGTTATACAAAATATAAAAAGGATAATGTCTAAAATAGATGATGTTCCAACTTGGTCTAGATTAATCAAAAGGATTAAAAGGTTTATGCAAATATTTGTGAGGAAACAAGATAGTGTGAAGTATCTATCATTTCACTATTCACACAAATATAAGTAAGTAAATAGACCAAACATCAAAATGCCAAACTCTAAGGTTGAAGTGTTTCAAATCAGTATAATCTAGGAATTTAAAATTTGCTAAGTCTTTTGGCCAAATGCGACATCAAGCTAGGCTCAAACAAGGTATGCACTAGGACTCTTGGCCAAATGGCATCAAAATATAGGCTTTGTAAATAGATGAAAGGTTTAATCTAATAGATTTGAAACACTTCAAACAAACACTAGGCATTTGATTCTTGGTTGTGAACTTGATCAACTAGGTATAAGGTATGAAACAAAAGGCAAATTTAGAGATAATTTTTTCTCACAAATAATGGTATAAAACTTGGTTCTTTTGATAAATAAGCTAGATAAAAGTAAATAGTATGACCATGATTTAGAGAAAGGATTACAAAATGACACTCAGATTGGTCTGAAAATGTAAGAACAAATTTGAATTCTATGTAAGAGGGTCTATGAAATAATATTTAAAATATTTTGGGTAGTGTAATGATGCTATACTACCAAAAAGGTGTGACAAAAAAGTTTGTTTCAAAAAATCTCTAAGGCAAAGACATTTTCCCATAATTTTGACAGCATAACACTACTTTTCTTAACTCAAAATGTTGTGGTGCATTTACTAAAATTGCAAGTGTTTAGCATAAAATGTCTTAAGTTTATCAAATGGTGATAATGATCTTGAGTCTAAAATATCCTTCAACTCAAATTGGAAATTGAACCTAAGTTCCCTCCAGTTTAGTGTAAATGGTGAACCCACTTAACACATCAACCCTATGAACTTATAAATGTGTAATTTTTAATTTATATTATAAGTGAAGGAATTTTAAAAACTTTTTTAAAGGTCTAGATCAATTGGGTAGCATAATTGTGATAAAGTGGATGATATGACTCTCAAGCTTTTGATGAAATTTGAACAAGGTAAATTGATGATCTCATGCAGGAAACATAATGCCTCTTTGTTCAAAGGAAAATTAGGACCATCTGTTTGGTTTGAATTATTTGTTTACACCAAGTTTTGACTTCAAATAGGACTCTAATCTAGGACAAGACCAACTAATTAATCTCTCTTAGATCCTAAACTAATAAGGTTTCTTGGTATTATTGGAATTTGTCAATATATGTCATTTGAGAGGATTTTAAGTGTTCATCCAAAAGTAAATGCACATTATATAGTAGGTTTTTTACACCCCCATTCTCTTAAATGATAGTACTATGACATGGACCTTGAGGCACACCTTGCACTAGTAATACTTCCATGGCAAGTGGGGATTTCTCTAAGATCTAAAAAGTTTCTAAACGTTCTAAGGGAGTCAATTGCACAATGACTTTCATATTAAATAATGAAAAATAAAAGCATGGATTTAGGGTCCGTATCACTTAGATTATTATAAAAAGGTCTATTCTTTTTTATAACCACTACATCCTATTGTTCACTCAATGTAGTGTGATGTCCAAAGTACTACTACGTCCAATGTGTAACTCTAATTAGGAGCCAAATGAAGTCAATGCTAGGAGGTGAAACCCTAGGTCAAAGCTTCCCTAAATAAATCATAGGAGGTGATCAAGTCCCCCTTGTAAGCCAAGTTTTCATAAAAATAAAGAAAGCATGAAAGTATAAAGACTTTAGGGTCATTTCCAAGGTCACCCAAACTTTGACAATTTTTTAGGGAGTGTTTTAGATGACTTTATTTTTAAGCCTTGGACTAGGATAATTTAAATAGGAATGACACTTTTGATTCCAAGGGTTTTCTAAAGGGGAAAAATGGAAGAGCATACATACAACATCCCTCTTTTTGCCAAACAAAAATTTAATCTAAACAACCAAGTAAACACAAAATGATTTGAAAAGGTGAGTTCATTTTTAAGCCCAAATGGAAAATGAGGTGGTATTCATTTAACCCCTAGGTCTTAGTTTCAAACTTTGAAAACATTCACTGTAAACATCTAAAATTTGTTTTTTTGTTAAACACCAAAACAAGGTCCCTAATTGATTTCAAAGCATGCAAAAGGTGATCTAAAACATGTTTTGAGCAAATATCAAACTTGGTCCTACAAAAAAAATGTTATCATGTCCTTTAGCCTAGAAGCTCTTTTAGGATTGAAATAATGAAAATTTTAAAAAAGAGCTCTTAGGTCTATGTTTTAAGAAAAACACAGTGACTAACATCAATTATATAATTGATGACAATTACATTTTCTAATCAATGATGGTTATCTAACCAACATCAATTATACCAATGTGACCAATGATAGGTATCCAATTGATGTGGGTTTTACTAACTGACGTCAGTTAAGCTATCAAACTGATGTTGGTCTTATTAATCAATGTCAATTACTGTGTAAACTTGTGGTAAACAAAAATGGCAAAATAAAGCTAGAAAATCAATTTACAAGAGTTTTAATGGTCCAAATAAATATTCTCAAGCTGCAAAATATTCTTATTCATATGTGAAATGCATCTTGTCCCACTGGGCATGCCATAATGTGATCTAGGAATTTGACTCAAGAGAGGATGGTTAGTATGGTATTAGTTCCAAAATGAAAACAAAATGAAATAAATGCACTAACTCAAATAACATATCTAGGCCTAAACACTTGGGAGAGCTTAATTAACAAACATGAATAAAATGCATAACTACAATACAAAACAAACCCTCTTTTACCTTTCTTGGATGCTCCAAAATGCTTGTTGTAGTGTCTTGTTCGGCTTGTGCTCATGGAGTCTTCATCAAAGGAGGCTTGGTTATCTCCTCTTCTCCTTAGCACCTTGTGGCTTTTGCTTGACTTGGCTTGGATTGGAATCAATATGGCATGGTAACACTAATTGCAATGGCTTCTTGAAGATATTTATGAATTATAACTTTGCACCAAAATAGCTTAGAAATGATGTGGTGAGGCTTCCTATTTATAGATTTTTACAAATGGCTAGAATCAACCTAAATCATCCATCCTGAGATTGAGATGTGTGGTCAAGGATTAATTCAATTTTTAGAATTAAGTTTATAATTATATTCATCAAGACATTGGAATAAGAGGAAATTAAGAGTCATGGAAGGCATTAATGAGGCATGGAGGGCATGAATCTTGATATTTGTGGCATTTATGGCCTAGAGATGTCTTCCCAAGAAATGAGGTCACCTAATGATGTAGATATTCAATATTCATTTATAAAAACAAGTTTTCAAAAAGTTTCCATAGAATTTTTAATTAGGATTTGATTTGGATTAATTATCTCTTAAGCATGTTTAATCCCTTTGTGTACAAATTATTTAAATTGATTAGAATGCCTTGTTATTGGTCCAAAATTTGACTAGATTAGAATTGGAAGGCAATGTTAGATGCATTGGATCTGTTATCCCATTTAGGATGTTACCAACAACAAATAAAAAAGCACATGTCTTATGCAATATATTTGATAGGAAAGAGAAATCTAGAGCACCCAAGTGCAAAATTATCATTTTGACTTGAAATGATCTAATCAAAGTTAGTTGGCTCATAAATTGCATTTCCCCATTTAGGGATACCTTGGCCAAAATTGGCACTTGAACATGTTAGTTTCACATCATTTAACATGTTTTAGTCTTGTTAGGCCAAATTATGCATTTTGGGTAGAAATTGGCCAAAAGCCTGGTTGGAGGTTATGGATGGCTAGATTTATGTGTATACACTTAGTAAAGAAACCTCCTTGATTAATTACCATATTTTACCTTGGATCACCTTCAATTTGTCAAGCCTCTACTAAAGGACCTACTTTGATATCAATTATTAGAGGTATAATCACTGAGAGGTGGGTGAATTAGTGATCCTAAATATTAATATTTCAATTACAATCCTTTCAAACTTATTAAAAAATCAACAAATATCAACTTGATCAAGAAACATTAACAATAGATCTCATTCAATCAATGAATACACAAGATCAAACACACAACACATGGTTCTTATGAGAAACCCTCATGGTGAATAAAAATCACTCTTAAGCCTTGAAAACATGGACTAATTATCCTATAATAAATTACAAACAAGATATTTGTCAAGTCCTTTAGACCATAATCCTTGATTAAGTCCTCCTGACTAAAGGCCTTTGGTGAAACACATGTTTCACAAGGAACAACTATACCTAAGGGAGATCAAGTCCTTTAAACACTTTGAAGAGAAAATCTCCACCTTATTACTAATGTATTAAACACTTGATGATATATATTTTATTAAGTAACCCATGCACAAAATCAATCTTGATCTCATACAGGCCTCTCACATAGGCATACAATAATCTCTCTCCTTATTCACTCATATCCACACCCAGACCTCTTCACATATCCTCAAACTAGAAACCTAAAAGATCAATTTTTTATCATCATAAATATGATCTATAAGTCAAATACTTAGTCAAAAAACTATTCTTCTCATCAACTCATCAACAAGCACACAACCTATTCTCTCTTCTTTGCTTCAATGCATACTCTTGTCACAAGACTTGTACAAGTCTTCCTCACCTCTAGAAACCATCTCATTTGGTTTCACTATTTATAGAGAATTTATGAATTATAAATTCCATAATATTTCCTTTTCAGACACAACACATTCCTTTTGCCTTAAGACATTTTACATGGATCATACTTAAGAACAACTCTCTTTCAAATAAGCCTGAGTCACCTTTTAGGTCCTATGATGACCATTCACCTCTTTGACACTTATCTAAGAAAAATAAGAACAAAAAAACACTTTAAAACATATGGACCCATGAAACATGATCAATAGGTCCCATTTAAGTTCCAACAATCATCACAGTACCCTTCTACTTAAGCATAATTTGCTCAAACAACATTTTGTATAGCAACCATTATGCGTGATCACATAGTTAGTTTCTAAATTTTTTTTCATACTAGATTTGATTATTAAAACATTTAAAATAGACACAAAACATCCTCATGGATTATCAAATATTATCAAATATCAAATTCATCATGAGACATCAAAATAATGTCAATACAAGCTCAAACAAACTTCTGAGGTTACTTGCAAAGCATACATGAAAACATAGTAAACTTTAAAAATCCATAAGTTTGATTGTACACACTTTCAAATATTCAAATTTATATTTAGAAATGAACCTTGGAATTCTCTATAAATTAACTTTTAACACCATTAATTTTTTTCCTATATCAAAAGATATGGCCAAAATATAGAGCACTAGTTTTTTCCTTTGTTAAATTCAAATATTAATATTCAAATGGTCACAATTAAACCTCAGTCACTTTGATCACATCTCATGTCCTTTCATCTTTATATTAAATTCACATCATTGATTGTCTTTTAAATTTAATTCGTAGTTCACCAATACCCAAATGTTAAACTTTGAATAGTTGACCTTATATTGTTTAATCTTATAATATTAACTCAATACGTACTATTAATCTCTATAGATCAGCTAGGTATTTATCATGCAGCATTATATCCTTATAATTAACCTTTGATTATTGTTAAACCTTGAATACTTATCCTCATTTCATTGCTTCTTGACATCTTGGAATGAACACGCTCCATTGATCCTTTTGTAAGGAGCTTGATCTTTAACTCTACTAACCAATGACACTTTAACCCATTTGGCTTACTGTACATCATAGATATATATGTATGAACTCCCACAAACAATTGGATATCTATTTGGTCTTAAAATCTAACTTCATGTATAAATGAATAAGTATGGGAACCATTACTTATTTGCTTGGAAGGCAAACTTTGGAACTAGATAATTTTTTCTTCACTAACTCGCATGTTTTCAAATTTGGACCATATATTCTCCTTTCAAAGAGGAATCCAACCCTATATTAATCATCTCTTGAAACCTTTGTATGTGTAAGATATAACTCCATTAATATTCACACTCATATTTTTCTACCACAGAGCCAACTATGTCAGGAACTTATCTGGGAAGCCAAATTTGCACAAGCATATATTTTGATGAAATTCATCACATTATCTAAAATTTAATGCAAAACAACTAGGAACAAAACTAAAAAACCCATATGATAATTTTTTCCTCACACCTTAACACATGTAAAATATAACAACATCAAAATTATTACTTGGTTCTTTCTTCTTGGCTCTTTCTTGCCTCATGCAAATTTGGCTAAGTATGGGAAAAAATTGTCAAATTGCCTGGGAGCCCAACTTTGTACTTGCATATCTTATATTGTGATTCATCACATGACCTAGAATTTAGCACATAGTAACTAGGAAAAATGTGATCACAGCCATATGACCAACTCTCCTTGACTCATCTACACATGGTAATGGTGACATCATCAAATTTCCTACTTAGATTTTATGCCACTAGACACAAAATATCTAGATGAAAATAATGATTAACCAGATGAAATCCAATCATGTACATAAGCACTCAAATCATAAAAACCTCTTATAGGACCCATTTCACATGATAAATATTCCATGATCATCCCTAATAATATCTCACCATGTTAAACATAATTAAATCATACTTTGAACAAACACACTGCACACTTTGTCATTGATACTTAGGATATCAAGACATTTCATCCACTCACTTGGACACCTCCATGGCATCACCATGACATCATTGATAATTTTACAACATTAGGGATTAGTTTAAAATTAATAGGGATGGATCTTAATACTTTGGGAGTTTATTAAATATGTATCCCTCCTATCCCCTTGGTGTAGAAGTTTGGATGATGCCTATACTCAATCAAAAATTTATCATCAAACTAGTTTGTCTAACACTGTGAAGTTTGTGGAAAGTGAAGTAGTGAGATTGGTCTATAAGACCAATTTTTATTTATGACCATGAAATATATATTTTTAGATATGATATAATAATTCTAAATTTTCGCACAAAACCATTTTAATATCACATAAATATTCCCATAGATGTTCTATGACTTGATTTTCTTGACTATGTTTTTGGTGCTACAAGCAACTTTCTGAGTATGTGTGAAAAAGATGTTTCTGACTCATTTTGTACTAATTTGGAGGATAAAATTATATTTAATGTGTTATAAAGGTATAATAGGATCATTTTAATGTATTTTTACTCATTTTAAGTCCTTGTTCAAGTATGAAGAGTTAAATGTTTTTGACTATTTATTAATAGTGTTTGGTGGTTTTGAGTAAGCCATTTGCATGAATGTTCTTGAGGCATTTTAGACTAAGTGGTGAAGACAAAAGAATTTTATGAAGTATAATAAGTAATAAATAGAAAAAATATATGATTTTATGTATGGGTTATGTGGAAAATTTGTGCATATGGTTCAAATTTACAAGAAAGACTTTATGGCAATGAGAAGGCCTATTAGCAAGTAGACCTAATTCGATGGTTCAAGGAGTGAAAAGAGAAAAATGGTGTTGGGAACATAATGATAGATTATTATGGGTATATTAAACTAAAATATTAATTTTTTTATCTATTTTTGAAGGCTCAAAGTGTTCAAAAGAGGTCTAAGTAAAACATGTGCTTAAGGAAGGCTTAATTGCATTAGGTCTCTATTAGGCCTAATGGTGGTTATAGCCCTTATGGGTAATGAAAAACCTATGTAATATTTTTTTCACTTGTAAAACATGTGTATTGATATATTTAAATCATAATATAGTTATGATGATGCCTTTGGCTGACTAATATGGGTATGAGAAAGAATCAAGTATAAAGTCAAGGATTAATAAGCCTATTTTCACTAGTTAGTTATATTGAGCTATTGAGCAAAGGATATAGTGTTTTGGAGAATAGGTTAATAGATTTAAGATAATAAAATATTTGAGACTAATATTCCATGAATATTTTTCTATGTTTTTATAGGTGTTGAGTAAGGTCATTTGACCTCATTCTGCCAAGGAGAGGGCTAATTGAGTGAGAAGGCCTAATAGGGTATTGAGAGAGAAAGAAGTGTGAGAAGAGAAAATAAAGGAGGTCATATTTAGTTGAGTTAGAAATATGTATCCAAATTTGATCATAGATTCAAGGTAACTAATTTGGTGCTTGGTTTTTAATGGGGTTGGAGCTTCCTTGTAGGTTGAAGCTTGTTAAAAACACTAGTTGAGTTAGTGCTTGAGTAAGTGAGGGGTTGGTGCCTCACTAAAAGGTTGATTCATTGATTACAGGATAGTATTACAAGTTTTTAATTGGTTTTTTTTTATTACCTTAGAGGTTTTCCCACACATATCTCATGTTCTAATATTGTTTGCTTTCATAGATGCTTATGTGTGTATTAATTGATGTATGTAAGTGAATGAATGCTTCATGAATATTAAGTGAAATTTGAGGAATATTTGAATACAATTGATTCAAACCCCTCTTAGTATATATAATTATAATATTTGTTATTATATTAGGTCCTTTAAAGGAGGTCTTACAACCTAAAGGAGATTCTAAACAATCTAACATGGTTATTCAAGCACAAGGTGGTTTGTGTACAAGTAAAGATCCATTGTTCAATGAATCCACTTACACCTTTGGAATATTAGGATGAGGACATATATAATGTCTCAAGTTCATGATGTTTTTAAATTAGTCTTGGATGGATATCAGGTAAGAAGGCTAGTGATAATAACTCAAAAACAATGAATGGTATTATGTGTGGCCTATCATAAGCAGAAATTATGAAGGTAATACACAGCATAAATGACAAATAAATATGGTTTAATTATAAAAATATTCATCAGGGATAATTTAATGTCAAATTAGCTAAGTTTCAAACCCATATAATATAATTTGAAAGTCTAAAAATGAATTAAGATGACACCATTGCGACCTATTTGTTGAGGGTCGATGAAATGGTCAACATCATAAGAGGTATAGGAGAATAATTGAAAGAGACTAATAATATTCAAAAAAATTTAAGGTTTGTAAATCCCAAATTTAATTCTAAGGTATGTGTTGTTGAAAAAATGAAATATCTAGACAAGCTAGAGATGAATGGACTTCATGGAACCCTAATAGCCTATGAAAAGAGGACAAGTGAAGGAAGACCTGTAAAGAAGGAAGATATATTCAAGGTATAAAATAATCCAAAAGAGAAGAATTCAGAAGGTAAAAAATTCAAATATAATTATGAATCTAATATTGATGATGATGAGTTGATAACTATGTTTACAATAAAGTTGAAGATAAGTTTAGGTAAATATAAGGGCAAGATTCCTTTTAAATGCTTCAATTATGGAGACATTAGACACTTTTCCAATAGATTTCCTCATACACATATAAAAATTATGATGTAAAGCATGATAAAGATCATGATGATGATAAAAATTCTACTAAATCTGATAAGAGAAACAAAAAATTTAGAAGATATTACAACAAGAAAAGGTTTTTCAAAAACAAAAGGAGTCTTTACACCAAGGAAGATTGCATCTAATCTAATGAGAGTGAGAAAAGTGATTCAGAGAGCGATCATAAAGGTGATGGTATTGATGTCAATGAGGTTGTTTTCATGGATGAAGAAGTAAGCAGCTAAAAACTATAATAATCCATATGGATTGGAGGTATTGTTGGTGATGAAGAATAAGAAGGTGATGAGGTGGATCTTAAGGCTAAGTTGATGAACACTTTAGAATAATTAAAGAAGATAAATAAGAAGAATAGGATGATGAGATATCTTATCAAATACTATGAAGATTAAATCAATTTTTTTGAATCTAGACTAAGCAAAAACTCTAAGGAATAAGATGAAATAGTCAAATAGGTGGAAAATCAACTTGAAATTTTGGCTATAGATCTAGCAGTAAAAGAAGAAGAATGTGAAAGGTATGTAGCTGAAGTGAACTCCTTAAACACTGCATTGAAACAAGCATCAAATAAGGTCAAGTCCTTTGTGAGTTTTGAAAAAAGTACCAATGATCTAGATAACCTTTTTAGTAGTCCAAATATTGCTAATGATAAAATAGGCCTTGGCTTCATTGGAGATCGAGAGGACACTAATGTGATCAAAAAGGTCAAAGATCAACACAAAAATAAGGGTGATGATATAAAAAAGGTCAAAACTATTAGGAAATGTAATATCATAAGGTATGTTAATATTTTAAATGGATATTATTATTCATATAACCAATTTGGTAATAGAGAAAGACATTATAGAAGGCCTTTCAAGAATGAATTTGCATAGAACTATGAGGAAAACCATCTACCAAGAGGTATGGGTCATGGTATGTTTTCATCTAGAGATATAATATGTTTAAATTATCATAAGGTTGGTCATATTTTAAAATATTGTAATCATGATTTCTCAAGACAAAATAAGATATTTGAGGCTTCTAGAATACAAAAAAAAGATAAGATATTAAGTGGAAACCCAAGATAGCTAAGGTTGATGACCAACCTACAAGTTCAAGTGGACTATTTACCATGGTGGAACATAATCAAGGTATAAAGAAATGTGAACAATTTTTTCTATTTACTTAAATTATTGATGGAGTCAAGGATAATAAATCAAGACATAATATTGATCAAAATATTGAGGAGGTCAATCTAGAAGGACCAATCAAGCATCAAAGGATCACAAATTAGGTTCAATCTTACAAGGACATGCAAGTCTAGGAAGATCCTAAATTTATGATATTTAGTCTCTCTAGAGTAGAGGTGACTCCATTAGGCTTAATTGAGACACTCAACCAATTATCAAGAAGCATGAAGGATGCTCTATCATAGGGGAGTTTGTGGTCTTAAGATACCTTTAGCTTCAAAGTTCAATAAAAAATTCTTATACAAGTGTTATCACAAGAGACAAGTCACAAAATGGTTTGCATGATGACATGATCAAACCAAGTCACATTTTTGAAAATGTCTCAAATTTTCATGGAAGAAAAAGGGAGATAATCATGTTTCATGAGTAGGTATGTGAGTCTAACATTTCTAAAGTTTTTGATTAAAAATATTGATGATTTTGTTTGAGAGAAAAGGTATTTTTCCCTAAGTTCAATGATCAAATAGATGCTAAGAAGATGAATCTTTGTCATTAATGTCAAAGGGGGAGAAAGTTCCTATTTTAAGGTCAAGTATTGAATAAGATCTAGTTTTAAGGAAAGAGAATGATCTTCTTTGAATAATATTGTTTTCCATCAATGAAAAAATGAGAGATTGTTGAGGTATGTTCCTAGTGTTTTTTTAGGGCATTTATGTTGTCATTAATGTCAAAGTCAAGTTGAATGTCCTTCATGTCAAAATTTAGAATTGATGTCATGCTTGGTGAAGTGATGTGTCATAAATAATCTTGGTATCTCTATTGAGAGAAACTTTGAAGGCAACCAGGTACTATTTTTTAGGATTAATGATATGTCAAGATCATGTTCAAGATACAATGAAAGCATCTTGATTGAGCTATAAGTATTGAGGTCATACAAGGTAAGCACATGGGTTAATAAGTTCTTGTATTTTATATGAGGTCTTGGTACAAGATAGTGATATGAAAAATATCATAAGTCTGTTGAGAGTAGATTTGTCTTCATATGATCATGTTTTAAGAATGGTATCATTTAAATCTAGCTTGTTTGTGTCCAAACACTAAGTCCTAGGTATATTGAGTATCATGGTGTAGCTCTATGAAGAATATGTATGCATGATGCATGGTAAATATTTATGATTTGGGTTAGTACAATAATGATAAATTATCCTAATCTATGTTAACAATGAGTAATATATAAAGGATCTTATTTATGAGTTTCATTGTATAGTTTTGAGGCTTAATCTTTACTTGAAAGACTTAGTGAAATGGCATAGGTTTGGTAGCATGATGATTTGAGCCATTTGAGACATATTTAAGAAAGGTTCGAAGTGTATGATAAGTATATGAGATCATATGACATATTTATGTAGTGTTGAATACAATTCAAGAGGTTTTTATGTATGATCATAGTCTAAGTATGACTGGTAGTGTAAGGCCTAGTATGCAAAGTGACCTATAGTGGCATACTGAGGGTTTGAGATAATTTATAAGGATTAAAAATATCTTGAGAGAATTAAAAAATGTGTGATAGTTAATTTTAAGTGTGTAGACAAATTTTGAAGTCTATAATTTATGGATAAAACATGAAAACCTATTATAAGGTTCTTTGTGTGCATAAAATGAGGTATTGCAGACTTGAGAAGAGATTTATTATACTCATTGTCATGTGAAACATTTGAATGAGATAATAATAAATTAATTTAATTTGGATAAGGTTCCTATATTTATTTTCTTGGATTTGGTTTTGAATATGATGGGAAATCCTTTGTGAATGATTGCTAAGAAGCAAAACTAGTCAAAACCCTCTCAAAACCCTTACAATGACCCAATAAGAAAGATATTATGGGTTATGGCTTATAATGGTATATCAAACATATTTTTATGTTTTTAAAATGTAAATTAATCTTCAAGTTTTCCTTAGGTGGTTTATTTTGTCATGAAAATGAGTAGAAACTACAAGAAAACCCTTATTTTTAGGAATTTTGATGTAGTAGGTAGGTTTGATTAGGTCAAAGCATGAAAATGGATGGAGGATGATTTTTAAGACTTATAGTTTATGCCCATGAATTTTTATGATTATTTTTTAGATCAAAAATTTTCTAAAATTTTCATGAAAGTTGGCCTATTACTAAACACACCTAATGAGCAAAACAATGAGAAAATTAGGCAAGAATGAGAATGAAATTATGGATTAATTATAAAGGACTAGGGATGGATAATAATGCATGGTGAAATTATTAAATACCTATCATTAATGTCACATTTGTGTATAATTTTTGTTTATTATATACTCAAATAAAAAATTTGTCATCAAACTAGTCTATCTAACCTAGTGAAGTCTGTAGAGTGAAATAGTGAGATTGGTCTATAAGACCAATATTGTTATATGACCATGAAATATATATTTTTAAATATTTTATAAGGAAGATAAAGGTTAAAAAAAACCCATTTTAATATCACATAATTATTCCCATAGATTTTCTATGACTTGATTTTCTTGACTATGTTTTTAGTATTATTGGCAACTTTGTGTGTGTGTGTGTGTGTGTGTGTGTGTGTGTGTGTGTGTGTGTGTGTGTGTGTGTGTGTGTGTGTGTGTGTGTGTGTGTGTGTGTGTGTGTGTGAAAATGATGTGTCTAAGTCATTTTGAATTAATTTGGAGGATACAGTGATATTTAAGGTGTTATAAATGTCTAATATTATCATATTAATGTATTTATCCTCATTTTAATTCCTTCTTAAATTATGGAGAGTTAAATGTTTTTGACTGTTTGTTGACAATGTTTGGTGGTTCAGAGTAAGCCATTTGTAGGATTATTCCTAAGGAATTTTGACCTCTATGGTAAAGAAAAAATAATTTTGAGAAATATAATAATTAATAAATATCCTATATATATTATTTAATTTATGTTTTATGTGTCAAATTTTTGCATATGGTTCAAATTTACAAGATAGACTTTCTGGTAGTGAGAAGGCCTATTGGTGAGTAAACCTAATTAGATGGTTCAAGGAGTGAAAAGAGCCAAATGGTATTGGGTACATAATTATATATTATTATGGGTATATTAAACTTAAATATTAAGTTTTTTACCCATTTTTAAAGGCTCAAAGTGTCCAAAAGAGGTCTAAGTGAAATGTGTGCTTAAGGAAGGCCTAATTGCATTAGGTCTCTATTAGGCCTAATGGTGGTATTATCCCTTAAGGGTAATGACCGACATATTTAATTTTTATTTAAATTTTGAAACATATGTAAATATATATTTAAATAATAATATAATTATGATGAGGTCCTTGGCTATGTAACATGGGTATGAGAAATAATCAAGTATGAAGCCAATGCCTAACAAGCCTATTTTGACTAGTTAGTTATATTGAGCTATTAAGCGAATGATATAGTGTTTTGGAGAATAGATTAAGAGATTAAATATAATAATATATATGAGATAAATATTACATGAGTATCTAAATATGTTGTTATAGGTGTTTATAAATGTGATTTGACCTAATTCTATTAAAGAGAGGGCTAATTGAGCAAGAAGGCCTAATAGGGTATTGAGAGAGAAAGAAGTGTGAGAAGAGTAAACAGAAAAGGTAATATTTAGTTGAGTAATAAATAGGTGTCCAAGGGTTATTATATATTCAAGGTAATTGAGTTTGTGCTTGGTTGCCTAGGGGGTTGGATCTTCCTTGTAGGTTGAAGATTTCTAAATACACTAGTTGAGTTGGTGCTTGACTAAGTGAGGGGTTGGTGCTCCTTGTGGGGTTAGTGCGTCATTAAAAGGTTAATTAATTACATATATGATATTATTACAAGTTTTTAATCAATGTTTTTTATTCCCTTAGAGGGTTTCTCACACATATCTCATGTCTTTATATTGTTTGCTTTCATAGATGCTTATGTGTGTATTAATCAATATATGTAAATGAATGAATGCTTCATGAATATTAAGTGAAATTTGATTATTTTCTTAATAAAAATAATTAAACCCCTCTCTTATTAGTTATGATTATATTAGGGATAATATTTATGAATGATTTTTAAGACTTTAAGATGGTTTAAACCCTCAAAGAACCCTAATAGTGGTGCAATGTGAAAAAAATTATTCTAAAGTGATAAAAATGGATTGGTTTGAATATTTTAGATATTGGATCATGAATTAAACTCTCTAAAACATCTATAGGTGTGATTTATTTATAAGGAGAGTGATTGGATCTTATAAGAAAGGCCTTGTTTCTTAAATATTTATTATATTAGGTAGAATTGACCAAGTCAAAGTTGATAATTAGATGAAAGTTGAATATTTATACTTTTATCCTATGAGCATAGTGGTTTATAATAAGTTATATAACTTATGGTTTCTAAATTGGTCATATAGGTTGACCAGTTGCAAGTAGAGCTAGTGGTGCAGACAATGAGAAAACCAATAAAAAGTGAAAAGTTGATTAGGGATGGATAAAAATGCATGGGGAAGTTATTAAAGACATATAATACATGTTAATATTGGATATAATATTTGGATATTATTTTATATAGAAAAAAAATTCTCTCAAATTGACTTATCTAACTCAGTGAGGTTTGTGTATAGTGAAGTCATCAGATTGATCAAGACCAATATTGATATTATGATATATTTGTTGTAATTTTTTATAAGTTTTTTTTAATATAATATTAATTTATTGGAAGTTACTAAGTATTCCCTTCTATGTATCATAAGTTCATGTTTCCATGACTGTGTTTTGAAGCTAGTTGACAATTTTGAGTGGGCTACTTGCAGAGAATGGTTTGGGTCCTTTTGCCTTGTGTAATGAATTATAATAAACTTGGTGAAGGTTTTAAGGTCATTTATAATTTTTATGTGTGATTTTTTGCCATGTTTGTTTGTAAAAGTTGTGCTTATGCTTCAGTTGTTTAAGACAAATTTTATAGGTATGCATAGTTATGCCTAATATGAATAGTGTTTTGAGAAGAAGTTCAAGTGGTGGTTGGACCTAAAATGTGTTTTGGAAATAAAGTGAAGTTTTATAATCTATATTTAAGTATTATTTGATATTTTCCTACTATGTGATAAGTTTGATAGTGTACTAAAGAGTTCAAAGGTTAACATGTGTTAATAAAGGCCTAATTGAATTAGGTCTCATTAAGGCCTAAAAGGGGGTTTTGGTTTTATACACTATGATTGAAATATTATAATTTTTGTTTCATTTTATAAAGAATATTTAACTAAAAATATAAGTGATCAAGTGTTTATGGTTGAATAAAATGTGTATGAGTAAAATCTTAGTATAAGAACAAGGCTTAATAGGCCTAATTAGCTACTTAGAAAGTATGAGAGTTGAAGAGGAAGATATATACTTTTAAAAGAGAAAAAGGAAGTCATATATACCATCATCAGGGTGAATAAAAATAATCATGAATATCTATTAGGTGTACTATATATGACAATCAAGGTTAAATGATCTAATTTGTCTTGAAGAGGCTTAATTGAGCGAAGAAGGCTAGAGACCACTTTGAGAAGGATAAAAGTTTGTGAAGAGATGAAGAAGGAGATCATAATATAATGTATGAGAAAAAAGGTTTTTTAAAGTGATAAATTTTCTGAGGTGGATGAATTAGTGCTGATTTATCTAGGGGGTTGGTACCTCCTTGTAAGTGGATGCTTGTTAAAGCTTAGTCAAGTTGGTGCTTGGCTAGCTAGGGTTAGTGCTCCAAGTGAAGTTGGTGCTTCACTAAATCTTTATGTTTGAATTATAGGACAATATTCCATTTAAATAATCAATGGTTTTTTTCTCTTGAGGGTTTCCCACTCAAATAAGTGTTATGTGTGTTATGTTCTTCTTTCATGCTCATGGCTTTTAACGCTAGTTTACAATATTATTTTGATAGTTTATGAATGATAAGGTAAATTTGTAAAAGGTTTTAAATAATTTTTCACCCCCCACCTCAATAATTGTGTTTTAATTATTTCCAAAGTATATTTTATTAATTATCTACTATCCAAGACAACATTACAAGGCCACATGGATAAATAGATCATGATTCTAAGTGAGATCGAGTATGCCAACCAAATGGACACAAAGGGATAATTAATTGAATATCAACTTGATGAAGCTCCCATTATATATATTGAACCCATCACTTTTAAATTCCCATATGAGTCCATCACGATCATCATAGAAACATCTCTTGAGGATCATCACCAGAAGCTATATTTTGATGGATCATTCACATCACATGGATTAGGGGTAGGCCTATTTTTTATTGTGACATAGGGAGATATTATACCTAAAACAATTCATATTATATTTCCTTATAATAATATCATGGGAATATATAAATCACTTAAAGGACTTTGTCAAGTAGTAAAATGGAATATTCAACATCTCATAGTTTATGACATTTTTTAGTTAATCATCAATTAGGTTACAGACCACTTTCAAACCAAAGATGATAAGTTGGTTCCATATAAGGCCATGATCAACATTATCAAATAATATATCATCAACATAAAGTTTGTAAGCATACCTAGGGATAGTAATAGGATAATGGATGCCATGGCCACTATTGGTTCTTTGATACATAACACAAACAAGGCAAAAGAATATCAATTCCTTATTAAAAATATGCTAACACCTATTATTGAAACTTCAAACATCATAATGATATGTGATATTGTTGATCCCATCTCTATATGTTACTTATACCTCTTTAATTACCTTGATGACCATATCACGCCACCAAAACAATCATACAAACAACAAAATACCTTTACCCACTAAGCCTCACACTATACCTTACTTGGCCCAACCCTTTACCAGATTAACTTTTATATAACTCTACTTTGTTGTTTAAAATTGGTAAAAGTAACATTATAATTATGGGAAGTTTATGAAGGATTATGTGGAGCCCATACTAGTAGGGCTATCCTAGAAAAAAATATCATATGTATCGGTTACTATTAGCTAACTATGGATGTAGATTCAATTGATTATGTAAAAAGGTGTGACAAATGTCAAAGGCATGCTAATATGATTCATGCCCTAGCCAAAACATTAAAACCAATGCTTACACCATGTATTTTTGTAACATGTGGAATCAATCCCATTGGGAAGGTTAACCATACCTTATTCGATGGCCATAAACACATCCTTACCACTAATGAATATTTCACTAAGTGGGTTGAAGCTATACCCCTCACTTACGTGACTGGAAAATAAATTTCCAAGTTCATCTTCAATCATCTCATATTTTTTTATGGTATCCCATCAAACATTATATCTAATAATGGTAGATCATTTAAGAACAAGGATGTCAAAATGCTTTGTGTTGAGTATAATATCACCCAAAACATTTGTACCATATATTACCCACAAGGTAATGGACAAGTAAAAGCATAAATAAAACCATTGCCAACATCCTTCAAAATATTATCAATGATATTGGCCATGATTTTCACCTCTAAATATTCCATGTCCTCTAGGCATATTTCACTAATTATCATACTCCAACTGAAGCCACTCCATATTCCCTAGTTTATGACATTGAGGCCATTTTTCCCATTGGGGTCAAGTTACCTTATCTACATATCTTATTGAAACACATCTTGGATGATGAAAATTACATAGTATCTTTCTTGTAATAGCTAGAGTTATTTGATGAAAAATGTATGGACACAATCAATAGATTTCAATCATACCAAAATAGACTCTATGGCCACTATAATTGGTATGTCAAATATAGAGAGTTTGAGTTTGGTGATATTTTTCTCAAAGAAAACCAAAATAACACCATGATCAAGAAGAAGGGAAAGGTCAAACCCAATTGGATCAACCCATATATCATTATTGCAAATTATGGCTCTAGAGCATTTAGGCTTGTTACACTAGATGAAGATGAACTTAATGAGTCACTGAACATCATACACCTCAAATGTTACTTCACTTGAGAGACCTAAAGTATTGTCTATGAGTCACATTTAAATTATACCATATCACCATCTTATTTTGACCATACCACATACCATTATACCATACCTTCCCTATTGATTAGAGTTGTTTTTACCCTTCTTCCCCACCCCTTTGACCTTGGTTCTTTGAGTAACTTCAATGAGGAGATTCAAATCAAGTTTAAGCAGTTGATTTAGTATTCTAGATATAGATAGTATCTTAGACTACTATGATAGTGGTTTGGTAGTTGCATATTTTATTTATTATTTCATTTCATTACAAGTGTACTGATTATAACCAGATTTGGGAAAATTAGTGACCCACTCCATGATACTAATTATAACTTCCTTTGGTAAAATTAGTATCATTGACCTATGTCATTATTTCCTAATTATAACTACCTATGGGAAAATTAAGATCAACATATTTATCTTGCATTAATGTATCGCCTTCCCATTACTATACCATACTATGCCATTTTCCTAATTCATCACCTTGGTATTACCTAGTTATATTCCTCCACTATAAGGCCAAACTATAGCGACTTGAGGTCCCATTCTGGGACTGTGTAGGTAGCACTTGATCTATGTTAAGGTTAGATCGGTCACCCTTTACCATGCTCTCATCATTTTGTGATCAATTTAAAGTTTGAATGATCTCAATATTTTAGGAGTGGGCCTATTTAGTATCTCATCATTATCAATTGGGTTGAGATTCTTTGAAATTACAAAAAGCATTTGTAATAGATTTTGAAAATCCTAAAAATAAAAAAAATCATGAAAATTGGCTTAAAATTTCTATATGAGATATAAATCCATAAATATTTTTAGGATAGGTCATCTTCTTTATTCAATTTATTTCTTGACCACCTCAGTATTTTTCCTCCCATTTCTGGGAGAACTACATCATCTTAAGGTTTATACAGACTATGTAGGAAACACCTAGATATATGGGGTATCTTGGGTTAGCTCAGTCACACCTTTCTTTCTTTTTGACCACTTATTTCCTTGAGTATCTTGGGACTCCTAGATATTTCAAAAATAACACTTGCCCTATATTCTCCCCATCTACTAGACTTCATTTTATGCTCTCACCATTTTTATAGAAACCATTTCTTAATGCTATTTACATTTTGTGAGACCATTCCCATATTCCTCTACAACATCAATCATGTTTATTATCATCATTTTAATTCTATCTCATATCCTAAGATAACTACATTTTGTTTGAAGTTCATGTTGGATCTTGCATCCATAGGACTATGTAGGCAACATCCACTTGCCTAGTGCATCTGGAGTAATCTCGGCTACCCCTTCTTTTTATTCTATTCCTTCCTTTTTATTTGTTTATTTTTTTGCCTCTTATAACCTAGGGTAAATATTTGTCAATATTTATGTCATTGATTCTCTATAGCTTAGGGGCACCCTTATGACATTATTATTGTCTTGTTATACCTATGTCATTATTGTCTAGCTTAGGGGTCACCCTATCACCAAGAGTAACACTCTATTACAATTACACAAATAATTTATCTTTTGTTTGCAACAACATTGTGATTAACCATTGTTTGTGTTTATTTAATTTTATTCTTTTTGTTTTGCTTTGCTGTGTCTTTGATATTTCTTGGTGTGTTGTTTTGATTTTTGTTTCTTATTATTTTATCTTCCCATTCATTTTTTTATTTGCCTATTTTTTTGTTTTCATTGTTGTGCCTTGACTTAGTATATCTACATTCATTAGGTGATTCCTTGAGTATTATACTTAATTCCATCCATATTCATACATCAACATTATCATCATGGTTTTTATCATTGGTGCATTATTTTAAATTGTTTATTGGATCACGTGTCAATCCTTATGCATATTATGGCTAAGTTATCATGGTGTTATATATGATGATGCATACCATCATGTGCTACAACAAAAATCAGCTTAGGAAATATTACAAGCAATGATTTTTTGGTACTTATCCTTGGTCACCTAACAAATTCTTGATTTATCCAAATCATTTCCAAAAATATAGAGTAATTAAATCATGAAAGAATTTTAATCTTTTATAGTTATGATGTGTATATCCAAATTAGTAGGTTTCCAAAATTCATATTTCTCCTCTATAACATTGTAGAGTAATTTTTTACTCTATGTTGCATTAAAATTTTTAGTCAAGCACTGTAGTTTTGGTTTCCATATACCTTGGTCATAGCAGCAGAGTTGGAGCAAAGCGCGAGTTCATTTTCTATCTAAATATCGAAGTGCAGTAGAGGCTACCAAGTGTCACTGTCCTAGCACAGGTTCTCTTTCCCCCTTTCTATTTCCTTTGTTTCATTTTGTCTAAGTGTTGAATTTTAGTGGAAGCCACCAAGTGTCACTTTCTAAAACATAGAATCGGCCAACTTGCATCATCTGAGAATCTTTTCATAACTTTCAAGAGAGTCACGGATCGTGCCACGTATCCAATAACAATGAAGTGGAAGTCAACATGTGTCGACATTTGAGAGACAGTCAGTTCAACACCTAGATTCAATGCCTTGGTTCAATGTTTTGGTTTAATACCTCGGTTAACATGTAAATGGCATGCTGTATTGAACCGTTTAACCATTGAACTATTTTGGTTCATCAGGTAGTTCAAGGGAGTGTCCTAAAGACCAAAAGGGTCAAGTGCCTTTTCAAAAGGCAAAAAGGCATCATTTCAATTTGTTTAGGTTCCAAAAAGTAGCAGAAGCCACCAAGTGTCACTTTTGGAACCTCTCTCTACTCCATTCCTAAAAGAAGTGGAAGACACCACATACCCCTAGTAGGAAAAGTGGAAGATGACACGTATCTTTCCAAGAATAGTAGAGGCCACCACGTGTCAACTTCTGAGAGATCATCTTCAAGCTTCATTGTTGAAGAAAATTGTGGTGGGTCCTGACTGTTATTTCCAAGGTCTGTGGAAGCTACCAAGTGTCACCATTCGTAGGAGCCTAATATGTACCCCAAATAATTCTACAGCATAGCTAAAGGGAAAGCAAAAAGTGCCGCATGTCTTCAATAAATTAGGTGAAAAGTGCCAAGTGTCATTCTCCAATGCTTTCTAAGTGACAAGGAGAATTTCAATGAATTCACTAAGTGTCCTCTTTTGTTTCAATAGAACAAAGTGTTATGTGTATCTATTTCTATAAAGTGAGATGGAGGGAAACTCGGTGGGAGTTATTTCTGGTAGATGGAGCAGTTCATTGGGTAGATTTTTGGGGCCTACAAACATTAAAAGGGGATGTCTGTTTGTCCCCTATAAGTGGACGAGAATGGACAGTTACACGGCTAAGTAGGTGACAGAATGAGGAAATTTAGGTGCCAAAGGAGGTACTAGACATGAATCGACATGTTGCAATTAGAGCAGTTGCCCCACTCTAGCATGGCCCTTCTTGATGAGACCAAGATACATCCAAGGCATTGAAAGTACCATCTATTTTTCCCCTGTGAGTTAAGGGTGGAATAGAATTGTGTGGAAAAGGGGATGATGGAAGGAGACATCTAAGGCTATAAAAGAAGAGGATCAATATCAAAAGGAAGGGGACTTTATATAGTTTTAGACTTTCTAGAGTTAGTGACTAAGTAGTATCATTTGCTTTTGTCTCATTTTCTTGAATTATAAAGTTGATGTAACTGTACATGTTTTTGTGCCTTTTATGTGGCTGAATGAATTAAGAAGATTGAAATCTATGCCTTGGTTGATGTTATCTGTGTCATTTGTAAAGTAGTCTATACTGTAGATTTTTTAGAGTTGTGATTAGGAATGTCATTTGCTTTTGTCTCATTTTCTTGAATCAGAAGTTCTACATAACTGTATGTGTTTCTGTGCCTCTTATGTGATTGGAAGATTCTTATAAGAATATTGAACCCTATGCCTTTGTTGACATTTTTTGTATCTTAGCAAAATAAGTCCCTGTTGTGAGCCCCTATTTTTATTATTTCAATCTTTTACATTGATCATGCACTTGTCTTCTCTTAAATGTAATTTAATCCTATATATAGTCTCACTGTGCTCAAGTTAGGATTAGGATTACACTCAGGTGCATCGCCATATTTAGGTTTCAATTCCTACATTTGTGCTTTTATTTAATTTCCTATCCCTTTTCCCCCAACACTTGATACAAAAGAAGAGACTAGCTTCTCTAAAATCTAGAGGTTGTTTCAAGCCACAATATCGCACAGCTTGAAACTTCCCATTGTTGTTGATTAGAATCAAGCACAATTTTAACCATCAATAAACATCTTACTCTTACTCTTACTATATGAGTATAGATTCAATTAGTACATCCCATTTTACAAATTTCCATATTATTCCAACCATAGTGCTACTGATTATATCTATCTTTGGGAGAATCATTGTGCTTCAACTTATCTATATGTTATTGGTTATAATCACCTTTGGGAAAATCTTTATTATTCTCTATCCCTAGTCAGGAATTATTTCTTTATGCTAATGATTAAAACCACCTTTAGCAAAATCATTATCACTATCCACCCAATTGGGGCACATTTTCATTATGCTAATGATTATAATTGCCTTTGGGTAAATCATTATTTTTATTTTTGCTAATGATTATAACCACCTTTGGGAAAATCATTATATTTTTATATTTTCATTTTGATAATGATTATAACTACCTTTGGGAAAATCATTATCTTTTTACCCTGAGATGTCGATGATTACAATCACCTTTGAGAAAATCATTATTTTTATCTACCCAAATAGGGCAGCTCATTATGCTATTGATTATAACTACCTTTGGGAAAATCAGTCTTTTCTACCTCCATTTATCTTTTGGTCCCATCATTTTCCTTCTTTTAAGGGATTGCTCTTCAACCTTATTTAATGATTGATCCCTTAAAGGGGCATCCAAGTCTAATCCATCACTTATTAAAGCATTAGGCATACATGACCTTATCATTCTTTGAGAATATGTTACTATGATTATAACTTGCAATTCCTTCCTAAATAGGGGAAAATTTTAGACACCCCATTCTGGCCACAACTGGATTTTGATTGAACTTTAAATTGATTTTTACAAAACATTGTAAATTAAGTCTAAGAACCACTGAGCATCCTAATTTCATATGCACATCATTCATCAATACTTATAATCATGTTGAGGCATCCCTATTTAGGGTACTAGCCTATACAAACTAATAACCACTCATATATTCATCCCCAGTCACCTTGTGACCCAACAATTGGTAGTTTGGCCTATGGATCCATTAAGTAGGGAACTTGAACAAATATTGAAAGAGCTAAAAGGATAATCAAAATGAATAAAATAATTAAACTAGATTAAATGATTATCCAAATTATTCATTTAAAATTAATGAATATATAAAAATAGAAATTCAAAAAATCAAAATATCAAGCCTTTTCATCATTGCCTTTATGAGTTTTCAAACTCGTCCAAAATATACCCAAATATCTAATTTGAGAACCATGCCTACTAATTTAAAATCATAACTACATGAAAACTTTAAACTCAAATAGAGTTATCCTTAACTCACTTAGGGTTAGTTTGAACATTCCATGTTTAAACTCAACCTTAACTCACCTTGGATGAGATTTAACTTTGGAGGCTATAAATACAAAACCATACCTATTGATATCCAAGATTTTGATAGTGTACTATTATTATGCAATATTTACCCCATAAGATTCATTAGTGTAGTGTTACCATGCCAAATTCATAAGCCAACTAGCCAAGCCAAGGTGCCAAAGAGAGAAGGAGCAAATTGAGATTCATTGATAAAGACTTATTGATGTACAAAACCAAGTAAACCACTTTAATAATCCATTTTAGATCTACAAGAAAGGGAAAGGATGATTTCTTCTATTTTTTAGTTGTGTTTTCATTTGTATGCTTTTTACCTATCCCCCTAGTGTTTAGGCTAGAGGTGTTAGTGTTTAGTATGTTTATTTTGAATTGATTTCATTAATTAACACAATACTAGCCTCCTCTCTATTGGATTCCTATGTTCACACATGATACAAAAATATAGGTTTCATCATGGCACTTGCCCAAGTTTCCATATGCATGGTTTTCACCATTGGATAAATTATTTCTCTTTATCTTTTGATTTTGTTTTTTAATTGTTTTTTATTTTTAGCATCTCAAATCAATGGAGGATTCAAAGATGCATAATCTTGATCCTTTATTATCAAAAAATACATATTTTAAATATTTAATTTGTTAAGATGCTATTACAGATGTGAACTACATTATTTCTATCATGACCCTCATTGATTGTTGATTTTGATTCCTCTAAACCTTTAGACAATCTGTATTTTTAGTCTCTTTGAAAAAGAGTGCTTCTAAGAAAGGAAAATAAGGATAGGAATTGGATAAATGATTTGATTTGGTAATGTAATATAGGATTTGAATTCATAATAGGATCACAATAGAATGTATAATTATTGTAGGAAAAATTAAGATTGGGATTTTTAATCACACACATTATTAATGATTCTAAATTTTTTATTATTTTGGTTGTGGTAAGGCCAAAGACTTATGTAAATTTTTTCAATAATGCCATAATATTTTTCTATTATTTAAGCATGAGATATGTTGTGATTTGAATATGTTATGGTTTATCAGTTGTGCTGATATTGAATTCAATAATATCTTCATAAAGTAATAAGAAACTAATTGGATCAGCTATTTGTGTCTTAAAGATAATTTCACTAATATAATCTTCTTGATTGTAATTATCTTATGGTTCCTCTAAAAATGTTTCACTAAGGGACATTGAATTTTTATTTTTATTATCATCTAGCAACTTAAATAAGGTTTCACTAGAAAATGTTGAGTTTAAAATTTTATTGTCCCCTAGCATCTTAAACAAGATTTCACTAGGAGATTGTTATTTTGACTAAATGTTGTATTTAATCCCTATAAATTTTTCAACTAATATTTTTCCATGAAAAAAGGCCAATAATTTTTTATTCTATTAGTCCAAATCAAATAATGTGGGAGGATGTATGTCAATATAATGACTAGGCTGGTTAATGATAAATGGATGTGTAATGTCAATGAAAGGATAAAGGCAACATAATAATAATAGAGGATACTAGGATAAATTGTGTCGATCATAAAGAAAATGTCAAAAAAACTATTAAAGGATCACAAATATTTTTAAGTGGATCTACCAAAATTATGTAGCTGATGTCAAAATATCTATTAATGTATGTTGAATCTAAAGTTGATTCAGACTCAAGTGGATGTAGTAAAAGTATATAGCCAATGTTGTGATATCCACTAATGTATTATAATTTTTAAATTGACTCTTAATCAATAATATCTAAATATGATGTTGAGACTGACATTGATCTTACTTTTAATGCTAAATTTGATATTGGTTCTAGAATTAAAATTGATTAAGATATTGGTTCTAAAATAGAAATTAATGTTAATGTTGATGATAAAAAAAATTGGTTCTAAAATAGAACCTATTTCTGATGTAAACATAGCTACAAATATTGTATGTTGAATTGTGTTATCTGCAAGTACATTATTCACCTTTTTCTTAGACATGAAGGATTTGGGGTAAAGGAATTTTCTAAAATGGGGGATGTTTGGAAATGAATGAATAATTAAATGTTTCTCAATAAAAATGGGCATTTCAATATCTTGGAAGAAAATCTAAATCTGATAGGAGATCCAAGTTTTTTTCTCTGATAGGGTTTTCTCCATACATGACATTGAGTCAGCCCTTGGTTCTTTGGTTCACCAGCCTTGTGTCATACCACTGACTTAGGTGTCTATAAGAATTAACATTTATTTACATTTAGGGTTTCTCACCTTTGGGTGAGGCCAGACTTATAATATCTTCTCCCCATTCTATCCTGGTTGTTCTAGCTACAAAGAAGAATGGAGGAGAACCAATCAATGGACCCTTGCAAATTCCCAAGGAAGTTTATCCCAAAAGTATACCATGAGGTAATGATTTGGAACCTGATGTTATATTTCTTATTTATAAATTTAATTATACATGTCAATGGTTAGAGCAATTTTTTTAAAGGATATTTTGTCAAGAGAATTCCCTTTGAAAGTATGTTATGATCTTAGGTTCAAACTCACTAGGAATCTCTTAACATTAAATTGGAGAGAATATAAGGGTTTATTTATCTTATACTTTTCTAACCCATCCCATTCTAGAGGAATCTTCTATAAGTATACCACTTGGTATATCAAGAACTTGCTTATGGGTCTCTCCCCTAGACATGAGACTTTATGGTCTTAGAGCACTCCACTCTTAAAGTCCCAATTTGGGCTGAATTTATATGCCTCTTTCTCTCATTATATAAATTTATTCACCAAATAGCATCCTCCATAATCCACATGGTTTGTTATGAACAAAACCAATTCTAATCTACCAAACTATAAAAAAAGGTGTGTGTAGAAGTAGACCTCTCTTGAGACCTCAAAGAGTTTTTGGAAATCCAAGTCAAGGATGTAAGTCACTCTTAGTGAGTCCTATATATCAACTTGCATAACACTTTGTTCCACTTACAAGCCAAAAACCATAATATATGAGATTGTCCCCTTTAGTTGGCTCACAACATTGAATCCAACTACACAACCTCTCCCCCCAAGCCTTCTCTTAAAGCTAGCAAGACACTAAATGAGGATGGTTGGACTACAATTGGGAAGAAGAAAACTCACACCAAATCCATAAAATCAACTACTGATCCTAAAGGAAGCAATCTATCTTTGAGTAATGTCCCACAAGAGCAAGTTCCTATTGTAAAAGAGCCCTCACCGGTTGTAGCCCCAAAATTGGTATAAAAACCCAAGGTGTTCAACACTCCTCTAGCTACTAACATTTTATCCCAAGATGTCAAGGAATCTATGCCTAATTATTTAGACTCACAACCAACCACTCTTCTACTTCCTACTCAACAAGATACACCCAAATGCTCTCGTAACCCTCCTTGTAGGATTAACAAAGTAGAGGAATGATAGTTTCTGGTTGACCTTGACTTGAAAAAATAGTGTGAGTTATTGAGTGCCAATAGTGGGCACTTTTTGTAGAATCTATATGATTCCTTAGAAGTGCTATAATTAGAAGATATGTCCCTTGACACTTGTCATCTATGAATTAATTTTCATGGAATGTTTGAGGTCTCACATATCCAAAATGTAAGTTTGTTATGCATGATTTCGTAAGGAAGTTTCCAGAGATGGAGATTATTTATCTACAAGAAGTCAAGGTGGAAATTTTTTTATTGATGGATATTAGTAATTCCATATAGCATGATAATATCATTCTTCATATCAACCATGTCATATGACATGGAGGGGTGATCACATTTATTTATCCAAGGTGGCAGCCACACTTAGTGTAATCTAGTGTGGACCCCACCAATTAGTTGGCCACTTCCTTGGATTTATTAATATTTATTCCTTGAATGATGATTTGGAATGTTCCCATTTATGGTGATAGATATTATATTAAATAATTTATGCCCATTGAGTATTATGTGGTGACTTTAATATGGTGGCATCTCTTGAGGACAAAATGGGACACTTGCCTATGAGGTGGGAAGTTGGTGAAATGGAGGCATGGTTTTACATGTGCACTAAATGGGACTTTTATGACCCCAATTTAACATGCCATCCTATAAATAGAGTTTGGTACACTTAGAGTAATTTTAGGGAAAGCCCCACTCAAATTCTAAAGCATCTAGATAGGGACATGATGTCCACCCAACCATACTTATCCTTTGATAGTGTATTTTTCCTTAAATGTAGGTGTTTTTATATTTTAGGCTTTTTTTATCACTCTCCCATTCAATTTAATGTGACAAGGTAGTTTATGAAACCTAAAGTCAACAAAACTCAATTATTCCTTAACACCTCATTGCTCAAACATGTGCCCATAGTGGCACACATTACGAGAGATTTTGATTTAGATCCATGTCCTTCCTAATAACCTAGTTGGATTCTCTAGTGGGATGATTCCATCATAAGGACCTCCCATTTTCTATGGATTTATGGATACCAACTTACCAAAATTTGGAGATACTCCCACTCTACTACCACCTAAGAGATGAGTCATATAGCTCTATCTCTAGAAAATATCCCTTTAATGTGATATTTTAGGTGAGAGTTACATCCTTAAGGTACCAAATTTATATTATAGATAACTAAAATGCATAGGGAGCCAAGTCAGAGCCATGTTTCATTGGATTAAAATAGGGGACATAGCTTCTAAGGATTTATTTCAATTACTGTGAGCCAAAAATTTGAAGAAGCAAATTTACGTCATTATTTAGGATGGTAACAAACTCACTAAAACTCCATAGATTATGAAATATTTTGTCTACCATTATCAACATGTGTTCAAATCTCAAACATCTTTGACTGAGCATGCATCTTCCCTTCAGCAATGCATTTTAGTGGTCCCATACAAACTCACTCCCACCCAACAGATGATTTACAATAGGCCCCTCACTATTAATTATTTGTATGAAGTAATATATCACATGGATAATGAAAAAGACCTTGGTATTGATGGCTTCCCCTAAAAATTATACAAAGCTCTTTAGGATCTTGTGGGCAATGATTTATATAAGGTTTATCAAGAAGCATTTCATGAACATTCACTAGGTAAAAATATAAACAAAGGTAATATCAAATTCATACCTAGGTAGGGAGATCCTAAGTTGATCTACAACTAGAATCCCATTACCCTCTTGAATGTTTCCTATAAAATTATTTCCAAGGCTCTAAAAATCTAGTTCTATAATATATTGCCTCTTATTGTGCATCTATAACAAACATGATTCATTAGAAGCCATTATATCTTGGATAACATCATTACCATTTGGGAAGGGATGGATTGGGCCAAATGGTCTAAGAAACAAGTTTTGTTCATAAAAATTGACTTTGAAAAGTATTATGATCACATCGAATGACCTTTTATCTTAGCTATGCTTTGAGCTCTAGGTTTCAGGCCCATCTTCATTCAAATTATTAAGATGCTTTTCTTTGATTCCTAAACTATCCTATCCATTAATGGAGTTACCTTTGAGTAATTTTTATTATTTTTTTCCATTCTCCAAGGGTGCCTTCTATCTCCCACCTTGTATGTTCTTTTAGTTGAGTGTTTTTAATATCTTCTTAGAAATTCCCAAGCTAGTGGCCTTGTTAAGGGAATTTATCTCCCTCTTGATGCAGCTAATCTACATAAAGATATGTAATTGATTAATGGCCACTTTATATATGACTCCTTCCTTACCCTGATTGAAGATGAAACCAATGTGCACAATGCCTTATAGTGTCTTGACACCTTCTACCTGGCCTCTAGCTCTAGCATCCAATAACAAAAAACTTATTGCTACAGATAATATTACCTCCCTCTACTAGTGTGGGATGATAAATTTGGTTAGAATTAGAGAAAACATAATAAAATATTTAAATTCATTATCATCCCCTTTGTTTTTTGATGCTTCTCCACTCTTACTTTGGTAATATGTTTTTGATAGAGTTGCTAAGAATCTAGATTAATGGGTGACCAAATCTCTTTCATTGGTAAGAAAATTTCAAATCTACTCCAAAATTATTGTATCCAGCTATGTGTATTACTCATCATGTTAGGTACCTTCCAAAAAACCTTACCATAAGTTAGAGAAATTACTCAAATATTTCCTTTTGGAAAATTACCCATAAGGTAAAGGATACCATAAGGTGGCTTGTTAATATTACTACTTCAGGCATGAAGTTGGAGGGATGGGTCTCATCGACATAGCTCAGCAAGGAACTACCTTATGTGTCAAATCTATTATGCAAGCCATTAAGGGCCTAAAAGCTTAGAAGGTGTTATTCAAACACTGTATCTCCTTAGGCTTGTCCAAGGGCAAAAATTCCTAGAAAGGGCTCAACTTCCCCAATTTACTCTTCATCCAATCACCCATTTAGATCACTAGGTCCTTTGTGGCCAAAATCATCTAGAAGGCTTAGGAGAAGATTAAGCCATGACTACTCTAGAATTGTTCTAGTTTTTATAATGGGCTCTCTACCAACTCCCACTCTCTTTGGTAGTCTCCCATTTTTTTATTAAAATGAAGTGCTCCTGACATAAGTCCCCTAGATTAATTACTTCAAGATTTTTCATAGAGGAATTCATTCCATCCAAGATATATTATGCAGATTTTCTCATTCTTGGCTATCTTGAGAGGAGGTGAAATCTAAATTTTGGTTAGCCAATATGGATTAAGAATCCTACCAAGTGATTCTTGATACCGTATCATCTTCCATTTTCCATAAAATCTTAGTTAATTTTACTTAGACATGTTGGAAGGACTAAAATTTTTATGTTGAGACCCCTTTCCATAACTACACTCCTTGACTGGGCTATGCTTAGGTCATCGCAAATTTTAACATGATTGACAAGCTTAATGCCCACTAAGGGCTACACTCATCTGTTAAAATGTGGAGATTTTGCTTCAACACTCTGTGTGGGGATTGTGTGGAGCCTAATCTTGCTCACTTTGATTGATGTATACTATACCATGACTACCTATTAGCAGAGGACTCATTTAGATTGGAGTATGCCTTCTTACTTGGCCCTATTATGGCCACTTTGAGACACTTACTCATCCCTTTTGATAATATTCCAAAGCTCAAATGGTTTACATGTAGATCTATGAGATTTTTAGGACTTTCTAGCTTGAATTCTTCCTTTGGTAGCATATCCTCCTTGGAGATAAACCCACAATGCCCTTTAAATACATGCAAGTTTAGAATACTTTTAGAGTGGAGATTCTCTTTTAGATTTGGAAAGAAAGAAATAATTATGTGTTTAATCATGTTTTTGTTGATATTGTTGTTTACGCTTTACAAAAATATTCTGTCAACACCAATGTTATTTTATAGATTCAAATATAAGCTAGTAAAGTGGATATGGAGCTTGGGTATCTTTAGGATCTCCTCTCCCATTAGGGATATTCTCCTTTTATTATGCTTAGGTTTCACCTTCTCTGCCTAGGGATCCTAGATTAGATGATAGAGTGACTCAACTATGTCATGGTGGGAATCATTATAGACATTATAGGAATTAATCTCATAGTGGCACCCCATACTAGTATGTTTCCCCTCTTGGGCAACAATGAGGGTATAAACCACTACCTCCTTCACCTATTGGGTAGGATGGCTAGGGCACTCCTCTTCCTTATTTGTGCTTAGATAATTGGGGGTAGCACCTATAGCTTGTGTAGACATGATGGATAATTTCCCTAGGATTTATTTGGCTATCTCACTCACTCATACACAAGTAGATGATGATATGGACACTACCTAAGTTACTAGCTAGGAACCTATTTTAGATGGTAATTGTTTTCCAAGTTGGGTTGGGGTCTTGATGATATGGATCTTCCACCTTCTATCCTTTCTCTTGTTGCATAAATTTTATATCATTTTATGACTTTGACTTAGTGACTTGTCTCTAGTATTTGCCTAGATTATGATACTTTGATTTTGCTCCTAGGCTTTGCCTAGTGTGTCATGGAGTGCTCTCATAATGCTTTATTTCTTATGAATTATTTTTATATTTATGTTTAGTTAATATATGGATATATTTCATTAAAAAAATGAGATTTTCAAATATGGTCTCATCGAAGATGGGTCTTTCATAGAAAATGGGTATTGTGTCAAAGATAAATGAACTATCCAAGTGAGGATCATCAACATGAGGTAAATAAAAGATGGGTGATTTTACAAAAAAAATTGATAATGGGTTGACTATATTAATCTTAATTTGGAAGTGGGTGAAACTGATTATTCTTGGGAAGGGGGTCATGGCATATCCTAATCAAATAATTATTAAACTTGAACATACTTGGATATTCAATAGATAATAGCCCTTAGAGGGGAAAAGACATAATAGGTCTAGACTATTGGATTTTGTACTAATGGATGAAATGTCAAGAGTAGATTAAAAGTGGGATAGCTATTGGCTAAGATGGGTGAGTTTATCTATCAAATATTGAATTATGAATGGCAATGCTAGAACATGTTTAGAATTAAAAGATGCCATAACTTAGATTAATTTTGGACTAATACCCCTAATCAAGGATACATTAAAGGAGATTATATTGAAATAAATAGGCCCCAAATAAGGTATATTGTGTGATTTAAATGGACCCAAAGAGTGAAACATTTATATTTGATTGAAATGATCCCAAAGAGGTTAGTTTGTGTGATTGAAATGGGACCAAAGATGGGTAGTCTTCACCATTGATTGAAAAGGACCTAAAGAGGGTGTTTTTGGTCTTCAATTAAAATGGGCCCAAAGAGGGAAATCTTGGTCTTTGATTAAAATGGGCCCAAATAGGGTGGATTTTGTGATTGAAATGGGCAAAAAGAGGGTAGTCTTGGTATTTGATTGAAATGGACCCAAAGAGGGTGGTCTTGGTTTTTGGTTGATGGGCTGAAAGAGGGCAATTTATTAGTATTTGATTAAAATGGGCCCAAGGAGGGAGGTCTTGGTTTGTTATTGAAGTGGGCCCAAAGAGGGAGGATTGTCTTAATTAGAATTGGCCCAAAGAGGGTAGTATTGGTCTTTTATTGAAATGGGCCCAAAGAAGGTAGATGCATTTAACTAGAATGAGCCCAAAGAGGGTATATTTGATTCAATGTAATTGGTTTGGATCCAAAAAGGGAAGAATGACTTGATATGATTCAAATGAAATAAAGGATGGATGACATGACTTTATCATTCCTAATTGAAAGGTGTAGGATATTGAATAAAAAGACAATAAGTGATTTTAATTGGAATGTGATTGATTCAAAATAATGAGATTTGATCAAAATATACCAAATTTGGTGTTGTTCTAATATGTGGATTTTAAGTTGACTTTAGTCAAAGTTTACTTGATTTGGAATGTTGACTTAGTTTGAATTCAAGAGTTTGACTTCAAATAGTTGACTTTGGTTAAATTTTCAAAAGTTGACCAATTTATAATTAGAATTAGAATGTGGTTCAATATGAATTTGATTTAAATTGGAATGTAGTTCAAGATGAACCTAATTAGATTAGAATGTGGTTCAATATGAACCTAATTAAATTAGAATTTGGTTCAAGATGAACCTAATCAAATTGGAATGTGATTCAAGATGAACTTCATTTAGATTATAAATTGGTTTAAAAAAAACTTGATTAGATTGGAACATGGTTCAAGATAAACCAAATTTGGATTGATTGGCTTAAATAAGGAACATGGTCAAAAGTGACCCAATGTGAATAATCAATTCCAATTTGGATTTGGGTCCAAATAGACATGACTTAAATGTTTTTAAATTAAATATTATAATAATACCATGTGAATAATATAATGGTATAATCAAATAACATAATGGTAATATGGGGTTAAGATGACCTAAAATTTTGGCAAAGTAACACCTCATCATGCAAATGGAATATGATAATGTTTGGGTATGATTTGATTAGATTTGGTTTGATGTTTTTCATAAGTTATAGTAAATATAAGTCATAACAATAATCAAACAAGACACTCATAAAGAACAAACCCTGTTTTTAATGGTAAGATGGTGTGTAAAGCAATTGAAGTCCATGTAAATAACTTACTTGAAGTAGTAACATATTAGTTTTACCTAACCCTCACTTCAAGCATTACGTCATGAAATATTAGGGGAGGTTGGTTTCTATTGCACTAAAAATTGTTTACTACTAAAGATCTTAAACTAAAATTTTGACATGGCTTTTAGATGATCCTTGATATACCTTATAGTACATGGGGTTCAAAAGTATATGAAAAAATAAAAAAGAGTGGGAAATTCATAATAGTATATAGTCCATTTGTGAACACTCTAGTAGTAAAGGTATTAGTGAAATTCCACTATAAATTTGAAATTTTAGGGTGTGGTTTGATAGTGTAGTGTTAGGTTTAAACCCTTTACTATCACAGAACCCTTTATAGGGAATTTTTATATGATATTACTGATAATTATCCTCAATTCCCCATTGGATGTATATGGTTGGTACATATGCTAATAGATAAAACCCTAAGTTTTGTGACCTAAGAACTTGTGAGAAGGAGATGAAATCCACTCCATGTAGTTAATAAAGAATAAAATAGGATAAAAATAATCTATGTTTTTTTGGATAATCTAGGCTCCCTAAAGGGGTAAAGGGGACAAAAAACACACAAGATATTATTTACAAGAAAAAAAATAGATCAAACATGCAGAAAAAGAAATAAATAATGAAAGTTTTCTTAGAGAACTAAAGAGAAGTGTTGGCTCTTTGATTAAGAACTAAATCAAAATGTGAGTTAAAAACTACACTTAGTTTTGGTGATAAATTCACTTATTTATATAACTTAACCTACAAGAAATAAATTATAAGTTTGAAATGTGATATTTGAAAAACATTGGAGTTGATAAGCTGACTATTTAGTTCATAGAAAAAATATACAGTACAATCCTATCATTTAGTAGAACAATTCCACTGTTTAACAAGGTGATCCCATAGTTTGGTAAGGAGACAAAATAGTGAATATAGAAATGATGATTTCATTGATTAATAAGACAATATCACCTATTTGTAGGATTAAATAATCCTTTAGTAGGGCATTCCCATCGATATGAAAAAATTATAAGAAACTTAAAATAGAATAGGTTACCTTAGTGATATCACTATTTAGTAGTAAGATAATGTTGATTTACAGGTTGTTTCTATCATTAGGTTTTAAAATATCATCGTTTGATAGTTTTAATGTAGTAGATTGATCTCACCATTATGTAGTGTGATCTCAACAATATGTAGATAATTCCCACTGATGTGAAATCATTATCACCATTTTCCTAAAAGTGCAAAGAGATAGAAAACAACACATGAGTGATATAATTATTATATAGGTTTATATCACCTATTAAGAGTAGTGATCCCACCTAAATGTAAAGCAATCTTGATAGTTCAATAAAAATAAAAAAATGGGAAAATAAGTAGAAAAAATTAGAGAAACCTTAAAATTTATCTTTTTTTAGATTTAGAAGATGCTTGAAGGTTCCTAAGAATATTGTGAGCTGCATTGATCCCACAAGGCATGCCAAATATAAATAAGATTATAAAAGGAATTAGCTCATTATTATCTCATTCAAAACAATAAATTGATAAACATGGCACCTCAATCGTAATCCCTCAAATTGGACAAGTTCTAGAAGAACATAAAAAGTAGAAATACATAAACATACAAGTTATACTTTCCCATAGATTCATTCTCCAAGCCTATTTCAGGTTTGATTTTGCCTAGATTATAGAGATAAGAGAATTTATCAATGTCTCTTGTTCATTTTGATAACAAATCCCCTTGTATAAAAGTGGTTTGGTTGAAGAGTGGAAAAAATGTTGAATCTTTTCAAAGGATTTATGTAGAGTTTCTTTACAAAAAAAATCTTGTTGAAGGCATGAGGTGAGCCTTGTATTTAAAGATTAGCTTGATAGATTGTAACCATTGGATGTTAATCCAAATGAGTGGCTGAAATTCAATTTAATTTGAGTAATTAGTGTAACAAATATTTTGAAAAAATGTTTCATTAATAAGGCATGGATTTTAAATTTTGATATTTTGAAAATGCTTGACAACTTCATGATGATTTCATGATTCAAGATATTTGTTGAATAATAATTCAATTAATGAATTAAGAAAATACTAAATTATAAAAGTAATGGAATTTATCATTATATGAAGATTAGGTTAATTAATTTAATGCAAAATGAGATGACTTTTGAAATTCAAATAATTATTCAACCTAACTAATCTAAAAGATCTCTTACAGAATTACAATTTGACTCAAGATGATTTAAATGAAGATAATGATTACATATGGTACATTTCTCCAATTAGGGATTCTCTATATGTTTTAGAATACAAATGTTAGGTGTGTGAGAAAATTTGGGTGTATTTATGATTTCTGCATTATTATGAGAAATTGATTATGATCATAATTTTGACATGAAAGTGATGATAATTGAGTATCTGCTGTAAGGTTTTCAATAATAGAAGTTATAATAAGGGTTTTATGTTTGGACACAACCATATAAGAAACAACCAAAATGGTTGAGGTAATAGTATGAAGCAACATTCCTTAAACTATTCCCATACAGCAAATCAGATCTAAAAAATAAATACAAAAATTTAAAAGGAAATTATGTTTTTGTTTTTTAGAAGGGAAACCCTAAACACAATCTAGAGTTTGGTTTAAAATATAGAGGATGGGTTCACCAGAATGTTTTATGATAAATGGATTTAATACACAAACACAACAAGAAAATAAAAAAAAATGTTTGAATACAAAATAATGATGTTCAGGTTTTGAGTAGTATTTATCAATTTATTGAAAATTAACCCATTCAATCATGTGTAATAAATGTAATAAATGGTGGGTAATCAAGGGATAAAAGAGAACATCTTTTTTCGTAGTATGTTTTTAAATTTAAAAATGATTTGGATCCATCTCAAGCATGCAATGAAGTTATGTGTTCTATTCATTCTATGTTCTACCTGTCCTTACTACTTGAACATTATTATTAACAATCATGTCTGACTGTAACATAAGTTTAGAATTGTAATATGCATTAAAACTGATCCAAAATTTTATTGAAGGTGTGATACCATTATTAACCCTATTTTTTCCTTATAAACAAATAGAATTGTGCATAAAATATGGTTAATGAGTAAACACCTAGCTCCTTTTATCTTTGACGTCATGTGACATGGTAAAAGGGTTAGCATGTGATTTGAGTTAACACTAGTAACCCAACTATTGATGAGTTCTACCTACATAGCCATATATTTTGAAGAGGGCCTTATACTCACATGTAGTTCTCCCTCCTAGGTATGTGTGTGTAATGGTGATTGTGTAACTTTATGCTATTTATCCTATTGCAATATGTTGTATAAGTAATGCAAGTGAAAATTAGTCTTTTGATTACTCCATATTTATAGTTTTATCAATTTAGTATATGATTCCATTAAATAGATTTTGAATAATAAAAATTATTTTCTAATTGATAATATTGCTTGGTGTTGTGAACTATAACATAGATTTGTATATATAGGGAACCTCTTAATTTTAAATTAGAAACTAATGGTGTGTAAAATATGAATATAGAATAAACATATGGGGCTAAAAAATGATCATGAAGTGAAAAGTACAAAAAATCATCAAAAGATAAGCCTATACACCACTTTTTAATTTGGACACTTCTATTGATGCTAGTGTCTTGAACTATCGACAGTGTATAAGGGATAAAAACATAGAAATGATTAGAAAAATAGCACAGATCCTTGACTCACATCAAATACCCATATATTGGATAATAAAAAAGGATAATAAAGATCATGTAGAATTAAGAAAAGGACATGGACCTAAAGGTTACACATAAGATCACACCACTAAATGCCTAACTCTCTGTCAAAAGGTCTATATGTGCAACACTATGAAAAATGTACTATTAAGCTATGCTTGTACCAAATATGGGTATCTATAAATACAAATCAAGTAACCATCTTAGCCTTTACAAAAGAGTCTATATGACTTAGGAAAACCATTTATAACATTTATTAGGAAGACATGGAAGAAAATATTGGAAACATTTGATTCCACCATGTAGGGATGCATGAAATACAGATCTTACCCTTGGAAAAACCTTTACCTATACTCTTATGCTAGACCCATATGAAAATGCACCTATGAAAAACATGTCCCCATCCATACTACCTATGTTTATGGGTATGTCAATAGAATACTCTAACCAATTCTTGGAATTCAAGGTACTATGCCAAACATATGAATACAAGAGTGATAATTAGAAACAAAAACTATTTCCATCCACACTTAAATATTCAACCATACGATGGTTTATGGGTTTATAACCAAACTCCATCCATACATAGGATGAAACATAAATTAAATTTATGTATAAATATAAAGATTATTATACTATAAGATATAGGAGAGAAGAACTATTTTGAATGAATAAAAAATAAGATGAAAACATGGAGGATTACCTTGATTGATTTATCTTTATCCATAAATGATGTGGATATGGGTTGGATGACAAAATATGTAAATAAATCAGTTTGAAAGGATTAGATGATGATTCTAAATAATCTATAAAATTTATGGGAAAAGGGGGTTTGAGTAACCTTAGTCTCAATGATATTGCTAAACTCTATATAAACTTCTCACAAATGAGGGCTAGGGTTAAAAACTAAAATTAAGAAAAGGGCTTGGTGAGGTAAGAAAACTCATATAAGAGTTTTCAAACTTTAAATCATAAATCTTGGTACTACTAAATACCACACTAGATGGGCATGTAAAATATAAAATTACTACTAAACCTCTATCTATATATTATCCAAGATGTATAAATAAGCATGCCCTTCATGACTATCCTTTTGATAAAATAGAGACATTTGGACTTTATAAAAAATATCATGATACCAAAAAATTTAATCTACTTCCTATCCTCAAGAATCATCTTAATAAAAATACTCAACCAAATGAGGATCTCAATTATATCTCACATAGACAAGGAAATAAAGTTTCTATAATCAATATCCAAATCAATTTGTTCATAGGTCTCCTACCAATCCATGGGCTATGTCATGGGTTGTTCCTCCACCTCATAAATAATAGGGCCCATGAGCTTGGTCTCCAAAATAAAGGATACCTAAAATACCATGGATACCTTATCACAACCAACAACTATGGGATCCTCAACTAAAATTTAATAAAAAAGATGGTTCCCACCTCAAAAACATGGCTTGTTACCTGGTCCTTCTAATATACCCCCCCCCCCCCCCCCCCCCAAAAAAAAAAAAATCAAAATGAATAGGAAATTCAATTGAAGTTGCTTGATCAACATGGGGATAACCTAAATAATAATAGGTAAAGAGCTCCTATCTATAATTCAAAATAATAAAGACTCATAGGACTAATGCTATAGACTTTAATAATGTCCAACTATGGTTAGGAAAAATATTATCCAATTTTTCCCCACCAACCATTACATGAATATCTAATGAAAAGGAAGAACAAGTTCTTCCTAAAAATCAAGTAGATGGGAATGAAAAACTTTAAGATAAAATTCCTCACATTATCCCATCACCAATACCATGTATGGAAAGACTAAAAAAATAATCAATTAAGGTTGAGTCTGAATTAGTTCAAGAACTAATATGGTTGAATATTGATATCTCTCTACAACAAGCCATAAGGGATATTAATGAACTTAATAATCATTAAGGAAATATGTGTCAAAAATCATAGAAGAAAAAAACACTATCCTAATACCATGCAAGTAGATGGTAAGCTAGATAATCTATTAGTAGGGAAACTTCTCTTACCAAAATATGGGAATCCTAGGATTCATATCATCATAATGTCGATTAAAAAAGAATAAATACATAATGTATTGGTTGATATAGGTGTTTACATCAATGTGATGACCTCTAATACATTGAAAGTGTTATCTTTATCTAGGGTACAACCAACATCCATGTTACAAAAAATGGAAGATTAATCAATTATCAAACTGGAGGGGGTCTTAGAAGATATTTCAATTATAATAGAGTCATGGGAATACCTTATGGACTTCATAATACTTAAACCAAATATTGAGAATCTAGGATATCCTTTGATTTTGGGAAGGCCATGGTGTTGGCCATTTTGGCCCACATACCAAGCTTTTATTTAGTTTAAACAAATGAGTAGGACCCCAATTTTTGAGTGGATCAGGTGGCTTTGAAGTAGGCTCAACATTACAAGTAGATGGATCCAAGTAGGTTTTCATGGTGTTAAGTAGTTACAGGAACAAGTTTATAAAAATCCCAAGTTTACACTTAGCCAAATATTTCAAATTTTGGCCAAGTGTTAGAGCATTCAAAATTCCCTTAGAGATATTGTTCCACACAAAGTCTGCAAAAAAAGTACAAGGCATGATTTCTTTTAGGAGATTTATTCCAATTTATTTGGCTAAGTGTTAAAATTATTTTGGGAGATTTATTTCCAAGTGTCAATAATTATTTTGGACATTTTATCCAAATTAATCCTCTTGAAGGGTCTTTTCTTTGATAAAATGAACCAAAAAAAGAGTCGAAGGAAATTTTTCAAGCTAAGTGTCAGATTTATTTTGGGAAAATTATTCACATAATTTTACCAAAGGGTATTTTCTAAGAAATATGTCCAAAACACTTTTTCTAAAATATATATTTTTCAAGTAAAGTGGTCCTCAACATTTTCCTGAAGGGTCATTTCTTGGGAAAATTTTAAAGTTCAAAAGTCCTAAAAGATCAATTTTCAAGGAAATAGTCCTATACATTTTTATAAGGGGTATTTTCTTCAGAAAAATTATCCCGTTACAAATTTTTGATGGTTTTTTCTATAGCAAAGTGCCCTATATAATTTTATTGAAGGGTCATTTCTTGGGGAAATGGTCTAGTTTAAGGGTTTTAAGGGTCTTTTTCCAAGGAAGGTGCCTTAAACAAAATTTTAGTTAAAAGGTATAAGGGAACAAATTCTTTCAACAAAATTATTTGAGACAATTTTCCCAAAGGCATTAATTCTTTCATAGAATTTTTTTGAGGAAAAAGACTAAGTATGATTTCCATTGAACATTTTTTCCATAAGAAATTATCTAAGGCAAAGATAGGACATAAACTCGATTCTTTCAGGTAATTATCCCATGTCAATTTCCCTAGACATTTTATTTGATATAAAATAACTACCAATGAATTCCTTTGGAAAAAGTGACTGAGACATAAAAACTGAGGAAAATGGTCTACAACAAAAGGCCAAAGTACAAAGTCTAAATAATTGTTTATTGTGGGGAAAATGCATGGAAAGTAGAGTGACATTTTCACAAGTATCAAAATAAAGATCAGTGGTCATCCATTAAATTTTAGAGATTAATGGTCAGACATATGTCATTGACATACCTATGAATTTCATTTTATGGGCATGCAGATGTCAAATTCAATCCCTAGAAAATAGCCATTGAAGTTCAAATATCCTAATGACGGTCATGTAGACATCAACTACATTTGTATAAACATCAAATATGGTTACATAGAAATCAAAATTTGAGCTCATGAAGTAGCCATTATAATTCAAAATACAAGATCAAATATCACTGTTTAATCATAGATTCAAATCCAATGGTGAGCATTGACTAACAGTCTAATGGGCCTAGGCAAATCAATAGCACACATTCAATCATGGATTCAGGATCAAAGACATATAAATAAGTCAAGTATTTAATAAACCCTAAGTACAAAGGCATGATTGAGAAATAACATAAGCACATGAATCCTAGGAGATGATCTCCATATCATGTTCATTCACATCGAGCAAATCAATAGAGCAAGATGAGTCAAGAGGTCAATGTAGCAAATCAAAATAATGCAAGCCTAAATGACTTAGATAGAGATCAAAGGGTCATTTTTTTAAAAAAGGTGATAAATAATAAATTAAAATGTGATTGAAAATAATCTATATTAATCTAGGAGTGGATATTTGGGATCAAATGGGATGATTAAGACTCTACAGGGGTAGATAAATGAGATATGATAGGGACTTCTCATCCTTAAAACATAGTCATAACTTGATGAACCACCAATCAAAGTACAAATGGCATATCTCTATGAATATATGAGGATCTAGTCCTCATAATGAGTAAAAAGTTGTGGATGGCATGGAAAAATGAAGGTGGACACATATACTTCAACGACTTCATCACTAGAGCCAACTCCATGAAAGTGACTCCTCTCTCCACTTTAGCATGCATCAACAAACTAGTCATGAGCATTTTAGCACCATGAAAAAGTAAAAAAAAACTTATCCCACTATCACATCCATCATGGAGTATTAATGAGAGAATAATGTAATAATGGAATGGACTGGAGTGACCTGGATCAATCAGGAAGCTAGAATGAGCTTAATTTATGGAGGTCATTGTAATAAATTTTTAAATGGATTTGAGCTCATTTGATTCCCTTTTGAGTGTTAAGACTCCCTCTATATTTCTTCCTTATATAAATATAGCCTTTGAGTTATTGTTTTTCATACCTTAGTTTGGTATGACTAGACTCTACCAGAATTGTATTTGACACCTCTTGGAATAGTGAATAGAGTATTTTGTAGTCATTTTGCTAATCTATATTTAGTGTTTGTTTAATATGAAAATGTGATTTTTATCTTCATTTTACATGTCCAAACTCAATCTAAGTGTTAATAAATTTATTTTTAGGTCATGTAATATGTCTTAGCATTGATCTCTTAAAGATATAGTGAACAACCAAATTCAAGTGTCTTTAACCAGACTTTATTTTCATTGCTCCCTAGTCTGAGTGTATCAAACTGACCTATATATGAACTATTACTTCATATAAACTATAGTAAGCCTTGCATTTTTTTTTTCATAGCCCATTAGTGTGACAAGGAATCCAATTTCAAGTAGTGCATCTAAAAAATCCTTGGTGCATCACCAAATATTAGAATAGGTTTTACTTTATGCAAATTTATTAACTCTTTTCACCCCAACCAGTTTTATTTTTCAAACATAAAGGTCCAAAATATAAAATTAGAGGAGATAGCCTCATTAAAAATCTTAGAGGTCTAGTCTAGTTATAAGCATCCCAAATCCTTAGACCATTCCCATGTTATTCTTAGTATGGGTTACACTTGAGCAAATCTTAACTCTATTGGGTATTATCTAAATACCTAATAGTTTTGGCATGTCTAGTGGGATAACCTATTTACATAATTTTATATATCTGAGTATAGTAGTAAAGTTTAGAGTTTCATTTCTAGATTTGCATATTTTTTATGCCCCTCAAATTTATCACAAGATCCTCTGCAAAAGAGGAGACATATTTCTCTACACTATCTTTCTAATCAAAAAAGATGAAGAAAACCTCTCAATCAAAACCTACACCTACCCCTCTTGTTCCACCTATTTTTGCCCAAAATCCTCCTATTCAAGATAGTATTGTTTATCCAAACATTATTATAAACCCCATACTTCAAATGGTTGTTCTTATAAGGCAAGACTTTATGCCATTCAATGTTGGTAGTCCTCTAAATCTTACTTAATGGGATGATATTATAGTCTCAAATTTGAAGGCTCTTACCTATTTTACAGGAGAAAATCTAGTTACTCCTATAGAACATATGGTAGATATTTCTAACATTTTTTTAGTGCATCATGTGACTTAATAAAATGTAGTAATGAGGTTATTAACAACTTATTTAAAAGGGAAATCACTTTAGTTGTATATAAGATTGACCCCTACATCAATTAACAGCTAGGATGAGTTTGGAGAGAACCTATGTAAGAACTTTGAGGACAAGAGTGATCATCTTTTAGTTATAGAACAACTTACAACAATAAAGAGGTTTAATCATGAATTCATGGTGGATTTCAATTATAGATTCTAGAAGACCTGGGATAGAATTCTGATAGTGATAAGGCCTACACCCAACTATGCCTTTATGTACAACTTGAATGATCTCAATTTAGATGTATATGTGATGATACAATCCATGAGAGTGAACACCCTACCTATAGCTTTTGAAATAGTAATTAAGGCTGAAAATTGCCTTATACAAGTAGGTAAGTTAGCTCTAAGGCTGTTAATGCCTCCCCAAATATATATCCTCCTATCCCAACTATTACTCCAATTATAGATTTAACAAATTTTTATCAAATTGAAGGTGGGAAAACTGATAGACTATGGAAGATATAGTCTTTTCAAAGCTTATAACAATAAGTTGGTTATAATGGAGAGGCAATAAGATCCACCATATAGGCCATATCAAAATACTAATCATAATTATTAGTAAAATAGGCCACCCTATTATTCTAATCATCAAAAACAAGGGTAGAAGCCTTAGTCAAGGCAATATAATCCTAATGCTCCAAGTAATTCTAGAGCTATTGTGCCAAATCAGAACAACTATGCTTAATAAGATTAATGGTAGTCAAAGGGATAGTCTAATGAGATGGTGATGGACAGTACTATAGACATGTATCAAGACCCTTGTTGGCAACATGCTCCTTCATTTCAAGGTCATGATATGATGCCTCCTCCACCACAATCCCCCCAAATGAGTCAAGGTAGCATTCCTACCATGTCATTATTAGAATCTCAAAGAAAAAAACAAGGGAGCATGGGTAAATCAATAGATGATACTACATGCATGAATTTTTAAGGATAATATGTGTTTGAGTATATAGAAACTAATGTGGGAAAATCTTCACAAAGGATAAATGAACTAATTTCATCTTAGGCAAGGGCTAAGAAGAGGATGTTGGATGATAAATTAGGGTAATCCAAGATTTATTCATCATCTCCATAGACTAATCAACAACCTACTTCTTTAAATGTAACTGATAAAACTCCTACAAATCAACAAGTTTCCCAACCTCATGGACAATAGCAGAAGGTCCCCTTTGTTCCTCATGTTACTCAAACACCAAGTGATGCTCCTACTTACGAGCTAAAATCCAAAGGTACTAATACTCCCTTTAATATTATGGATCATTTGAAGAATGATAATGTAACTATGTCTATTTAAGATATTCTATCTATCTTAGGGCAAAAGGAGATTCTCCAGTAAGAGCTCTCCAAACTTTCTCATGGGGAAAAGATAGATGATAAAGTAAACACTATTTTCATCAATAATAGTCATCCTAACAAATCCCCTAGCCAAGTTCCTAGTCAAATTCCAATAAAAAGTCAATCTCAAAATGTTTTTCATCCTTCTAAGGTTATTAATCTCTCCCATTTTATCTATCAGCCATCATAGGGAACTATTTAGTACACAATTACATGATAGATTCAGGTGCTTCAACCTCAGTGATGCCTAAGGCCATAGTAAACAAGCTTAGAATCAAATATGTGCCTAACAAAAAGGGTGTTCTCAAATTAGATGGCTCCCTCACTAAGATAGTATGTATCTTGAAAAATATTTATATTACATTAGCATCCTATCCAAATTTTGTCATTAATCAAGATGTAATGGTGGTAGACCTACCTCCATATTTTGCCCTATGCTTGTCTCGGGACTTCAATTCTAATATTGGAGGATATTTGTCATCTTATTGGTCAAACATGGTTTTTATAACCATATATGGAACCAAAGACACCATAAGATCTTAGCCTAGTTTTAAGAACCATATATGGAACAAAAGTCATCATAAGATCTAAGCCTATCTCTAGGTTCCACCTAGAACCCTATATGCCTAATATTGAAAATACCAATTGTGCCATATTTGAAGAGGTTGAAGAGGTCAATGAAAAATAACCCCATAGTCATCTTGAAGGAATCTCAAATCTATACTTGGAAGAGTGGGAAATTGAGATTCATAGAGTTGATCCATATATAAATAATGAATAGGCAGGCTTATGAGTGTATTGTATACACGAGGAAGGTGTTTTTATCCTTTTCTTAACTAAAATTTCTCAATAAGAGGATGGTATATGGAATTTATTATTTGATGGCTCAAGGTCAATTAATGGAAGTGGAGTGGGAGCCATGCTAATTTCACCCTTAGGTTAAAATTACCATTCTATTACAAGACTCCAATTTAGTTGCACCTCAAATATGACTGAATATGAAGCTCTTTTGCATGGTTTACAAGAAGCAAGAAAGAGAGGTGTCAATATCCTCCAAGTCAAGGGTGATAGTGAGATCATATTGAAACAATTACAAGGCCTAAATGTAGTCAATAATAATGATTTGAAATCCTATAATCACTAGATATGGGACCTCATGGAGGATTTATTAGCATTTAATATCCAATCCATACCAAGAGAAGCAAACCAACATGTAGATAGGATTATTGCCATTAGTGCCCAATATGATATAGCATAAGGATTCAAAGGCAACCAAAGTCAAGATAAGGTAAAGGTTATATGCATAATAGATGTACCTAATAATGAGGTGAGTTGTCAAGTCTTTGACAATGATGATCAAATCATATGTTTTCTAATGTAAGAGGCAAAATTTTGCCATAGGCATCAAGACAAATTCTAAAATCAATATGATGATCAGATACTACAACTAAGGTCTAATAAGATATATAAAGGGATGGTGACATTAGAAAGCATCTTAAATGAATATGTCCAAGTAAAAAAAAGGAAAGCATACATTTCAACTAAGGAAGAACACTATGAAAAGATAGAGATCTTTAAGGATAAATTACTAAAGCTAGGAAAGGTCAATACAACAAATGAAGCGGTTGAATTTATTGCTTTGTGCCAAGAATTTTCTAATATATTTGATTGAGAGTACAAAGAATTGAATGGGCTTGACCCTAAACTTTCACAACACACCATTGAATAAGAAGGCACTGCCAAGCTAGTTAGGTAGAAATAAAGGCCTGTCAACCCAAGAGTGGAGGACCTCATGAGAAGAGGGCTCTATAGATTGATTGAATCAAGGATGATATTTCTAATTAATAATTCATCTTAGGTGGCAAACCTTATGATAGTGAGGAAAAATAATGGAGAGATTCATTTATTTTTAGACTTTAGGGACATCAATCAAGTGTCCTTAAAGGACCCTTACCCACTTCCCTCCATAGATCAAAGTTTACAAAAGGTGGTAGGTTCTCAAAGGTTCTCATTACCTGATGGCTATTATGGATATAATCAGATCGTGTTCAAAGAGGAAGATAGGCATAAGACTACCTTCACTACAAAATGGGGCACCTATGCATATTGTAAAATTCCCTTTGGACTCTCCAAGTTGGAGCACCTTCCAAAGAAAAATGGATGTTGATTTTCATGGTCTTTTGAATGATATGGTTTTAGTTTATCTTGATGATATAACAATTTTTTTAGAGAATCCTAATGATCATCTAACACACTTGAGAGCAATTTTTGATAGATGCAGACAAATTAGAGTTTCTTTAAATCCAAAGGAATGCAATTTTTAAGTGCATGAAGGAAGACTTCTTGGGAATGTGGTGTCCAAAGATGTTATTTCCATTTATATGAAGAGGATAGAAACAATAATTTCTCTATAGATACCTAAACACAAGAAAGTATTACTTAGATTTTTTTGAAATATTAACTTCATTAGGAGGTTCATTATAGGTTTTACAGAGATGGTCAAGCCTCTCACTCATATGTTGAGAAACATTAAAGAGTTCACTGGATAAGATAATGTAAGTGAAGATTTGAGGACATCAAGGAGGCCATATATCATGCCTCCACACTTATAAATATATATTTTAATAGGAAATTCTATTTGTATGCCTTCTCTACATTAGATGCAATTTTAGCTATGCTTATGCAATAGAATGATGAAGGTCTGGAGCAACCCATTGCTTTCTTCAATCAAGCTTTGGAATTTTATGAGTAAATATATAGATTTGTTGAAAAACATGTACTTTTTATTTTAATAAGTTTGAAGAAATTTAGGCATCTAATCTCAAACAATAATATTATACTAATGGTATCTCATCCAAGTGTGAAGGATTTTATCCTCAACAAAGACCTAAACAAAAAAGAGAGCTAGATGGGCCACTAAGTGTATGAAGTATGAAATTAAAGTAAAGGTTAAAAATATAGTCTAAGGTAAGGGACTATGTGAACATGTTACAGAATATGTGAGAGATGAAAAGGAGATAGTTTTGGTAATTTAAAACACAGCATGGACCTAAAAATACTCCTCCTATAAGCTGGACATAGGATTCTACTAAATTTATCCAAATAGGAGAGCATCTAATGGGTTTTAATAAATAAATAAAAAGACACTTTAATATAAAATTAGTGCCATACATTTTGATTTATGGAGTTTTGTTCAAAATGGATATTAGAGGTATGCTTTTAAGATGTGTCAAAATTAGCCAATTTGTTAAGCTTCTCAAGCAATTTCATGAGTCCTTTTGGAGGGAATTTTGCAACTAGAACCATATATTTCAAAATAATTAGAGATGGATAATTTTGGCCCAATTTATTTATAGATTCATATACATGGGTAAGGAAATGAAAAAATATGCAATGTTTATTGGCAAACAAATATTAGTTGCCCTCTCCTTGATGCCAATACAAATAGAGCAACCTTTTATGCAATGGGGTTTAGACTTCATTAACATGATTATTTCCCCATATATTTTTGGTAATAAATGAATTTTGATAGCTAAAAACTAATTCATTAGGTGGGTGTAAGTAGTTACCTTGAAGGCAGAAAATGATAACTTTGTTCTTGAGTTTTAGAGAGCCTAGTCATCCATTTTGGAGTACCTTCCACTATAATATCAGATAATGCTTTGGCATTTATATATACAAAGGTATGTGAGTGTGATATTGGATAAGGTATATTTTTAAAATATTCATCAAATTATTATCCATAAGGTAATAGACTAGCTGAGTCCACTAATAAGAACTTGATTCAAATCATTAAGAGAACAATGGAAGATAATTAGAAAGATTGGCATACAAAGTTGAAGACTACTTTATGGGCTGATAGAATCACATCCAAGAAGGTCATAGGTAATTCACCTTATCTCTTAGTCTATGAAATATAATAAATTATACCAATTTCATTGGATCTTTTATCTTTGGAGCTTACACACTAACTAGATCTTCTAGAAAGTGATGCAATGGAGGTTAAAATGAATGAACAGAGAGAATTAGAGGAAATAAAGGATGATGCCATGCATACTATGTGGTCCAACCAGCACCAAGTCAACATGAATTTTGATAAAATATCTTCCCTAAGGAATTTTCAACAAGGTGACATAGTCCTCAAATGGGATGAGGACTATGCAAAACTAGGAAAACACTCCAAGTTGATAGCCTTTGGAGTGGACCTTATGTCATCACAAGTTGAAAAAAGAGAAATGCCTTTGAGCTTACCAAATTGAATGGAGAGAGCCTTCCAATCCATATTAATGGGAGGTATCTCAAGTTTTGCTACTAGTTTCATATCTTTCCCCTTGTACATAAGTAGATAGGTCTATTTTTCTTCTATGTGCTTTTGCACATTGCTATTTTTAGTTATTTTTTAGGTTGTTGTTTTGTCTTTTGTTTCTTTGTTGTTGTCCCCCTATTAATCCAAAAGGTGTTTCCAAAAGTCAAGCAGGATCTATTTGTAAGTATCTTTTCATTTTCAAGCTTGATCAAGATCTAGGTTCCATGACCAGTAGGTTAGTCAAGCCAACTAAGTCACTAGAAATGTTGGCCATTTTAGCCCACATGCCAAGATTTTGCCTAGTTTAAAAAAATGATTAGGGTCCCAATTATTGAGTGGATTATGTGGATTTGAAGTAGGCTCGACATTGCAAGTAGAGGGATCTAAGCAGGTTTTCATGGTTCTGAATAGTTGCAAGAATAGGTCCATAAAAAGCCCAAGTTTACACTTAGCCAAATATTTAAAATTTTATCCATGTGTTAGAGAATTCAAAATTACCTTAGAGATATTATTCCACACAAATCCTACAACAAAATTAAAAGGCATGATCTATTTTTGGAGATTTATTCCACTTTATTTGGATAAGTGTTGAAATTATTTCAAGATGTTTATTTAGGGTTTTTTTGCCAAGTGTAGGGAATTATTTCTAACATTTTATCTAAAACAATTCTCTTGAAGGGCCTTTTCTTTGATAAAATGGACCAAACAAAAGGGTTGAAGGATGTTTTTCAAGCTAAGTGTTAGATTTATTTTAGGAAAATTGTCTGCATAATTTTCTTGAAGGATCTTTTCTAATTAAAGTGTCCCAAACACTTTTTATAAAAGATATATTTTTCAAGTAAAGTGGTACTAAAAATTTTCTCGAAGGTTCATTTTTTAGGAAAATGGTCCAGTTCAAAAGTCTTGAAAGGTCAATTTTCAAGGAAATAGTCTTATACATTTTTTTGAAGGGTATTTTCTTTAGACAGATTATCCCATTATAAATTCCTGGAGTATCTTTTAGTAGAAAATCTCCCTATACAATTTTCTTGAAGGGTTATTTCTCAGGAATATGGTCAAATTCAAGCGTTCCAAAGGGTTTTTTTCCAAGGAAGGTGACCCAAACAAATGTTTAGTCAAAAGGTATAAGGGCATAAATTATTTTGAGAAAATTATCTAGGACAATTTTCTTGAAGTCATGAATTATTTTAGAGAATTTATTCTAAGGCAAAAGACTAAGTATGATTTCCATCAAACATTTTGTTCACAATAAATTATCCAAGACAAAGATAAAACACAAACATAATTATTTTAGGCAATTATCCCATGATAATTCCCCTAGACATTTTGTCTGATGCAAAAGAGTTGATAACGAATTCCTTTAAAGAAAGTGATCAAGACACAAAGCCGAAGAAAAATGGTCTATAGCAAAAGGTCAAAACATAAAGTTTGAAATAATTATTTGATATAGGGAAAATGTATGGGAATTAGAGTGACATTCACATAAGTGTCCAAATAAATCTCATCAATCATCCACTGGTGTTCAGAGATTGATGGTCATGCAGATGTCATTAAAATTCCTATGGATGTCATTTGATGGGCATGTAGACATCAAATTCAAGAATTGATAAATAGTTGTTGAATTTCAAATATCCCAATGATAGTCACATAGACATCAAATACATTCTCAATGATTTCAAATATATTTGGGTAGACATCAAAATTTGAGATCATGAAGTATCCATTGGAATTCAAAATAAAAGATCAACTATTAGCATTCAATAATGAATTCAAATCCAATGATGAGCAGTGACTGATGATCAAATAGGCCCAAGTAGATAATTGGTGAAAATTCAATCATGGATTTAGGATCAACATGTGAATAGGTCAAGGAGTCAATGAACCCTAAGTATAAAGGCACAATTGAAAAGTGGTATAAGCACATGAATCTTGGAAGAGGATTTATGGATCATGTTCATTCATATTAGGTAGATTAATGGATCAAGATGAGTCAAGAAGTTAATGATCCAAGTCATTTTTTGATGGAAAATAAAAATAAGGAAAGCCTACGTGACTTAGATAGAGGTTGAAGGGTCAGTTTTTGACTAAGGTAATCAATCATGAATGAAATAGAGCTTGAGCATGATCTAACTTGCATAAGGAATGGATATTTTGGGATCAAATGCCACTATTAAGGCTCTATAGAGGTACATAAATGAGATTAGGTAGGGGATTGTCATCCTTCAAACATATCCATAACATTATGAACCATCACTTAAAGTATAAGATCGTGTAACTCTATCAATATATGAGGATATGGTCCTCATAATGAGTAAAATGTGGTAGATAGTGTGAAAAAATTAAATAAGACACATATACTTCAATGGATTCATCTCTAGAGCTAACTATATGAAAGTGACACCTCTCTCTACTTTGGCACACATTAACAAACTAGTCATGAGTGGTTTAGCATCATGACAAATTAAAAGAAAACTTGATCCCACCATTGCATCCACCATGGAGAATCATTAAGAGAATAATGTAATTATGCAATGGACTAGAGTGACTTGGATCAATCAGGAAGCTGAAATGAGATTAATTTGTGGAGGTAGTTATAACAAATTTTCAAATGGATTTGACCTCATTTGATTCCCTTTTTAGTGCCAAGACTCCCTCTCTCTTGCTTCCTTCCTTTAATAAATATAGCCTCTAAGCTATTGTTTTGCATCTATTAGGGTGGTATGATTAGACTCTACTATAATTGTATTCGATGCCTCTTAGAGTAGTAAATAGAGTATTTTGTAGTTATTTTGTTAATCTATATTTAGAGTTTTGTGTTTATTTAATATGCAAATGTGATTGTTATCTTCCTTTTGCATGTGCAAGCTCAACCTAAGTGCTAATAACTTCATTTTTAGGTCATCTAATGTGTCTTAGAATTGATATCTTAAATATATAGTGGATATCCAAATTCAAGTGTCTTTAACTAGACCTTATTTTCATTGCTCCTTAGTCTAAGCATATCAATTTGACCTCTATATGAAATATTATTGCATAGAAACTATTGACCTAATTTGAGCACAATTTAAATTTGGGTCAACCCCTACCATTTTGAACTTTTGAATAATTTTATAAATGTCTTATAGGGTTTAGACACCCAAATCTGGCCACCGATAACCTTTAATCAGGATTTTGGCCAATTTCCACCTAAAATGCACATTTTGGCCTAAAAATACTAAAACATGCTAAATAATGTAAAAATGACATATTCAAGTGTTGAATTTTGCTAGGGTATATGTAAATAGGGCAATGCAATTTATGGGCCAGCTAACTTTGATTAGATCATTTCGAGTCAAAATGCCAATTTTGTAACTAGGTGCTCTGGATTGCTCTTTCCTATCAAATATTTTACACAAGATGCATTCCTTTGTTATTTGTTTTTGGTAGCTTCCTAAATGTAAATATGGTTCCAACACATCTTATAGTGCCCTCCAATTCTAATCCAATCAAATTTTGGACCAATAACAAGGCATTCTAATCAATTTGAGTGATTTGTGCATAAAGTGCTTAATCGTGCTTAAGAGCTAATTAACCCAAATCAAGGCATAATTAATAATTCCATGGAAACTTGTTGAATAATTTGTTTTGGAAATTAATATTGAATATCTTCATCATCAAGTGACCTCATTTCTTAGGAAGACATCTTTAGGTCATATATGCCATAAATATCAGGATTCATGTATCCCATGCCTCATTAATGCCTTCCATGATGCCCTTCATGCCTCTTAATTTTTGATTCTTCCAATGTCATGATGAGTATAATTATAAACTTAATTCCAAAAATTGAATTAATCCTCAACCACACATCTCAATATCAAGATGGATGGTTCAGGTTGATTTTAGACATTCTCAAAAATTTATAAATAGAGATGTCATGAACATCATTTTTAAGCTTAATTTATGCAAAGTTATAATGCAAGATTGGTTCAAAAAGATTCATGTAACTAGTGTTATCATGCCAAATTGATTCCAAGCCAAGCCAAGCCATAAGCCAAAGGTTCCAAGGAGAGATGGAGGTAGAAAATTTTCCATTACCAAAAACTTCATGAGCACAAGCTGAGCAAACCACTACTACAAAGGCATTTGGAGCATTTAAGGAAGGTGAAGGAATTATTGTGTTTTATTCCTTATTTTTTAATTGTGTTTATCATTTGTTTTTGTTAAATAAGCTCTTCCTAGTGTCTAGGCCTAGAGATGTTATGTTATTAGTGTGTTTTTTTCATTTTGTTTTCATTTTGGAACTAACACCATACTAACAATCCTCTCTTGAGTCAAATTAATAGATCAAATTATGGCATTTCTAGTGGGACTAGATGCATCCCACACATGAATAAGATAATTTTTCAACTCTAAAATATTTATTTGGACCCTTAAAACTCATGTAAATTGATTTTCTAACTTTATTTTGCCATTTTTAGTTGCCATAGTTTTACACAGTAACTGATGTCGACAAGTAAGACTGACATCAGTTACATAGCTTAAATGACATCATTTAGCAAAACTGACATCGATTAAATTTTGGTTAGAAAAGGTAACCATCATCAGTTATATAAAATTGATGTCGGTCAATGTGGTTTTCTAAAAATACAAACCCACGAGCTATTTTTCCAAAGTTCATTGTTTCAAACCAAAAAGGGATTCAAAGCTAAAGGACATGCTAACATTTTTGCCATAGGACCAAGCTTGACATTTGACAAAAACATGTTTAAATCACCTTTTTCATGCTTAAAAATCAATTAGGAACCTTTTTTTACTATTTAATAAATAATTTAGATGTTTTTTGGTGAATTTTTACAACTAAGACCAAGGGGTCAAATGAACACCACCAAATCTTTCAATTTGGACTTAAAATTGAACACACTTGTCAATTATTGTTTTCAATAGTTATTTAATAAAAAAAAATTGGAAAAAAGAGGGATGTTATGTGTATGCTCTTCCATTTATCCCCTATAGGGAACCCTTGGAATCAAAAGCACCATTCCTATTACAAGTAGCCTAATCCAAGGCTTAGAAAGAAAGTTGTCTAAAGCACTCCCCAAAAAATCATCAAAGTTTGGGTGACCTTGAAAATGACCCTAAAGTATTTCTAATTTCATGCTTTATTTATTTTTATGTAACACTTGGCTTGTGATGGGGACTTTATCACCTCTCACAAGTTATTTAGGAAAGCTTTGAACCAGGGTTTCACCTCCCAACATTGACTTCATTTGGATCTTAATTAGAGTTGCACATGGGATGTAGTGTAACTTCAAACATCACACTACATTGAGTGAATAATAAGATGTAGTGGTTGTAGAAAGTACTAGACTTTTTTGCAATAATCCAAGTGATACAAACCCAAAATCCATGCTTTTTTTACATTGTTTGGTGTGAAAGTCATTGTGTAATTGATGCCCTTAGATCATTCAAAAACTTGTTAGATTTTACACAAATCCCCACTTGATGCAAAATTATTATTAGTGTAAGGTGCGCCTCAAGGTCCATGTCACATTATTGTCATTTGAGAGAAGGTGGGGGTGTAAAAACCCTACTATATAATGAATATTTACTTTTGGATGAACACTTAAAATCCTCTCAAATGATGTATATTGATGGATTCTAATAATACCAAGCAACCTTGCCATTTTAGGATCTAAGAGTGATTAATTAGTTGGTCTTGTCCTAGATTAAAGTTTTTTTTAAAGTCAAAACTTGGTGTAAACAAACAATCCAAACCAAACACATAGTCCAAATTTTCCTTTGAACAAATAGGTGTTATGCTACTTGCATGAGATCATCATTATGCCTTGTTCAAAGTTTATCAAAAGATTAAGAGTCATATCATCCACTTTGACACAGTTATGCTACCTAATTGAGTCTAGACCTTTCCCAAAGTTGTTTAAATTCCTTCACTTATAATTTAAATTTGGAATTGTACCTTTACAAGTTCATAGGGTTTATGTGTTAAGTGGGTTCCTCATTTGCATTAAACTTAAGGGAACTTAGGTTTTATTTCAAATTTAGGTTAAAGGCCATTTAAAGACTCATAATCATTATCATCATTTGATAGACTTAAGATATTTTTTGCTAAACACTTGCACTTTGAGTCTATGCACCATAACATTTTGAATCAAGAAAAGTAGTGTTATGTTGTCAAAATTGTAGGAAAATGTCTTTACCCTAGAGAGTTTTTGAAATAAACTTTTTTGGCACACCTTTGGGTAGTATAGCATCGTTGCACTACCCAGAACATTTTGAATATGGTTTCATAGACCCTCTTGCATAGAGTTCCAAATTTGTTCCTACATTTTTAGACCAATCTGAGTACACTTTTGTGATCTTTTGTCTAAATTAATTATATTATTCACTTTTGTCTAGCTTGTTTGTCAAAGGAACCAAGTTTTATACCATTTTTGTGAGAAAATAGAATATTTATAAAGTGCCTTTTATTTCATACCTTATACTTAGTTGATAAAGTTCATGTCCATGAATAAAATTCCTAGTGTTTTTTAGAAGTGTTTCAAATATATTAGATTAAAACTTTCATCTATTTCAAAGTCTAACTTTTGATGCCGTTTGGCCAAGAGTTATAGTGCATGCCTTGTTTGAGCCTAGATTTTGACACCACATTGGCCAAAAGACCTAGAAACTTTTAAATTTATAGATTAGACTGATTTGAAACAATTCAACCTTAGAGTCTATTATTTTGATTTTAGGTCCATTTACTTGCCTATCTTTGTGTGAATAGTGAAATGTTAGATACTTCACACTAGCTTATTTCCTCACAAATCTTCTCATAAACCTTTTGATCTTTTGATGAATCTAGACCAAGTTATAACATCATCTATTTTATACATTATCCTTTTTAGTTTTTTTATAACTCTTTGACCTTTTATCATAAAGCATTGACTATGGATTCAAACATGTATTCCTACACTCATAGTTGAATCATGTACAATCTAGGGATTAGTAATGTAGTTGCATAAGAAAAAATGGTGAAAGACCCCTATGTAGATAATATTGATTATGATATGGATTCTTATCCCTCTTATAATAATCAATTAGGGGCACAAAGCCAAGATCCATTGGCTAACTATCTAGTTAACACACCAACTTATTCAAAACAAGACCAAGAGCAAACTACACAATACCTATAGTGGATGAGCCAGTACTTCAATAGTCATATTATATTAATAAGCTTCCATGTATGATCCATTTTTGTTTGAGTGACATTTGGTAGAGCACAAAGATAATATTTTGGTTAGATCCATAAAGGTAGGGGCCAAGTTTTCAATAGACTTCCCCCATGAAAATTTACCAAGTCTAGTAAGAGTACCCCATAATATCATTTACAATCAATAGGCTTCTTCTAGCAATCTTATGTCTCTAGTCCAAATAATTTACCAAGATCCTAATATATCTGATCAAGGCAAAAACATCATGGAAGATAACATTAACCAAATGTAGATAGCATATCAAACCTACTAAAATCTAGCACATGATTTCAATCAAATGAACATGGTAGATAAACCTCTTATTAGCCTAGTTCCTTATATAGGAGTGTTGATAGAGTTAACTAGACAAGATAATATAAATTTTGACCCATTCATACAAACCACTTTGATAGATAACTTGATAAATATACCCGTTATTGAATAAGTGTCTCTAGCCTATACATAGAATAGTGAGCCAAATGTAGTAGATAATGTGCAAATAATGTCTAGTCCTAATCAAAGTGGTACTAATGCAAAAAAAATATCCAAAAACATGTGCCTATAGTAAATCCTATGAATAGGTCATCATATCAGGGAGTATGAGTTTCTACACCCCAACCTCAACTAGCTACTTCCTCAAGTATATAACCTATGAGATTAGGTAATCAAACAATGTCTAATATCATGCCTCAATGATAAAATATGATGAATCCTACTCCCCCTCAATAAATAACAAGTAATATTCCACAATAATAGGTACAATATAGTGTATCAACACAATAGAGGATAAGTTTATTACCACCTTAATAAGGGGTAGCCAATGTTCCACCTCACTAGGTAATGACAAACATACTTCTTCAATTATACACTAATATGTTAATCCAAAACTAGGTAATGACTAGTCAACAACATGTAAGTATTGGTAGTGATAGATGATGAATCTACAACCTAATTTCACTTATTCATAGGGATTCATGAAATAAGGAGGTCCCCATGTTTCTCAAGTACTTACTAGACAACCGTTGGTTCAAAATGTGCCACAAATCTAGATACAAGGTCTTGGTCCACAAGTTTCCATTCAACAACAAGGTTTGATTAGTCGGTAGCATGTCCCTTTTTAACCACAATAGGAAAATTATAGCTATATCCCTTCAAATCAAGAAAAAATCCTCCAAGTCAAACCTTTATCACCAACCTAAACCAGAATATCGCACAACTAAGTGTGTAATTTTAAGTACATCCTAATCCACATATGCATATTCTTGGTCCATTCCTCAACCAAACCAATGTACCCCAATAGGTATCTATATCATACCTTGGTCAAAGTGTCCCACTTGGGACCTCCCAACCATTTACCCAAATTCTCCCTCAAACCAATATTCCTTCCAGTTTCCTATCCTAAAAATTGTAATAGATGAAGGATGCAATTGTTGCCATTAAAGATGGTAAACAAACTAAAATTTTTAAATTAGATAACATAAGTTCTTGTCCATTCAACATGGATTATTTATAGATATCATTTCCTCTAGGATATGAACTACCAAAATTCAATAAATATAAAGGGAAAGGTGACCCTAAGGCTCATTTGATCGAATTCTTTATCACATGTCAACTAGTGGCATATATAAACATATACCTTTTGTTGTTATTTCCAACAAGCTTGGCTAGACGAGCCTTGGAGTGGTTTTTGAAGTTTCCCAAAAATTTAGTAATAGATTTTGATGATCTTTCTAATAAGTTTGTATAACACTTTTCTTATAATCTCGAGCATGATATTTCATTAGTGGACTTAATGCAAGAAAAGAAAAAAGTTGGTGAGAGTTTTTCAAGTTATTTATAGTAATGGAGAGCCCTTACAAGCTGTTTCACCCATAATTTACTAGATAAAAAATTAGCCGATGTATTTGCCAAAAATTTACACAATGAGATAGCTTATCATTTAGAACTACAATGTGTGCATACTTTCAAGGAAATCATTGACAAAGGTTTTTTCATCAAGTGGGTGCTCATCAATAAAGGATTAATTAAGATTAATTCAAATAATCAAAATCAAGGTACCCATTAGGGAAATGACCAACATCCCATTTAAGCAATAACATCACAACCGATATAGACCAATAACCAAGAAGACTGAAGCAATTTAACTGTAATACGAATGTTATGGGAAAATAGAGTAACCAAATCCTATCATGTCCAAATTATGCAAACATCATTTTCACAACCTTTTTATCTTATTCCTACTCAAAAACCTCTCCAACCAATACTACAAGTACAACAACCAAGACCTACACAATAAATACAAAGTCATTACCATTGCAAACCCCTCCTCCTAGGAGAATCATTCCTGCACATCATTTCTTTAATGACCTAGGAGAAAATATTGAGTCTATATTTTTCAAGCTTTCTATCACTAATATAATTATTTGGCCTATACCAAATCATTATCTGCAAGGTATTCCTTATCCTGATTGGTAATGTGAAAATGAATTCTATGACTATCATCAGGTCAACAGGCATAATCTATGAAGATGTATCCAAATTAAACATTTAATTGAGAATATGTTAGAGAATGGGGAGATGAAATTGGATAATGATGATTCCACTTCCAATAAAACTCTTGGGATTTATCAAAACCCCTTTCCTTGACATAATAATTAGTATCAAAATAATCAGCAATAACATCAATAATGACCAGTGTAGCAACAAAATTAACAGTATCAAAATCAAAGGCTGAACTAGTAGAATCAATAAAATTAGAAGAAAAACCCAAAATGATTGAATAATGGACAAAACCAAGGTTAGAATGGTAAAAACCAACAAACCTACCATATATTTGCACATGACTACAACAGGGTTATAGGCCATATTACAGGGGGTATCATTAATACCATCTCCATTAACCCTAAATCAAACACTAATCATCCTAGACCATTCCTAAATAACAACATTTAGCTAAATTACATGGATAATCCTTCTTTGACCTAGGAATGCATATAGGTAAACTAGAAAACTAGGACTTCCCCTTTTGGACCTTATATTGATAACTCATCCTTGTCATGTGACCACATGCAAGTGCACTAGTAACTAAGACTTATCCTATCTGGTCCAACACCATTCCCAACATTTTTTAGTAATAATGGTCTAGTATTTAATCCTAATTGTGAAATCACAACTCAAAGGTTGAAGATTACTATCCCAAGCCCACAACCATCCACCACTTTGCCTACCATCCAACCAATCATTTAGCCTCAGAATAAACCATTCACTACTGACCAAGACAAGAAATTTGATATTGTGGAACAATTGTAGAAGAAACCAGCACAAATTTCTATTTTATATTTTATGTGAACATCAATAATCCATAATAACATCTTCAATGAGGTTTTGACCCAATCCACTATTGCTAGTGACATCCCCTGATAAATTCCAAGCTTTGGTGGACACCTAGCTCCATCCCAATAAGTCACATTCAACCAAAGTGATATGTCTTCCCTTGGCCCACTCCATAATAATCCATTATACATAGAATTTTATATAAGATGTATAAATTTAAATGTGTCCTTATAAACAATGGATCTAGCCTCAACATAGTGTCTCTAAACCTCATCAAGCTTCTTGAGTACGCAATGTCAGATCTCTAGCTAGAAATAATAACCATCAAAGCCTATAATGATTAGGAATGAGAATCACAAGGCACCATCAATTTGCCAATTATCATTAGGCCATTGACCCATGATACACTTTTCCATATACTTGATCTTGAGTTATCATACAATATGCTTCTAGGCAGGCCTTGGTTACATGAGATTTATGTAGTCCCATCAACACTACACCAATGTAACAAGTTTTCCCACTTAGGGATGGAAGTGAATATTTTAGGAGATTTACACCCATATGAACACTAAAAATATCTTGAGTCAGAATTTGAAAGATATAATTATCATTATGACATGAATCCAAGCTCCAAGTAGGATAAAGGAAAAGCTATACTTATTGATCCTTCACTAGATAATTTCATAGATCCTAATACCTTGGTTTCCCTTTCCCACATGCCACTTCTTGAAGCTTCCAATCATTTCACCATTTTAGATAATGGACCAAGAGAGTATGTGACCCATGATACATTTCATATTTATAATCTTCTTTAGAATGTGAAAAACTTTGAGTGACCTAAAGTCATCCCACATATGCATTGGAAACAAAAGAACAAAGATAAGGGACTTGCCACATTTTTACCGGCATCTAGCCTAGGACCTAACCCTCTTGAAGGGGATGAATCATGGTTATAAAATGAAAACCAAGATGATTATTGTAAAAATTAAAAGTATCATATTCCCAATAGGATCATGGAGCATCACAATTATGAAGGAAGAGGCCTCAGACTGAATCATCAAGGAACTATCCAACCAATTTCCATGACTATGTATGAAATACCTTATGGACTTGGATTTAAACTACCTAGGGGTGACCCTACATACCTTATTCAAACTCCATCGCTAGTGACTAGTGATGATCATAGCCTCATCTTTGATAACCTAGTTGAAACCAACCTATTTAATAACAATGTTGTTTGTACCCTTACTTTGGCCATTCATCACAACCCTTTGTCATTATATTATCCACAACTGATACATTGGGACTAAAAAGAATCTAGTCTGTTGATTGATGAGTTCAAGAATTATGAGGCATTCTATGACTTTGTAGGCCTTAGAGACAACATTCCATTGGGAGATCACAAATTAGGATTCTCAATCACATTGGATCCTGTAACCTATTTTGGAGAGTGAGTGAACACCCTTAGCCAAAAGTAAATAAGTAAAACATTAAGGTCCCAAAGTGAAAATATCTTTGAGGCACTTTCTTACCAAGGAAAAAGTAAAGATAAAGGCCAATCTAGTGGTGAAAACCTATTTCAAGTGTCATTAGATGGGGGTGTTTATTCTTCTTTGAATTTAGACTAGGAGACCACCAATGATGAACTTGCATGTGGATCCGAGTTTAGATTTGAGAAACAACAAGTATTTGATAAAATTATTTAAGAATTTCCAATTATTTTTGTCACATGGCTAGATCTCCCATTAGGGGACTTAGATTCATCATGATTAGGATAAGTTAAAGAGTAATTCTTAATGGAAGACCCTAACATAATCTAATAGTTCAAGTCACTGCCCACTATCCTAGAAGAAAGTTTGAGCCTTCTAGTCAAAGATACAATAGAGGTAAATATCAAGACTCCCTTAGACCTAAAATAGATAAAATTAGGGGCATCCCTCACTGAGGATGAATGTGATGTCTTTACAACTTTGTTGAGATAATTTATAGATATCTTTGCATGGGTCCATTCTGACATGCCAAGTTTAGACCTCACCTTGGTTCTGCACCACCTTGTGGTTAATCCTGACACCAAACCAATAAAACAAAAGTTATGTAAGATGCATCCTCACATTGTTGTATTGGTAAAAAAAGAGTTGAAAAAAATCTTATAATTAGGATGTATCCAATTCATTGACTACTCAGAATGGATCTCTAATGTGGTACCTATTAGTAAAAAGCTTGAAGGGATCAAAATTTGTACTAATTTTCAAGACATCAAGAAATCTTGTCCTAAATATTATTTTCCCTTGCCTAATATTGACATGATCATCAACTCCATGTTAGGTTATGAAATGCTTTCATTCATGTATGGATTTTTCGGATATAACCAGATCAGAATAACACTAGAAGACTAACATAAAATAGCATTCACCACTCCATGGGGAACATTTTGTTATCAGGTAATGCCACTTGGCCTTAAGAATGTTGGAGATACATATCAAAGGGCCATGACTATCATATTCCATGATATGATGCATGATATTATTAAAGACTATATTGATGACATATTAGGAAAATCCAAAACTAGGGCCAACTATCCAATAGTACTATATAAGATATTTGAATGATTATGGGAGTACAAAGTTAGACTCAATCCAAAGAAATGTGTGTTTAGTGTAAATTTAGGAAAATTAATCAAATTCATCATGTCTCATAGAGGTATTGAAGTTGATTCAGCTAAAGTCCATGCTATAACTGAGATGCTACCACCAACTAATTTAAAGCAACTTTGTAGTTTGTAGGGTAAGATCTAGTCAATCTAATGTTTCATCTCTCATTCAGTTGAAAATTTCCATCCATTTACACACCTTTTGAAGAAGGGAGTTACATATCATTAGGATGATCATTACCAAACAACTTTTCAACAGCTCAAAGACTATGTTATTAATCTACCTATTTTATTACCTCCCATGCCAGGAAAGCCATTCTTGTTATACCTATCAGCTACTGACCACGCTCTCAAGGCACTCTTGGCTCAACATGATGAAAATGGAAAAGATCATGCCATATACTACCTAATTCACACCTTGGTTACATATGAACATAAATATGCACCTATTGAAAAATCTTGTCTAGCCATGGTCTTCACTACTCAAAAATTACACCATTACATGTTAAATAATAAAACCATGGTCATTTAAAAAGTAGATCCAATCAAGTATCTACTATTTAAAATATATTTATGAGGTAGAATGGCTAAATGGATCATGCTTCTCAGTGAGTTTGACATAAAATATGTCAATCAAAAGGTAATTAAGGGATAAGTTCTATAGATCAACTTACTGAAGCACCTCTCATAGATATACAACCACTCACATTTCAATTTCTTTATGAATCCATCATGACCATCATTGACACACTCCTTGAGGAGCAACCCTAGAAATTATATTTTGATGGTTCATTTAATGCACATGGATTGAGGATAGGCCTATTGTTTATTACACCACAAAGGGATCTAATCCCTAAATCATTCAAAATTAGATTTCCTTATACAAATAACATGGCCAAGTATGAAGCACTTATTTTAGGACTTTTAAAAGTAGTGTATTGAAATATATCTCATCTCCAAGTTTATGGTGATTCTCAATTAATCATCAATCAGGTTATAGATCATTTTTAGACTAAAGATGATAAGATGGTTCCATATAAATCCATGGTCAACACTCTTAAACAATAAATTATCAATATTCAGTTTGAGCACATACCAAGGGCTAGTAACAAAACTATAGATGCTATGGATACTATTGGCTCTCTAATTTGATAAATAGACAAAGCAAGAGAGTATTAGTTCCACATTAAGAATTTGTCATCACTAGCTTATGAACCTTAAACTCTTGCCATGATTTGTGATATTATTGGTCCTAATTCTATCTGGTACTTAGAATTTTATGATTACCTTCATGACCAAGTTATACCACCTAATCTATCTCAAAAACAAACCAAAGCCTTCATTCATGATTCCACTTGTTATACATTACTTGGATCCACCCTTTATCATCATAGTTTTGATGGAACTCTACTTTGTTATTTAACTTTGGTAGAGTCTACACTAGTGTTAAGAAAAGCTCATGAAGGAGTATGTGGAGCTTATTCTTGCAAGGCAGTCCTATAAAAAAAGCTTTTGCATACTTCTTATTATTAGCCTACAATAGATGCAAATTCCACTACATATGTAAAAAAGTGTGATAAATGTCAATGGCATGCTAATTTGATTCATGCCCCAACAAAAAATTTGAAACCAATGTTGACACCATGGCCATTTTATACATGGGGACTTGACCTCATTGGGAAGATTAACCCCACTTCATCTAATGGCCATAAATATATCCTTACCACCACTGAATATTTCACTAAGTGGGTTAAATATATACCCTTCACTTATGTGACTGGAAATTAAATTTCCAAATTCATTTTTAACCATCTCTTTTTTTGTTATGGTATCTCCTCTGAAATTATATCTGATAATGGAGGATCATTCAAAAAAAGGATGTAGACTAGCTATGTACTAAATATAACATCACACAACATTTTTCTATAGCATATTACCCATAAGGTAACGGCCAACCTAAGGCATCCAACAAAACCATTGTCAATATTCTCAAAAATATTTTCAATGATGTTAGTCATGATTGGCAACTCCAAATATTCTCTACCCTTTGGGCATACCATACCAATCATCATACCCTCATAAGAACCACTCCATACTCACTTGTTTATGGTACAAAATCCATCTTTCCCATTTAGGTTAAGTTACCTACACTATGCATCTCTTTCAAGCATGTACTAGATGGTCATGACTATGGAGTAAATCCCTTGTAAGATCTAGACCTACTTGATGAGAAATGCACAACCACTCTCAACAATCTTCAAGCATATCATAATTGACTCAAAGGCCACTATAATTAGTATGTTAAGTATAAAACATTTGAACTTGGTGATCTTGTTCTTAAAGAAAACCAAAAGAATATCATGGCTGAGAAGAAGCATCAATGGAAATTCAAACCAAACTAGATAGGGACTTTCATCATCACTATAGATTATGGAATAGGAGCCTACAAGCTTGTCACACCAAATGGAGATGAAATTCTTGAGCCAATGAATATTATTCATCTCAAGTGATACTATGCTTGAATGTTAAGGTGTATTGTCTATAAGGACTATTTTAGTTATGCCATTTTATCACTATTCTTCTTTGTACAAATAAATATCCTTATCCATCCTCTTTTCCATATCCACTTTCCATTTCTATTTTATCAACCCAGTGTGTTCTAAAGCCTAGCCAATCTGACCTTAGTTTTTGTTATTCATTATATAATTTTAGCATCAAGGTATCTAATCAATTTTATCAGTGGGTTAAGTACTTCAGATAGAAATTATATTTTGGAACAATGTGATAGAAGTTTTGGCAGTTGCATCCTTTGTTTGTTATTCCTTTCTTACCACTGATCTTGCTACTAATTATAACTTCCTTTGGGAAATTTAGCAACATTGATCTATGCCATTATATCTTGGTTATAACCAACTATGGGAAAACTAGGGAAACACTAAGCCTTGACATATAAATTCACCACTTCCTATGTTGTACTATGCCTTTTTACCAATTGTACCTAGTTTGTTTGAATTGACTACTATGCTTGTCAAATTCCTCCATTGTAAGGGTGGAACTACAGTGCCTTGAGGTCCTACTCTGGGACTATGTAAGTAGAGCTCGATACTTGTTGAGGTTATCTTAGTTACCCTTTCCACATTATCATCATTTTTAAATCTTGAACCATTTAGTGTCTCATCATTCTTGATCGAGTTGAGATATTTCAAAAAAATCTAAAAAATATTTGAAAAATCATTAGAAAAAAACAAAAAACATTAACCACTTCTTTGCCTTAAGGATTATGGGAACCCTTACTAAGTTTCAAGCAAAACACTTATCATTTAGTTTCCCCATCCTTTTTGGTCTTTTCTCTCATGCACTTGCCATTTTTCAAGACCATTTCTCTTTTTCTATCACATCCATTCTATTTGTTTTCATCAATTATCACATTCTTCCCATTCCTTGGGAGAACTAAATTTGGCCTAAAGTTATTTATTGGATATTACATCCATGGAACTATGTAGAAAGCATCCTCTTGCCTAGTGCATATGGAGACAACTTGACCACCCCCTTCCTTTTCTTCTATTCTGCCATTTTGTTTATTTGTTTAGTTTTTACCTATTTTCTATGGGCAATATTTGTAGGGTTTCTATTGCTTTATTTGTTTGTTTCTACTTATTCTATTTATTTCTCTACCTGTTTGTTTACTTTTAGCATTGTTACCTTGATTTAGTTTATGTGTGTTCATTGGGTGATTCCTTGCCCATACTTATACTCAAATCTTTCCATATTCATATATTTACATTATCATCATGGTTTCTATCATTGGTGCATTATTTTCTATTGAGTATTGGATTATGAGAGTCAATACTTATGCATATTTTGGCCAAGACCTCATGATGTTATATTACTATGCCTACAAACATGTGATATAACAAACCTTAGCTTTAAGAAGCTTATTCAGTAATGGTGGCATCTCTTCAGCACTGACATCTCAATTCAATCCCAATCATATCCAAAATAGAGTAATTAACCATGAAAGAATTTCAACCTTTATTAGTTCAGAAGAGCATCTCCCTACTAGTAGGTTGTTCCAATTCATCATTACCCTTGGGGTCTAATGATTATAACTTCTTATGTGAAAATCATTGCACACCATCCCACTTTCATTTCTCAATGATTATAACTACATTTGGGAAAATCATTGTGTTGTCACCACTTTACTTTTTTTACCTATATAGGGGCATGTTATTATCTTATTTGTCTATCCTAACTGGGGCAGCTCTATCTTCTCAATGATTATAACCACCTTTGGGCAAATCATTGTGTTATCATACCACGTTACCACTATCGAGGTATAATGCTTATAACCACCTTTAGGAAAATCACTGTACACCATCCAAATTGCATTCTCAATGATTTTGACTACTTTTTCACTATTATTGTGTTTTCATCCCATCATCTTTTCTTTCTTTAGTTCTCTCATTTCACTTCTTATCAAGGGACCATTTGCCAACCTTCTTGTGTCAAGCATTCCTTTGAGGGGCATCATATAGTTAGTTTATCATCATTGTAGTTGTAGGCATACAAGACCTTTTCATTATTTGAGAAGACATTAATTTGCCTATAGTTTTCAACATCTTCCCAAATAGGGGCAAATTGCAGACACCTAAATCTAGCCATCAATAACCTCCAATCAAGATTTTGGCTAATTTCCACCCAAATTACACAATTTAGCCTAAAAACACTAAAACATGTTAAATGATGTGAAATTGACATATTCAAGTGCTGATTTTGGCTAGGGTATCCCTAAATAGGGTAATGCAATTTATGGGCCAGCTAACTTTAATCAGATCATTCCAACTCAAAATGCCAATTTTGCACCTGGGTGCTCTAGATTACTCAAATATTCTACACAAGATGAGTGCCTTTGTTATTTATTTTTGGTAACTTCATAAAGGGGAATACAATTTCAATGCATTTGACAGTGCCTTCTAAGTCTAATCTAGTCAAATTTTGGAGCAATAATAAGGCATTCTAATCAATTTGAGTGATTTGTGCATAAAGTGCTTAATCATTCTTAAGAGCTAATTAACCCAAATCAATTCATAATTAATAATTCCATGAAAACTTGTTGAATAATTTTTTTTGAAATGAATATTGAATATCTACATCATCAGATGACCTCATTTCTTGGGAAGACATCCCTAGGCCATAAATGCCGCAAATAATTGAATTCATGCCTCCCATGCCTCATTAATGCCTTCCATGATGACATCCATGCCTCTTAATTGCCCATTCTTCTAATGTCATGATGAGGATAATTATAAACTTAATTAAAAAAATTGAATTAATCGTCAACCACACATCTCAATCTCAAGATGGATGGTTCAGGTTGATTCTAGACATTCTCAAAAATCTATCAATAGAGAGGCCATGAACATCATTTATAAGCTTAATTTGTGTAAAGTTATAGTGCAGGATTGGCTCTAAAAGATTCATGCAACTAGTGTTAACATGCCAAATTGATTCCAAACCAAGCCAATCCACAAGCCAAAGGTGCCAAGGAGAGATAGAGGTAGACAAGCTTCCATTGCTAATAACTTCATGAGAACAAGCTGAGCAAACCACTACTACAAAGGCATTTGGAGCATCCAAGGAAGGTGAAGGAATTCTTGTTTTTTATTCCTTACTTTTTAGTTGTGTTTGTCATTTATTTTTGTTAACTAAGCTCTTCCTAGTGTCTAAGCCTAGAGATGTTATGCTATTAGTGTGTTTCTTTCATTTTGTTTTCATTTTATAACTAACACCATACTAACCATCCTCTCTTGGGTAAAATTCCTAGATCACATAGGGATCTCTTATTGTCGTATATGTTTCACTTATCCTTCCTCTAGTCCTTATTAAAGCCCATCCTCCTTGTACTAACCTAGTCAACAAAAGTCAACATTGGTCAACCATGGTCAAATTTATTCAAAGGCTCAATTTATTATGGAAATGTCCTAAAATGGTATTTGATAGGTTTTAATATGTTTACAAGTCATAAATTAGCCACTTTTTATGTCTCATGTGCTAAAAGGGTCTTTTGGCCACCTTTTTAGCTTAATTAATTGACTTTTAAGGACTTTTCAATTAAAATATTTGTCACCAAGGTGGATGAGAACGTGGACAAGGTCAAATCATGTTAGATCATGTTAGGTGGTAGTTACAAGTTAGATACATGATGGAAATGATAGCTTTCATAAAAAATAGGCCATTTCTAACACTTGTATGGACTTCTCAAGTTCCCTTATAGCTAAAAACATGATGGTGTGACTCTTCACCTCCCCATAGGTCATTCACACATTTTGTTTCTAGATATTTCATAAAATTTTCATTTCTAACTTATTTTCCTTCATTTTCACTTGGGAAGTTAAAGAGGAGTAGTTTCAAACACTTGATGTGGACCATATAGGTGTAGTTTGGAAGAATGGTCTTGGGGGTGGATATTAATCTGAGTGAACTTCACTTTCATAGTAGGAGTTCTCAATTTGGTGCCTCCTCCTTTATAAACAATTAGTTATACTTCAAATAACTTTTTGTGCACTTCAATCCATGAAGAAGTAATTATTTACATTTATTCCATATTCTCTTGCTTTGGTTTGATGTATGTGTTTATTTTAGGTGTTCCTAAAGGTTATAGAATCCCTATCCATAGAATTTTCATGATATTTTTTAGTTTTTAAGTCATCAAATTCCTAGGAAAGCCTTTTCTAGGCTTGTTCTTGCTCTAGACTATGTTTGTTGCCTTTGCTTAGAAGTATGCACCTATACACACCATAAATCAAGGGTTTGCATGTTAATATGAAGGAATTTAATGTGTCTCAGTTTTTTTTAAGTGTGAAAATGCATTTTATGATCAATGAATAGACCACGAGGCATAAATCTTGAACCTAGTCTACTTTTTCCCTTCACTGTCTGCATATTCAAAGAGAAATGGTTAGTCAAGGGTCTCTATGACAAAATCATGTTTGGATCAAAAAATTGATAATTTTGTCAAGACTAAGATATATTTGGAGTGGAATTTAAAGTTTTTATTTGATTCATACTTGGTGGAAATGATCATGACAATGCCCTTTACCATCCTTGTATCCACTACCTGCTACAGTTGAACACCACCTAGAGGTGGCTTGAACATAAATGATGAGGGTTATTTGTGACTTTGAGACACTTAAGAGACATTTATTATACATTAAAATTATGAAATTAAATTAAAAATAATTGTGAATTAATATAATTTACAAGGTATAAATTATAATTCATATGGAAATATAAGGACTGAGTTGGGGAACTTTTCCCTAGATTGAGAAAATAGAACTCATAAGTGTTTTTATTGTTTTCAAAAAACAAGGATATGATTATTTTTAATTATAATAATATACTAAACTTACACCCCTATTTATGTAAAATTTATATCCCAGATTTTATAATAAAATGGTATGGATAAGGTAGCATTCTAGAGCAAAAAAACCATTGAATCTTAATAATGAAATCTACAGGATGATGATAAAAAAGGAGCCTTGCACTTCATTATGATAGCTATAGACTATGAAAAAGAGGGGCAAATAATTAAAAGTGGTTTAAAAAACAATACTAGGCAAATTTTTCATTAGGGAATATATATTTTTATGTAAAGCCTATTCCCTATCCATACACAGGCCTGCGAATTGGCACTCACATCTAGGCAAGTAAGACATTACATTTTCTTATCATATTGTTATTTCGAGTAGAATTTATCCCATTTAAAGGTAATTATATATATTTTAAGGTGTTATATGGTTTATAAAACTCTAATACAACCTCTGAGCATCATCATCAAAGTCCATTTGAAGCCATGACAACCTACAACCAAAATGGAGTTTCAAGCTTGGAAAAGGGCCTCTTTTTGTGTAGATGGTTTAGATTGTGTTCGTAGTCTAAAAAGGATGATTAATTAATAAATAAATATCACAAGTATATTAATTATGTATCAATCATGTAATTACATGTACAAACACCTCATCTAGCCCTAAATCACCACCTATAGGCCTGTACAGACTAAGACAGGCTGTGAGGTGAAGTTAGTATTCTTAATGATGCTAATGCCACCTAAGGCTAATTGATTAGACATAAATATCTTGTAATTAATTTTGAGGTATAAATAAGGTCTTAAAACATTAGTTTAATTCCTAATTCATGAGCACTCAACACCTACAGGCATGGGACAAGGAGGTTTTTCATCTCAATCCACTAGGAAGATAGTGAGCAATTGGGAATCTGGAAGATGCTAGTATTGATTAAATATCAAGGGAATGTGCTGAAATTAAAATTATAATATAGAAAAGGAAAATATATATTTTATTTTACACCTTGATAGGACCTTCAAAGAAATGTATCTATAGGAAATGAACTCAATCCACTATTACAGTCAGGAAGAGTCCTAGCTTGAAAAGAGCAAGATGAGGGTTTGACTACCTAGAAAGGTTTTGATTGGAATAAAGGTTAAATAATAATTAAATAAGGGTGGAGAGAATATAAAAATAAACTCTAATAATTAAATTATTCTGAAAATATCATCCATGAGGAGGTTTGGGCAAGAATGTAAGAAAATAGGGTTTTTGACCCCTTTTTGAGAAGATTGAGATGGTTAGACCCCCTAACCATGGAATTGGACAAAAAAATTGATAAAATTTGTAATTATGGAATTATAAATATTCCAAAGAATTCAATTTTCACAAAAAATATGGTAATATGCCTCTAATTTGTCTTAGAGGTATGATGTTTTCCCATGCATAAAGATGATAATTTTGAGAAAAGGGATGAGATAATGATCCAGAGGCCAAGATAACCATGAGGGAAAACCTTTCTAGGATCTTTGAGGGAAAACAAGGTACCCTACACAAGGAGGTTTGCAGTCACCATGGGAAGGAATGATAAACAAAGGGCTTGGTAGGTATAGTCATTTTCATTTTTGACCTTAGTTAATCCTCTTAAGTGATTTGATAATACTTATGGGATTATTTTATAATTTTTAAATAATTATAAGAGGAAAATAAATTTATTAGAGCCTTAATTTTGGCCAAGGGTGTAGACAGACCTATTGACATGGTCTAGGCCTAGTTGCTAAATAGGGGCCATCTTAATTTTTAGTTAATGAGGAACTATTCCAGTGGTTAGGACATGTTTTTTGAATGATTATAAAATTTTATGGACCATTTTTTTTCAAATAAATCCATCAAAAAGGAATTCTTGTCTTAAAATGACTTAAACCCTCATAAAAGTGCACAAAATGGCTCTAATGGTCAAGATCAAATGCTAATAATTTTCATGAACTAATTCATGGGACCTAGAGGCATTTAAGAGAGTTGTAAAATCTCCTTGAAAAGCCTTCAATGGAATTTGGATGAAATTTTAATGTGCCAACTTCATGAACAAATGCTAAGAAGGCTAATCACTTCCAAACCCTCTCAAACCCTATTTTAAGACCCAATGGTAGAGATGAGGCTAAAAGAGAATATAAATGGATGAATTTGACAATGAGTATAAATGAGAATTTTTTTCCATCTCCATGAGGGTAAAATCTATGGGATTAGATTGTATGGAATCCATATAGGTATAGTAAAAATCATGTTTTCTTGACATTTTCTTGTGTTTTGCAGGTCCTCAAGATGATCAATGGATTCCAATCACTTTGGGTGGTATTTTTGGACATAAAAGAACTCATAATGCAACTTTAATAGGTTTTAAATTTCTCACAAGTGCCTCTGCTAGGTCTCTAAATTTAGCTTGTCTAAATTAGCATCTAGAATGACATAGTGAAGCATATGATAACTCAATGTTGGTGGATTTTTATGATATTTATGATGAAACTAATCATATTATGTGTCATAAAATTTTTGATAAGACTTTTGGTATGTATTATTTATGTAATATATAAAGATTCTAGCGCCAAGTGTCAAAACAAGCCTATTGGAGAGTGATCATGGTTGCAAGGTGAGGATGAGTTTGTGTAAGAGAATGTCATGATGAAGAAAATTCCCAATGCATATATAATCATATTTTTAACTCCATATTATCTTCACACATGAGACATTTTTCCACCACTTATTTTTGATTGCTCAAGAACGTCCATGATGAAGGTGGTTTCCAAAAGGAAGAATGATTGAGAGAATTTCTATGACACACTTGGAAGAGGAGGATAATTTTGGATGTGATCAATTTAAATTCATTTTCATGACTCTTATTACACCTTATCCACATGTATTTAAAATTATTTCCACCTTTGACACTTTTCCTTGCACCTCTTCAACTTCTCTCTTCTCTCTCTTATTCTAAATTCTATAAATGTAAGCCATTTTGGCTATTGAAAGGGAAACCAAAACTAGTATGGTGAATCCCTATTGGTATAAAATTTAATTTTGTCATTAAAAATTTAATACAAGTCTACGTTTTCTTTTTTAACATCCTTGTCTAAGTATGTGAGTGATGAATAGTGGATCTAAGTGATAACATCATCCTTACCCTCTTTATCCTTTATGTTTAAGCAAGAGTTCTGATTTTAGTAGGTCATGTGAAGTGTGTTAATAGTACTAGGATCTTATCCAAGTAATAAATTGACTCTATGGTGTGAAATATACCCCTTGATCAGTTATCTTATTGATTGTCCTATGTATGATGACTTCACATTAAAACTATTATGCTAGGATCCTTTAATGCCTAGAGTTGATCTTGGAAAGCTTTTTTGTTTAGTAGGAATGTGATATTCATGTGGATATGTGTCTTGGTGTATCAAATATTTAGTATAGTTTCCTTTTCATGCAAACTTATAACCCTTTTCCCATGAACAAGCTTTAAATGAGGTGATGTGCACTTCAAGAAGAATCTAGGGAACTAGCCCTTATAATCTAGAGATTCATATCTCTTACAAGTTCACCCACAACTTGAGATATGATTCAATGTTGAATCAAATTGTAAGATATTCATAGAGTGTCATAGGGTTTAAAATTTGATGATAATAGTTATAACACGCCTGATGGGAGCATTGGTCCTAATTGTTTCCATGTCAAGGTGAATATTGATCTTGACAAACCCAAGGTTGCAGAAGTGTTTATAATCCAACATTTGGTGACTCCAAAAGGTGAGAATCTCTAGTTTTAGATCAAGTTCTTAAAATTATACTTGATTTTCCTCACTAGATCATCTTCTAGTAAAGTATTTAATCAAGTCCCTCTACCTAAAAATCCTCTTGAGGTACAAGATCCTAAACAAGAAGGTTTTGAAGTAAAAGAGGAATTTGAGGAGATAGGAGATCAAGAGGAGGAAGAAGAGATGGATAGGATACATCCTTTCATAGCCTTCAATACTCAAAATATAATTATTATTATTTCATATGACCCTATTCCTCTTAATGCTACTAAAAGTCTCCCTAGATTTAATAGAAAAGGTCATATTATCCCATCTGATCACATTAAGGACATCTCAAACTTTTCAACTTCCATAATATCACCCAAGTTAAAATAGATATTAGACTACTTGCCATGTCTCTAAAGGGTAAAGCACTTTATTGGTATATGACATTTGGAGGTGGTTGCATAACTAGTTTGGAAGGATTTAGAGAGTTGTTGGTGAATAGGTTTGAGAATAAAAGTGACCATACTTCACTAATCCATCAGCTAAATGTGATAAAGAGGAGTTATAATTAACCCATGTGAGATTTCAATGAAATATTTCAAAGGAAATGGTATATATTTCTACCTATCATGATGCCTCCTCCAAGATTTGTATTCCCTACCTATCTCAAGGCTATTGGCACTAATGTAGCAATAATGTTGTAGGTAATGGGAGGATTCACTCTACCTAATGCATATGAGATATCTATTGAAGCTAAGATTAGTTTGATACAATTTGGGAAGTTACCCCCAAGAGTCTCTATGTCTTTGTTTGAAACTCCAAGTGTAGCACAAGTTCCCAATGCTTATTCTAAGTCTATAACTACTCACAAGAAGATGGATAATTTTACATATAAAGATGAGATGATTAGGTCACTACAAGCCCAACTCAATTTTAGGCAAGTACTCCACCCAATCCCCAATACTATCCTCAAAAAAATTATATACCTCCACCCCAATAAAATTACCAAGGAAGAGGACCAAGTCAACAAGGTTTCAATAGGTAGACCAATGCCTATAATTTCAATTCTATTTCATCAACAAGGGTTGTTTTTCTAATCCATAATAACTTGGTTCAAGGATAGGAAAATTTAGATCATTTGGGACAATCTCAAGGTTAGTTTATGTATGATGGTGGAGGAGGTTGTCAATACTTAGTGGCAAAAGAAACAACTACTCCTTATCTCACATTAGAAGAAGAAAATCTCACGCAAAGGGATATTCATGGAGAAGGTAGCAGCCAAAATACTATTTTTATGAATTTTAAAAAGGAAGATAACTATGTGTTGAACCAAAGTACATTAGTTGTAGCCAAAATAAGAGCCAAAAAGAGATATTTGGGATATGTTTTAGAATCACATGTGACTCCAAGTAATGCCTTTTTAAGGCCACAAAGTGTGAATCCTAGTGTGACACCCCCCACCAGTCACACTCCTCATCAAAGTTAGAATATGAACAAGGTTGACAAAGAACTTGAGTGGATTAATGAATTGCCATGTTTCATGGAAGATGATGATAATCAGCCTATAACATAAAGTGAATTAGAGGAATTCATTATCTAACATGTTGTTCCACAACAAATTGGTAATAAAGTTGAACTTCAGGTCCTTTTTATTCATCATGAAGAGTTGGCATTTTGGGATGACCCTGAGAAATTTTACTTGAGATTATATTATCCATCCCCACCTCATGAAGAGCTTGAGAAAATTTATGAAGAAGATGTTATAGCTGAACCTATTGGAATTTATGAAACACCTCAAAAAGAAGAGAAAGGTAAACATGGTTCATCTCATGAAATTTAAATGCATAAGATAGATGAAGAACTCATGGTATAAGGAGAGGTATTAAGTTTTTAAGAACCTCTCTCATGAACTCAACCAAAAAAAAATTATGGAGACCTTACCTTCCAAAATGAGTATAGACTTGAAGATGGGAAGCCACTTCTAGAGGAAATTGAGTTTGAGTGTGAAGGTCAAAGTCAAATCTAGGATAAATGAAAGATCACTTGAACCAAGGGCTATGGTTTCCATTTAAACCAATCAAGAGGAATATGTTTCCATCGAACACATGTTCTTGGCTATGGAACAAAGTGAAACCAATGCAAGCACCATGGGAGGTGAAAAAGTCCTTGGAGAAACAAGAATAAGTCTTAAGTGGTAGCTTGCATATTCTTCTAGTTTAATTAAAGAAGATGGTATGAATAACATTCCTTTTAATATAGGAGGATTAGTTCTTTCTACTTAGTTTATACATATTAGAGTGTGTTTATTTTAGTTTATCTTATGTTTCCTAAGTGCTTCATAACACAAGTGTTTTCCTTCCTTTTATTTGGTGTGTGTCTTTGATTTTGTGTGTGTGGCTCAACCAACTTGTTTAACTTGAGCCAAAGGTCTGTTAAAGTCAATTTGAGTGCCCATATGCATGAATCCATTCCAAATGGAAGGATTAGTCAACTAGTCTAAGGCATAGCTAGCATGCCACCACTGAGAATCACCAAGAATATAGACCAAATTTGACCCCAAGTCAAATTTGGATCAACCCCTATCATTTTGAACTTTTGAATAAGTTTATAAATGTCTTATAGGGGTCTCTTATTATCTTATATGTCTCACTTATCCTTTCTCTAGTCCTTGTTGAAGCCCATCCTCCTTGTACTTACCTAGTCAACAAAAGTTAAAATTAGTCAACCATGGTTAAACTTAGTCAAAGGATAAATTTATTTTTTAAATGTCCTCAAATGATCTTTGATAGGTTTCAATGTGTTTACAAGTCATAAATTGGCCACTTGTTAGGTCTCATGTGTTAAAAGGGTCATTTGGCCACCTTTTTAGCTTAATTAAATGACTTTCAGGGACTTTTAAATTAAAATATTGATCACCAAGGTGGATGAGAATGTGGAGAAGGTAAAATCATGTTAGGTGGAATTTAAAATTTAGATATATGTAGGAAATGATAACTTTCCTAAAAAATAGGCCATTTCTAACACTTGTACAAACTTCTCAACTTCCCTTGTAGATAAAAATGTGGTGGTGTGAATCTTCATCTCCCCATAGGTAATTACCACGTTTTTATTTAATATATTGCATAAAAATTTCATTTCTAACTTCTTTTCTTCATTTTCATTTGGCAAACTAAAGAGGAGAAGTTTCAAATGCTTGTTGTGGACAATACAAGTGGATTTGGGAAGAATGGTCTTGGGGATGGATAGTAATCTAAGTGAACTTATTTTTCATAATATGATTTCTCAATTTGGTTCCTCCTCCTTTATGAATAATTGGTTAGACTTTAGGCAACTTGTTGTGTACTTCAATCTATGAGGGGGTCATTATTTGCATTTATTCTAGATTCTCTTGCTTTGGTTTGATGGATGTGTTTGTTTTCGGTGTTATTAAAGGCTATAAAATGACTCTCCATAGTTTTTTCATGATACTTTTGAGTTTTTAAGCCATCAAATGCCTAGGAAAGCCTTTTATAGGCATTTTCTTGCTCTAGACTATGTTTGTTGCCTTTACTTAGAAGTATGCACCTATAGGTGCCATCAATGAAGGTTTTGTATGTTAGTATGAAGAAATTAAATGTATCTCAAGTGTTTTTAAGTGTGAAAATGCATTTTATGATCGATGAAGATACCATGAGGCCTAAATCTTGCACCTAGTCTACTTTTTCACTTCATTATTTGCATATTCAAAGGGAAATGGTCAGTCAGGGGTCTCCATGATAGCATCATGTTTAGATAACAACCTTGATAATGTTTTCAATATTTATATATATTTGGAGTTCACTTTAAGGTTTTTATTTGATTCACACTTGGTGGAGATGATCATGACAATGCCCTTTACCACCCTTGCACCCACTGCCTGCTTCAACTGAACACCACCTATAGGTGGCCTAAATAGAGAGGATGAGGGTTACTTATGAATTTGAGAAAAATAAGAGACACTTATTATGAATTATCATGTTTGAATTTCATGAAAAATCCTTGTGAATGAATATAAATGACAATGTAGAAGTTATAATTCATATGGAAAGATAAGGGTTGAGTTGGGGAACTTTTCCCCAGATTGAGAAAATAGAGCTCTTAAGTGTTTTTGTTGTTTTATGATGATAATATACTAATATTATATACCTATTCATTTAAAATGTCTATTCCAACTTTTAGAAGAAAAGGATAGGGATAAGGTAGCATTTTATAGCTCCAAAAGTACCAAAAAACCACTAAATCTTAACAGTGAAATCTATAAGATGATGATAAAAAAGGAGCCTTGCCTTTCATTGTGATAGATATAGACAATTAAAAAGAGGGGGAAATAATTAAAAGTGGTTAAAAATACACTCCTAAGAAAATTTTTCATGAGGGAAGATATATTTGGATGTAATTACCCCCTAAGCCTATCCCTTATCCATACACAAGCATGGGAATTGGCACTCACGGCTACGCAAGTAAGACAGTGGGTTTTATCATCATCTTGATGTTTTGAGTAGAATTTATCCCATTTCAAGGTAAGTATAGATATTTTTATGTGTTAGATGGTTTCTAAAACTCTGAGACAACCTCTAAGCATCATCATCAAAGTCCATTTGAAGCCATGACAACCTATAACCAAAATGGAGTTTCAAGCTTGGAAAAGGGTCTCTTTTTGTATAGATGGTTTAGATTGTGTTCATATTATCAAAAGGATTATTAAGGAATAATTAAAGATAAAAATTATATTAATTATTTATCAATTATGGGCTTCCATTTAAAAACACCTCATCTAGCCCTAAATCAACACCTATAGGCATGTATAGACTGAGACAGGTAGTGAGGTGAAGTTAGTATTCTTAATGATGATAATGACACCTAAGATTAATTTATGAGTCCATAATAATATGTAATTAATGAGGAGGTATAAATAATTTATTTAAACATTGGTTCAAATCCTAATTCATGAGAAATTAACACCTATAGGCATGGTACAAGTAGGTTTTTTGTCTTAATCCACTAAGAAGACGGTGAGAAATTGGGAATCTTGAAGATGTTATTATTAATTAAAGATAAATGGAATGGGATAAAATTGAAATAATAAGAGAGTTAAGGAAGATATATAGTTTATTTTACACCGTGATAGGACCTTCAAATAAATGTATCTATAGGAAATGAACCCAGTCTACTGTTACAGTCAGGCAGACTCCTAGCTTGGACAGAGTAAGATGAGGGTTTGACTACCTAGAAAGGTTTTGGGTGGATTCCAAGGTTCCATAATCATGAAATCATGGTGGATATAATTTAAAAACAAACTATAAGTATGAAATTAGTCTAGAAAGATCATCCATGAGGAGGATTTGGAAAGAATGCAAGAAATAAGGGTTTTGACCACTTTTTTGAGAAGATTAAGATGGTTAGACCCCATAACCATAGAATTTGACAAAAAAAAATTATTAAAATTGGTAATTATGGCCTTATAAATCTTCCCAAGCATTCAATTTTCACAAAAAATAGGGTAATATGCCTCTATTTTTTCTCATAGGTATGATGTTTTCCCATGCATGAAGATGATAGTTTTAAAAAAAGAGATGAAATAATGAGCCATAGAAAAAGATAACCATGAGTGATTACTGGAGAATATTTAATATATAAATGGATATCTAAAAAACCTTGATAGGATATTTGAGGGAAAATAGGGTACCCTACACAAGGAGGTTTGTTGTCACCATGGGAAGGAATGATAAGCAAAGGGCTTGGTAAGGATGGTCATTTTCATTTTTGACATTATTTAATCCTCCTAGGTTATTTTATCATTCTTAGGGGATTTTTTTATAATTTTAAAATCATAATTATAGGAAAATAAATATAATAGATCCTTAATTTTGGCCAAGGGTGCAGATAGACCTATTGGCAAGGTCTAGGCCTAGTTGCTAAACATGGGTCATCTTCATTTTTACTTCTTAAAGATTTATTAAAGTTATTGGGACATGTTTTTTGAATTATTATACAAGTTTATGGACCATTTTTGTTCAAATAAATCCATCAAGAAGCCATTCTTGGCTTAAAATGACTCAAACCCTCACAAAAGTGCATACAATTACTCTAATGGCCAAGATTAAATGCTCATAACTTTCTTGAAGTAATGCATGGGAACTAGATGCATTTAGGAGAGTTATATAAGGTAATTTAGGATCCTTTAGTGACATTTTTAGGTAATTATAATTTTCCATATCATGAACAAAGTTTAAGAAGGTTAATCACTTCCAAACCCTCTCAAACCCTATTTTAGGACTTGATGGTAAAGATGAGGCTAAAAGTGCATCTAAATGGATGAATTTAACCATGAGTATAAAATATAATTTGTTACCAACACAATTAATCTAAAATACATTGGATTATAATTTATGCAATCTATACAAGTGGATCATAAAGTAGGTTTATTTACATTTTCTTATGTTTTGTAGGTCCTAAAGATGATCAATGGATGCCAATAACTTTGGGATGTAGTTTGGTACTTTAAAAAAATTATAATGAAATTTTAATATATTTTAAATCATCATAAGTGCCTATACCATGTATATAACTTTAGCCTATCTAAATTAGCATCTAAAATAACATAGTAAAGAGTATGGTAACTTAATTTTGGTAGATTTTTATGATGTTTATGATGAAGAAAAGAATATGATGTGTAATAAAACGTGAAAAATGACACTTTACATAGATAAATTATTTAATTTTTAAATATTATAATGCCAAGTGTCAAAACAAGCCTAGTGGATAGTGATCATGGTTGCAGGGTGAGGATGAGCTTGTGTGAGAGAATGTCATGATGAAGAAAACTCCCAATGTAGGAAAAATAATATTTTTAACTCCCTCTTCTCCTCACACATCATACATTTGTCCACCACTTATTTTGGAGTGCTCAAGAAAGCCCATGATGAAGGTAGTTTCCAAAAGGAATAATGATTGAGAGGATTGCTATGCCACACTTGGAAGAAGAGGTTAATTTAGGATGTGATCAAGTGAAATTTAGTTTCATGAATCTTCTTACCCCTCATCCAATGTATTTAAAATAATTTCCACCTTTGAAACTTTTCCTTTTACCTCTTAAAGTTCTCTATCTTCTTTCAAATTCTATAAATATAAGCCATTTTGGCTATTGAAAGCGAGACCACAGCTATTATGGTGAAGCCCTGCTAGTATAACATTGAATTTTGTCCTTCAACATTAAATACAAGTATAATTTTGGTTTATAAACATCATTTTATAAGTATGTGTGTGATGAATAGTGGATCTAAGTGATAACATCATCCTTACCCTCTTTATCCTTCATGTTTAAGCAAGAGTTGTAATTTTAGCAGGTCATGTGAAGTGTGTTGATAGTATTAGGATCTTATCAAAGAACCAAATTGACTCTATGGTGTGTAATCTACCCCTTGATTAGTTATCTTTTTGATTGTCCTATGTATGCTACCTTCACATTGACATAATTATGCTAGGATCCTTCAATGCCTAGACTTGGTCTTGGAAAGATTTGTTTCTTAATAGGAATGTGATAGTCATGTGGAGATGTGTCTTGGTGTATCACCTCTTTAGTATAATTAAATTTTCATGAAAACTTATAACCCTTTTCCCATGAACAAGATTTAAGTTATGTGATGTTCACTTCAAGAATAATATAGGTATCTAGCCCTTATAATCTAGAGATTCATCTCTCTTACAAGTTCACCCATAACTTGAGATATGATTTAATGTTGCATCAAATTTTAGGAGCTTCATAGAGTGTCCTAGGGTGCATAATTTGATGACAATAGAAACTATAGTAATAATTATATTATCTTCTTTCATATCCCATTAATGTGATAAAGAATCCAATTTCAGGGAGTGGATTTGAAAAATTCCTGGTGCATCACCACATATTATAATAGTTTTTAATTTATGCAAATTTCTTGACTCTTTTCACTTGAACCAATTTTATTTTTCAGAAATAAAAGTCCAAAATATATAATTTGAGGAGTTAGCCTTATTAAAAATCATAGAGGTTTGGTATAGTTACAGGCATCGCACAACCTTATAACATTACCATGTTAGTATAGGGATGGGTTAGACTTGAGAAAATATAACCTTTATTAGGTGATATATAGATAGCTAACACATGGTCTGACATAATATCTAATATTATAGATTGTAGGTTATGAGACATTACTATCTCAAATGGGTTAAAATCTAATAAAATTTCCCTATATCCACCTATAAAAATATCCTTATACTCACCTCATCATGTGTGAGTAGATTAACCATATAATAAAAAGAAAAAAAATTCTTATTTAATAATGGTTATAATGAAAAATCATGCAAATGAATAAGAAGAATTGTATAAGGTGAGCATTCTTGCACCAAAAAACACCCATCTAGATCTAGAGGTCACCAAACTACCTCTATAAATATATCAAACAACCTATAGAGATGCTTAGAATGAAAACATAACCCAACCATATATTTAATAGAGTATTGTCAAATAGACACAAAGTAACCAAAGACCTTTTTTGACAACTTTTAAATGGCCCTTGGTAGGAGTCATTTCTAAAGAAGAAAGTTTATTTAAGGATATTATAAATTTCCATATATTATAACCTCATACTTTCCAATTAAAATATATGATGATTAAATTTATGTAAGTCAATTTGGTCAAGTCAAACATAAAATAGATTACAATACAACCAGAAAACTATTAAATATCAATAGTTGGTTGAATTATCATCAAGAAATAAAAGTATTTGATATATTCTAAATACATACAAAATCCTTTGCTTGGGATTATAGTGATATGAAAAGGATTCATCTCGATGTCTGCACTGATTGTATTTTTACAAAGAATGTAAGACCAAGTAAAAAACCTCAAATAAGATAAATATTGCATTAAGAGACATTGTCAAAACTAAAATTGAAAAGTTACTACAATTTGGATTTATATACCCAATTTTAAATAGTTAAATAGTCTCTCCCTTAGTGATAGTACCTAAAAAGAAGCTAAAATGGAGGGATTATGTATATTATAGGGGGATCAAAAAATATATAATGGAATATTATTTTCCCTTGCCCTTCATTAACCAAGTCTTATATAATCTGTAGAAACCTAAAAATGACCACCAATAACCTCCAACTAGGCTTTTGACCAATTTCCATCAAAATGAACAATTTAGCTTAAAAAAACTAAAATGCATTAAAATATTTGAACCTATCATATAAAAGTGCCAATTTTGGCCAAAGTATCATTAAATGAGGCAATGCAATTATGAGATAACTAACTTTGATTAGATCATTTCAAGTCAAAATGACAGTTTTGCATCTAGGTGTATTGGATTGATATTTTATACCAAATTTCTTACACAAGATGTGCCCTTGTTATTTTGTGTTGGAAAAATATTAAATAGGATAATGGATCTAACAAATCTAACATCACCTTCCAATTCTAATTTGGTCAAATTTTGATCCAATAATATGACATTTTGATCAATTTGATTAATTTGTGCACCAATTTCCAAGATTTGCACCAAAGTTGACTAATCACGCTTAAAGATAATTAATATGAATTAAGATCTTAAGTTACTTTTCCATGAAACTCGTTGAATATTTATTTATATAAATTCATATTGAATAACTACATAATCAAATGACATTATTTCTATGGGGTGGCATCCATAAGCCATAAATGTATAAAATATCAGGATTAAGCCCTCTCATGCCTCATCAATTCCTCCCATGCCTCATAAATTCCACTTATTCCCAAATTATGATGAGAGTATTTATGGATTTTATTTACATAATTAGATTAATTCATGGCCACACATCTTCATCTTGAGATGGATGGTCATGGTTGATCCAATCCCTTTTGAAAAATCTATAAATAGGAGGCCTCACAACCATAATTTTAAGCTTGGATTGTACAAAGTTATAATGATTAAATCATTCCAAAATCATTGAATTTTATTTTTATAATTCCACATTTTTTAGCCAAGCCAAGCCAAAGCCAAAGGTGCTAAGAGGAGATGAAAGTAGCCACACTCCATTGAAGAAGATATCTTAAAGCACAAGCCAAGCAAACCAAAGAAGGAGCATTTTGGAGAAATCAAGTATTTGTTAAGAAACTTGTGTTTTGTGTCATATCTCTCATTTATTTCCATTTTTAGTTGTGTTTTCAAATGCTTTTTCCTCATTAAGGTCCCCCTAGTGATTAGGCCTAGAGATGTTATGGTAATTATTGTGTTTCTTTCATTTTATTTTAATTTTGGAACTAACACAATACTAATCATCCTTTCTCAAGTCAAATTGAAAGTATACAACCCTTATTGAGCATATTGTAGATATAACCAATCTTTGTTTAATGTATAATGTGACTCAGGAAAATTTGGCTATGAGATTGTTAGTAAATTATTTTAAAGTCAAGGCACTCCAATGATATAGAGGTTTGACACCTACATCCATTAACACTATGGATGAGTTTGGATAACTCTTGTGAAATCATTTTGAAGACAAAAGTGATCATCTTTCCTTGGTAGAGTAGCTTACTACAATTAAGAGGTTTCTTCATGAATTCATGGTGGATTTCAACTACAAGTTTTAGAAATCCTAGAATAGGATATCTAAAACTATCAAAAACACTCCTAACTATGCATTATTTTACTATCTAAAATATCTTAATTTAGATTTTTTGGTTATGATCCAATCCATGGGAGGAAAAACGTTACCAGAGGCTTATGAAGTAGCCATAAGGGCTAAAAATTGCCTAATATAAGTAAGTAAATTATCTCCTAGACCACCTATGCCTTTGTTTCTAAAGATTCATCCTCATGTGCCTACTATTTCTCCATTACTAGATTTGGCTATCCTCCATCAAATAGAAGGTAATTAGTTAGATATATTGGGAAAGATAGAGAGTCTACGTAAGGTTCAGAATAACAAGTTGGTAGTAATGGAAAGGTAACAAGTTCTACCTTATATGACTTACAAAGATCCTAGCTTATCTTATTAGTATAATAGGCCTTCTTATTATCCCAATCAATAATAACATAGGCATAATTCACAATCAAGGCCATATAATGGTTAAAATCCCAACATTGCAAGTTATTCTAGATCTTTGGCTCTCTAAATTAGAGAAACTATGCTCAAGAAGGTAAATGGAACAATCAGTGGGATCAATCAAATAATATGGAAATGGATACAATTGGTGAGGGTACTCAACAATATTTTATGCAAAAAGGTTTAGCTCTTTCACCACATGATAATCAACCACCTTCTCAACATAAGGAAGCTTCTCTACCTTATCGAGACATTCCTTCTTTCATTCAAGCTTAGGTATAAAATAAACAAGGAGAAAGTAGTAGTAAAACACATACTAAAACTAATTTTGTTAATTTCCAAGAAGGTGAGAACACTTTTGATTATATGGTAGAAAATCAAGGCCAAAACATGTCCAATATGGACAACTCAGTTGTAGCCCATACAATGTCCAAAATAAGGGTAATTGGTGATGGTTTGGGTCTTGAAAAGGCAGATCCTCTTCCTTCTCAACCACCTCAAAATATAACCACTCAATATGTACCTCAAAATTCATCAACTCAATAAGTACTAGGTGATAAGGGGCATAATCTAAAATGTCCTTTCATTCTAAAATTCACACAACATTTAAGTATAACTTCTTATCCAAAATTGAAGCCAAGATAGCCACCTATCCACTTAACATTGTGGATCAAATGAATAAGTCATTTATTTCTATTTCTATGTGGGATGCATTGCTAATTTCAGGTCAAAAAGATCTCTTATAAGAAGAGCTTTCAAAGCTTCATGCTATAGATAAACAACCAAAAAGAGTAAGTGTTATTCTAATAAATTCTAATAAAGTTATTGAGCCTTAATTTGCAAAGGCATTTAATCCACCTCCCTCCTATATTTAATTTGTCATAAGTCATTTTCTTGTTCATAATTATATGATTGATATTGGGGCTAGTACCTTTTTTATGCCTAAATCCATGGATGACAAACTAGGAATTAAATATGAACCTAATGAGAAAAGATTTTTGCAATTGGATGGTTCTCCTACTAAGACCATGGGTGTTCTTAAGGATTTTAAGGTCATACTTTCTGCTTGTCCTAATTTTACTATCTCATAAGATGTGGTTGTTATTGATCTACCTCCCTACTTTACCTTATGCTTATCTAGAGATTTCACTACTAAAATAGGGAGATACATTTCTTCTAATTGGTATTACATGTTTTTTTATAACCAATTATGGAAAAAAGGTCACTATAAGGTCTGAACCTATATCCAAATTCCATCTAGAACCTCATATGCATAACTTGTCAATTGTGAATTTCACTATCTCAAAAGAAAATGAACATTTAAATGATCAAAAAATTTCTAGATCACTTGAAGGTATACAATATATACTCCTTGATGAGTGGGAATTTCATAACCATTGCTATGATCCATATAAAATTGTTGAACAATCAAGTTTTTATGTCTACTACATGCATGAAGAAGGTGCCATAATGCCTAGTCTTAGTAACTCAACACATGATCATGGAGTGTGGAATTTTTACTTTGATGGATCTAAATAAAATAATGGGAGTGGGGTAGGTGTTATGATTGTTTACCCTTTAAATAAAATGTACTATTCTTTTTTAATATTTCAATTCAGTTGTACATCTAATACTAAAAAATATGAGGCTCTTATTCATGGTCTTTAGTGGGCAAGAAAGAGGGGTATTAAGCTTCTATAAGTTGAATGTGAGAGTGAATTGGTAGTGAAAAAAGTAAAAGGTATAAGTGTAGCTAATAATCCATTTTTAAAGGCCTATAAACATAGGCTTTGGGACCTTATGGAAGAATTATAGGCATTTGACATTTGCTCCATTCCTAGAGGAGCTAATCAACATGCAGACATGCTAGCTACCATTGGAGCACAATATAATATTATTGATGAGATCAAAGACACTAAAGAGTAGTCCCAAATATTTTTTTATGTAGGAATTTAGTTCCTAATAATGAGGTAAGTTGGAAAGTTTTTTATAGTGATAAAAATATTGCCTGTTTCTTATAAAATGAGGCATAATTTTGTCTAAAGAACCGTGACAAGTTGTAATGCCAATATGAAGATCAGATTGTTAAATTAAGACCAAATAAGTTACCTAAGGATTTGGTGAATTTATTAAAAATATTTAATGAGGATTATTATCTAATAAAATATAAGGTAATCATCTCTACCATAAAGGAACATTATGATAAAATTTCCATAGCTATAAAAGTAAGTTACTCAAGTTGGGAAAAGTGAACACTAATAATAAGAGAGAAACTTTAATATCATTATTCAAGGATTTTATGGATTTTTTTCATGGTAATATCATTATTTTAAATGTTTTTATCTTAGGTTAACACAATATATTATATTTATTGAAGAAGATGCCAAACCTATGAGACAGAAGCAAAGGCCAATCAACCCTGAGGTTGAGATCTTTATGAAGAAAGAACTTAAAAATATAATTGAATCCAATATAATTATTCCTATCAAGCATTATACATGGGTTAAAAATATTGTACCTATCAAGAAAAATAATTGAGAGATAAGGTTGTGTGTATATTTTAGAGATCTCAATAGAGAGTCATTGAGAGATTGTTATCCTCCTCCCTCCATGGATCAGATTTTGAAAAGAGTTTCAGATTCATAAAGGTTTTCTATACTTGATGGATACTCATGTTATAATTATATATTGGTGAAGGATCAAGATCAATACAAAACTTCCTTTATTACTAAATGGGGTACCCATGCATATAATAAAATGCCTTTTGGACTCCCAATGCTAGAACTACTTTCCAAAGGGAAATGGATGTTACTTTTCAAGGGATATTAATTGTAATGGTTCTTGTTTATCTTGATGATATTAATATGTTTAATAAATATCATAAGGATAATTTGATACATTTGAGATTTGTATTTGATAGGTACAGATAATTTGGGGTCTCTTTGAATCCCAAAAAGTGTATCTTTACAGTGCATGATGGAAGACTTCTTGGACATGTTACATCCAAGGCTAGACTTTCTATTGGTCCCAAAATAATAGAGGCAATCCTTACCATATATCTACCTAAAAAAATAAGATATTTCAAAGATTCTTGTGAAATATTAATTTCATTAGGAGGTTCATTCTTAGATTTGCATAATTGGTAAGGCTAGTAACTCATATGCTTTAGAAACATCAAGAGTTCACATGAAACAAAGAAGGTAAGAGAATTTTTGTGGCCATAAAATAGGCCATTAGCCAAAATCATACTTTGATAAATCTTTATTTTACTAAATATTTCTTCATGTATGATTTTTCCCATGTAATATAATTTTTGCCAAGATTATGCAACAAAATATTGAAGGATTTGAGCATGCCATTGCATTTTTTAGTCTATCATTAGAAGGATATGAAGAGAATTATTCATTTTTTGAGAAGAATGTGATTTTTTTATAAGATATTTGAAAAAAATTAGACATTTGGTTTCCAATAACAATATATTTTTGATATTAGCTCATTCTAGTGTGAAGAATTTTATCCTTAACATAGACTTAAGTGAAAATAGGGATAGTTAGGTGACCAAATGCATGGAATATGACATTGAAGTAAGGTTTATAAATATATTTAGAGGTAAAATACTTTTTTATCACCTTTAAGTATATTTTAAATAATATAAATTAAGTGATTTTGACAATTTAAGACACTCAACATGTAACTACAACTATCTCTCCTTCCAGCTAGACATATGACATTTATAGATTATTTCAAATAAGAGAGTGTCATATGGGCTTAAATGAGAAAAAGAGGAGACACTTAAATATTAAATGTATACCTTACATCTTGATTGATGGAGTTATCTTCAAGAAGGGTATTGGAGGTATGTTTTTAAGATGTGTTGAAACTAGTCAAATAGACAAATTGTTAGAGCAATTTCATGATGGGTCTTCAGGATGTCACTTTGAATCTAGGAATATAACATCAAAGATCATAAGAGATGGTTATATTTGGCCTAATTTTTTCAAATATTCACATGCATTGGTTATAAAATGTTCCAAGTATGCAATGTTTACTGAAAAATAGAGATTAAATGCCATACCTTTAAAATATATTCAAGTTGAACTTCCCTTCATGCAATTGGGCTTATACTTAATTAGAATTATTCATCCTCCATAAAGTGTTGGACATGAGTGGGGTTTTATAGCCAAAAATTAATTTACCAAGTGGCTGGAGGTAGTTACACTCAAGGAAGCAAATGAGAACTCAATTTTGGAGTTTTATGATAGCCTAGTGACTCATTTTGGGGTCCCTTCAACCATCATATTAGATAATGATTTGGCATTAGTTAGTGAAAATGTATGTGAATGGGCTTTTGATCATGGTATTTATATTAAATCTTCATCAAATTAATATCCACAGGGTAATGGACTAGTTGATTCCACCAATAATAATCTAATTAGGATCATGAAGAGGTTAATGGAAGACAATCAGAGATGATGGCATACCAAGTTAAAGACTACCTTATGGGCAGATATAATCACTCCAAATAAGGCCATTGATCACTCACCTTATCTTCTAGTTTATGAAAGAGAAGAAAGTCTTCCCACTTCATTAGAATTTCTAGACTTAGATCTTTCATATTAGCTATAGATTATGGAGAATGATGTAATAGAGGTAAGAATGAATGAATTGAGAGAGTTAGAGGAAACAAGAGACAATGATATTCATATTATGTGGTCTAACCAAGAGCAAGTCAAGAAATATTTTGACAAAAGAGATTCATCCAAGACCTTTTAGCAAGGTAGCATTATACTCAATTTGGATTAAGACCATGCTAAACCATGTAAACATTCCAAATTTGATAGCCTTTAGAGTGGTCCATATGTTATTACTGATTGTAAGGAAAGTAATGGTTTTCAATTATCCAAACTAAGTTGTGAGGGGCTCCCTATTCCTGTTAATGGGATGTTATTCAAGTTTTTTCATTAGGAGAGTAATCCTTTTATACATAGTTGTAGCTTATTTATTCTAAGTACACATGCTACACATGTTTTGTTAGTTGTTGTTTTTCTTTAGTTATCAATTGTCATTTCCTATTTGTGTCTTATTTATTTATTTTATGTCAAGTATTTAGGTTTTGATAGTTTTAGAGTGTAGTCTAAGGTCTGATATAACAAAGAGATTTTGAATTTTCTTGACTAATAGGATGGTCAACCCTTGTTAGTTACCAAAAATGTTAACAATTTAGCTTGTTAAGGCCAAATACCAACCCCTATAATTGAAAAAATTTCATGGCCATCATAGTGTTCTCAACTTGAGTTGTTTCAGTGTCATGTCAATATTGTTTAGTGTCATTCTAAGGTTTTGATAAAGATGCAAGTGGTCTTGTGATTTGATAGAGATATACAAAGTATGGAAGCTGATGAATCTCATATATATACTCAATATTTTCAAGTATAATGGTATTTAAGGCTTAAATATAGGTAATTAACATACATAGAAGTTTCATGAAGAGCTAAATTGAAGGTGAAAAGGTACTTTTCTATGTTATTCATTAACACCTTCTTATGAAGTTATGTATATGAGGTCAAAAATGAATTTTTTAGATAAAAATGATAAAATTATACCATTAAAGTCCATTAAATCATTTAAAATACTTTGAAACACCTTCAAATTCATGTAAATACCTTAATTCTAAAGTCTTATGCTTGGAAAATATCACTTCATGCAAACATAAAGCATGAAAAAGACCTTCTTTAGTTCACATGTGCCAAATTTAGTCCCATAAGGATTTAAAAAGGTTTAATTCTTGTTCTAACATGCTCATGACTCTTGTTATTCCTTGTTATGCCTTAAAATTAGTGATTCAAAATTTAAGTTGGAAAAACAAGCAAAGAAAAGAGCTCTTTCATGTATTTTCATGTGTAAATACGGACTTGTATGGCCTATTTCATAATTATAGATTAAAATAAAAAATATGAATATATGTCAGGTGTTTTAAAATAATTTCAAGGCAAAAGGATCCAATGCAGGCCAAAAATTAGTTCTCTCTAGTTATATAGCTTGTTTGTACATAGTGAGAGCCCTTCAGGTTTGTAGGTGGTATGACCATGAGAGAGAAAATAAAGGTATAAAATTTTGGATAGATAAAGTAATATTAGATGGATTATAGATGTAGACACCTAAATCTAGCCACCAATGGCCTTTGATCAGACTTCAAACCAATTCCTACCAACCTTTACAAATTAAGCCTAGGAATTACTAAATGCCCTAAATTTGCTTATGCATCATTCATCAAAGCTCAAAATCATGTTTAGACATCCCTAATTTGGGTATCATACTGTAATCAACAAAAAATTCTCATGGATTCATCTCTATTCATCTTATAACATCATAACATACTATTTAGCCTATAGACCTATTAAGTGGGGCAAGTGTACACATAAAATCAAATCTTAAAAGAGATAAATGGATAATCAAAATTAGTTAATAAGATAAACCAACTTAAATTCTTAGTTTAATTATCCATGTGAAATTAATGAATTAATAAAAAAAGGAAATTCAAAAATATGAAATATCTTAGCTTTTCATGATTACCTTTTGTGAGTTATCAAACCTTTGAAAATATCTCAAAATATCTCACCCATGCCTATTCATTGAAAATCATTAATTATTGACACATTTTAACTATATTTGGGTTAATTAACTCACTTAGGTTATGTTTGAACCCATTTAATTTTTAAATTACACTTTAACTGACTTTGAGTTAGGGTTAGTTCCTAAGCCTATAAATACAAGCAATTGCCCATTGAATTTAAGAGCTTGGAAATTGTAGAGTTGTAATGCAAGTTTTTGTATAAGACTAATGACAATAGTGTTAAAATTCCAACATAGAGATCCAAACCCCATCGAGTAAGCATAATCCATATCAATCCACAAGCTAATGGTGCTAAGGAGAGAAAGAATAAAGAAAACTCCATTACCTAAGACTCTTTGATCACTAACTGATCAAGCCATGAAAAAATCACTTGGATATCTCAAGGAAGGTAAGGATTATTGTTATTTAAATTTTAGTTGGGTTTTCAATTTTATTTTTTTCATTATGCTCCCCCTAAGATCTAGGCTTAGAGATGTTAGCATGTTAGTGTGTTAATTACATTATTTTGTGAAACTAACACTTGATCTAACCTTGTTTATATTATAAAATTACTATGATCAAACTAGATATGGAAAGTTGTTCTCATTTTTTTATTATCTCCTTCATGAACCATCCCTTTGAAGTCAAGGCACTCACTATGTTTCTTCCATCCAAGCAAGTTATTAGTTTTCTAAGTTTTCTCTTTATCTAAGCATCATGGTAGACAAATTCAATTTCTTGGAGTTTCTCAAGAGAATGATACACCTTTCCATAGAATTATTGAGTTATTTTCCACTTGTGTAAGGGTCATTAGTAACTCAAGAAATCATAACAATGTAAATATATAGTCTACAAACATATGAAGAGAATTGTACGGTTTAAGAGAGAGAATTTCAAGAGTTATTGGATTCTTATT